>JAAXCT010000295.1:0-663058 GCA_012490785.1 Eragrostis nindensis
GTTAACTCATAGGACTTATTGTGCTGCATGCTTATGCATATCTAATAGGGAATAGAATTGAATACTAAAACATCGTTTATTGATGAGACAATTCTAACTAACTTCAATAGGATATGAGGCACATGACAACCCAAGATACAGTGAGTTCACAGAAAAATATAACATGTAAGGAAACTTACAATGTTGACAACAGAAGTAATATTCCAAAGTGCAAAAATCCGGGTTACAGAAGATCTTTTTGGTCCTCTGCTGAAAAGTGCATTAAGGCCCGCAAGAAAAGGTGAAAGCAAAGCGAGAGGGGGAATAAGCAGCACAGCAAGAAAAGCTCCCACAGATATCCAGTAGTACTGTACAAGCATGAGCAGGGTGATTGAAAAATCACCCAGAAGTAGAACACAAATGAGCAGCTGCAATGTTTCCTGAAATATTATAGTATGCTTTCAGTCCAAGTAATTGCCACATCCAATATGAGTACATTACGTGAAAAATGGGTTTAGTAGTTACCGCATAGCCAATAGGCCTGAAATTTTGTAATAACAATGAAAAGGGGAAAAGATAGTCTCGTTTATAATCTAATGAATTTAGTGTTCCCTCATTTATGATCCCACCATTTACTCCACCTGTCAACCGCTTCTTTGAAATACCATAGCTTGTGCAAGGCTGATCCTGATTTGCCTCATTAGAATTCTGAAGAGCTGCAATTTTTTTCCTGTAGAATTAAATATAAACTCCGGTTATATTCAAAGTTACAAAAGTATTCTTTATGAAACTGTAGCTGGTTATTCTTTTCAAACCTCGAGCGTTCACCGAATTCTGGCACATGCTCATGATGGTGCAGAAATTTGTAGAAGTTCTCATTCACAGCAACAACAATGCCTAGCTGATAATATCCAGAAGCAGTGGCCTGGAACCACCCTAGCTCCATTCGAACACCATGTCTCTCAAGTTGAGGATTCCCATGACTATTGATCCATGAAACAACAGGACCCAAAGTTGAACGAATACTGCCTTTCCTTACTGTCCTCAATTGAGCATTCAAGCCAGCAACTAATCGGTTCCAGATCGCAGTCGATACATACTGGGAACAGAACAAAATCAGAGTCACCAGGAGTGATTGAGCAAATTACATTCTTTTATCATGTCCAAGTGAGGCCTATAAATGGATGTATAGCAAATGTACAAGAGAGAATGGAAAATGGAACCAGATCCTAATAAATGAGTGTAGTAGCTATTATAAATAGCAATCACCTTTCCTAGCCAATAGAGAAGGGGAGAGGGATGGCGTTAGCAATAGTTACACTAAAGAATATGGTTATTACCTGGCCAAGAAGATTTGATAGCAATGTATCACTATGCAGGTAATATGGGGACATATAGCTTCCATCACCACCAAAAATTAGACACATGGGAAATCTCTTCTGGATGGTGGAAGCTACATCAAGTCGTTTCTCATCACCTCCAAGAAAGAAATCAATGTATGCAACCATCAAGTCTGGAGTTGAACCAACCTGTCAGGATGAAAACCATTAGCTGTGTGCATGACACCACCTTTGTTTAGATAGGTCGAGCTCAAGAAAAAAAGCTTCAAAACTGCGGTAGTCTTTTATCCCACAATCACATTCCAAAATAGTTTATCAAGGTTCAGGTTGAAGATCTCAAAAAGGGTCTTGCCCAAACTATGGTAGTTGTATATCACAATAGCATTCAAGAGGTGTTTATTAAGGTTTACTAAATCCGATTAAAGTTAGGTACATAATCAATCAATATTTCACTAAACTGAAACTCATTGGCTCAGTTTAGAGTTGTTCCTTTAATAAATTCTGGAAAAAAATGTTGCTTAATATATGAACTAATTAATTAAGAGTATAAAGGCACGAATAAGTACAAGTTAATTGGCTGCATCAGTGAACAGGTCACAGCATTTTGGCTTTCAAAAAGATTGGCAGCATTTAATGATGGTCTATTGCCTAATAATATTTCTGTACCATACAATTACTGACCTTCAAGCCTTTATAGAGAGCGCGCGATCTGCATGAGCGAAGACAGGAATGGTCGTATTCTGATTTAACATACTCTTGAAGACGATGAATCTTCTTCCTTCTACGCCATTGCTTCCAAGACCAGGCACAAGGATATGCCAGAACAGAGAGTATACTATGTACAGATCCTTCCCACCACTCATATGCAGCTACTAGATTGATCTCATCAATAAAGCGGTTGAAAGCATCTTCATAACTGAGAAATTAAAAAATTAGCCAGGAGAAATGCATTTCAAGGATAGGGACAGGAAATACAATTCTTCTAGCATATGGGTTTTAGACGAACTCCCAAATTTTAGCCAGATCAATTTATGTAAAGACCAAGGTGTACTTTGGATCCTGACTTTTCAGGGAACCAAATTTTTGATACATTAAATATGATCCCAATATAGCATGTCTGTTGTTTGGTTGGTGCCTATAAAACTAACATAACAAAGTTCTTTTCCCTATACAACAAGAAAAGACTTCTTTTCACAAATACGGAAAACATAGCCACTAGGGGTGAAAATTGGTGACCCTTAGGGTCGCCTCCGACCCTCTTTAGTTCAATCAAATGAACTAGTTTTCCAAAATAAGCTCTTATTTTGGAAAACTAGTTCATTTGGTTGAACTAAAGAGGGTCGGTGGTTACCCTAAGGGTCACCTATTTACACCCCTAATAGCCACTAAAAATTTGTTTCTAAAGGGTACTCATAAAACGCAGCAAGCAAAAAATATTTTTTTTTCCAACAAACCAACTACACTGTGTATAAAAACGAAACTTTAAAAAACTACTACATGTACAGCCCCCAATCCTCCATAACTCAAAACTAGCTTACGATAGGAATCCAATTGACCAGGTTAGTAAAAGAAAAATTTGTTACACTTTTGTTTAGATCAGTCATTATTTTGTTGAATTTAAGTCGATAATTTGTGGTTAATCTTTGAACAATTCAACAGCTGCGCTGGTATGATGCTTTGCTAGGAACTAGGAGGATGGCATCTAACTTAACATCCCAGTAACATATCACATGAATACAAGTAGCATAAATTTGAGACACGCGGATTATGCAAAAGAAAAGGAAACAGCATAATCATTAAATCAACATTAGCAACATGTAAAGCAATTGAAAACGGATCTAATGCTTATACTTTGTGTTAACTGCTGTGGAGCACTTTCCAAACTAAACACTGAATTTATAAGATGGAAATCTTACACTATTCCGATTATTGCATCAGGTGGTGAGTAAGGAAGATGCCAAGGTTCTCGAAAAGTATTAGGTCCCATGAAGTGCATTCTATGGACATGGCTCTGTATTTCTTCAGCTCTGCTGGCCCCAGGTACCTGCAAACAAAACAGGACGGTTCTATTTACCAGTAAAAACACAATATGTATGAGTTCTTAAATAAATTGTACTAAAAAAGCATTCATTGCTTAGTCATTCATGTAATTTTAGTATTTTTCCCTTTTTTCAAAAGCAAAATATGACCTTTCTCCATAATTGCATACTGAGGTCCACAAAGAAATAATCTCTTCACAAAATTTTCTTCCTTTCAATCAAAGATTCTACTTTAGGGTCCTAAGGAATGTGATTTCATATTGCATGTCCATGGTATCGTAATATAAATGTTTGAACTTTGAAAAATCAAAGATTGAATCAAAATGTTTACAAAGTAATTTGCTCAATGCCCCAGATTCAGTGATTCAATAATGCTCTCCATTTGCATATATATGACGCCGGTTAAACCATTTGCAGTTCAGCAGGTGCCTATATGCAAACGGAGGTAGTAATTTTGTCGGGGAATAGAAAGTCGAATGAAATGAAAAGTTTACCTCAGCCAATGAAAGCAAAAAAGGGAATGAAGAATCTCCATCATTGTGGATTGCATTTGTCGCTCGGTAGGTGATATCACTCTCACCAATTTTAATTCTTAAAGCACTTAGGATAAGTGCTAAAAGAATAATTGTAAAAGAAAGGATGATCGCAAAAGACCAAGGACCACCAAAAGTATACATAAGTTCCTCAAGTGGTGTGTAACAGTTTGGCATCTTGTACTTATCAGATATGCACTTATACGGGCAGGGCGGCTGGGTAACACCACCTAGCAAAAGAAAATGTTGTTACATGAGTACAAGGACCAACACCATATGAAGTCAGAGTGGTTGGGTAAGATCACCAACAAGGATATTGAAAGCAACAGCAACAGTTAATGATAAACAAACATGCTAGTCCAAGGACAGGGACCAACCTCTTACATATATGAAGTCGGCACGGTTAGGAAGACTATCCAAAGAACAAGGGTAGCACAGAGAAGAGTTTGACCCAACAATATTTTTATATGTACCAACTGGGCATTCCTGGAATGGACTATGATCAGTATTATTTTCAAACAACCGAAATAAAAAAAAAAAACTTCAAGACACCCCAATCCTGCAGAAACCGGTACATACATGTACAATTGACACTGATCCACCAAGCCAGGGCCAAACAGATGGACATGTGCCATTAAGCGTCTGCGCCCTAGATTGTTCTCTGATTGTTCGTTGCTCCCTCGATCCAAATATCTCGAACCATGGATGAACAGGGGATAACATGGCACATGTCCATCTGTTTCACTAGAATACCAAATAAACTCACTAACAAATTCTGGGCTGGCTATCAAAGAGTAGTGGTTTTTCGTAGTTTTGCACTGTTACAAAGCTTGGCTAATAAGTAGAACCCAGGAAGAAAAAATCTATCAACTCTTGACAGCAATGAACCGCTACTCAAAACATTAGATGCTCAGTTTGCCTTCATGGCTAGGCCTTTAGGTTGTCAACTACTCCCTCCATACCACTTTAGTTGACGTTTTAGGGCCATCGCTTTTTTTCAGTTTACTTGACGTTTTGAGTTCCAAGGCAAACCACCCCTCTTAACTTCCTCTGACTGGGCTCTTATGCGGCAACGCTCCTGCCTGTGTGGTCTTCTCCTTCCCACTCCTGCCGGACACCGCTCCTACCCTCCCAATCTGCTCCTCTCTTCTCCAATCTCCTCCAAAGATCTGCTCGCCATGAAGGCTTAACAGCATCTAGGCCAGCGGCCTCTACAGCACCCGCACGGCAGCGCCAGGACGCTACAGCTCGATGTCGGCTGTTCTGGACACCAAGCCAGCTCAAGGGAGGAGAAAGGAAGATCTTCGGTAAGCAAGAAAGAAAGCTTTCTTCCTCAAATTCTCTTCGCATTGGGTTCTTGATTATTGCTCTTCCCATTCCGCTCAAATATTAGATTTGTGCTCCAAAAAAATTCTTGGATTTGCTTCATATGCCGTGGCAGATCTTGCATTTGTATGGTTCCTTTGGGGGTGGGGAGCTTCGCCGGTCGAGGACGAACAGCAATGGCTGGCGAGGACGCGGCCAGGTACACGCGCAGCACGGCCCACCACGCCGCTCAGCGTCGTGTGCTGGACGCGCTCCTGCGGGCATGGCGGCGCGAGGAGACCCGCAGAGGCAGACTCCATCTGCGAGGAGGCCCGTGCCGAGGCCGTCTCCCTGTCATCGACGCCACGGCCAGCGAGAGAGATGCCGCTCCGCCTTGCTGTCCGCCTCGGCGACGCCGCGGTGCGTATTGGGGGGAGGCTGGGAGGAGAGGATCCGCATCGACAGGCACCTGCCATACTTTTTAGTGGGCCCATCTTTTCTTTTTAATATGTGTGGCGGACCCAAAACGTCACCTAAATTGAAATGGAGTAGTTTATGGCACATATGTACTACCTCCGCCCTAAATATAGGGCTTTCTAGCATTCAAACACAGAAATAGTGTGGGAGTCAAAAGACCACCATACCCTTCATTTTTAGCTCAACCCATCCCTCCACCAACTCTCTCACCAACCACAAAGTTTGTCCTATTCTCAAAACGCCCTACATTTGGGGAAAAATTCAAACCTCCAGAACGCCCTATAAAAAGGGATGGAGGGAGTATGAAAAAGACTAACCCCAGATTAATGGCATTGTAATCCGACAATTTTCTAAATACAAATTAAATGCAATAATCCTGCGTGTTCGAGGAAAAAAAGAAACCACTTCCTTCTGTCCTCCTGGACAAGGGGAGGAATCAGAATTGGCACCAAAACCCACCACATGAGTTCTAGATATGTTTGCTAGATAGCTGGTGATTTCAATGGGACATAAATGCCTTGTATGCCTTTCCTCTACTCATAAGCCTTTCATGCAAACAAAATTTCAGCCATTTGAAACCATGGGCCTAATAAATTCAGAAAATCATTCATCATAGAAAATTAATTCAGAAAATCCCAAAGAGTGGAATCCCCAAAAGATTGAACTCTAAGAAACAGGTCACAAGTCAGAACCGCTCCCCATGCCTTTCATTACTATACACATGAATGGAACAGGATACTTTGCGCATCAAAGATGCTGCTATGTTTTGATATCATAGTAAAAGCATATGCTATATGGTCATATAAGCTGGGCAGAGAAAGGATATTAGGTTTAGTTTCCATACGGTGCAAAACGTTCCGTATAATCCCACAGGGCATTTCTTGCCAGATATGCTTCCATCTTCTCCAAAGCGTCCATCATCATTACCAGTTCCTCCCCTATAAAAAAGAAAAGCAAAGAATGTCAGAAGAATATATTCATTCACTAACAATTACCTTAGTGTAGCACATACATTAAATTTGAAGACAAAACAAATATGTCATAGTGAATACCGGTATTTTTTGAAACAAGAGATTCTCTCATGTAAAACCGTATAAATGGAATTAGAAGCATTGATATAAATGAAGAAAGAAGAGAATTTTTATTTCTATCATAAAGAAAGACCACTGCTATTTACTTTCCCACCACTCTCTTGGTTCGAGTTACAACTTTTATCATTCTTTAATTCTATTATATTGGCAAAATATTTAGAAAGCTTAACTTTGTAAATGTGTCAAACGATAATAATGTACAACATTATTTTAATGTGACAAATCAAGAACTTCTACTTTAGAAGGCAAAATCTGGAAAGTTTGATTGCATGCACGATACTAAATGTATAATGTGAAACGATTACAGAAGAGCCGTTTACTTCAAACGGCCTATTTTCTGAAATTGCAATTGCAATAGACCTCTGTCATATTAGATACCTAGATAGCATTTTTGCAGGAATGGAACTGTACATGGATTTTAATTTTCACTATATAAAGTGGAACGTAGAAGCAAGCACATTGCCACATCACCCTTTTCTGTGTGTCTAATGTAATCTGAAAATACTAGGTGTTTGGTGTGCGTTGTAATGGGTTCTTAGCCCACTTTCTTCTAAATAAAATGAAGCGCAGTTCTCCTGCATTTTCTATGTCATACGATGAAATCTACTGTCTAAAAGAAAAACCATTCCATTCACCTCCCCTAGTAGATAGCAGATGCAAGTAATTTCAGCATGCATGCTCATGTAGTGTGACATGACAAACAAGCAAACCCTTCTCTTTTAATGAATTGCATACCTAGATGCTATTGTACCATTGACAGAAGCAATTTGAACATATTCATCTCCAGTAGCTATGTTCGACCAATGGAAGTGTATTCTGCCACCGCCGCCACCTCCCCCACCATGTAAACCTCCATTGCCACCAGATGCTGACAATGAAGAGTTTTTCTGTAGCAGTAACCCTTGAAGAAACAAGAGAACTGATCCGCCAGAACCGCCACCAACTCCACCTTTAAAAGTCGAATTTGAGTTTCCATTGGGTCTATAGCTTTCACCATCAGACCTCAGAGAGCCAGACACTTCCAACTTTGAAAGAGGCCATTTCATGGATCCAATGACTGGGTAGAGATATATGTCACCAATTAGAGAAGAGAATTTAGTCAAAAGTTTGTCAACCAAAAGCATTTCTTTCAAGAAAGGGAGAGGTGAATTTAAGTCAAAATTTATGCATGAAGGAACAATGGGAGAGGAAGATGTGGTATACAAGACATCATAAAAATGATTTGAAAGGATAAGAAAATACGTACCAATCAACCCCCCACCAGCAGTGTTATCTGCTGGCACAGTAGAACTACCACTACCACTTCCTAGCTCACACGGAAGATCAGCATTGCCATACACTTGACCTCCTAAGCTTTTCATTCCATTGTAAATCCCTGCGCCACCTCGGCCTCCATGCCCAGCACCACCACCAGCTCCATACTTAAGAAATTCCCCTTTTCCAATACCTTCCCTGCAGCCTATCGAAGAATCCAAATTGCTGGGTTAATATAGCTATGACACTGACAGTACATGTTCCAAATCCTTTATTGATGATTGATTATAGCAGAAAACACAGAATCACCTAACTCTGAGGCACTTATTGTGCCATTTGTTGTAATGTTCACCGTTCTTGCACGATGAATATGAATTATACTTCCTCTGACTATGCCACTGACAGTTATGTCTTCAACACGACAAATCTGTAAAAAGATACTTAGAAAGACTCAGCAGTTTAAGTGGGCACATAATTAAAAACACACATGACCTATAAAGGTGACTTTAATGCTATTTGTACTGGCAGGAAAGACCGAAAGAAATAACATTTTATGACCTAATATTTCCATTCACAAATATTTATGTTAACTTATTCACTGAATTATTCATGTTAGGTAGCAAGAGGTTCTTCACACTTCCAAACAAATTTACTAAATTTTCATGGTTAGGTTTAAAATACGAAAATTCATCGGCGCCCACTGCCGCGCGCCCTCAACATCCTGGTCCGTGATCTCCGCTTCTAGTATTTGACTGAGGTGCCGGTGACTAACACCGTTAGTCTGCACCAAATGCTTTTTTTATCTGCACATAGCAGTGGCGCCTGCAAGTGGCTACAGGAAATGGTTTTAGTCATTCCCCAGCTGACAGAAAAAGCTTTGATCTTATCCATTCCCCAGCTGGACGCGACTATCTTTCCTCTTAGTCTATACCAGTGTACCCACGACTGAAGCGCACCACCTGCCACCGGTTGGGATGCCCTACTAGCCGCCGCTGCCGAGAGCCCTGTGCTGTTAGCCGGTGCATGGGCCACCCTGCTCGTCGCCGGGGCCGAGAGCCCTGTGCTGTTAGCCGGTGCATGGGCTGCCCTACTCGTCGCCGGGGCCGGGAGTCCCATGCAGTTCGCCGGCGCGGCTGCCGGCCCTGCTCGTGATCGCTGCCGAGAACCATGTGCCGTCCACCATCACGACAGTCAGCCCTGTTCGCCGTCATGTCCTGCCTCTATGCATATATGGTGGCCGCTTGGAGGTGCTCACGTGTCAAAAGCAAAGAGAAAGAGAAAGAGAGGACATCACTGATGTTTGGGCCCACATTGTGGGCAACGTCAACCCTGAGTCAGGGACACTACCGAACCTAGTCTCCCTCTGTCAGGATATATTTATTCTGGTCCAACCGCTCCTGCAAACGGCGTCCTATCTCCGTCCTGCACGAATCACAATCACATGCCACTACTGGCTAGGATGTTGAGGGCGCGCGCCAGTCAGGGCGCCGAATCCGCTTTGTTTAAAATCAACCAACAATTTGAGTCCAGAAATATGCATATCAAGCAGTAATGGTACATTGCATGAAAAGGCATCAGAAAACGACGAAGAAATAGAAAATAGAGAAGGTGTGCCTATCTACTGTGTGAATATGAATGTTGGAGTGCACGTAGTAAATTCAGTACAACATAAGTTTCCACCAGCCAAAGGCCGCCTAGAAGATCCATGACTAAACACAATTGGAGGTGTACTCACAACACTTGCCCAGAATGTAATGGTTGGGGTTAAACTTCTATAGATATTAAAGGAAGAAATCCATGTTGCAAACAAATTCTTCAACTCGGTCTCCAAAAAAAAAAAAAAAAAAAAAATCCTTCAACTTCCACACATACTCCCTCCGGTTTACAAACGATATTCTTAGGACAATGACAACAAGTAAAAACTGGAGGGAGCAAGTATCACACCCAAAATCATCCACATCCTATGCTAAACTTAGTAGAAACTGTGGTACACAAAATTTTGCCAATTCGGCAGAACTAAGAGGGAGACCTCTGATATACACTACTGAGTTTTATGCACCACCCAGTTCACCCAATAGCTTAAAAGTTGTGAATAAAGGTGGTATATACTTTTCAACATTGATGAATGAAATGTAGCATCCTTCAGAAGAAAAGAACATAAAAAATTATCCTTACTTGCAGAGTATATGACAAGGAGCTGTTCACATGGCAATCATCAGGTGGGGTAATAAGCTCACTAGGGCACGTTTTACTTTCACAGCGTGATAGTGCATCCCTGATAAACACAAAGCCCAATTAATTCATATTTTAGAAGGAATTAAATAGGATTAATTAACAGTATGACAAAGCTTACAAGCTGCTTTGAACAGCCTCATCAAGTGGAGCTTGAACAAGGGAACCAGGACCGACCTGCTCATATAGCAGGAAGATGGCTAAGTATTAAACAATGTACATATTTTGGAATAGGTACAAACTCTCACATGCTATTTGATTTGATAGCATGAACTACACCAGAATGATAAGAAGAGTCAAAATTAAACCTAAGCAGTACAAAAGCACAGATGACCGAGAATGACCAGGGAAAGAGAATTTACTTATTTGGCTCTAAGCAAGTGTCAGCCAACAGGCCCAAATGATACTGGATATTGGGATTCGGGGTTTAACCCAAATAAGATCTAGCCAATGCTACCAGTACAGGAAGTGGAGAGAAATGCACCTAGCTTCAGCAGTTGTATAGCAAGCAACAAAAGCAAAGGAACAGATAAAGCATACCGAGTGACCTAGGTAATGATTCATAAGTTAATATAAGACATGTTGGATTCTTGGAGGTTTATTAAACAGGGGAAAACTGTACAGTAATCAATACAGTATCATCACATACGAAAATGATGTGCTAAAGGGCTATACAAGCCTTATTACCAGAACTATATAAGCAGTGGATATACTGACATCTTACTTCGATATTGTAAAACAGAGATAGAAACAGTCGCCGTGCTTTGATTCCATCACCAGGACCACTCAGATTTAGACGTCCTTGTCCATAGACTCCCAAATCAGCATTGGAAGATATAACTGACCCATGCTGTTACGGTAATTAGAAAAAAATGAATTCCTGCACCTAAGAAGTAATACTCTGGCAATAAGTGCTTCAAACAACATACCCTGAGGACTACAAGATTTCTTGCTTCAAGCATAGACGAAAGAACAACATCCTCAGTCCCGCCATCTATCTGAATTTTTGAATCCCACATCAAGAGCACTTTGACATACATTCTGAAAGCACCATAGACCTTCAATAAGAGGAGAATTAGGAACACAAAAAAAAAGGATACTATAAAAAATTGACTACAGAGTACACAACCCCCCCCCCCCCCCCCCCCCCCAACCCCCACCCAAAAAAAAAAAGAAGAAGCACAAAACAAAGCATTAATATTACATACATTTCTGTCAATAATATTGTAGAAGTGCAATGCAACTTCATGTTGCATAGCATGCAACTAGAGCAAAGAAATGTATGAATAAACAAAAACTATTAGCTTCTTATTTTCATACACTCCCTCCCATTGGAAGTGTCATTTTTGATTGCATGCAGTGTGCATGTTTGAACTTTGACCATCCCTATGTTTTCAACATTTTCAAATGAACATGTGAGAATGGTGCGGCTCGAATTATTTTGAAAAGCAGTATTACAATTATAATATTTTTTGCATACATTATGTTAGCTGACCATCTCCTCGGCCATTGCATGAGAATCTCGTGTCTGAACTCATATCGTACTAACAAAAAATAAAGGTAATGTGTTGGTGACCGTGTTGATGTCCAAATAGATATTTTGGATCGGAGGGAGTATTTGGCAAGTGAAAGCTAGAGCAAACAAAAGTTACTGTATAATGTGCAATGTGCTGCATTGATATCTATAGGAACAATGTACATCTTTAGTCTTTACATATGCATCGCCATGTTCCCAAATCCATTTTTTCCAACAGGAAAACATATCCAGTTCACATCATGTTACCATCTGTCACCTAGGTTCACCAATGAATCCGAACATGAATTTAAATCATGTTACCATCTGTCACTTTTGATGCGACAACACAGACAATGTGATGTCCACCCAAATAATCAGAGCCAATGAAACATATCCATACCCAAGAAAATAGCAATTCCAATACTTTGATATGCATATACAACAACTAACTTTAGGAACACCATCAGCAAAATATAAATATGCAAGATATGAGATGTACCTTTATAACAGAGTCACTCATTAGAAGCTCTTCGGCAACTAGCTCAAATTCTGATATTGGATTTTCTGACAATCCAAAGCAGATGCTACCCTTATTAAGTAGACTAATTTGCCCTGTAACCTGACAAGTAGAAAATATTGACCAAATAAAGACAGGAAATACGTTGATGGAATAGAAACTATGCACGCCAGTACGTAATAGTGAAGTTGGTTATATAGGAATACAAATAGCTGCCACGTACAGAGGAAAGAATAGACAAATGAATTAGATTTGGAAAGTACCATACAAATAACTATTACGCATCGAGTTATTTCCAAGATCGTGTCTAGAAGAAATACTTTCCGTACAAAGTGGAAAATGGTTCACTGGACCATGTAACAGTAAAATTATGTGCCATGGTCTGCAGTTGGTGCACAAAAGAGACGAGCAGCAGGCTACCAAACTCCTTAAATTGTGGGAATTTAATCAGTTGTACTTTTACAGGCAATTGTAAGCTTTTAACCCTTAGCGGCTATGGAAATTTAACTTCCGCATCAATAGAAATACTAAAGTTCCTGATCTCGGAATCTATCATTCCCTGTCTTTGCATCTCTCCATCACCCTTCCCCTCGCTGCCTAACTTATCTTACTACATTGCCTTCCTCCCTTTTATGTCCTCTCTAGCTCGCATCTCCACTACAACTCCAACCTGCAGGACCCTCTGGACCTCATCCTCCAACAAACCATGATAACTTGGTGTCAGAGCAGCATGCCACGGCTTTCAATGCCAAACAAATGTGATAACAGCCATGCTTCCCAGAATATGCAGAATCCGTAGGAGCTAGAAGTGAAACCAGCCACCAAATATGCTGAGGTGACAACACAGGAGACTGTGCATCATGGGTTGGAAGAAAGCCAATGTAACTGCCCAGCAAGAAGGACGATTGGCAAGGTTCACAGCCTTACGATGAAATTCCACAAAGTGACTGCCGTGAGTTCCATGGCGTTGAGCAGATCAAACTTCAACAAGCCATCGAACAAAAAGTAGGTGTGTTGTATGAATCATTGTCCTCGAATAGGTGCCGTTACAAGTATTTGCTAGCTAAGGCCAACAAATCATCAATAACGAATTGCCACCATTCAAGGACCCAAAGAATCCCAATTGTAGATGCCATTCATAGCAATGATGACAGTTGAGATTGCCAAGGCTAAGGGATTGAGTTGTTGCAGTGTCAACCTTTGCCTACTACCATTGCAATTTGCACATGGGCTGTCTAAGTCAAACCATTGATAGTTGACGTACACATCATGAAAGAGCTGATCACCTGCGCAAATCCATTTTCTCTTTTACATTATCAGCTACAGCCATGTATTTGCAGGATTGGCAACAGAGCCAGTTCCATGCAACCATGTATAGTTTGATGCTATATTCTAGCTAACCTCCATAATCTTTAGGCTATTGTTGATAGTTTGGGCTGTCAGATTTCACCCAGTTATACTGTTATTACAACATGGCATCTGCATCAATAGAGGTCATGTCATGTGCGCAACCTTTCCACACTTCATTCCAATGCCACAATACAGGTCATGTCATGTGCCAACTTGTTAATAAGTAAATCAGCAGTTAGTTGCATAATCAGGGTAATGTAAGTTCTATAATTAGGTAGGTGGACTTATTGCACAAACTCTAGGTGAAAAAGGTACTTGTGAGAATCTGGATATTAACATGGCATAAATGCAACAAAAGGCCACTTAAGTGTAGACATATATATGCAAAATAAGCAATCATCGTTACAATGTTAAAGGGTCACTAGTAGTAGTAGCAAACCTGTACTCTGGACCACAACAATGGAACCAGCACTTTTGCATTGGACTCGACGTGCACATTGGACCAAAGTCTAATCGTAGGGAAACCAAGCAACGGAGTTTCCGTATGTGTGGTGAAATTCCCATTGCTGATCTTCAGAGTCTGCAATGAACTATCATATATTGTACCTGCTGCGCCAGCATTCTGAGAGCAACCAAAACTCTGTCCACCTGATGTGTTTAAAAAGAGTCTTTGTCATTGGAAGAGAAACAAGATTGTGTGAGAAACAAGATTGTGGAATTACATTAGAAGACGGCACAAATCCATATTCAGAAAATATATCCATCAAACACTCAGAATGGATAAGGAAAACCATAATAGTTACATCTTGGCACCTTTTTAGACCAGTCGGGACTTCGTCCAATCCCCTCATAATAGGGGGGCAAGGTGAACTAATTTTAATGCCAATACAAAGGGGTTGCATACAACCTCTCCCAATCCAAACTAGGAATGGCCAGTTCCACAGACATCTAGTAGTTATAATCAATTTTAACAACGGTTGGACCATAAAGACTTTGATTTGTAGGTCAGTGTACTAAAGTTTCCAAAAATGAAAAGCGAAAACAGAGTAGGTACTGTATTTAAATAAAATTAGGGTATTGCATATATTCCCAAGCCCCAAGCGTCAGAGCCTATGAAAAGACATTAGAACATTGCAATTCAAAATTTTCATCTCAATCGTCTTTAATGCCTGTAAAACAGGTGACCTTCCTACTTTCTTCTAATGATAGAATGCATATAAATGTGCAAGCCTCTGAGGCTTTGACATTTGATCCTACATTCATCTTGATCTCAAGAACTACGTTACTGATATTTCATAGTTGCAGCATCAGAACAATGACATGACTATTAGTTTAGAGTATCATGATGATGCATTTAAGCATAAGCAATCAAAACAGGGGGGAAAAAGAACATTGCAGCTAATTCAATGAAAGAACAGCACCAGCACGTCACATCTCCAATTCATTTCAAATCTATAACTAGTGATACAACTAACCGAAACATCATGTTACACTTTCTCGATAGCTATGACCTAATAAGGGTTACTCTTTTACACAAAAAAAAAAAGTTAAAGCCAGAAAAATACTAACCGTGAACTGTAATTTCCAATTCTTGTTGTATGCTGTAACAATCCAAAGATATCCTCCCACCACCGCCGCCACCCCATCCATTACCACCAGCAGCACTTATTGTACCATTTCCATATCTAAGAATGGCATACATTGTAGAAATTAGGATATTACAAATCACAATAAAAATGATATGGCAGAGTACTGGATTGCTTTGGCTCGTTACAGGTTGAACATTTATGACTGTACCAGCTACTGATGACTTATAATAATTCACTGAGCTAGTTATGGGGCCTGGCTAATTCAACTCTATACCTACATATCACAGAAACTCCTTCGCATTCTTTTTTGTTTTTTACATTTCCTTTGTTTATTTTATAAAACAAATCATTTTCTATAGATTGTACAGTTTCAACCAAATCCTATATGATGCATATCCATTGTATTCCAAATATGAACGTGGTAATTCTATAAATAGTCTAGCTAGCAACACAGCATAAAGTTTGTAAAAGGAATTTATTAGAGCACTAAGCACAGTTGTGCAGTTTATTTATCTATTTGATATATATCATCTAGGCTAGTCAAGGCCCATGGAAACATTGACAAGAAATAATGTGATTAGATGAAGTAAGAAATGTTTGGGTTGATGCTACTAGTCATCACTAGTTTGAGAAATGCCACTGCAATCATGAGGCTTTGAAATCTCACATAACAAACTCTAGGGACTCCAAAATAAGGATTTCACATGGTAACCTAACTGTTTTGTTGCACCATGTGATTAAGCTGACCTCAGAGCAAAATAAGATTTTGACTAACCTCACAAGATTATATGTTCTGAATTGTGACTGTGGACAGTGTGAGACAGATGTCTTTAGTGTTGGCGTGTTGGCCTTCTATAGCTCTTATCCAAATGAAAAGAATAAACTCATCTCTATGTAGTATGAATTTTCCTTTTCCATTACGAGGCAAAGCGACCAAAATTTTCTTCAACTCCAGACAGTTTCAACGTTGTAGTCTGAAGCTAGAAACCTTCCAAATAAGATAAGGGCATAATGCACAGCACAAAACAAGCCAAGATGATCATCATCATTGAGATCTCATAAAAGAGACCAGGAGAGAGTGGTCAAGAAAATAAATTAGGGCATTTTGGTCCAAATATAGCTGAACGTGGAAGAGAGTGGTGTTTTGGCAGAGTCCCTAATGTTTGAAAGAGCATTTCTGGCGCCTACCGATTGCAGTGGCTTTTCTCACATTGGTTATGAGTGCAGTGTCATTTATCCAAGGGTCTAACTAATTACGAACTGGATTCTAGCACCTAAAAGTATTTGGGTTGCAAAATTAAATTGCAGTATAAACATAAAACAGGCAACATTTTAAGTTCTGGAGATCTTACAGCTTGAAAGCATGTATTATAATGCTTCCACCAGACCCGCCGCCTCCTTTTAAACTGCCAACGCCACCTTCGGCGAGCACGTGTCCATCGACGTTAAGAAAGTCACTCGCCCTAAGTATGATGCGTCCACCACCGTACCCGCCAAACTGATCAGCAGACATGCTGCCACCCATGCTGCCGTAGCTCCAGGGCCTACCCAACGTTGACCAATCATACACATCGCCTCCCCAGTTGGTGTCATTGGACACTTTGCATGAGGCGCCCCTCCCGCCATGTCCGCCACCAGCCCCTTCCAGGCTGTGCGGCGTCCCACTAGTCTGGGGAGGCGGCTCCCCAGCGAGCGCAGTGGTGTTGATGGTCGAATGGTGCTGCAAGGACACGTTGGCCGCATCCAGGCCGACCGACCCCGCAATCACCTCGACATGCTCGCCGATCCTGATGCTACCGGAGACATTGAGCGTGATGTAGCAGCCCCTGACGGGGCAGATGATCTTCACGTGGGGCAGAATCTCCACGCTCCCGTTGCCGTACACGCACAGGTCGCCATCCAGCGAGGAGCTCGAGCTGATGACGCAGGTGGTGTTGAAGGACCCGGAGCCGTTCAACTCCTCGCAGGACTTCGAGGTTGCCGAGTAGTTCTGGCAAGGGAACTCGCCCAGGTCCCCCGGACCACCGCCACCCTCATCTCCATTGCGGCCGCCGCCACCGAGGGACTCAACGGGAACCAGCGCGAAGCGGTCACGGTCCCGCGTCGCAGGCGCCGAAGAGGGGAGGCGGTCGGCTCGGGCGCCAATCAAACCGGCCGCGGCGAGCAGGAAGACCGCCCACCAGGTGACGCACCTCATCCTCACCGCCGAGGCCGCCAGTCACTCCGGATCATAGCTCGGTTCGGTGCCGAAGCGAGCGAAGCACCAACGCCCGCCGCGCCGCCGATTCACCCCGGGAGGAAACGGATCGGGTGGCGGCGCCGCCACCTGAAAACCGAGGAGGCTGCGGGGCCGGATCGGAGCGGATCCCGGAAGCGAGGGGAAGGATCTCTAAACCCTAGAGCTTGTGCGCGGGTGGGGAGGGATCAGCGAGGGGGGTGGCGAGGAAGGTGAAGCGGAGTGTGCTCGACTGCTTGCTGCTACTGCCCTCAAGGGAGGAGAGAGAATGAGAGGGGTAGAGAGAGAGAGGAGGAGGAAGCCAGCTGTGAAGGGGGACCCGCGTCAGCCGCACGAGATAAGTCCACGCCTCGCTGTTCGGCTTGCTGGGTGCGCTGTGCTGCCCCTTCGCTTCGCTTCTGCTCTTCGTCACATTGACCGACGTCTTGAACGGGGGAATTCTTTTTCTTCCTTTTTCGACGAGTAGAAATTGCCATGGTGTCGCTGTCGCCGGATGAACTATGCAGCTGTCGTGTGGGTGTGGCTTTTTGCCACCGCAGCATCGTTACCGGCCGCGTCTTTTAAACTTGTTGATATCCTTATATTGATAAGGACTCGCTGACGTGAAATGACATGTTTGATAGTGTGCTGGTACTTTTGCAGCTACTTGCGAGCTTTTCTTTTACGAGTATGTTTCAAGCAAGTGGTTTGTATAGCCTCTCCTCGCTCCATTTATGATAGAGCAAATTACTTCTTTTACATCGATTTTATCTATTTTTATTTACCATCGAAATTTCGCAGTTTACTTCTCTGCTTATTTGCATCTCTTTTTTGTCACTCCAGTCCCTTTGGCTCACACATCATTTTGCTTCTGTCGTTACAGTATCTAGTAGACAATAGGTTCATTTCGAAGTTTTTCGAAGATTTTGAAACCTTTTTGCAGATAGTATACATTGAATTAAACTCATTCTACTACTATAACACAAACACTGTAGCGATGCGAGCACAATGATCTAACAGTCAACGTGACTCGAGGTATGTGTATTTTAATTTGATGATAGATAAGATAAATACAAAATTTTGATTGCAATTAAAGGGTATGCAAAAATTTTGATGACAAATAAGGACTCGCTCTTTTATGACAAAGGATGATAGATAAGACAAATAGAAATAAGGATATGCATTCTGATTCGACCTAGAAACTTCATTTTCAACTCCGATGAAATCTCTAGTGAGGTTAAGGTAGAATCTTGAGTTTTTGAGGATTCGAAGACTTCAGGCTTAGATATCGCTAAGAGGGGCCAGCCAATAATGGAGATGGTAAGTGAACATTCCGTGTGGAGGCATTGCCGGTTGGAGTGGCGAAAGCATGCCAATGGAATGGTGAGGGTGTCAAAACAAGAAAAATTAGATGAGTACCCGCGCGTTGCTGCGGAAATGATATGTGCATACTTGGATAATTTGAAGAGAAGAGAGTCATATAGTGCATAAAATTGGACAATTTGAAGAGAAGAAGAGAGAGGGGCATGTGCAGACTTGGATAATTTGAAGAGAAGAGAAACAGAGCTATGCGCAAAGTGGCATAATTTCAACAGAAGAGAAAGGGAAAAGATATTGTTGTCTTATGAAAATTATATTTAATGTTTTTCTTATGAAATTATCTATAAGTAGGGATATAATAGAATAAGTATTAGTAAAGTGCACAAGAAGGATATCATATTTAATGTTTGTATTTTTCTTAAAAGTTGTCCCATATCTAAAAGCCATGCAAATCATCCATGTAAGTAACTATTCAAAATCTATGCAAATTTTTCATGTAACGAACGTATTGTCCTCTAAAGTGAATATATACAAATTTGACGAACATTGTCTTACACCATAAACATTTCAAAATATTGGAGGGGCGCAACATTCAAAGAGCATAACTTCACAATGGGGCTTCTTATTTTATTCTTCATAAAAACTCATATGTTAAGGTCATTCAAATAAATTGCAACCTTATAGAAATATGTAAAATGGCATGATGTATAGTGTGACTTCCTTGCCACTTATTAGAAAGGTCACAACTGAGATTGTTTCTTTTATGAGAATGCTATGTTTGAAGCAAGATAATTTGGAGTCCATCCTTACTCCAATTTATCATAGAAAGATGTGAAATGTGATTGAACGTAGGAGCTTTTTCTCCAAATCTGACAAGATCTTTAGCTAGGAAAAGGTTAGGAATACTGAGGCCTGAGATTAATATTTGTGATTCAAGGTCTTAAAGCTTACAAATTATTAGAAGAGGTCGGTCCAGCAATAAAAATGTTTGGTAAATGGTATGGTAAGGTAGTGTGGGTTCTCAGCCAAGATTACCGAGTATGACTGGTGGGAAGGACCGATGCAGAGGTGCCAAAAATAAATGAAATTAAAGGCACAAGCATGAAGAAACATAACAATTCAATGTTTTATTTGCTTATAGATTGTTCCTTTACCCAAAATCCATATAAGTTGTCCATGTAAGGAACTATTCAAAATATATGCAAACCATACATGTAATGAATAGTTTATCTTTAGATAAAATATATGGTAATAGTGTAAAAACATTTTAAAATACTTAATTAGTTTTCATATACAACCTAGTAGGTTTGGCTCATCAATGTTATTCTTTTACTTTGAGCCTCCATATTGCAGCGCGAAATGGTCTAACATAACTGATAACTTTGACATTACGTGAATCACACATAAATTTTCTAAGTTTTTTCTCTCTTTTTATTTGAGCAAATATGTTTTTTCCCTCCTAGGTAGCCCTTTTCAGCAAGACAGGAATATGGCTCTTTTTAGCATAGGTTGGCCCAGATGCTCCTTCCTCTATACTCAAGGATCAGCAGCGGACCTTAGTTGATACCAAGGGTGGCCATGGCCCCCTGCCTCCAATAAATCTCCATTGATTGATCTAAAAAAATTAAAAATAAATCTCCATTGATTTAACAGTAAATTGCTACTGTTTTAATGCCAGTGCTCAAGGTTTTTTTTTTTTTACGAATTATACAGTACAACTCAGACACTCATAACGCACGCAAACTCACCCTTATAAACGTACAAATGCAAACCATTAAGCTGTCGCGCCAGTGCTCAAGTTAAACCCACTACGAACTGGGAACTCCTCCAGCCTGCTCGAACTCGACGGGAGATTCACATTCCCGCACGGCCGCATGTTCCAAGTCGCACTAAAAATAGCGTGGCATCCGCATGCTCTGCTCCGAACTCCAAAACGTACGTTAATGGGTCGCCTCAAGCACGCGACTAAAACCCAGCATCACCTCACACTCACGCCTCCTTTCTCGCCCCTGCAGATCGCCATGCACAACGCAACCCCGCCGCCTCGGCTCCTTCTCCTCTTCGTCCTCACTGCTCTCCCCATCTGTCTCGCCTCTGCGGCAGCCGTCGCCGGCGACGACGCCAAAGATGGCAGCGGCGAGGTTGCGCGGACGTACCTGGTGGTGGTGTGCCGAGCCGACGGGCCCAAAGAGGGCGGCGAGGCGCTGCGCGCGTGGCACGCGTCGCTGCTGGCATCCGTGCTCAACACCACCACCGACGCGGTCCTGCATGAGTCCTCATCCGGGCCGCTGGTGTACTCGTACGAGCACGTGGTGAGCGGGTTCGCCGCGCGTCTGACGGCGCAGCAGCTGGGCGAGCTGCGGAGGCTCAAGTGGTGCGTGGACGCCATCCCGTGCGTGAACTACCGCCTGATGACGACGTACACGCCGGCGCTGCTCGGGGTGAGCGCCCCCGGGACGGGCACGTGGGCGGCGGGGCGCAGCATGGGCGAGGGCGTCATCGTTGGCGTCCTCGACAACGGCGTGGACCCGCGGCACGCGTCGTTCGGCGACGAGGGCATGCCGCCGCCGCCGGCGCGGTGGCGCGGCGGGTGCGACTTCGCCGGCGGCGCGCCGTGCAACAACAAGCTGATCGGCGGGCGGTCGGCGACGCCGGGGGAGCACGGCACGCACACGTCCAGCACCGCCGTCGGCGGCTTCGTGGACGGCGTCCGCGTGCTCCGGACCGACCTCGGCACGGCCTCCGGCATGGCGCCCCGCGCGCACCTCGCCTTCTACGAGGTCTGCTTCGACGACCAGTGCCCGTCCACCAAGCAGCTCGTCGCCATGGAGCGGGGCGCGTTCGTGGACGGCGTCGACGTCGTCTCCATCTCGGCGGGGGACGACACGCAGAAGCCCTTCTACCAGGACCTCACCGCCGTGGGGAGCTTCTCCGCCGTCATGTCGGGCGTCTTCGTCAGCACCAGTGCCGGGAACGGCGGCCCGGACGCCGCCACCGTCACCAACTGCGCGCCCTGGGTGCTCACCGTCGCCGCGAGCACCATGGGCCGCCGCATCGTCTCCAGGGTCAAGCTCGGAAACGGGGCGGTGCTCTACGGCCAGACGATGGGCCGGTACAAGGGCGTCAAGAACCGGCCCCTCGTCTACGTCGCCGGCCCGTTCGCCGACGCGCTGAAATCCGTCGACGTCCGCGGCAAGATCGTGCTCTGCGACCGCTCGGAGGTCCCGCGCATGCGCGGCGAGATGATCCGCGAGGCCGGCGGCGCTGGCATGATCTGCTTCAACACCGCCTTCCGCGGCCGCGCCACGGCCGCGCGGGACAACATCACCATCGCGGCGGCGCGCGTCAGCGAGGCCGACGGCGCAACGCTCGTGGCGTACGTCAACTCCACGGCCAACCCCACGGCGAGCCTCCAGTTCACCGGCATCGAGATGGACCGGTCCCCTCGCCCGGCCATCGCCGAGTACTCCTCGCGCGGCCCCTGCAACATGTCCAGCCTCGGCGTGCTCAAGCCCGACATCACCGGCCCCGGCACCAGCATCGTCGCCGCCATCCCAAGCTCCACCCCGCCACGCAACGCGAGCGCGCGCACCCGGACCTTCGGCATGTTCAGCGGCACGTCCATGTCCGCGCCGCACCTCTCGGGGATCGCCGCCGTGCTGAAGAAAGCGCGCCCGGAGTGGTCACCATCCGCGATCAAGTCGGCGTTGATGACGACGGCCGACGTGACGCACCCGGACGGCTCGCCGATTGCCGACGACACCACCGGCCTGCCGGCGAGCCACTTCCTCATGGGCGCCGGGCTCGTGAACCCGACCAAGGCGCTCGACCCGGGGCTCATCTACGACCTCACGCCGATCGACTACATCTCCTTCGTCTGCGGCCTCGGCTACGACGACAACTACGTCAACGAGATCATCGCGCAACCGATGCAGAACGTCAGCTGCGCCTCCGTCAGCAAGATCGCCGGCAGGGACCTCAACTACCCATCGTTTCTAGTCACCCTCACGGCGGCGGCGCCGGAAGTCGAGGTGAAGCGCACCGTGACCAACGTCGGGGAGGCGTCGTCGGTGTACACGGCGGAGGTCGTCGCGCCAAAGGACGTCGCCGTCGAGGTGGTGCCCAACAGGCTCCAGTTCGGCTCTGTGAACCAGAGGATGGAGTTCAGGGTGAGGTTCAGAAGAGCGGGCGGCGCCACCGGTGGTTCTCCGACGATAAGCAGTGGAACGCAGCCGGAGCTCGAGGAGAGGCGCACGGCGGAAGGCAGCCTCCGGTGGGTCTCCGACAAGCACTCCGTTGGCAGCCCAATCGTTGTGCTTGATGGAACCCTGAATTTGGTTTAGGATTGGTTTTGCTTGATTAGAATCATCATTAGTAGGCAGCGATATCTTAAACTTCAGAGATTCATAAGGAATTCCTTCAATTGAAAGGTCGTCTCCTCTGAGCTCTGTGCCAACAGCTCCTTGAGCGAGAAAAATGAAAGAATCAAAGCGAAGGGATAAAACGATGATGCAGCCCAAACCAGTTAACAAGAGGTCATAAAGTGGTCTTTATGACTTCGGGTGGACTGGTTACTGTCAAATTGTCAACCCCGCAAAAAAAGAAAGGATAAGTCGGTGGCTGGAACACTAAAATGTTCTAGTAATTAATTAACTGGTTCACTGCCAAATCAAATACTAAAATTCTGGATCCAAAAAAGTTATAAACAAGTGGTACTTTGTGTCATGCAAAAATAGCTCTTCAAATGGAAAAGATAACTATTATTGTATCATTTTTTTAATAGTGAGGTTTGCTAGTTCTCTCACCGCAAAAAAAAAAAAGTTTGCTAGTTATCCGGCGATTAAGATTTTTATATCTCTTAGTTACATTTTTTTAACAAAGAAAATATACACGTGGAACTATTTTCTTTGTGAAGCTGCTATATTTCGTAATTGAAGTTGGAACACATGGTTCTCTTGTAACTATGATTTTGCATATTTCTTGATCATATTATACTGAATAAATAATTAATGGAACATTTGGAACATTATTTCCGTGATCATGGAAAATTTTTTTTTTACCAAGCTGGAACATTTTTGTTCTTTCTGTGAAGAGGATAAGATTAAAAGAAAATGAGAAGATCTAGATGGTAATCCAATGACTAAACAAGAGATCCAGAGATTCAGTCAACTGAGAAGGAGACAAAACCCTTATTTAAACACGAAAAGATCTTTTCACGAGGAAATAAGCCATCTTTTTTCTCCTTCACAAATAGATATTATTGCAGGAATTCAAATTACTATTCTTTCAGGTTCCCTTTAACAACGTACACACATCTTGTCCTTTTATTGTAGCTATATAGTAGGTATTTTGTTCTTTATACTATATATAGTTTCATACTGACAAGACAACACACAAACTCTCTTTCAGAATTCATAACCGGAAATTAGAAAGTGCAGTCTTCGCCCGGCCATCCAATCCAATGGAGTAGTAACGTGCAAGGTAATCTCTGACCAATGTTTCCCTGTACAAAGGAGGGTTCTCCTCGGACAGAAGCTCCTTGATAGGCCCGTAAATCCTCGTTGAAGAAGGATGGAAATGCGTGCTGAAAACACATGCGATGGAAACTCTGGGTCCTGCATTCTTCGCGACCACTCTGTGCTCCACACTAACGAACTTGTCGTTGGAGATCAACTGAGGATGTCAAAGAAGAAATCAGTTATTAATAATCAAGCGTAATACGTGAGTTTGTTCAGTTATGGATTTGGTGATGTCTGCTGCATGCAGTCTGCATACCTGCAAGATATCGCCTATGTTGACAATGAAGGCTCCACGGGTCGGTGTAACTTCGACCCAGCGATCGTCATGGAGTATCTGGAGGCCACCAATTTCGTCCTGCAGAAGTATGGTCAAGAAACCAGCATCCGAATGCCGGTTTTTGCCGATGGCGAGTTCTGGCTGGGGGCACGGAGGGTAGTAGTGGGAAAGTATAATCTGTCCCTGGTTGCACTCAATATCGGTTAAGTAGCTCGGGTTAAGCCCAAGAGCCTCCGAGAGCAGCTCGAACAATTTATCCCCCAAGTTCTTCACTTGTTTGGCGTATTCAAAGAGTGCATCTCTGCAGACCATCATACACAAAAGCTACTGTCAACAGCAATTCCTAAGTAGTTTTGGATGTGTATCATTTCTTTATAAGGAGGGTGCGAGGAATATGCTGCTCTGCTCACGGCGTGCGGTCCGTTTGAAAGTGTAGCCACGGACACTGCCAAACGGAGACACTCGGCATACCAACTATGACAAGGATCGCTAGATCTAAAATGAATTAATCATGCTCCTTATACTAAGCATACCTCCTATAACAATATCCTAAAGTCGGTGATTAACAATCGCAGCCACCCTATCTTGACATGTATGGCTGTGCAAGGTTTAGAATAGACCGAAGAGATGGAGGATGGAAATGTGTGCGTCTGTGTGTGTGGGAGGGGGATGCGATGGCGGAGTGGGACCACGAGAAGCAGGAGGGCGGAGACGTGGCACGGCATCAGCTAGAGGACAGGGCCTAGCCGTGCCCACACCCGCTCCGCCTCGCGGTAGCTAGGCTCCCGCTGGCTCCCACGACGCCATGCCCCACCACATCTCCGCGCTCCTACTTCCTCGTCACGCTCGCTGCCATTGCATCGGAGGAAGCGACCTCAGCGGAGGCCGGGCTGCTAGAGAGGCACGTGGTGTAGCTCGCAAGGATGGAGGAGCTCACGGAGTCGCTCACCAGATCTGTCAGGGCGTTGAGGTCACGAAGCGTTGCACCGGCTGGTCGGAGTTGTGTATTGTTCAGAGCAGGGATATGCCCAGAGCTCCTGTCGGGGCCGGTCGATGGGGAAGACGGCGAGGTTGAGGTTGATGGGGAAGAGATGCGGACGGCTAGGTCCTGCTCTATTTTTGGGTCGCAGCCTCAACGAATCCGAGAATGGGTCTCCTGTTTGAATCACCGGTTGAAGGACTACTTGTACATTTTTCAGCTCAGTTTGAGTATGGGCCACGAAATAGAGCAGCGTTGGAGATAGCCTTCTGTCGGTGGAGGTTGGTGGAGGTTGAAGACATGCAGTGTCTACGTCGCTGTACGTACGACTATCGGACGGCTCAGCGCGATCGATTTTTCAGTCAAGTGATAGAGTGCATAGAGTGCTCACCGGCAAGTCTCCGGCAGCTCTTCGGCGGCCGGCGGGTCGGGCGCCATTCCGACGTAGAGCGTGTCGTGCCAGTTGACCACGTTCGACTTGTACAGGTCGAAGTTGCAGTAGTACTGGACCGCCCTCCCACGCTCCCGCGTGTAGAGCCGCGCCTTCTCACTGCCCTCCCCGCCGTCGGCTTCGTGGAACGCGGTCACCCCGGCCACCGCCGCGGCCATCACCTCGTCCGGCACGCCGTGGCCCGTCACCTGGAAGAACCCCCACTCCGCCGCGGCCCGGCGGACCGCGTCCACCACGGCCGCGCGGTCACCGCCGGCGAGGTCGATCACCGGGACGGTCGCCGCGGGCAGTAGTTCCTGGCCGCGGTCGTTGCCATTAGAAGCCTGATGAAGAGTCTGCTTCTCCGTGTCGGGGACGCGGAAGATGCGCGGGACGTGCGTGATGCCCGACGCGACGAGGCCGCGGACGCCGGCGCGCGTCGCGTCCAGCGCCCGGACCTCGGCGGCGCGGTCGTAGGCGGCCGGAGTGGCGGACATGGTGGCGTCGTGGAGTATAGCTTGCTGGATGGAAAGCAGAGGAGTGCGGGAACGAGAGCTGCCGTTTATAGCCTGCTTCCATCGCTCGCTTGTGCTTATATTACTGCTTCCCAGCCGGCCGTTGGATTTTTAAGACCCAGACCGAGAGTGGTTGCAGCTGCCGTCCTTAATTACCTTTTAATTTTATTTTAGACTTAGTATGGTTCATGCTTTCGATTTTTTTTTTGAGTGGTTCATGTTTTCCAGGTCCCTAATAAACTCAAAAATTATCAACGTGGTTCATGCATGTTTCCAACAACAAAAATATCATTATGGTTCTGGCATCAGCCATGACATAGTAACATTGGCTTTACATGAGAAAACAATGACAAGGAATTGTTGTATATCATTTGCATGAAAATTATGCCATTTCACCGATGGAGACTTCCCCTCTGCATGATGACCAGCGGTGACTTCCCTTGCACAGTGAACAACTCCCTGCAGAACTTATCCCAGGTACTTGCATGTGCTCTTCACGTAAAGAATATTTGTAGGATTCCGATTCAGTATACATGACGTACGGCCCAGTCGTCACAAACTATGACCAGTTACTCTTTGCACCAGAGTTTTCCGCTCCAAAAATTCTCTTTTTTTTAAGAGATTGTTCCAGAGAGGGGATACTCATCGATGGAGCCATCAACTGCACGTTGGAAGGCAACCTCCAGTGGGTCTCCGACGATCGTCATAAATTATAATTAGCTGCCACATGGCCCCTAGATTTAGGATTCACAACGCTTTCATGAAGTTGAAATAACACATACGTCTAAAAGCTTGGATGTGATGGCCAAGGGGTTTTTATTTTGAAAGGGACTCATATATCTGCAAAATGCAAATAATTACACATGATTTATATTGGTAGATGAAGAGGTGTGTTGATATTTTTTTTTTAGTTACATGGGTCATCTATTTCTGGTACGGGAAGTGTCGTTTTGTTTTAGCAAATATGCTGGTTTATGGCCTAGTTGTTTGGCATACACAGTACATCGATTTCTTGTAGTGGTTGGAAGGCAACCTCTAGTGGGTGTCCGACAATCATCATAAAGTATAATTAGCTGCCACATGGCCCCTAGATTTATGATTCACAACGCTTTCATGACGTTGAAATGACACATACGTCTAAAAGCTTGGATGTGAGAGCCAAGGTTTTTTTTTTTTTGAAAGAGACTCATATATCTGCAAAATGCAAATAATTACACATGATTTACATTGGTAGATGAAGAGGTGTGTTGATATTTATTTTTAGTTACATGGGTCATCTATTTCTGGTACGGGATGTGTCGTTTTGTTTTAGCAAATATGCCGGTTTATGGCCTAGTTTCAGTTTCTGAGTTGTTTTTGAGAGTGTTTTGTCCTGCCTGGTATATCCAGACCTAGTGAAAACTATAGTTGTAGGACGAGCCCTTTTATAATTTTTTTTATTTAAAGGGATCATCTCATTGTTGACTGAAAATATATTACTCTTTGTGGTTGAATTGTAGTATTGTACTTGTACCGTTGTACTACCCATGCTATAAGGCTGAGAGTATCTGGTAACACCGCACCTTGTGGTGCCACCGTGCTCTCAAGGCCTGTTTGCTTGTTGCCTGGGGCCAGCTGCCTGGCAGGTAAACGAATCTCAGCCCCAGGCACACAAAATCGTGCACCTGGGAGCTCTGCCTGGTGGGTGACCTGCCTGGGAGGGTTTGAAGTAAACATGCCCCTGTAGCACCACAAAGGACGAAAAAGTTACACAAAAAATATGGATGGATCATGTCATCCTCTATCATCTTGCAATATTTTAAATGCAACCAACACTTGTGCAAATAGAAACAAAAAAACTGAAATCGTGTTCATCTAAGACCTGCAAACCGTTAGAATTCACAATCATATTTCTCTTTTTCATTTCTCCTTACATAACTATCCGTTGCATCTTAAATTTTACAACATGGTAGATGATGGCATGAGCCATTTATAATTTTGCTGCAATCTTTTGTGCACCCATTGTGGTGCTACCGGTGTTGGGAGCACGATAGCGCAAGATCTTTTCGACCAAAAAATTCGGTCAGTGCGGGCATCAAGCATGACATGACAGTATTGGTTTTACATGAACAGAAAATAAGATATTGTTGTATATCATTTTCACGAAAATTATTCACCGATGGAGACCTCCCACCCTCCCTGCATTAGTGAAATACTCCCTGAACTTACTCCATGTATCTACTCTTCAAGTAAACCACCTAGCCGTCACGAACTACGGTCTGTTACTCTTTACAGTATTTCTAGATTTGGTCAAAGCAAAATAATTGTAACTTTGAGGATGGAGGTGGTGCGTCACAAGCAGGAGGCCAGGCACGGTGGAAGGCAGCTTCCAGTGGATCTCCGACAAGCACTTTGTTCGCAACCCAATCGTCGTCAAACTTGAATTTGGTTTAGGATTGGTTGCTTCATTAGCATATATAATAAATAGTAACCAGATATATATTGTACATTTCAGAGGTTAAGAATTAAAAAATGTCTCCTCTGAGCTCTCTGTGTAGAGCAGCAGCTCCTTGAGCAAGAAAAAAAATACTACAATCAAAGTGAAGAGAAAAACGTTATGCTGAGAGCGTTGTTCATAGTAAAGCACAAAATGATGATGCAGCCCAAAGCAGTAAACAACAGGTCATAACTCATAACCGGAAAATAGAAAGAGCAGTCTTCTCTCGGCCATCCAATCCAATCTTGTTGTAAAGTAGTCTCTGACCAATGTTCCCCTGTACAGAGGGGGGCTCTCCTCGGACAGAAGCTCCTTGATTGGACCGTACATTCTCGTCGAAGCAGGATGAAAATATGTGCTGAAGAAACACGCGATTGATACTCTTCGCCAACACTCTGTGCTCCACACTACTGAACTTGTCGTTGGAGATCAACTGAACATTCCAATGAAGAAATAAGTCCCAACGATGAAGTGTAATACTCCAGTCAAGGTTGGATGATCTTTCCATACCTGCAAGAGATTGCCTACATTGACGATGAATGCTCCAGGGGTCGGTGCAACGTCAACCCAGCGACCGTCGTGAAGGATCTGGAGGCCACCAATTTCATCCTGCAGAAGTACGGTCAGGAAGCTTGAGTCTGAATGCCGGCTTGTCCCAATGGCTAGTTGAGGCTGGGGGCACGGAGGGTAGTAGTGGGACAGTATTATCTGTCCCTGGTTGCACTCTATATCTGTCAAGTAGCTTGGATTAAGGCCAAGAGATTCAGACAGCAGCTGAAACAATTCGTCCCCCAAACTCTTCACTTGTTTAGCGCATTCAAAGAGTGCATCGCTGCAGATTATCATACAAAAGAACTATTGTCATAGCAAGACTAAGTAATCCGGTATATCAATAGATGAGAATCTAAATGTTTAAAAATAATATTTACTAGTTTTCTTTAGAGTAAACTGTCAGACATTGCTTGTAGCTGAAGTTCCTACTTCTGTACAAACTATTTTGCTTTCAAATCTCAAAGCAGAGTAGCAAAGAGGATGTTAAAAAACGGGTTCTATCGATCACACAAAAGCAACACAAAGAAATTGGAAGAAATACGTGGAGGATTGAGGAGATGATAGTTGGAGGCATTTACGGCTTTTGGTTTCACAACACTCCACCATTCCGCACCCCCCCCCCCCCCCCCCCCCCCCCCCCCCCGGCGTAATGAGAGACGCACTGTGCGCTTCGCTCTACGAGTAGAACGAGTGCCCGTTCCCAACACGTCTAATAGGATATTCAATTACTAATGAACTCGAGTGGTAATCACAGCACTTCATAAACTGAGGTAACCACATCCTTCTTGCTCATCTCCATCCATATCTTATATTTACTAATTGGAGGCTCTTTTTGAGGCCTCCACATTAATCGGAAGAAAATGCTAGAAATTCTCACAAAAAAGAAAAACATCCGGCCGTACAAATTAAATAAGATAAACAATAGCCTTTAGATCTAATGTTATCTAAATTACCCACCTATGCCATTACAAAAGTTAGTCAAAATGACCCCTAATACCTATTTATAAATTACCAAGCATGCCATTATGAGTAAAGAAAGATAAACTCGAAATTATTAAAAAATATCCAAAAATACCTTTAATTCCTATTTATAAATTACCCATGATACCATTATGAGTAAAAAAAGATAAATTCAAAATTTAAAAAAATAGCCAAAAAATACCCCTAATTTCTATTTCTAATTACCCACCATGCCACTATAAGTCAAAAAATAATTAAATTTGAAAATAGAAATATAGCCGAAAAGACCACTACTTTCTATTTCTAAATTATCCATCATGCCATTATGAATCAAAAAATAGTAAAATTCAGAATTATATAAAATAACCAAAAAATACCTATAATTCCTAATACTTTTCGTCAAAGACATAAACGGTAGCCTGAATGTTTGTAGTCATGAAGGGCGATGAAACATCCGTGCATTCGGATTCACGTACATGTACGTAAATATAGCAACTGCACTCCGTCGCGACAAGCACACACAATGCGGCATGCCCGGTGCCCCAGAAATGCTATGTCAGCCATATGTTAAAGACTTAGGAGACTTGCATTGATAGGGAGGTGGGACTTTATGTAGAAAAAGTTGTTGGAAATAAATAATTAGCCTGAGACAAGAACAGTTGTGTACGCATAATCAGCCTTGATAAAAAGAGATTATGAAGAAATAGACATGGAGGACAAAGGTTGATAAATGAATCTGGAATATGACATAAGAGGATATCAGGGAAATAAAAAATTTGAGTAACTTGGGAAATCAAGGATCTGATTAGAAGTTTACTAGAGCAATTAAATGAAATGAAGAAATTTCATTTAATCATAAAGAAAATAAGTTTGTATAAGGAGCAAAAAAAGGTCACGAGATAAAAAAATGTAAAGGATGAACACCTCTTTTTGCAGTATGACCCATGTCCTATAGATTAGAGAAACAAGAAATGTTTGTATTAAAAGATAATTATTGAATTTTGTTTATTCAAAAGGATAGTTGAGTTTTCATTTGGGAAACCAGAAAGATGTATTTCACAAAATAATTTCTACTTTTCAAATTAATATTCTCGAGCACAAATCAGGTGTTTCATAAAATCTCTCTTATGAAGTTATTTCACCCGTACACAGTTATTTAGAAAGAACACTAGCCCGTGCAAGTGCACGGGTTTATAGGCTAGTTCATCTAAACAAAAACTACGGCCGCCCCATCAATCATTCACCCCTCGTAACAAAAAAAAATGGCTCGTACCATCCCTCCAATCAAACACACCCTTAGTTGTTGTCAACAATTAAGTAGGTGCACTGTACAGGAATCCGACCAACAGGCTTTGAAATGCACTGTAGAGGCATCTCTGAGTTGTTAACCTATTCAGTGGTAGTAATACTGTTGGTCGTTTATACGCACCCATTTATATACTGTAAGTGGACGGTGTACATTGTAGCTTTTTCCCTCAGAGTATTCCAAGGTTTATATCGAATCCACAAGGATCAGCAAGAGAACCGTGTAAGGTTTTCTACGTCATCTAACGAATCAATCCTAGCATGAAGTACTTTGCACATATGAACGCCTTTTAAGTTCGCAGATGAAAGCTTAGAGAAAACAACAGGACAACATACACATAACCAAAGAGAAACACCTGGAGTTAGCCTGTGTGCATCTAGTGGTCGGGAAAGGATGTGCCGATCGGCACAACGGGTGTGCCGGTCGGCACCGAAGCAGTAGTATGTGACATCTATAATTCTAGCTTACTTGGCACTTTAAACAGTTTGTGAACACCGAAGATCGGCAGGTGTTTGATGAAAATTTGACGGCAGGTATTCACGACTGGAGCGGCCAGTATTAAAATACGTACTAGTGTACTACTTTGGAAGAAAAGCAGGAGAGGCTAGCAAGCAATGTTGTGCAGCTCGAAGCACATGTGCACGTGAAGCTGGCCAAAACGTATGACTCCACAGGAAACGCAGCGGCCAGTGCGCGCGTACGTAGTATACTTGCATGTACATGCAGGTTATGCGTCCTTCAATATCGGTGGACCCTGGTCCACGAATTAGCCAGCGGTGGAGAGCTGAGATTAGGATAAACATCTAGAAGCTTTTGAGCTCGTCGGCTGATTAAACAATGAGGTCGGCAAATCCTGTCGTTTTCTTCTCTCACAAAGCTCACTGATGTGCGGGCCTGCTCTTGGGAAGCCCCACAGCTCGGTGAAGGCAGACGTACGAGTAAAGCGCCGTGTACTTATCACACCGGCGGAAGCGGCGCGAAGCTCCCAGCGAACGACTCCCGCGCAGCGCGCGCGGCATGCGCGGCGAGCTCGGAGGCAGCCCAACAAACGAACGGCGGCGCACGCGACGCGCCCTCCGGTTTTCCAGACCTAGCTACTGCCTATAAAAGGCCACTCCCTCCTCACGGTGAACAGGTTGGCAACTGGAGAGGGACGCGGAGACGCTGCTGCGATTCCACACGAACGCGTAGTGATTCCTGCCCGTCTCTTTCACCGTTTCCACGCCGCGCACAGGTGCTTGAGTTCGTCAAGCCTGCAGCTCGTCGGGTCCAGTCCGGAGCACTTCCGCGGCCGGCCGGCAGCCTCGTCGATCGCCTGCGTCGTCACCGTCTGGCAGCCTTGCCAATCATCCGCGCCGTCGCCGTCCGAGACCGTACCGACGCCATGGCCACCTGGGAATACGGTGAGATGATCTAGTTTTGTTTATATGATTCCTTGTATGGCTAGGATGCAGGTTCCCTCTCACGCATGCATCGATGCCAGACTTGCCAGTCCATGGACGCGTACTCGCGTGTCTTCATCCACTACGACGAGCAAGACCCGGTGAGGAGCCCGACGGCTTTGACGGCGCATGCGACATCAGGCATGCCCGGCGAGCGTCCGGTCGGAGATGAAGGCGACCCCGTGGGTGCGGCGCCTGGCTTTACGGCCTCGACGGCGAGCGCGCGACCCGGCGGCGGTGAATGTGTTCCTGCGGACGCGGCGCTTGGCCTCGCGGCCTCGACGACGAACGCGTGACCCGCGGCGAGGTGAAATTCGTGGAGCACTCGACTCCGACGTGATCGAGATCAGCCGTGAGCTGTATGTGAGACGTCGTCGTAGTTGCACTGCCCGCGACGTCGCCCACTGGAGGGCATGGTGCTTCGGAAGCCCAGAAATGCTCAAGTGTTGTACTGATGTTTATGAACATCCGGACGTCTGTACATGCACACGAACATGTGTGCTTGCAGTGTTTATTCATCGCGAGACCTTATGCCAATAAGGCCGCGCACTCATCTTTTTATTATTGTGTTAATCTGTTATTTATCTACGACTAACCTGCTGCGACGTCGGACTCATCTACGCCGAGCACAACCATGCATATACCAGTTCTACTACAACCATGTACACGTCGCCCGTGACCGATGAGGCCGGACGACGGGGCGGGCGCAGCTGACATGAAGGCTACGCTATCACCGGCACATGGACTGACGAGGCCATGGACATGTCGACGCCCTATCTACATCACCATCACTTCATACATGGAGAACGCGAAGCGAAGATTAAAGATGACGACCACTAGCAGCTTAATCGGAGGTTCCTGAGCGAGCTCGACTCGCCGGGGTAATTAACTAGGAGTCTTCCGAGACCCTAGGAACTAGGAGACCACATCACCCAAGTCAAATCTGCGCAACGGCATGGCAGGCTATGGAGCGCACATCGGAACCTTGTATTTGTATTTCGATAAATATATATGTGTTCCCTATCTTTGATCTTTTGTTCTTTTACTTTGTGTACTTGGTACACTGGCACGCCCGCACTCTGTCTTTTACTCTCACTTAGAGCCGTGAAGAGAAATCCCTCCGCGTGATTTTTCTCCCCAAACAGCAGGAAGAAACCTCTTTCTGTCGAGCCCTGTCACGACCAATCTCCTTAATCGGTAGCCTCCGCCCACTCTACACATCATCTCAAGGATCTCGCATATTCCAGCGCGTTGAGGTACAGAGACAATATGCAATTATAGCGCATTACAAGATCCCGATATTAACTTAACCACAATGGATATAGTGAGAGATTGAATCTCTCATCTCTTATTGCACCACAATTAAAATAACATCTACTCCCTCCGTCCCACAAAAAATGGCATCCTGGTTTTGTCCTAAGTCAAATTATTTGAAGTTTGACTAAACTTTGATGAAAAAATACTAATATTTATAATTTAAAATTGGTATAGTTAGATTCATCTTGGAACATATTTTCATATTATTCCTATTTGGTGTCACAATTATTGATACTATTCCCTACACATTTGGTCAAAGTTAAGATTGTTTGACTTAGGACAAAACCAGGATGCCATTTTTTCTGGGACGGAGGGAGTAGTACTTAGTCGTCACTAAGCGTAGGAACAAGTGCATGTAAAGACCATAAAATCCAGACGAACACAACTGCAGCCAAGGGTAGAATTAAGATAAACACATAGATAAATATAAGAATTGTGCCTTTATTCATCACCGTCAGAGAGGTGCCGATCGGCACAAGATTGTGCCGGTCGGCACCGCCTTGTTGCAACATTGACGACTCCTAAGATACATGGCTCTACTTCTCCTAAGCTCCGGTGTAGTGCGATCAAGCAGTGCGACTACCCAACTAGACTACATCTCTCAATATGGTGGCTCTTCAACTCCGGCGGCCTCCCGGCGATGTGCAGAGGCTTCCTAAACCCTAAAGATGTCAACTCCCGTCCAACCTCTGTCCTCGGGGCGTCCTATGGGTTATATATACAGTGAGGAGGCATCTGGAGGCGAAAGGAAACAATTCTGAGTCGGTGCCGGTAAGCACCAAGGTGTGCCGATCGGCACGAGTCGTCTCCAATTCGGACTTGATTTTCCCTTTTCGCAGCTCCGCCTTCCATAAATCATAACTTCCTCGTCCTGAGTCCAAATGGGGCAAACTTAGACTCTATCTCGTAGCCCTCGAAAAGATCTACAACTTTGGTACTCATTGGATCTCCAGATTCCGCCGTCTTTGTTCCCAAATATGCGATGCCAAAATATCTGTCCCGATTCAGACTCCTCTGCGCAGGTCTCCTTACGGGGCCCATATCTCATAACTCCAGAATTCAAACGGGATAATTCATATATGTTCCGAAAAGCTCTCGACGAGATCTACAACTTTCCTGTATATTGGATTCCCATTAGAGCACGTCTTGAACTCGAACTCCGCGTGACAATACAGTGCTGTTTCTAGACTGCGCGAATTGATCTTTCCTTCCGGATAAACCTTCTAGAAATCCTTAGGCGTTGGGCCACGACCTTAGGCTTGCATGTTGGGTTCCATGGACGTCCAGAGGTGCCTTGGATGCGTCATGGGCTAGTGGGAAGCCCTCCTTGCATGGCGAGTCGGGCTTCATGTCGGTCCTTCTCATATTTGAGCCATTATAGTGTCATTTCACCTAATTCTGCAACATAGCACTAAAACAACACTACATGTGGAAATCGTCAATATTAGAGGTAATAACACATACTTATGATGAGAATATGGAGGAATGTGGCTGCTATTGGCACATAAAATGGGTACTTAGAAAGCGCCAACAGCTCCCCCATGCTTAAACCTTTGCTCGTCCTCGAGTAAATAAATCACTTCACCCACTCAAGGAGAGATCAGCGTTGCAGTCATGTCATCTTCACTTGCATTCATCAAAGCACATATATATCCAACCCGCTTTAAGAGTATAGCACAAGAGTTTAGGTTGCACCAATTCTACTACTCAAAGATACTAGTGGGGGACAGATTATGACTTAGAACCGACCACAATGATCAAATAAAGTAGCTTCAACTCCCAAAGCAGATTACTCCTCAAGCTAGGCCTTAAGATGATAAAGTTTTTCCAAAAATTCAGTCTCATTCATCCAAACAAAACACTCTCTTGCAAAGAATCCAGACAACACTCATCTCACAAATCTCACAAGCCAAACAACTAGAAGTGATCCTTTCTACAAATATTTGGTGGAAGGCTTTATGTGTAGCTTGGTAGGAAAACAACTAGCAAAACAATGTAACTCAAAATATTGTCAAATCAAGAGATAGTTCTACTTGGTTTTACAGAGACTTGTCAAGAAGGCTATTAGAAAAACGTGATGAAAGAGAGGAAAACACACGCTTTAGAAAGTTGGATATGTGCAAATGGCAAAGAATGATCTCAAGACACAAATGAAGTTCTCAAAATCGGATTGCACATGGTTGGAAGGATAGAGTTTCAGCCAATTGAATGCACTTATTTGAATATGATGTTTTTATGCACAATCTTCTATGAAATCCACTCTTGCCTCTTGATATAACACTTAAACAATCTTGATCTTCCACCAACAATCTTTAAAGTCCATTAACTAGTGCTTCGGAATGTAGATGACGATCCAACTCCCCCATGCTTAAACGATGCTCGTCCCGAGCATATAGGAAGTGGAAAAGAAAAAACACTAGTTAACCCTTTTATTTCTTCTCCTTGACCGTCTGAAACACATATACTTGATTTCTGGAGATAACAGGGGGCTTTTCGCTGATTTTGTACTTTGTGCCGGTCGGCACGAATTTGTGCCGGTCGGCACGGACCCAACTTTTCTCCGTTTACACCTCAAATTGATCCTTTGTGCTTCAGAAAGTCTTCAGAGGTGTTTGGTGATGAAAATCTTCGTCTTGAGCAAGATATCTTGATAATTTGTGCATAAAACCAAAGAAATAGTGCAACGGCTCGACGAGAAACTCATATCATAGGTTGTGGACAAGGATTGGACAACACCAAAAGAAATACGGGTTTACAGGTAGGAATATTCAGCGAAGTATGCACACATTCCAGAATAGAATAGGCAATGCTGAATATGAATAAGGCTAGAAAACAAGTGATAGTTACGCAAACGGAATGGCCAGCTTCTAAGTCTCATACCAAAAGAACACAAACTTGCCCCAACTCACCAATTTACATGTTGCAATCTACAGGTTTATCATATGGGTGTAGCATATTTGGCTTTGGTAGGTATTCAATGCAAGAGAGCAATATTTGCAAGGATTAGAGACATAAGACATTATAGTTTTCCAAAAATTAGTAAGGACTCAAACTATGTTGGTGTTTTCTTTTTAGAGAGCAAAGCATGTTGTCATGAAGAACAATTCAATCATATGGGGTCTCTATCAAATCATCTGTCAACAAACACCACCACTAAAGCAAATAGAGTTTATAGAATTGGTGCTTAGTTCAAATTCATTAAAATTCAGTGGAGGACAATTATATGCAACGAATCATACATGCAAGTTCCAACAATAATAGCAACTTTCATCATATCTCGAGCAAGTTCATCATAATATATATTATTCGAAGAGAAAGCTTAAACACATAGGCGGTGATGATACAAACCAGCTCCCCTAGATAGAGTAATGACATTTGGTCACCCTAAGGTAGCTATTAGGCATATGTCATTGTCCATTCTAGATTCTAAGTGGCAAATTACAAACAACCTTTCGCATGAACAAAACGAGAAGGGTACCACATCATAAAAGAAAGCAAAACCCAAGTTGATAGCAAAAGGCAAGAGCAGCTAATGAGAAGAGAATAAGATTAGAGAAGAGAAGGAGCAAAGAGATGTTACCGCCTTTTAGTGAATTGAAGTTTAGTACGTGCCTCCTCCATGCTTAAGATGTTGCTGAATTGCATGAGAGAAGTTTGACAGTAGGGCAACAACCGAGTGCCGGTCGGCACACGGTGGTGCCGGTCGGCACAAGAAGTGGTGCCGGACGGCACGCTCCATCTTCGGCTTCGTTTCTGGATTTTCAACTCGATCATCGCCTTGTAGCTGCTGTCCCATTGCTCCCTCTTGTTCATGCGGCTGTTTCTCCTCAATTCTTTCAATTTCCTTCTTTGGAGATCAATTCTTTCATTCCTGCAAAATAATTAAAGCACACATACTACCCCCGAGGTGATGGTCGGGAGTAGAGGAATACCTACCAGCTAACAACAACTTCAAAGTTCTACTTGTGTCAATTTGATTCTAGTAGAGAAAAGAAAACAAAATCCTAATGAGTGTACGTGTGTGCACAAGTGTGGATGCATGAAGTTAACTATCACAATGTTAGCTAGCAAGCAAGACCATAACAATGTTGATCGGCATTTTTGTCTAAACACCATGCTCACACAAAAATGCTAAAAGAATGTGCGAATTCAACACATTTCTTAGAAACAGAAGTTACTCATTATTTAGTCTTGAAACAATGCTATCAAAGTGAAGAAAAAGTTTTATGATATTAGCAACGAACATTAGTGGCGTAGAAACTAAACAAGAACAATGTTTACACCATGTTTACAACTAGATTGCTTACAACTAAGCACCATGCTTACAACTAGATTGCTAGCAATCTCAACGAAATTCTTTAACAACCAAAGTCTAAACACTATGTTTATCACGTCTTAGCCATTGCAAAACTCCGCTGGATTAGAAAGATAGCGCATTGAGAAAGAGTAGCAACCAACCAATGCAAATGATGTAAAACATAGCAATGTAAATTAACTATCTGATGTTGTTCAACAAACAAGTATAAACACCACGTTTACACCTAAATTTGCTAGAGAGAGTGTATACAAAGCCAATTAAATGCTCATTGGAGAGTAAACAAGCCAAGCTATCATGAGTGGAAAAAGCGAATATGAACATGCAAAGTCAGAAGCTAGTGTGAAATAAATAAAAACATGTTAGACGGCATCGATGGAATGCTTAGAAAAGCATTTGGGAATTTGTGTCGATCGGCAATGGAGTCATGCCGATCGGCACAAGGGGTCTTGGCTCTAGTATGTGATGAAAAATGGGTGGTGGAAGGCTTAGGTAGGCTGAAATTAGATGGTTAAATGCATGCAGGCGGAAAAATTATGCAAATATAAAAACAAAGTAAGTACTCACAAATTATGCATGCATTGAATGATTTTTACAAACAAACACATAATGATGGTGGTCTAAAAAGAAAAAGTTAAACTAGAACAAATTAGACACAAGTGAACCAATTGAGTTGGGTAAAGCTCTCAGCAAAGCAAAAACTCTAGGTTGCCCTCCTAGCAGCACTAAACAATCAACACAAAAGACTCAAAAACACGGGTTGCCTCCCGAAAAGCGCTTTAGTTATAGTCAGCTAGACTTCTTACATACCTGATTGTCGTGAAGCCATGGTTCTTGGTGTAAGATCCCAATGATATCCATGCAGCTTGTACTATGCAAACTTCGTCGCGGTTGACTCATAGCCCGTCTTTATTGTGTTGCATATTGCTCAATGTGTGTAAATGAGCTAATGCTCTTGAATCTTCAATCTTGTTCCACTTCTGGTCATTTGCTCTTGGGAGAATCGCTCAAGCTATTTTCATTGCTGTCATCTTCGTCTTCTTCCTTAATCTTGCCATTGATAATCTGCAGCTCCTGTTCCCTCTGAATTTCGCATTGCCAACAGAACGAAACAAGTTCTAAAACCTATACCATAACGTAGGTAGCAAAAATATCTTTCCAACGAGTGCTTATACACCTCAAACGGATTCCGTATGAAGGACTTATGAGTTTTTTACTCCAAGGCTGCGTGCTGTTTGAAAATCTGGCAGCTCGCGCGGCGTCCAATGATTAGCTCATAAATCCTTGTAGAAACATCTAATTCCAGCACCGTTTGATGCATTGGAAAGAAGACTTGAAGCTCTATCCAGATATAAAAGTTTCATATATTGATCAGCTTGAAGAACTTACAGAATTACCAATGATTTCAGCTTCTCGAACGTTTCTTCCGGAGAATCTTGATGACTTAATCTTTTCAAGCATTAGAGCACGTGTCGGCTTGTCCTATGACTTGTGAATCTTGATCAACGTTGCACCAGTAAGTTATGATGATGTAGTGTAGATGCAACTTCTCAAAACTTGCCCATTGATCCACCAAGTTGACGAGAGAAGAATTCCGAAGAAATCTGCCATGTCTTGTTCCGACTGATGACTTGTTTGTGCTTCTGAGCTGCGACCAGGAGGAATTAGAGGCTGCGACCTGTGCCATTGCATCGGGCATCAAATTATCTTTCCAACGAGTACTCGTGCGTCCTCATCGGACTCTGTATGAGGGAGATATGGCCGTTTTTCTGAAGGTATGTCAGGCTGTCTCGCGATGAATCCGAATTGAATTCAAACCTTCCAAATATTCAAACTCAGTGTTTGGAAAGACTTGAATCCGTGTCAATCATCAAAAGGAACTCCTCTCCCTCAAGATAATTCAATAGACTTCCCAATTGTGCAATATGCTGATGACACACTGATGATCATGCAAGCTGATGCTAGACAGCTTTTCTGTCTCAAAAGTCTTCTTCACTCACTAGAGTTATCCACTGGCTTAAAGGTGAACTACAACAAATCATGCATCCTGCCAATCAATGTTACAGCTGAAAAAATGGAACAACTTGCTGGCACATTTGGATGTCAAGTGGGCAAATTGCCATTCACATATTTAGGCCTGCCAGTTGGAACTCTCAAGCCAACAATCCTTGATTGTGCTCCAATGGTCGAAAGGGTTGAAAGAAGCCTTACAGCTACAACAAGATTCTTGAACTATGGGGGACGAGTACAGTATATCAAATCAGTTATGACGGCTATCCCAACATACATCATGTGCATCATCAAGCTGCCAAGAGGCTCTATTGAGGAAATATACAGAGCAATGAAAGACTGCCTTTGGAGAGGAAATGACATCAACAAGAAAGGTGGTAATCTTGCAGCGTGGCACACAGTTTGTAAGCCAAAGGAGAAAGGGGGCCTGGGGATTAAAAACCTAAGAATTCAAAATAATGCATTGTTGATCAAGCATCTGCACAACTTTTATTGCAAAAAGGATGTGCCTTGGGTAAATCTCATCTGGACTAGATATTACCAAAATAGAGTACCCCATGCAGCAAGAGAAATGGGTTCCTTCTGGTGGAAGGATATCTTAAGACTGTATGAAAATTACAAGGATATTGCCTCATGCCAAGTAGGAAAAGGTGACACAGTTCTTTTCTGGACTGATCTCTGGAGAGGGCAAAGGAGGGAAACCACATACTCACAACTTTTTCAGTTTGCTCGAAACAAGAAACTGTCAGTTAAAGAAGTCATGGAAACAGAAGAACTCTCCACCCTCTTCCAGCTGCCTTTAAATAATGGTGCTTATGAGGAACTGGTACTGCTGCAAAATGAACTCGAAACTTTTGAGTATGACCCATCAGTTAAGGATGTATGGCAGTTCCAATGGGGTTCAACCTGTTATTCTTCTCAGAAATACTATAGCTTCACCTTTCGCAATCAGGATTGCCCCAGGCCTTTAAAATGGATATGGAAAACTGACTGTACCCCAAAAATCAAAGTCTTTGCATGGCTGCTTGGGGTTGACCGACTTAACACCAGAAACATGCTCAGTGTAACGCCCTGAAAATTTACCCTGAAAATTTAAATACAAATCGAAACTGTAATCGGAAGTTTTCAAAACTTTTCAAAACCATTTCCCTCTCGCTTTTTCGTTCTGGGCCGTCTCCAGCTCAACTTCCCGTCTCTCTCCTTTCCTCCTGGCCCAGCCTGCCCGCCTACCTCCATCAATCCGCCTGCCTGCCTCGTCCCATCAAGCTGAGCCGCTCCAAACGCAACCCGACGCCCCGCACTGCGGTGCCGTAGCGCCATCACTTCGCCTGCCCGAGCAATCCCATCGCCTCTGCTCGCGCACGCCGCTTCGCTCCACACTTCGCCCTGTGCCACTGCCGCTTCAATCCCGTCGCTCACGCCACAAGGCGACGCACCGCTCAGGTTCCTCTCCTCTCTCTGCAGCTCAAGTCCCCTCACCCAACACTGCACGCCTGCCCGAGCGATCCCGTCACCGAGCCACGCCGCCAACTAGCCGACGCACCGCCCCACGCAGCCCCTGCCGCTGCGGTCGCGTCGCACAGCACCGGCGACCGAAGCACAGCCGCTTCACTGTCGCCGCCGCGGCGTACTCGTGAGGCTTCCCCTTCCCTCTCCTCGAGCTCGTCCCCGGCTATAAATAGCCCCCTTGCCGAGCTCCTCCACCACCCAGCAGCACCACCGAGCCACCACCTCCTTCCCCAGCTCAGTCGACGCGCAGTTCGTCGTCCTCCCCAATCCCGACGGCCGCGCCGTCGATCTCCCGGCCTAGCTCGTCCCGGAGTCGATTGAGCCGCAGGTGAGCGCCCCCATGCTCCACTCCCCCTCCCCAGCCCGTTCAATCGCCGTCTCCCTCGCTCAATCGAGCTCACACTGAGCAGCCATGGCCGCCTCCCTTCTTCCCCGCCGCAGCTGCTGTTCCCCTTGTCAAAGACCCAAATTGATGCCTCAAATGGATGCGCCATAGCCTCCTCCTTCGATTCCCCCACTCCCTGGCCTTTCCCCTGCCCTCTCCCATGGTCGATTTGAGAGCTCTTGGAGCTGTCCATGGCGAACTGGAACAGGGAGAACGAACACCCCATCGATCCCCCTGTTCTGTTCTATGGAGAGAAGAAATCCCACCGTGATGGGCCTTCCCAGCTGCAGCCCAAGTAAACAGAAAAAGGCCCCCCTTCCCTTGTAAACCCGAAACACCACCAGCAGGCCCTTTTCCTTTGTACCCGAACAAGCCCAGCAACGCCAGCAGCCCAGTTCTTTATTCCTTTTCGAATTTATTTTCGGATTTATCCAACAGCCTCCACTGGAAATTTCATATCTTTCTCGTCCGAGCTCCGATTGACCTCATTCTTCCTCCTAAATTCATCTAAAATCAAGCTCTATCCATTTCTACCAGTTTCATCTTTTATAAAGCTCATCTTCTATTTCTTTTGTATTTATTTGTGTTTGTTTGCTTGTTTGCCGGTCGCGTAGCTAACGGAGAGTACGAGTACGAGGAGGAGGAGGAGCAGGAGCCAGGAGCCGGAGACTTCGAGCAGGAGCTTCCCGAGGACGTCAACGAAGGCAAGTCACAATCCGTTTTCCCTTTGATCATACTGCTCCTATGTTTTATAAACACAACCCGTAGCAGCCGTTTTATTGCATGAAATGATTGCCCTGATGTTTGCAAAACCTTTGTGTAGTATGACCAAGACCACTGAGCCTTATATTACCTGTCCTAAATTATTCCCTGTTAAACCTAGGATATCCATGTATGATAATATTTACGCATGGATGATTGCCTTGTTATAGAAATGCTTAGGACTGTGTATCACTAAATGCTCTACTTATACTTAGCTTTTGCAAATGTGAAAACCGTGATTGGTGTTGTGTGGTAGTAGTAAGGTTGGGTGATAACTAAAGAAAGATGAATGAATGAACTTGGGTTAGAGCTGAGGTGATCCTGATGATATTTATGGAAGATTAAGCGTCGCCTCTGTGGTGTGCTTATGACAAGTGACATGGGAGATGAATGCCGCCTCTGTGGTGGGTTCATATATGTGGAGATGATTGCCTTGGCTCGTATAAGGACCGAGTTGCTTGTGACATCCTACCTAGCCGTTTTTCAGTGCGACCACACTACCGTGTATGCGGCACGGCTTAGTCTAAACCCCGCCAGCTAGTCTGTTAATCGCCTGGAGGCTGGAGATGCAATGGGAGCCCATGGAGCAGGTGGACGTGCTGCAGACGTGTGCGACCCGGTCGAGGCCTAGATCAGAGGCTAGACCCCTGGACAACTCCCATGGCGATTAGTCGGGACGATGCTGTGATGGGTAATGGCTTTGTGAGTCTTCACACCACCCGCGCAGTGGCTCGTGATGCACTCAGATTGTGGGTACAGCGTACAACCTCTGCAGAGTGTTAAAATCTATTCGAATAGCCGAGTCCACGGTCACGGACATGGCTTTGGTTCGGTCCAAGAACTAGCATGGGTTGGGTGCTTATCTCCTTGATGCGTGAGTTGTTTTTGAGAATAGGTCCGGCCTTCCGCCGAAGGTTGTCGTGGACGGGGTGTCCGGCAACGTAAAACTTGACCAACCCCTTAATATCTTAATTTGATGCTTTTGCTAAAATGCTTTATAAACTGAACCCTTGCATGTGTAAAACTTACTTTATTGCAATGTTAAACCTGTTGGCCTTTACCTTGCTACTGCCAAATGCATACCTTTATCCATTGATGGTAGGGTAAGGGTTGCGACTTGCTGAGTACTTTTGTACTCATTCTTGCTTGCTGATTACAGAGGAAGATCCAGCCTTCGTCGACGCCGACGGTGAGGAAGACGATTAAGCTTGGTCTCGTCCGCACCCGAGCTGCCTGTGGCATTAGTCTACCGCTTAGTTGCTTCCGCTATGCCGTTTGATGACCTAGAAGTCATCTTCTGGTTTAGCTTTGTGTTTACTGTTGCCTATCTACTAGTGTTCTTGTTGCTTCTTAATCGACCCCTGCCAGGTCGCGACTTGTAATATCATCTGTTGTAAGACTTGATTGTACCAGCGACTGATCCAGGGACTGGTATAATAAAGTGTTTTAGCTCCTGGGATAACCGGGGCGCTTCAGGTGGTATCAGAGCCGTGCTTGGCTGTAGGACGTGACCCTAGGCTTGGACGCTAAAATTATTGGCAAAAACTATTTTGGAAAACTCCTTAACTCTTTTCCCCATCTTTTGCAAAATTCTTATTTAATCCCTCCTCTACAGATGGAAGAAGATGGATGGGTGACCGACTACTGCTTGGAGACCCCTGGCTTCCCAAAGGTGCTACGTGATGCCATGGTTAGACTTGGCATTATGGAGCCTGCTGAGTATGTCGGAAGAGAGTATGAAGAGTTTGGCACTGAGCGCTGTGAAGTCACCATTCACATTGGAGCCAGTGATGACCACCCCGAGATGAAGCCGTGGAACGTGACTACTACTGGGTCACGATTCCCAGACACCTACCAAGCTGTGGCACGCAAGGCCCTTCGGTACTTGTGCCAGATGTATGAGAGGCCTATCGGTCGCTCGCCAATGAGGTTTTTCCCTCCTATGGAGAGAAACCGCCCCACTTGGCTTGCAAGGATGAGGACAATTGAAGGCCTGAGAATGGCTGAAAGAGATCCCACAGTGGTTGCCATGACCCGTTATCTGCTCGCCTTGGATGAGCTGTATGATGGAACCGCAGCCAGACTGCGAAGGTGCATCACTCGAGCTGAAGAAGCAGAGACACGAGTTAGGACCCTACGTGTTCAGCTCGCTGAAGCCAAAGCTCGTGAAGCAGAAGCAGAAAGCCGTGCTGTTGCTGCCGCAGAAGCCTTGAAGTCAGCAGAAGACCGCTACAACAAGCTTGTCGGCACTGCCTATCTCACTGTTGGTATTTCTTACACCACGAATAAATCCGCAAGCGCACGGAATACCGTTGTAGCACTTCACCCGGGAGTATTCCAAGGTATCGTATTTGTTTTCCCCAAGGAACGGAGGTATCCTGCAGCAAGGTTAGTTTTACCCAAGGACACACAAGAACGATAGTAGTGTAGGATTGAGAGGATGAATAAAGATCTAGTTATCCCTTAGGATAGACGCACTCAAGCTCTACTTGTTTACTTCGGGCACTGGTATAGACCTGGTCTGCCAAGTCACGCCAGCCTGTAGCTCTACGACGAACCCGAACGTGGAGGATTACAAGGGACGGACAGGGCTGTCACCACCTGCCGCCTACCTCTACAAACCGTGGGGCACGCTGCAAACAAAGGTAACCTCTAGCCTAGACACCACGTCTATGCCGTCGATTACTACTCTAACCCCGGTCCTGGTACTGATTCAGAAGGCTAGAGCACTCCTTGCGGAGCGATGATCCCGCAAACAAGTATAACAAGAATAACGACTAGTAAACAATGCTCGCTAGATCAATATCACCACGAATACTAACTTATGAATAAGAACAACGAACGAACTATGAACGAACGACGAACGAAGAACGAACGACGAACGAACGAAGAACGAACGACGAACGAACGAAGAACGAACGATGAACTATAAATAAGATAATATCCGCCAAGGTACAAGATTTGGGCTAAGTCCTCACAAAGGGAGGACTACCCCTCTCTTCTCCCTGCCCTCTCCTCTACTCTACTACTATACAAGAGGCCCTTGGCCTGGATGGGAGTGGAATGACTTGTGTCTTGTGTTGTGTGTTGAAAGGAGGGGGGGTACCCCTTTATTTATAGCCTTGGTAGGTCGGTTTGGGGGTCCTCCACCGCCTTTGGGCATTGATTGCTGGCTGAACCGACCTTGGTATGACGGTGGAAAACTGCCATAAAAAGATGAGCCTTAGAGGCTAAGATACCAGGTCGGCCGACCTATGAGGTGGGGTCGGCCGACCCCACATGGCCACCTCCTGGCTCCCCTCTTCTCTGGCATATCCTCTGGAATGTTCTCTTCTTGATTTCGCTTGCTATCCTCTGATATATTCTTGATATTATCCTGATTTGGTTCCTTGGAATATTCCTGATATTATTCTGATATGGATCCTCTGAGATATTCTTGATATGATCTGGGTTGATTTGGTGGGTCCATATATCTTTGCCATTATTGAGGATCTCCAGGAGAGGATATTTCTTCATATCTTCTTGATATTGGGCTTTTGGGGAGATATCTTTATTCCGGGGAAAATCGGTGTTTCCAGAGTGGGCCTTTTATGCTTCCTTTTCCCCGTTTTCCTATGAAATGCAGCTGCACTCACAAATTCACCAAGACTCGTGGAATCCGTTAGTTTCAAGTCCTAAGTCTACCTTTGGTGTTTGATTTGAGGGTAAAAGGTGCAGCTAGTTGACGGTTTATTTTGGGTCTAAGAGCCGTCAACAACTCCCCCACACTTAGCCTTTGCTCGTCCTCGAGTAAAGCTGAAGGACTAAGGTGGAACATAACTTTCTTTGGTATGATGCTAGCATACAAGTTATTCCAAGCCATACCTGCACCCGTGAACTTTGATGTGTCTACCATGTCATCTTGGGCGGTTGAGGAATGGAACGGTCATGATTCAAGTCATCGTTGCTGCATCTGCTGAGTAACTTGGGTTTTTGAAAGATTTTCAAAAGTAAAAACATAGCTCATACTCCTCGAATGATAACTCTCAGATCGCTCAATGTGTATGATTCCTCACCAAGGCATTTGGATTTGCCTCTTTTCATCCTACTTCTATGTAAGGCTTTATTTGGAGCTTGGTAGGGAATGAAAAGGAGCATACTTGCATTACTTATGTTGCTAAGTCAAAAACCGGATCCAAGGAGAAAACAAGTCATACAATCTGATCAAGAGTGTGCACGTGTGTGGATTTGTGTATGATAAAAGTGAATATGGTGGATACTCCTTGATGTGATGATGTCTCTCTCTTGATTGCTTTTTATTTGAGAACATGGCTATCACTACTTCTCTTTCTTTTTTTTTTTTCAATCATGCTCAATACCTTTGAGCAGTTTTTTTTTTTTTTTTTTTTTTATCCATGCTCATGCATATGAGCACTCTTTCTTTCTCTTTTTTTTCAACTTCTCTCTCTTTGTTTTTTCGATAGCCATGTCTCTTTTGCAATAATATTTGGAGAGAGACATCAAGAACAAATGACGGAGTATTTATTTTAGTGGATGGATGAAATGGTGTGGCTAACTTCCAGTGTAGAAGTTTAGCATGTTTTTGTGGTGGTGGTGTATGTGTACGTGATCTTGATCATGAAAGTATGACAAGCATCTCACAAGGGTCACAACAATTTGACAAAGCTCAAAGCAATAACAAGCAGCATTTGTAGAGGTTTTCAATATGATCATTATTTGGCTCTGGTGGGAATATAAGATCATTGAGGAGTGCAAAGCTATGGATTTTGAATTTTGCAAGATAAATTCCCAAGCACTTTATGCAGAATAAGCAAGATTCCTCTCATCCAACCATATCACATTCGCCAACAACTTAGATAAACATGGGGTCCTATGAGATTGGTGTTCACAAGCAACAGGTGTATGATGCGAGGAATAAAGAGTATGCAGGCCAACCAGGTGAAAGTATGTTGGTTCATTTTATCTTTGAGTTAAATCTACAAGATTTTCATGAAAGATTATTTTAACTCAAGAATAAGGGAGAAGGGTATAGGATGCGCAAACCATCGCCGTGGATGAAGTGGAGATGATGTGGGACCTTTGAATGTTTGATCGAACCAAGGGGTTCAATCATTCTTTGTTTTCTTGTGCCCAATGGCTCCACTCCTTAGCATGTTGTTCAGTGCGATGTTGTGCATTGGTGTTGGTGGGAGATCTCGAATGTGTGCGTGATGAAGACAGAGAGATCTCCCCCACACTTGTTCTTGTACCTGGCTTCCTTTTATTCAAAACAAACAAAAATGAAAGCAAAAAGGACTCTACCGCGGTTAAAGACCGGGGAGCCTTAATTTATTCAATTAGGAAACCAGCTCAAGGCGCATTATGTGTATGAAAAAGGGAAATAAAAGCGCCTAGTTTATTCATATGTTTTTTTTTTAAATTATTGTTTATTTGGCATTAGGTTCTTTTTTCAACTTTTTATTTTATCATGAAGGTAAAAGTGAAAAGATACAAGTTGCGATACAATTTACCTTAGTGGGGGAGGTTCCCTCCCCCACACTTGTTCTTTGCTCATAGCCCTTGATTGGGGTTGAACCCCGTGCGTTGGTTGTGGGTCTTGAGATTGACCGGGCTTTGTTGCAGCGCGGCGTTGATGTTGGCACATTGATCCTCAATGGTTTGCTGCCATCATGTGCCACGACGAACCTCAAGCCTCATATCCTTGCGTGGATTGGTCCCAACCAAGTGGATACTTAGTTGTTTCCCACCCTGCTAGATATTCATAGGCTGGGGCTGCAGTGGTGGCACCTTCATGGCTGCATTCCTTGACCATTTTCAAGTAATTCCTGCCAAAAACACTACTGCAAGCAATCCTCATCCAGCTTGGAGAGGAATGGTTAGCTCTCACAGCATATACAAATAAAGTCCCGGGTTACGTAACCGGATCTCATTTGTATAGCTGAGGAAGATAAGCACAAGCGAATCATGTGACCATATATGAGTGTGACCATAAACATGATGATTCTCATTGATAAAAGAGCAGGGCTCATTGATATAAGAAACTTAAGCATTTTCTAAAGCCCAGACTCTTTAAGCAACAAGAGCAATCAACGAGGTGCACTCAACAGGTCCTTGATGCTTGAAAAGTTCTAACCATTGCCAATGCATTGCAGAGGAGAGATTCTTAAGTTGTAAACCATGGCAGCAGGATTCTAATAAGCTCATTCCTCATAGAAAGGTCAAATGATCGTCTTAAGAACATAAGTCATAGCAAGCCATTCATGCATCAAGCACAGGGTGGAATGTGATGCTTCGCCAAAGAGCATGCTTGCGAAGATTAGGAGTTGAGAACAAGCCCAAGCAAGCGATGCTTATGAAACCTAGTAGTAGACCAAGGTTGTTCCATGAAAGCACTTGATACTCGTTCAGCAAGAGTAAAACCATTGTCTACTACTAGCAGGGTGCATAAAAACTGCATGGCAAGTAAGAAGGAACCTTTCTCACCACACAAGCAAATTCATCTCACCCTAAGGCTTCTCATCATTGGCAAAGTTAACATTCATACCTGTTTTGTGCAGCAATTCCGAGTCTTGTGTTCATGTGTGAGCATGGACACAGTTCCATGAGTGTTGTAGGCTTGCTTCTCCTCATCGCACACTAAGATGGATTGGTGTTGACGAGGAGTCTCGACGTGTTGTTTTCATCGTGGTCCATCTCCATGGGATCCTCTTGAAGCTCTTCATGCCAACCTTCTCAAGCTTGGCATGAGCTCGATGGAGAGGTACGGATTTGTGTCACGTCGAGAGTGACTTGGTTTTGAGCTTGTCGCCTTCTTCAACGCATCGATGAGCCACTTGTTGGCCCATTTCATAGCTGCACACAAGAGCGAGAACACAAGAGCAAACTCGAGAACGGGTTATGTTAGTGTAAAAAAAAGTGGCACACCCATGGATTGCTCTTGCAAGGCTCTTTTTTTTTTTCGCAACTCAAATCATGAAAACAAACTAAAAGAAGAAAAGGGAAATCTTTTTTCTTACGTTTGAGGCAAAACGCAAAAAGGATTTGTCTCAAATTTATTTCTCCTCTTTTTCTTTGAATGACTTTCAAGTAGAAAAAATAAAAAGAAGAGTTGGAACACTTCCAACAACGAAGAACTTATTTTGGGAAACTCCCCAACATGAAAATGGAAAAGCAAAAAGGGAGAGAGAAAATATTTTTCTTAAACTTGAGATAAAATACAATGGAAAATTGGGGAAATGCGAGAGCAAGAATTTCGTTGTAAGGGTGCTTGAGTGAAGTTTGAAGAGTCCAAACACCCTTGCATCCAATTATAAAGAAATGAAGCCCAAATTGGTCAACAACCCCACTTGGCTATAAAATGCCATAGGAGGCTGTGCCAAAATGTTCCAGAAATTTTGCCCAAAGCATTTTCCAACAAAAGATTATCTCAAATTCATTTTCCCAAAATTGTTATTTCAAAAGAAATGAAAATCTCTTTGTTTTTCAAAGAAGAGGAAAAAAAAGAGTTGGAGGAGGTCCAACTTGCTGGAGAATTATTTTGGAAACTTCCCAAAAAAAATACAAATGGAAAATCAAAGAAAGATGGAAATATTTTTTTTTCTTGAATTTTGAGACACAATCCAATGAAAACTTTGGAGAAAGGTGTGAAGAAATGAAGTCCAATTCGGTCAACAGCCCCACTTGGCTATAAACAGCCATAGGAGGTTGTGCCAAATCTCCACCAAAAGATTGCTCAAAACATTTTTTTCATCAAAAGGTAGTCTCAACAATCATTTTCCAAATTTATTCCCTTAAAAGAAATAAAATATATTTTTTTCATGCAAAATGCAAAGTGGTTTGAAAAATCCCAAACATGATTTGGAAAAATTCAAACATGCAAAAAAAAAAAAATACAAGTGAAAAATCAAATATGCAGTTATGTGGAAAAACCAAATTTGCAAAACAAATGCAGTGAAAATTCAAAATATGCATGGATGCAAATTGGGGAAAAATCAAATATGCGTGCTGATGGGAAATCAAATGAAGAAATGCAAAAATGAGATAACTACCAATTATCCTGTTGGCAAGGGCATCATCATTTAAAGTCTGACAAGCAAGACTTTCTCCGTCATGATGTGGTCCGGAGAATGTTCTGCAAGGTTAGTGCCAAAAATGCAACCACGAGATTTGCAATATTTATGGTAAATGAAAGCATCTACAACCATCCTAAAGAACAAGTAGCAAAAGAGATAAACAAGGTGGTTGTAGGCCTCAAGCATGGTTTTGGAACTAACAATGCTTGACTCTAGAGATTCATGATATGAGCATGTATCGAAAGGTTGTTCAAGGAAGAAGCTCTCATGCTCATTCAATGATTCTTCCTTGGATTCTAGAGTCGATGCCTCAAGAAATTCCATGGCCGAAGGATTTTCTTCGAGAAGTTCTTGATCATCATCAAGAATGATGCAAGGAGGGCCAGAGGGAAAGGACTCAAGTGAGGCTGAAGAAGAGGATTGTTCGATTTGAAGTGTTTCTTCCTTCTTGTCCTCTTCTTTGTTGGAAAACTTCTCATCCTCATGAAGAGCAAGATCGGGCGATATGAATGGAGATATGAACTTTACTTGCTCGAGTGGTGAATGATCAAGGTGAGGTTTCACCAAAGGATTTTCAGTGGTAGTGGTGGCGAAAGAAGTTTTCCAAGGGTTTTCTTTCGTGTCCTCCTTGAGAAATGGTTCTTTTGGAGGATCGGGAGGAGAAGGAGGTGGTTTCTTTACCCAAGTGTAATTCGAGGTATTCCCATAATCTTCAAAAATTATTTCCTCAAACATCGGATATTCAAAGGGTTCATCTTCTTCTTCCTCCTCCATCATTTGTGGTTTGGGGGGTGATGGAGAGGCTGATGGTTTTTGATAGGAAGGATTCAAGGTGTTGCCATAGCCTCCAAAGATATCATCCCCAAACTTGGATGGGAACTCCAGAGGTTTTTCATCCTCTTTCATTGTTCGTGGCTTGGGTGAGGGCTCAACGGCCGAATGATATGATTTAGAAGTCAAAGGCTTGCATTCGGCAGTTGGAGTCTCCTCACAACTCGACTTGGGTTCTTCTGGCGGTTCGAAGGAAAAGGGAGTGTTTTCTACGATCCGTTCTAAAAGTTCTTTTCCTTCGGCTAAGGTTTTATGAAAGAAAGATCCGCCAGCAGCATTGTCGAGATAAAGTGCGGTGTTTTTGCTCAACCCCGAATAAAAATGTTGCAATAAAACTGGTTCGGGGAGCAAAAGTTCTGGGCCGGAATCGGTCAATGAACAAAACCGAACCCAAGCCGCACTAAGGGTTTCTTCCTCTTCTTGGCGAAAGTTAATTATTTCCGCTCGTAGAGCAGTGATACGAGATACGGGGAAGAATGCTAGACAAAATTTGTCTCGCAATTCTTTCCAATCGCCGTTCACTCTCTTAGCGGTGTAAGTGTACCATTGCTTCGCCTTCCCATTGAGGGAGAAGGAAAACAATGTCCACTTTAAGGTTTCATGTGTCATGCCATTGATCAATCGGCATGCACACAAATGCTCAAACTCTCGCAAGTGTTGAAAAGGATTTTCATTTTTAAGACCAGAGAAAGATAAACCTTTGATCAAAGCAATAAAACTGGGGCAAAGCTCAAAGCTTGATGATAAAACTGGTTGTGATGATAAAGGTGGCTCTAAGAGCTCGCCCCGTGGAGCAGAGAATGATTGAATCATAGGTTGTGGCTCCATGGTAAATGTTTTTGGTATTTTTCTTTAAGTGGATAGGTGAAGGTGTGAAAAGGATGGAAAGGATAGATGGTGGAATTTTTTTTTCTTTTAATGATGGTAAAGGAAAAATAAAAGGATACAGTACGAGGGCAAACCTGGTTCGCAGCAGAGATAGCAACCGTTCCCCGGCAACGGCGCCAGAAATGCTTGTTGGTATTTCTTACACCACGAATAAATCCGCAAGCGCACGGAATACCGTTGTAGCACTTCACCCGGGAGTATTCCAAGGTATCGTATTTGTTTTCCCCAAGGAACGGAGGTATCCTGCAGCAAGGTTAGTTTTACCCAAGGACACACAAGAACGATAGTAGTGTAGGATTGAGAGGATGAATAAAGATCTAGTTATCCCTTAGGATAGACGCACTCAAGCTCTACTTGTTTACTTCGGGCACTGGTATAGACCTGGTCTGCCAAGTCACGCCAGCCTGTAGCTCTACGACGAACCCGAACGTGGAGGATTACAAGGGACGGACAGGGCTGTCACCACCTGCCGCCTACCTCTACAAACCGTGGGGCACGCTGCAAACAAAGGTAACCTCTAGCCTAGACACCACGTCTATGCCGTCGATTACTACTCTAACCCCGGTCCTGGTACTGATTCAGAAGGCTAGAGCACTCCTTGCGGAGCGATGATCCCGCAAACAAGTATAACAAGAATAACGACTAGTAAACAATGCTCGCTAGATCAATATCACCACGAATACTAACTTATGAATAAGAACAACGAACGAACTATGAACGAACGACGAACGAAGAACGAACGACGAACGAACGAAGAACGAACGACGAACGAACGAAGAACGAACGATGAACTACTAATAAGATAATATCCGCCAAGGTACAAGATTTGGGCTAAGTCCTCACAAAGGGAGGACTACCCCTCTCTTCTCCCCTGCCCTCTCCTCTACTCTACTACTATACAAGAGGCCCTTGGCCTGGATGGGAGTGGAATGACTTGTGTCTTGTGTTGTGTGTTGAAAGGAGGGGGGGTACCCCTTTATTTATAGCCTTGGTAGGTCGGTTTGGGGGTCCTCCACCGCCTTAGGGCATTGATTGCTGGCTGAACCGACCTTGGTATGGCGGTGGGAAACTTCCATAAAAAGATGAGCCTTAGAGGCTAAGATACCAGGTCGGCCGACCTACGAGGTGGGGTCGGCCGACCCCACATGGCCACCTCCTGGCTCCCCTCTTCTCTGGCATATCCTCTGGAATGTTCTCTTCTTGATTTCGCTTGCTATCCTCTGATATATTCTTGATATTATCCTGATTTGGTTCCTTGGAATATTCCTGATATTATTCTGATATGGATCCTCTGAGATATTCTTGATATGATCTGGGTTGATTTGGTGGGTCCATATATCTTTGCCATTATTGAGGATCTCCAGGAGAGGATATTTCTTCATATCTTCTTGATATTGGGCTTTTGGGGAGATATCTTTATTCCGGGGAAAATCGGTGTTTCCAGAGTGGGCCTTTTATGCTTCCTTTTCCCCGTTTTCCTATGAAATGCAGCTGCACTCACAAATTCACCAAGACTCGTGGAATCCGTTAGTTTCAAGTCCTAAGTCTACCTTTGGTGTTTGATTTGAGGGTAAAAGGTGCAGCTAGTTGACGGTTTATTTTGGGTCTAAGAGCCGTCAACACTCACTGGGCGTGCCCACTGCAGGACTCTCCATATCCCCGGAGTAGGAGAACGTTCCGTTTTGGATGGGACTCCTATCTGCTCTGCGGGAAGCAACATCAAGAGGAAGTACGCAGAAGATCTTCCTGCACCACCGCCCTCTGAAGCTGAGGGTAAAGAAGAAGTTGAAGAAGAAGAGCCCCTCCCTTTGACCCAGCCTTTTCCAAGGGAGAATGAAGATCGCCTCCCCACCGCTTCGGATGAAGGTTCCCCAGTTAGAGGCCTGGAAGATGCCTCCAACCTCATGGATGCCCAGGACCCCTGAGTGTCTACCAAAATGAAGATCCAATCATCATGGGATGAAGCTACCGGTCCAAGTTCAAGGAAGTGTCTGTGGAAGACTGTACCCCCCGAAGTCTTAGTTTGTCCCTTGTAGTCGTGTAACCGCTAATAGCTCTTCGCTAGTGTTGTACCCCTGTTGTTTTAGTGAATCTGTGAGTGCTGCTTGTTGTGTGAATTGCTTGTTGTGTGTGCCAGCGAGGCCCTTGTGCCTTGCGTCCTTTTTATTAAAAAAAAATTATAATAACCAAGAGAATTAAATGATAACATGAAGAAGATCTTAGGTTCTTCTCTCATCTTATGCTCTTCCCCTTTATCCTCAAACAGATGCCGCCCAAGCGCTCTGCAAGGATCCAGCAGCGCCAACGGCGCCAGCGCAACAACCGTAGGGAAGAAGAAGTGAACCAAGAAGCTGAAGTTCAAGCTGAGAACTCCAACCATGGACAGTTGCCTAACCCTCCGCTCACCACCCTGGTAGAAGTTATGGAACAACAAACCCGTCTGTTGGAAGCACTTGTGCAGAACAACAATAACAACAACAACCAACGCCGTCAGCAGCAAGTGCATGGTTTCCAGAGTAAGATGGCTGAGTTTGTCAGAATTAAGCCACCAACCTTTGGAGGATCTGAGGACCCACTCGAAGCTGATGACTGGTTAAGGAACATTCAAAGGAAGCTTGATGCTATCAACTGTGAAGGAAGAGACAGAGTTCTCCTGGCATCCCATCAACTCACTGGGACAGCCTTAGCCTGGTGGGAGAACTACTGTGAAGCCACTGATGATCCCACAACCATCACTTGGGAAGAGTTTGTGGAAGAATTCCGCCGCTACCATGTTCCAGAAGGTACCATGCAACTCAAGGCAGATGAGTTTCGCAGGCTGAAGCAAGGAAGCATGTCTGTTAATCAGTACATCCGCAAGTTCATTGAACTTTCTCGTTATGCTCCTGAGGAAGTTTCAACTGACAAGAAGAAGCAGAACAAGTTCAAGAAAGGGTTATCAGGAGAGTTAGGAACACAGATGACTCCTCACATCTATCCTGACTTTAACACCCTGATGAACCAGACTATCCTAACTGAAGAAAGAATAATGGAAGTGTCCAAGGAGAAGAAGCGCAAGTTTGCAGCTCATGAAGTCCGTCAGCAGGAAAGATTCCAGAGGCCTAGGAACTCCAACTTCCAAGGTCAGAAGAGTCAAGCCCCAATGCAGTTCAGGACTCCATCCAATGTCTCTCGTCAGCTCAGCTTTCCTCAGAAGAGTCAGAACAACACCAAGACTCAGCAGTACAGCAGTGGTCAAGTGACCAACCAACCCAAGGCTTGCTTCAACTGTGGTGACCTTAGCCACTTCATTGCCAACTGTCCCCACAAGAACAAGCCAGCTGTTTCCATTCAGTCCAACACTGTGAATGGACCAAGGATGTCTGGAGCCACACGTGGAACCAACCAAGTCTCCAACCAGCCAGCGAAGACACAGCAGTCCTTCGGACGTGCCCGCGTCAACCACATCCATGCTCAGGAAGCTCAGGACGCACCCGGAGTTGTGCTTGGTGAGTTTCTTGTTGAATCAGTTCTTGCAACAGTTTTGTTTGATTCTGGAGCATCGCACTCTTTCATATCATCAAGTTTTGTGGAAAATCATAAAGTACCTACAGTACTGCTTAAAACCCCCTTAATAACCCGATCACCCGGAGCTGACATCAAGTGTCACTTGGGTTGTTCGCGGATAAGAATCACCCTAAGTGGGGTAGCCTTCCTAGCTAGTCCAGTGGTACTAAAATCCAAGGGGATAGATCTAATCCTCGGAATGGATTGGTTAACCAAGCATGATGGTGTCATAGCATGTTCAGACAGAACAGTTACAGTGACCAACCATGAAGGAACTCGAGTAGTCTGCCAAGCCCTTGGAAGTAAGCCTGACTCGATGGTGTTTACCATGGAAACCAAGACTGTAGAAGAAGTACCAGTGGTAAATGAGTATCCAGATGTGTTCCCTGAAGAGTTACCTGGAATGCCACCAGATAGGGATATTGAGTTCATCATTGACCTTATCCCTGGAACAGCCCCAATAGCCAAGCGACCCTATCGCATGGCAGCTGCAGAGTTAGCAGAACTCAAGGAACAGTTAAGAGAACTCCAAGAAAAAGGATATATCAGACCTAGCTCTTCCCCCTGGGGAGCACCAGTTCTCTTTGTCAAGAAGAAGGATGGAAGTATGAGAATGTGTGTAGACTACAGATCCTTGAATGAAGTGACCATCAAGAACAAGTACCCTCTGCCCAGGATTGATGACCTGTTTGATCAGTTAAAAGGAGCCAAGTACTTCTCCAAGATTGACTTGAGGTCCGGGTATTATCAGCTGAAGATCAGAGAAGCAGATATCCCAAAGACAGCTTTTGTGTCCAGATATGGTCAGTATGAGTTCACAGTTATGTCCTTTGGACTAACCAATGCACCAGCATACTTCATGAATCTCATGAACAAGGTGTTTATGGAGGAATTAGATAAGTTTGTCGTTGTCTTCATTGACGACATACTGATCTATTCAAAGAGTGCCGAAGAGCACGAGCAACATCTGAGAGTAATTTTGGAAAAGCTCAGAACCCACAAGTTGTACGCCAAGTTCAGTAAATGTGAATTTTGGCTTGAGAAAGTTGCCTTCCTTGGCCATATTCTGACAGCAGAAGGAGTTGCTGTAGACCCTGAGAAAGTTGAAGCGGTTACTCATTGGCCTCAGCCGACAAATGTGTCAGAGATCAGAAGCTTTCTTGGATTAGCGGGTTATTACCGCCGATTCATAGAAGGATTTTCCAAGGTAGCAAGACCTATGACAGCACTTCTCAGGAAAGACAAGAAGTTTGAATGGACCCAGTCTTGTGAAAGAAGCTTTCAAGAGTTGAAGAGAAGACTGACAACAGCACCAGTGTTAGTCCTGCCTGACATTCACAGAGATTTTGTTGTCTACTGTGATGCTTCAAGACAAGGCTTGGGATGTGTCCTAATGCAAGAAGGTAGAGTTGTTGCCTATGCATCAAGGCAATTGAAGACTCATGAGCAGAACTATCCCACTCATGATCTGGAGTTAGCAGCAGTAGTGCATGCCCTCAAAATTTGGAGGCACTACCTAATTGGAAATAAGTGTGAGATCTACACGGATCACAAGAGTTTGAAGTACATCTTTACTCAGCCAGATCTGAATCTGAGACAACGAAGGTGGTTAGAGTTAATCAAGGACTATGATTTGGAAATCCACTACCATCCTGGAAAAGCAAATGTTGTGGCAGATGCCTTAAGCAGAAAAGCATACTGCAACTGCCTCATGACCCACAATGATCACCTGTTGACCGAGATGAAGAAGCTTAATCTGGAGATAGTGCCTCGAGCTTGTGTGAATAATCTAAGTGTGCAACCAACATTGGATGAACAGATCAGACAAGCCCAACTCGAGGATCAAGAGTTAATGAAGATCCGTAGCCACACTGGAGAAAACAAAGCCCCAAACTTTAGAGTGGATGATAAAGGAACTCTGTGGTATAAAGACAGAATCTGTGTACCACAAGAAGGAAAGTTCCGCGAGATAATCATGGATGAAGCCCACAACTCAGCTTATTCCATCCACCCAGGATCCACCAAGATGTATCTTGACTTAAAGGAAAAGTATTGGTGGAATGGAATGAAGGCAGATATAGCCAAGTTTGTTGCAGAATGTGACGTCTGTCAGAGAGTCAAGGCAGAACACCAGAAGCCTGCAGGATTACTCCAGCCCTTACCAATCCCTGTGTGGAAATGGGATGAAGTAGGCATGGATTTTATAGTTGGTTTTCCTAAAACAAAGAAGGGATATAACTCTGTATGGGTAATAGTGGACCGACTCACCAAGGTCGCTCACTTTATTCCTGTACGAACCAACTATGGAGGAGACAAGTTAGCCCAGTTGTACGTCGACAACATAGTGAAGCTACATGGAGTACCAAGCATAATTGTCTCCGACAGGGGTACCCAATTTACCTCTAGGTTTTGGAAAAGCTTACACTCTGCTTTGGGAACTAAGTTGGATTTCAGCACTGCGTATCACCCTCAGACAGATGGTCAGACAGAAAGGATCTACCAAATCCTTGAAGATATGTTGAGAGCTTGTGCTTTGACCTATGGCAAAGACTGGGAGAAGAGTCTAGCTTATGCTGAGTTCTCATACAACAACAGTTACCAAGCCAGCCTCAAGATGTCACCTTTTGAAGTGTTGTATGGCAGAAAATGCAGAACACCTCTGATGTGGTCAGAAGTTGGAGAGCGTTCCCTTACAGGACCCTCCATTGTTAAAAAGGCAGAAGAAAAAGTTGCAGAGATCAGAGAAAAGCTCAAGGAAGCACAGTCTCGTCAGAAGAATTATTCAGACAAAAGAAGAAGGGATTTAAGTTTCCAAGTTGGAGACTATGTGTACCTTAAAGTTTCTCCAATTAGAGGTACACGTCGTTTCCAAGTCCGTGGCAAGTTAGCACCGCGCTACATCGGACCGTACCGAGTGCTGAAGAAGATCGGTACAGTGGCATACAGGATTGAGCTACCACCAGAGTTGGCAGATGTGCACAATGTCTTTCACGTGTCCCAGCTCAAGAAGTGCTTGAGGATCCCTGAAGAGCATGTCTCTGTAGAAACCTTGGACTTGCAAGATGACCTTCGATATCGGGAAGTGCCGATTAAGATTTTGGATGTAACAACCCGTCAGACCAGAGGTTCAACAGTTCGTCTGTATCGTGTTCAGTGGAGTCGGCACACAGAAGCAGAAGCCACTTAGGAACGAGAAGATGCTTTGAGGAAGGAGTATCCCCACCTCTTAGAGGATCGGCTTGAATCTCGAGGACGAGATTCTTTTAAGGGGGGTAGGTTTGTAACGCCCTGAAAATTTACCCTGAAAATTTAAATACAAATCGAAACTGTAATCGGAAGTTTTCAAAACTTTTCAAAACCTTTTCCCTCTCGCTTTTTCGTTCTGGGCCGTCTCCAGCTCAACTTCCCGTCTCTCTCCTTTCCTCCTGGCCCAGCCTGCCCGCCTACCTCCATCAATCCGCCTGCCTGCCTCGTCCCATCAAGCTGAGCCGCTCCAAACGCAACCCGACGCCCCGCACTGCGGTGCCGTAGCGCCATCACTTCGCCTGCCCGAGCAATCCCATCGCCTCTGCTCGCGCACGCCGCTTCGCTCCACACTTCGCCCTGTGCCACTGCCGCTTCAATCCCGTCGCTCACGCCACAAGGCGACGCACCGCTCAGGTTCCTCTCCTCTCTCTGCAGCTCAAGTCCCCTCACCCAACACTGCACGCCTGCCCGAGCGATCCCGTCACCGAGCCACGCCGCCAACTAGCCGACGCACCGCCCCACGCAGCCCCTGCCGCTGCGGTCGCGTCGCACAGCACCGGCGACCGAAGCACAGCCGCTTCACTGTCGCCGCCGCGGCGTACTCGTGAGGCTTCCCCTTCCCTCTCCTCGAGCTCGTCCCCGGCTATAAATAGCCCCCTTGCCGAGCTCCTCCACCACCCAGCAGCACCACCGAGCCACCACCTCCTTCCCCAGCTCAGTCGACGCGCAGTTCGTCGTCCTCCCCAATCCCGACGGCCGCGCCGTCGATCTCCCGGCCTAGCTCGTCCCGGAGTCGATTGAGCCGCAGGTGAGCGCCCCCATGCTCCACTCCCCCTCCCCAGCCCGTTCAATCGCCGTCTCCCTCGCTCAATCGAGCTCACACTGAGCAGCCATGGCCGCCTCCCTTCTTCCCCGCCGCAGCTGCTGTTCCCCTTGTCAAAGACCCAAATTGATGCCTCAAATGGATGCGCCATAGCCTCCTCCTTCGATTCCCCCACTCCCTGGCCTTTCCCCTGCCCTCTCCCATGGTCGATTTGAGAGCTCTTGGAGCTGTCCATGGCGAACTGGAACAGGGAGAACGAACACCCCATCGATCCCCCTGTTCTGTTCTATGGAGAGAAGAAATCCCACCGTGATGGGCCTTCCCAGCTGCAGCCCAAGTAAACAGAAAAAGGCCCCCTTCCCTTGTAAACCCGAAACACCACCAGCAGGCCCTTTTCCTTTGTACCCGAACAAGCCCAGCAACGCCAGCAGCCCAGTTCTTTATTCCTTTTCGAATTTATTTTCGGATTTATCCAACAGCCTCCACTGGAAATTTCATATCTTTCTCGTCCGAGCTCCGATTGACCTCATTCTTCCTCCTAAATTCATCTAAAATCAAGCTCTATCCATTTCTACCAGTTTCATCTTTTATAGAGCTCATCTTATATTTCTTTTGTATTTATTTGTGTTTGTTTGCTTGTTTGCCGGTCGCGTAGCTAACGGAGAGTACGAGTACGAGGAGGAGGAGGAGCAGGAGCCAGGAGCCGGAGACTTCGAGCAGGAGCTTCCCGAGGACGTCAACGAAGGCAAGTCACAATCCGTTTTCCCTTTGATCATACTGCTCCTATGTTTTATAAACACAACCCGTAGCAGCCGTTTTATTGCATGAAATGATTGCCCTGATGTTTGCAAAACCTTTGTGTAGTATGACCAAGACCACTGAGCCTTATATTACCTGTCCTAAATTATTCCCTGTTAAACCTAGGATATCCATGTATGATAATATTTACGCATGGATGATTGCCTTGTTATAGAAATGCTTAGGACTGTGTATCACTAAATGCTCTACTTATACTTAGCTTTTGCAAATGTGAAAACCGTGATTGGTGTTGTGTGGTAGTAGTAAGGTTGGGTGATAACTAAAGAAAGATGAATGAATGAACTTGGGTTAGAGCTGAGGTGATCCTGATGATATTTATGGAAGATTAAGCGTCGCCTCTGTGGTGTGCTTATGACAAGTGACATGGGAGATGAATGCCGCCTCTGTGGTGGGTTCATATATGTGGAGATGATTGCCTTGGCTCGTATAAGGACCGAGTTGCTTGTGACATCCTACCTAGCCGTTTTTCAGTGCGACCACACTACCGTGTATGCGGCACGGCTTAGTCTAAACCCCGCCAGCTAGTCTGTTAATCGCCTGGAGGCTGGAGATGCAATGGGAGCCCATGGAGCAGGTGGACGTGCTGCAGACGTGTGCGACCCGGTCGAGGCCTAGATCAGAGGCTAGACCCCTGGACAACTCCCATGGCGATTAGTCGGGACGATGCTGTGATGGGTAATGGCTTTGTGAGTCTTCACACCACCCGCGCAGTGGCTCGTGATGCACTCAGATTGTGGGTACAGCGTACAACCTCTGCAGAGTGTTAAAATCTATTCGAATAGCCGAGTCCACGGTCACGGACATGGCTTTGGTTCGGTCCAAGAACTAGCATGGGTTGGGTGCTTATCTCCTTGATGCGTGAGTTGTTTTTGAGAATAGGTCCGGCCTTCCGCCGAAGGTTGTCGTGGACGGGGTGTCCGGCAACGTAAAACTTGACCAACCCCTTAATATCTTAATTTGATGCTTTTGCTAAAATGCTTTATAAACTGAACCCTTGCATGTGTAAAACTTACTTTATTGCAATGTTAAACTGTTGGCCTTTACCTTGCTACTGCCAAATGCATACCTTTATCCATTAATGGTAGGGTAAGGGTTGCGACTTGCTGAGTACTTTTGTACTCATTCTTGCTTGCTGATTACAGAGGAAGATCCAGCCTTCGTCGACGCCGACGGTGAGGAAGACGATTAAGCTTGGTCTCGTCCGCACCCGAGCTGCCTGTGGCATTAGTCTACCGCTTAGTTGCTTCCGCTATGCCGTTTGATGACCTAGAAGTCATCTTCTGGTTTAGCTTTGTGTTTACTGTTGCCTATCTACTAGTGTTCTTGTTGCTTCTTAATCGACCCCTGCCAGGTCGCGACTTGTAATATCATCTGTTGTAAGACTTGATTGTACCAGCGACTGATCCAGGGACTGGTATAATAAAGTGTTTTAGCTCCTGGGATAACCGGGGCGCTTCACTCAGAAGGAGGAATTTTCGGGTGGATACAAACTACAACTGTGTACTGTGCAGCAGAAATACTAAGGAAACAAGATGCCATCTCTTTTTCGGCTGCCCTTTCAGTAACAATTGTTGGAATAAGCTTGGAATCCAGTGGCCTCCATCATTATCCTTGTTTGACATGATCTTAGTCACCAGGAATCTTTTTCAGGGACCCATGTACATGGAAGTCATCCTCATTGCGGCTTGGGCCACTTGGAAAGTGAGAAATGCAAAAATCTTTGAGGGCGTCACCCCATCTTTTGGAGCTTGGTGGCATATCTTCACAGAGGATATTACTTCGCATTCAATCAGATTTCGTCAGCAAGATCGACAGGAAATCCTAGATTGGCTTAACTCTCTGTAATCGTCCCTTCCTTTCTGGTTAGGGGTTGCTAGTTAACTTTTGGTGCTGTTTTTCCTTTTTGTTTCGTTTTTTCTTTGCTTCTTTTGCTTTTTACTGTTAAGACTTGGTTGGGTGGTTTATTTTAATGAAAATCTCTTGTGGGGAGCTCCCCCACAGTTTCCTTTCAAAAAAAATCATCAAAAGGAAGTCTTCTAAATGTTGGAAACCCATAGATCACGTGGATATTGGACTTTTAATTCCATATTTGGCTCAAACTTCCAATTCTTTGCATCTCTCGCGAAATATCCAAACAGCCTACGCAGCATCTCGTATTTTGGCCATAAATCCTTGTAGGAAGCTCCAAATGACGTGAGGTTTAAACGGTTAAAAAACTAGACTTGATGCTCTTTCAGAATATCAAATTTGTAGGCCTTGCAATCCTCTGTACTGACGCGCACACCTCAGAGAAGTCAGCAAACAGAACAACAACTCATGATCAAGAACGTATCCACCATGCCTTCAATGTTATCAATTGAAATCCTCGATCTTCATGGTAAGTACCCCTCAATCTTCTCTCCCATTACCTATTGCTGTAAACAAGCCAAATCTTCGCAGAGCATTAGTTAAAAAAAATTATTGACACACAAGAGCGTACCTCCTTTTGAGCAGTGTGGTGCCGATCGGCATGGGCGTTGCGCCGATCAGCACTAGCGAGTCTTTCATAGAGAGGAACTCCATAGCAGATGATGGACCACTAACAAAGTTAGCACCTACTGCTATCTAGCATGAGAGTCGACCAAGAGCGGAATCGTCGATGTCGGTGTCGACGTCGATGCGGTGCCGATCGGCACCACTGGTGCGCCGATCGGCACTTGCAGCAACATCGTTATGAGGTTGTGTGCCTAGCTTTTTACCTGTTTTAATAGACACACAAACAAGAAAAACAGGATATGTGCAAATAAAAGATAAGGATTAGTTCGATAAACTAGATAGATCGCCCTTGGTTCGAGTTGCCGATCCCCGGCAACGGCGCCAGAAAAAGCTTGTTGGTCGTTTCTACACACCTATTTATATACCGCAAGTGGACGGTGTACATTGTAACTTTTTCCCTCAGAGTATTCCAAGGTTTTTATCGAATCCACAAGGATCAGCAAGAGAACCGTGTAAGGTTTTCTACGTCGTCTAACGAATCAATCCTAGCATGAAGTACTTTGCACATATGAACGCCTTTTAAGTTCGCAGATGAAAGCTTAGAGAAAACAACAGGACAGCATACACATAACCAAAGAGAAACACCTGGAGTTAGCCTGTGTGCATCTAGTGGTCGGAGAAAGAATGTGCCGATCGGCACAACGGGTGTGCCGGTCGGCACCGAAGCAGTAGTACGTGACATCTATAATCCTAGCTTACTTGGCACTTTAAACAGTTTGTGAACACCGAAGATCGGCAGGAAGAAAACCCTTTCCGTCAAGCCCTGTCACGACCAATCTCCTTAATCGGTAGCCTCCGCCCACTCTACATATCATCTCGAGGATCTCGTATATTCCAGCGCGTTGAGGTACATAGACAATATGCAATTATGGCGCATTACAAGATCCTGATATTAACTTAACCACAATGGAGATAGTGAGAGATTGAATCTCTCACCTCTTATTGCCACCATAATTAAGATAACATCTAGTACTTAGTCGTCACTAAGCGCAGGAACAAGTGCATGTAAAGACCATAAAATCCAGATGAACACAACTGCAGCCAAGGGAATTAAGACAAACACAAAGATAAATATAAGAATTGTACCTTTATTCATCACCGTCAGAGAGGTGCCGATCGGCACAAGATTGTGCCGGTCGGCACCGCCTTGTTGCAACATTGACGACTCCTAAGATACATGGCTCTACTTCTCCTAAGCTCCGGTGTAGTGCGACCAAGCAGTGCGATTACCCAACTAGACTACATCTCTCAATATGGTGGCTCTTCAACTCCGGCGGCCTTCCGGCGATGTGCAGAGGCTTCCTAAACCCTAAAGATGTCAACTCCCATCCAACCTCTGTCCTCGAGGCGTCCTATGGGTTATATATACAGTGGGGAGGCATCTGGAGGCGAAAGGAAACAATTCTGAGTCGGTGCCGGTAAGCACCAAGGTGTGCCGATCGGCACGAGTCGTCTCCAATTCGGCGTCCTATGGGTTATATATACAGTGCTGTTTCTGGACTGCGCGAATTGATCTTTCCTTCCGGATAAACCTTCTAGAAATTCTTAGGCGTTGGGCCACGACCTTGGGCTTGCATGTTGGGTTCCATGGACGTCCAGAGGTGCCTTGGATGCGTCATGGGCTAGTGAAGCCCTCCTTGCATGGCGAGTCGGGCTTCATGTCGGTCCTTCTCATATTTGCGTGAATCCTATACGTAGGGCGGGCTATAGTTAAACTTTAGTAGAACAGTGCTTGAGATTCGTGCAACGGCTGAGATTCGCGCGGGTGGAGAAGGGATGGCTGAAAAGATGCCACGTGTCGCACTCTGATTGGGGCGGGTTGGGAGGTGGAGAAAAAGAAACGAATTTCAAACTTTAAACGCGTTTTTCTCCTAAACCGTAAGTCCGTTTTTGAATCCGTTTGAACCTACGTGTTTGTTACAATTAATTCTACAAAATGAGATCCAATATGAATATTTTTTTAATTTTTTAAAATTTAAAATTTTTGTCAACATTTTGAATGTACTATATCAACATCTTGTTTGCACTATGTCAATATTTTGTTTACACTATGTCAACATTTTTTAAAAAATATTGATTTCATTTTAAAAATGTTGAAATAGAACTACAAAAATGTTGATTCTTCTATTTCGAAATGTTGACACTCTGACTTGGGCTGGGCTGCCTAGATTTAGTGAACTATTGGACCGATCTATCAAATGTAAACCGTGTAGGACGCCCTGCATATAGGCAGTCCCTCATATTTGAGCCATTATAGTGTCATTTCACATGATTCTGCAACATAGCACTAAAACAACACTACATGTGGAAATTGTCAATATTAGAGGTAATAACACATACTTATGATGAGAATATGGAGGAATGTGGCTGCTATTGGCACATAAAATGGGTACTTAGAAAGCGCCAACAAATACGTACTTGTCAAACATTACAACAGTATGATAGTCATAAGTTTCCAGTTCCACACTCAAGTTTCCAGTTTCCGGTTACACTGTAGCTTGACTTTTAATCTGTTAATTAAAATCTGAATTCTCTTGATCTATCTTTAACTGGCAAGGAACCTGTGACCCCCCAGTGTCACTTGAAGCCCAAATTGCCGCTGAACATCTCTGAACCGAACCAAATTCACCTCAAACACAAATCTGAATTCAGTAGAATTGGCTTTACAATAGAATGAAACATAATGAATTGTTGTATATTATTTGCATGAAAATACCTCCATTGCACGGTGAAGAACTACCTGAACTTATCCCAGCCCAGGTACTTCTACATGACAACCACACTGAGTCATATATTCCCTTCTGATCTCTAATAAATAAAAAAAGAAAACTTCTACACGACAGCCAGATGCATCTGCTTTTCACGTAAAAGATATTGTAGGATTCCGATTCATTGCAGATGACCACCCACCCGTCACCAACTATATGTTCGTTACCCTTTGCAGTTGAATTTTTCGTTCTAGATATGTTTTTTAGGGATTGTTTTGTTGATGAGTACTCCGTCTGTCCTACAATATAAGTATTTTTATGTTTTATCAAAGTAAAACCTTTGTAACTTTGAGGATCTCTTTTTTTTTTTTTTAGGATGGAGTTAAGAGTGAGGTTCAGGAGAGGTGTTGCAGCCTGCAGTGGGTCTCCGACAATCGTTGTCCATGATGCAACCCTGAATTATGTTTAATTACGATTGTTTGCTAAATTAGTATCATTAACCAAGATATCCTAAGGGCGTGTTTGGGAGAGCTTCTGCACCGGCTTATTCCACTATAGCGACACCGTTTGCACTGTAGCAACACTGTTCATCTGACAAAAAATTGGAGGAGCCGGAGGAGCTGTGGTTTTTCTCATTTTACTGTAGCTACAGTAGCTACAGTGAAAAAAGCCCACGCCGAAGCTGTTTCTGCCAAACACGCCCTAAATTCCAGTGCGTAAGAATTAATGTCATCTGTCCTGACCTCTTTGTCTAGAGCAACGGCTTTCACGACCACGAGCAAGAACAATACAAGAAGTGGAACTGAAGAAACACAGCACAACACGATGATGCAGCTCATGTTGGAATTGATCTAGGCCCACTTCCAGGGCGAATGCATGCTCCAATGTCGCGCCCCGATCGGGGGCACCTAACCGATTGATGGTTACAGTCCCCTGCCGCATGCGCAAGACAATTAGCCTCACGGCACATCTTGTCCTTTCATTGTAGCTAGCAGGTAATTTTATACTTTAGACTAGTTTTGCACTGACAAAGTACAAACTCACATTCACAGTTCATAACCGGAGATTAGAAAGAGCGGTCTTCTCTCGGCCATCCAATCCAATGTTGTAGTACTGCGCAACGTAATCTCTGACCAATGTTTCCCTGTAAAGAGGGGGGTTCTCCTCGGACAGAAGCTCCTTGATTGGACCGTACATTCTCGTCGAAGCAGGATGAAAATGCGTGCTGAAAAAACACGCGATTGATACTCTCGGGTCTGCATTCTTCGCCACCACTCTGTGCTCCACACTACTAAACTTGTCATTGGAGATCAACTGAACAAGTCAACGAAGAAATTAGTCCCAACAATCAAGCGTAATACTCCAGTCAAGGTTGAATAATCTTTCCGTACCTGCAAGAGATCGCCGACATTGACGATGAATGCTCCGGGGGTGGGTGCAACGTCAACCCAGCGACCATCATGAAGGATCTGGAGGCCACCAATTTCATCCTGCAGAAGTATGGTCAGGAAGCCGGAGTCTGAATGCCGGCTTGTCCCAATGGCCAGTTCAGGCTGGGGGCACGGAGGATAGTAGTGGGACAGTAGTATCTGTCCCTGGTTGCACTCTATATCTGTCAAGTAGCTTGGATCAAGGCCAAGAGATTCAGACAGCAGCTCAAACAGTTTGTCCCCCAAATTCTTCACTTGTTTGGCGTATTCAAAGAGCGCATCTCTGCAGATGATCATACACAAAATAATATTTACTGGTTTTCTTTAGAGTAACAGTACGATCAGAGAGCATAGTATAGCTGCACTTTCTACTTGTGTACATAATATTTTGCTTGCAAAGCTCAAAGCAGAGTAGCAAAGACCAGGGTGTTTTTTATTGTTCAGAACAAGTGCATCTCTGCAGATTATCATATAATTTGTCGCCCAAATTCTTCACTTGCTTGTCGTATTCCAGTATTTGTCGCCCAAATACTGGGACAATTATCCATATCAAGCCTAAGCAATCTAGTATATCAACAGACGAGCATCTAAAGATATACTACTAAATTACATCTCCTAAATCTAGAGTGAACAGTCAGACATAGCATAGTGTAGCTGAAGTTCCTACTTGGTGTAATTTTGCTTCCCAAGCTGAAAGCAGAGCATTTACCCATTTCTTAATGTTCAGAGCAAACGAGCAGTGTCTTACAGAAATCTCTGCACCGGGCACCGGTCCAGCTGTTGTAATACGTACTTGACATAGATTTAACACAGTGATAGATAACATATATCTTTTCAAGTGATATCCTTGACTTGAGCCATAAGTTTTCACACTCAACTCAAACCTGATCCTCACAAATTCGTCTGCCAAGTCAAAGGTTAAGGGGAAAAAATAACATTTTTCTAAAGCCAGCGGATTGACAAATGGCAACCCGCCCATGACAAGTCACCGCACTAGCTAGTAGCCTAGTAGTTATAATAAGTCATAGATTCGCAATAAAAGAAATGTCATAATGTAGAAATTATGTGGTGCAGTTTAGAAAGAGATCAAACTCTGACCGGCAACTTTCCGGCAGCTCGTCGGCGGCCGGCGGGTCAGGCGCCATGCGGAGGTAGAGCGTGTCGCGCCAGTTGGCCACGGGCGACCGGTAGAGGTCGAAGTTGCAGTGGTACTTGACCGCCTTCCCGGGCTCCCGCGAGTAGAGCCGCGCCTTCTCGCTGCCCTCCCCGCCGTCCGCGTCGTGGAACGCCCGCACCGCCGCCACCGCCGCGGCCATCGCCTCGTCCGGCACCCCGTGCCCCGTCACCTGGAAGAACCCCCACTCCGCCGCGGCCCGGCGAACCGCGTCCACCACGGCCGCGCGGTCGCCGCCGCCGAGGTCGATCACCGGGACGGTCGCCTCTTGGCCGGCGGAGGCAGCATGGAAGGGCGTCGTCGTCGACTCTTCCGGGACGTCGGGGACGCGGAAGATGCGGGGGACGTGCGTGGCGCCGGACGCGACGAGGCCGCGCACGCCGGCGAGCGTCGCGTCCAGCGCGCGGAGCTCCGCGGCGCGGTCGTAGCCAGCGGCCGCTGTCGCGGGCATGGTGTCGAGTTTGATGGATGGGAATGGAGACGGGAGACTTGAGAGTACCGCGCGGCGTTTAGCTTTGCGTTTCTCGTTTGCTCGTGCTCACTGCCTGCCAGCTAGCTGGTGTTGGTCAGATATTCTGAGATCACGGAAGGAGACGCGCACCGCACGCTCACCTGGTGGCATCACGTCGACAACTAGTCCAATTTTTAATTTTATTTTATTTGGACTCGGTGTAGATATTGTGCTGCAAAATGGAAAAGTGTGGTTCTGGCATCAGCCATGACGTTGCACAATCGTTTTGCCTGACAAAAGAATTGGAGCGGCTCAAGGTAAAGTTTAAAGAAAGTTCGGAAGTACCAGATTCTTTTTCATAGTTATAAGAAGAAAAAATTGTAGCCTGTAGTATACTAAGGAATATTAAAAGAAAACTGAAGAAAGTAGCTGCTCCATCGGCCGGATGCCGCCGCGCGACGATGCGGTGGACGCCGGCTGCTGTGCTGAGTGTCAGCGTCTACTCCAGTCCGAGCAAGATCGGCGGTGCAATCGGAGGCATGCGGACATGAATATGCACGTTGACGACATCGAGGACTGAGGTGGTATCCGTTCGACTACTGTAGACGTACGAGACCATGTGCAAAGAGTGTCACGTCACGAGAGTGACACGTTTTGGTTTGTTTCCATCGCTCGGCTCTTGTGCTTTATCTGCTGTTGCTGGGATACATAGCGTGATGCCGTGACCACGTAGCAGCCGTCATTCCTGACTATTTCACCGCTTCCGCCCCCCCAAAACAGGTGAGCATGAACCGTTTCAAGAAAACAAGAACAAGAAAAGTGAGCATGACCGAAGCAGAGAGGAAGGGGCATCCCATCTCTGTGCAGAAATGTCTTTTCAGTTCAGAGATGTGTGAACTCTCGATCTGTGCTTTCTCATCTTACTAGCTGAGCTTTTTCTTTTTCTTTTAGGTTGACACATTCAAGAACTCGTGGTACATGCATGCAGAGGTACATAAAGGGTGCTAAGTTGAGCATTGAGCTGGATTCCCCATACAATACCTCCTATCCCAAAGCAGAATAATTTGTTCTTGAAAAATCCTTTATGTGCATCAAAGACTTATATATTAAATGTTGTTTTGTTATAACTTTATACTGTTTTTTTTTTTTGTGCAGGGACGTCAGAACCTCCGACTGTGCAACCGAAAAATTTCTTCTTTGATGTGAAAACGAAATGCTACAGTTTTAGCTGATTTATTCGTTGAATTGTTGTGCCTTATATTGTATATATATAGATAGATATATTATTGGTTTAGACAGTTGCAAATATAGTGAGAGCTAGACTGGATAGGTACATGTGTGCACTGTAATGCTGATGATATAAAGCTACTTTTTGATGTGTTGCATATTGGTAATAGAAATAAAAAGGAGACATCATACTATGTTTATAGTTTCTCCCGGCGGGCCCCGCCTCCTACTGTTCAAAACGTACTGTTCAATATTGACTGTAGCATTGTGGCGGCATTGTGAGCCGTCGGATACATCGCTGGCTTTTATCGAGCCGTCCGTCCCCGCTACGCTCGCGCTGAAGTTCCTGCGCTCCACCAGCGCATTCGCGAAGCCGCGATCCCTTCCCCGTCGTCCTCACGCCGTGCTGCGGCAAGCACCGAGCCGAGTGTCCCTATGCCGCCCTGCTTCTCCGCGGCGCAGGCCGTCCAGCACTGCTGGCCTCTAGATCGGATCGATCCGCCGCTCCTCTGATCGGTTCCCCTTTTCCCGTCCTCCTCTTACCGCGCCACAAGCACGAAGCCCAGCATCCATGCCCCCCTCTTCTCTGCGTTGTCGGCCGGCGGAACTCTCCCTCCCACACCCACCTTTTCGATGCCTCTGATGGCGCTGATGCACTCCGGCAACCCTCACCCCGCCCCCAACAGAACCACACGAAGGGGGAAGGCCGCAGGCGCATCACGACACGCGGTGAGACGGCGACCACCAGTGGCGACGCAGCGGTGAGCCACATCTACTGGAGGAGGTGAGCAGTCTCCTATTTCTCTCCCATTTCTTCTGTTCCCCTTCCATCTGAGCAGTTTGTTTCCCTCCCCTTTCTGAGTTTTGGAGCTCGATTTGGATGGGAATATGGCCGATTTGGCCTCCTGAAGGTTGATTCAGAGTTATGGATGGGAATATGGTGGCCTACATTTTGATCCATACGAAGAGTGCTGCGGACGACCATGTAAGCGCTTTTTCCCTCCAGCTCACAGTAGCAACTAGGTGTCCTATACTCGCTCATTTTTCTCACAAGAAGATTTAAGAAAGTAAGTCTCCGCTACATTGATTCAAGGCCGGAGGCCATGTGAAGGGAGCTGCACCGCTTGATGTTCCATCTGCGCTTGACGATTTGTGTGATGCGTTACCCTTTAATTTTCTGACCGAGGGAAATTATACTCTAACATATGGTCCAACACATAGTATTTGTAACAGTAATAAGACATGAATGCCATCCTTGATAATTCACCATGATTTGATTTAATGGAAATGTTGTCATTCTATATGAACTAGCCTTATCCATTATTGGTCATATCAATTATAACTGCATGACAACTTTTCTACTAAATAAGTCTCTTTCTGTGACTGCTGTAGAGAACACTGAGGTGGACAAGGACACCATGGACCTGTCTCCTGAGATCACTAGGTAGGATTCGTTTCCTCTGATACAAGGTGTGTGATGAAACAAACACTGTTAATGGCTTCGTTTTAATTAGCTGACATGAGTCATGTTCCGACATAGCGTGTTATTGTTCATTCTTGACAGAAAAATGAAAAGCAGAATTATCAAGCTATGGTGTTGAAAGGTCTTACCCAAGGAATGCTTGATGGGTACAAGCCTGGCGATTTGGACAATAGTTCAAAAGTATAATTGACAGGGCTTCTTCCTGGTAGAAAGCAAGAGCAGCACAAGGAGGCAACTGATCCAGCCCAAGAGACTCATACGGAACACAATTTATCCACTCCCAAAGAGCCAGGTAATTGCTGATATGAGCTCATACTAAACACTGTTTTATCGTTACCATTCGTTTGTTTATGACTGGGCTCTGCTATGTGCTTATATATGATACTTTAGCGGCAAATGTAACCCCAATTGAAAGACTAATGAAGGACAAGTCCTCAACATCTGTTAAATAAGTGCTTTTATTTTTTTTATTATATTTCTGCTACACTTTTAATTGACTAATTTCTTATGTCCTATCATATTCCTGTTAGCTCGCCAAAGCGGGGGCGCCCGAGTGGCCAGAGCCAGAGGGCTCCGGGAGCGTTAGCTCCTGTCGGCCCGGGATCGAACCCCCGCCGCGGCACCAGAGGCATTTCAGTGAACAGTGCCAGAGATGGTACTGTTCACTGGAATGCAAAAAAATCCTCTCGCTCTCCCCGGGTCAAAACACATGGTTAAGACTCGCGCCGAAGCTCACAACGGCCAGCTGAGTCCCTGTGTAGGATCGGGGAGGGGGTTCGGGGGTTTTCTCGGCCTGCGTGAGAGGCTCTTCTCCTTAGCAAAATGCCGTCGGGGGCGGTCTTACCCCCGGCAGGTCGAGTTTTTTATATTCCTGTTAGCTCTCATGTAGAGGATGAACTGTCTATTTTTATATGTGTAATGTTTGTTTCTGATTTTTTTTTTTGTCCCAATACCCACATCTGCTTTATCATAACAGTTTATCTCATTTGTGGGCATCTTTGTTGTTGTCAAATGCTTGGTGTTTGATGGTTTGCTTATTAAAGAAGCTTGCATTAATAGTTTAATATAATGTCCTTTAAAAAGATACAACTAACTTGAAATTTCAGCAGTAATTTTTTCCTTAGCATGAACCAGTAGACAACCTACTTCCTACTTTTGCTTATCTAAGCGTTGGTTTCTGTCAAAAGAGAGAAGAGTGAATCTTACCATCGCTTCGGTTCACGTGAGATGCAACAACCTTTTCCTAATGACCCCTTATGTATGTGTGCAGGTTGATGATCATTGATTGGACTGGTACTTGATTGCCTGCGTGCAATATCTAGATTCTAGGCACTGAAGGGCTCATTAGTGTCTCTTGATCTGAATTTACATGTAATGCCTATCATATTACTGTGAATAGAGGTTAATCAATTCCTATTGATATGTCACATATACAAATAGACCAAGACTCCTGATTAAGTGAGACCGCGGCAATTTTGCCGCGGGGTTTTGGCTAGTATATAAAAAAATTTCTCATTTTGTGTTCCCTGTTCTGTTTCAGATCGGTTTCATCGGGTATGTGTGTTATATTGGGTTGCAACACGTGTCATTTTCTTGTTGGGTTATGTTGAATCTGACTGTGATTCGGTATATTTTCAGTCATTTTTTTTCTCATCCTATGTACCTCAAACAAAACAGCACAAACAAAAATCGACTGTTCCAACAAAAAGTTTCAGATTCCAGCAGATACAGAAAACGGACTGAGAAAACAAGGAAAAACAGTCACTTTTTGGGTCAGGTGTCAGCCTTTACTTTTAAAATTTATACTTAGTGTTTTTCGTGCTTTCCAGAAAAAGGAAAATGTCAGTGTGGCTCCATGAGCGGCACAGTTGAAGGTAGCCTCCAGCTGTGGGTCTCCAACAAACGTGTTTGCTTAATTAGTATCATTACTAAACGGTTTATTTGTATAAACCATCCAATATGCCACTTGGAGTTTGAGATCCCACCATAAGTATTTTGTTGCAAATCCCTGCCCACCCATCATATTTTGTTGCAAAAACTACCCCATTGCACACATACTTAATTGATTTCATACATGTTCGTCAATATAAATCCAAAAAAAACTAAGTTAAATGACTAAATATTATTCAAGTGTTTAAGTGAGACCTATTCATATTATTTTAATTAAACCGTATCAAAATACAAACACTGTGGAACACCTTTTAAAGTCTAATAGGATTTTTTTTATGGAAAAATCTCAAGTACGGAGATTATACTAACAAAAATTTTATAAGTTTCATAAGAGTTTGTCTCCCTTTGAAAAATCTCAAGTATTGGATTATACTAACAAACATTATGGGGTTTATCTCCCTTCGAAACATTAAGGGGTTTATCTCATCGAAACATATTTCAAAGGGAGATAAACCCCATAATGTTTGTCACAAATAGTCGTGACGCTACGATTTTATTTAGACCATGAAAAGGGGGGGAGGGGGGGGGGGGGGGGGGGGGGGGGGGATAGTATAGCTAAGAGCGAAAATATAATTACTTTGGACTGCAGTTTTCTCCTGACTAAATAGAAACTCTTTATCATAACCGGAAATTAGAAGGCGCAGTCTTCTCTCGGCCATCCAGTCCAATCTTGTTGTATTGTGCAAAGTAGTCTCTGACCAATGTTTCCCTGTACAGAGGGAGGTTCTCCTCGGACAGAACCTCGTTAATTGGACCATACATTCTCGTCGAAGCAGGATGAAAATGCGTGCTGAAGAAACAGGCGATTGATACTCTCGGTCCTGCGTTCTTCGACACCACTCTGTGCTCCACACTACTGAGCTTGTCGTTGGAGATCAACTGAACAAGCCAATGAAGAAATAATTAAGACCCAACAATCCTGATCGAGTTTCATCTGTTCCAGGATGATCGTTCCTTACCTGCAGGAAATCGCCTACGTTGACAATGAAGGCCCCAGGGGTCGGTGCAACGTCAACCCAGCGACCATCATGGAGGATCTGGAGGCCACCAATGTCGTCCTGCAGAAGTATGGTCAGGAAGCCAGAATCTGTGTAGCGTTTTCGCTTTTCGCAGGATCGAGTCAGAAGTGCTGATGAACAGACACAACAGTACATCACATAAAGAGCATAAATTTAAGTCTTAAAGTTATTACATAGTCCAATTAAAACATCGAGTAGCACAGCGGAAGTCTAACAATAAAGCGAAGTCCAAGCCTGAAGGAAACTAAGATACACCAAGGAGCACGCGCTCACGATACACGAATCCGCATCACAAGCCCGAAGATGCGAACTCAACTGGAGATCACTCCTCCAGCTCCCAGTGAACCGTCTAGCCCACAGGAGGCTGTCCGTCCCACTGGACACCTCCACCAGACGAGTCAGGAACAAAGACGCTACCTGCATAAAACATTAAAGAGCCAAACCCTGAGCAACTAATACTCAGCAAGACTTACCCGTCAACGTGGCTAACTACAGCCGACTCCTAGCATGCAAGGCTTACAAGGGGTAGGCTGACTCACTTGCATAAAAGCGCACTATTTACTTGGTCCTTACTTTCAAGTTTTATTTCCAATTAAGTACTTAACCAATAAAACAGTGCACTTATCTCTAAAACGGTATAAAGTAACAATACATCTGATAACAACAGTATACAATAAGATATAAAGATAACAGTAATAATCTAGCATCATCATCATCATCAAATAATCACACTACGAGGTGACTCAGTGAACAAGAGGGTGCTCATTTTCGAGAGCGGCGGCATCGATGTACATCCTGCAGGAGAAACCTGACCACACGAGACACACGCACAAAAGTCGTATGTGGCAACCTTTCACGCTGTACACCACCGGAGCCGTACCAGATTCTACTCTTCCCGAGGAAGGGCCTTCCGCCGTGGTCGCCGTCCCAGACGTACAACCACGCAGAACGTTATCCTTCCTCTCCCAAGTACCATGATAGAAAGACTAAAGTATCCACCAGACATCCAGGGCGACACAGGCTACATCAGTTTACTAGGCCCATAAAACACTAGCATGTGATCAGTACGTTCAAGCTTGCTCAGCAGGGCCAACAACGAATGATCCTTAACCGACACAGACGGGGCTACCACCGTGAAGGCCCAGCCTTCTCCAACCATCCTACACAACAATCCCCGTCCGGTCTGCAACAAGCCTAAATTCTGCTAGTACAATCTAGAGTAATTCCTATCATGCGAGTGGGACCTACCACTCGTCTTCTACCGTCTGTAAGACCCTAAGCATAGCAGAAAGATATCCTAGAACCAACTACTATAAAATAGGACACAAGGTAATTATGGAAGGGGTCCTAATGCAGTTCTATGGTTTCACATCAACTCCTAATAAACCTAATGCACAATCAATTACTAGCCCCAATCAAGTGAGAAAGTAAAAATTTAACAGGTAGGCATGCACCGGGGCTTGCCTGGCTCAGGAGCTAAGCTAGCGGGGTCAGCGGTGGTGTCAGTCTGCTGCTCCTCCTCCTGTTGTGCCTCCTCCTCCGGCAGCTGGAAGTCCAGTGGCTCCGGAGTCGTCTCTGTCACTATACGTCATGACAAAGAATGAATGCAAGTTAGATGCAAGTAATATGATGCAATTAAGAAATTAATTAATGGACAGTCAATGATTAACTAAATATCTTCGTCTCAAGTATTTCTTTCATTGAATTTGACTTTTGATTAAGCTAATTACTTAAATTAACTTGAGTGAATTAATTAAATTAATTAATTTTGAAAATTATTTTGTGTCCAATGGCATTTTTCTGATGAAGAGTACCACTGAAAGTGAATTGTGAAGTTTGCCGATTTATTGCAATACGGATTATTTATAAAAATTTAAACAATGTAGAACACGATTTAAATCATAAGAAAATAATTAGGCATTATTTGACAGTGGAAAAATGCTCTGTAGGTGTGTGATCAGATGACTTATAAGCATGCAAGAGTTCATGATTTATGGATCAACAGAGAATTTATTAAAAATTAAACAAGGATTGACACATTAGTATTTTTACAGAAAACAGATAAACCGATTTATGTGTTCTGACATTTTTTTTGGATAGATCTGCTCGGAAGGAGTCCAACAAAATTGGATTTGCATTTTTTGGATTTATTTTTATTTTTATATCGATTTTACAAATTTCTGTAATTTTCTAGGGATTAAACAAATTCGGAAAAAGAATGGAAATTGGGCGGGCCAATCAAATCCGAGCCACACGAGGGGCCACAGGACTTGGGCCACACCAGATCCGGTCGGATCCGGTCTCACGGCTGCGCTTCGCCGGAGACGGGCGGCGCGCTCGCCGGAGTAGCGTTCCCGGCGTCCAAACGCAACGCGGCAAGCTCGAGCGGGGCGGTGTGAGGAGCTGAGCTTACCTCGACAACATGGAGAGGGAGGGGGTGGTCGGAAGAGGCTCCGCGACGAGGCCGTGGCGGTGGAAGATGACCGGCGATGTCACGGGGGCGGAGCGGAGCTCGGCGGCGGCTTGGATCTGGCGGAGAAGCTTCACGGCGCCATGGTGGAGCTTGGCGCGAGCACAGTCACCGACGAGGAAGCCGGGAAGACGAAGCTTGACGGAGGGATGCCGCGGCGATGAACGGCGGCGAAGGGAAAAAGCGGCACAGCACCGTGCACAGCTGCGATGAAGGTCGATAGAAGGGTTAGGCGGGTGCGCGTCCAAGTTGAGCAGATCCAAACGCGGGGAATCGAGCTTGGACTCACCGGAGCAGGAGTAATCGGCGGTGAGGACGACGGTGGTGCGCGGCCGGAGTTGAAGAGGACGAGCTCGATTCTCAAGTTTAAGGCGGGGGAGGTGAAGCAAGGGCTATGGTGGAGCTCAGGAGTGAGGTGGTGCAGCTACGTGCGACAGTGGCTCGGCCATGAGTCGCTCATCGGCGGCACGACGAGCTCGAGCTCCACTCGGCAGCAATGGCGGCTCGGTTTGGCTAGGGTTAGGGCGAGCTCGGGAGAGGAAAAAGGGAGGGAGCGGCGGCCGGAAGGGAGCAGGGGTGCGTCTTAACGCCGAGACGCGGTCAGGAGCGGGCCAGCACGCCGTGGGTGTTGGGAATTCTTCATTGTAGCAACAAAGAATCCCGACACGGACAATCAAATGACACTCAAGGAACTACGGAGCAGCATTTCATTACAAGGATGTAATCTTTTTTCTTCCGTCCCGTTCTACGGAGCCCGGGGGCGGGTATTTATAGGGGAGGCCAAGGGTTATTTTGACATGACCAAATTACCCTTGGCCACCCACTATATTCGCGGAATATTCTGTACAACATTGTCAAAAGGGTACAAACGACATTTCCGTTTGACGACGGAAACCCTAGCTAGGTGACGTCATTCGCCAGCCCGATCCTTGGACGTTGTCATGCCGGGCTTCACCTCCTTCAGGGATTGCCGCCATTCTTGGACGCCATTCCTGGTCGCCGCCAATTCATCGCCAGCGGTTGGGTATCGTCGAACAATGTCGGCAACCCGATATAGCGGCTCCCAGGGCTGCCGCCAATTCTCTGCCGGAGCTCGAAATGTCGGCAGATAGGTTACCTGCAGCCAAAAACAACAAAGGCAGAAAGGGGGTGTCGTTATTATCGTAAATACCGATCCCCAACAGTAGCCCCTCGCGGTTGAGGTCCAACTTCGACGGGCAAAAACCGCGACACAGGATAGGAATTTTACGAATGTCACCCCCAACGTCACCCCCCTTCCGAGGTTTCCCAAAAATCGAGGCGACGCTTTTATTATTATTATTATTATTATTATTTTTTACGAGAATCGAGGCGACTCCGTAAATGCGGCGGCGGGGCCTATATATACGGGGGGAGGGGGCCGGAGAGCCCCGTGCTTCCGTTGATCGAGTCGAATTGCTGCCGCATTTTCTTTTGAAAATTTCGCGCCACATTTTCCTGCTTCCGGAGTTTTTGTGTAGAGCAGCAGCGGTTTTTCTAGGTGTCGACGATTTCGTTTGTCGCCATTTCCTTGCTGAAAGGTGAGTTCGTTTACGAGCTTCCTGATGTGTGATTTTCTTTTTGTGGTTGTTTATAACGTCATGCTTTTCATTTTAGATGCCTCGCGTTAAGCAAACCGCTATTCGCGTTGACGAATCCGACGAGGAGTTCCTTGCCGATTCGCCTGTCGCTGATGTTGAGGGAGACGCGGACCTTGGCGGAGCGAGGAAACCGGTTGAGGTTGATTCTGATGTTGCCGCGACTCCCAAGGGTTCCGAAGAGGAACAAAATCCCGCCGCGGATCTGGAGGTTTTAGCGACAGCTGCCTCCAAGGCTGCTGGAGTTTCTGGCGCCAGCGGAGGTACTAAATCTGCCGCTTTTTTAGGTAAGGGTTTTGAGAGTCGTGTTTTTTCTTGCATATCGTGAGTCTGCTCTTGCTGGGTCTGCAGCCAAGAGAGTGAGAGGCGCAGTAGATACTGGCTCTAAGAGGAAGGAAGCAGTTGCTAATGTCGACGATGAAAGTGAAGATCTTTCTTGGGTGCCGGCCTCTCCTAGCGAGTTGGTAGGGGAGGACGCCCGCGGTATAGAGCAGACTTTCCGGTTCGGGCCATCTAAGGTCACCCCCGCTGATATCGAAAGGTTTGTTGCCCTGGGGTATTTCGAGTCTGGAAAGGCTCGTGCTTCTGGTGGGGAGGAGATTCCCAAGCCCCATAACAATGAAGCCATAGTGTTTCGCGACTTCTACGAGGCTGGTCTCAGGCTACCGTCTTTCGGTTTTCTTGCTCGCATTTTGGACAAGTACGGATTGGAAATGCACCATTTGACGCCCAACGCCATTGCTACGGTGTCGAAGTTTATATGGGCTGTTCGCAGTTATGGCTCGGCTCTTCATTCTGATGCCTTCTGCCGCTTTTATGATCTGAAGCATGATGTGAAGACTGTAAGCTTCGATGGGGTGAAGTATTTTCCCCAGTACGGCTGTTGCAGTTTCCAGCCTCGCACTTTTGTGAAGAAATCTCAGTACGAGAACGTTGAGCTCGTAGGTGGTCGCCGGAATAAGTGGCCTGGAGATTGGCGGAACCACTGGTTTTATGCCGAGATCCCGGAGGGGAAGAAGGACGACGACAGCTCATATTATCCTCTGTTTAGTCGTTCTAAAGGTCTACGGCCAGTGCTGTCGCCGGAATTCAGCGAATCGGAGGGTTTTAGGAAGTGCTGTAAAGCCTTCCTTACCGCCGTTAAAATGAGTAGTGCCCGGGATTTGGTGGAAGAGTTTGTGGCCGCCTGCATTTGGCCCATTCGGAGTGGTTGGAGCCCGCTGAAAATGAAGGCCAAGCGGCTTTCCAGACTAAACCTTAACTACCAGGTGCCGACTTTTGGGGTGAAAAAACCCGAAGGGGTATCGGATAAGGACTTCGTTCGCTACGTTGAGCTGACTGCCGCAGTTATTTGCGGACCTTATACCGTACTGGAGAAGCAAGAGTGCGAGAACATGCTGATTTTCCCTCAGCGTGTGAATCGCATTTTTGACGAGATGCAAGTGAAATACGATCGTCGTGCTGTAATGTCCGTCAAGAAAGGGCGGCGAAAGAAAGGTGAGCTTGTTATTGGAGCAACGTTCGTTGAGAAGCGTGGTTGGGAAGCGGATTCCGCCCAATACTATCTGCTTGATGCGCCAGCCCCAACAGCTGCGGTCGGCCCTTCAGCCGCGGTTACTGCCAAGAGATCTGCGGCAGCCCCAGGAAAGGTGGCTGGTTCCTCGTCCAAGGGTGCCGCCAAAAAATCTGCGGCGTCCGGCAAGGCTGCCGGGATGATAAAGGCGCCTGCTGGGATTTCGAAGGCTGCTGAGAAAGCTAAACTTCAAAGTCTGCGGAAAATGCCTGCTTCTCGTGCTGCTGTTGTGCAGCAAGCCAGTGCCGGTGTAAAACGGCGGCGGGAAGACATAGAGCCAGTCCCTGCCGCTGAACAGATGGAGACTGGTTCCGGCGCGGCGGGTGCCGCTGATTTTGCTGAAGAAGTGTCAGTGCGGGAAGAGTGTAAACGACGCCGGAAATTACTAGCTTCAGCACTTGGCGATTCTGATGATGAATTTCTTGACGACGAGCCTGAAGAACGCGACTCGGGGAACACACGGGAGCAGCCTTCGCCATTACGTGAAGCTGGGGTTGATAGTACTGCTACTCCCTCTGGCGGATTTGATTTGCCGCAGGACACTACTGCGAGCACCACGCCGATGAAGCGGAAACCACTCCTGCCGGCCTTGTCGGATGACGAAATTGAGTTGCTAGACGACTCCGAAGATTCGCGCGCTAAGTTTGGCCATGAGCTTGATGCTGCATTTGCGGGGATGAGTGGCTCCGATGAAGGTGCCGACTATTCCTTGAGCGAGACAGAATCTGCGGCAGCTTCCTCTCCCTTGACTAGAATCGATGATAATATTTCTAGTTCATCGGTTAACGGGAGTACGTCTAGCAGTTCTCCTGAGACTAGCTCCTCTGACGCAGGTGAAAAATCTCCTGGCGCGGGGATGCAAGAAGGCGAGGCCGGCGGTTCGTCCTTGGCCGCTTTTGTTGAGATGACAAAGGCGGTGGATCCTCAAGGTTTTTTGACCTCGCCGCTATTTCTCTTTTATTTAATTCTTGACAACGATCTGACTTCGTTTAATTTGCAGAGCTTTATGACTTCTTGACCAGGACCGACAATGCTTCCGTCGCCGAGGTTCTGGACAAAAATGCGACGATGGTAATTTTCGCTCTTATGTGTGTGTCGCTTTTTATTGAATCTTTGAATGGTTTTGCTTCTAACGTGTGAATTTGCTGTTCTTGTGCAGACTCTTGCGGCGGCTCGCGCTCTGAGTCGGCGCTTTTATGGGTCCGAGGCCGCATCTTCGTCCGGTGATGCATTAGAACTGCGGCGGGCGCTGAAGGAGGAACGCGCCTCTTTCGACGCTGTCAAGGCTGATCTCAATGATCAGATTCAGAAGAAAAATGAAGCGTTGGGAGTGCTCCAGGAGGTGATACAGAGCAACGAGGATGAGATTGCCCGCTTGAAGCGGGAATTGAAGAATGCCGGGGATAAGCTTACTGCGGCGGAGGCGAGTGCCGAAAGTGCCAAGAAAACTGCCCGCAATTTTGCCCGCAGTTTTTCCAGTGGCGCTAGTAGTGCGCATGCTTCTTTTGGAGCAGCCCTTGCTACAATTGGCGGTGAGCCTAATCCTCTTCCGGCCACTCAAGGTTCGCTGACACCGGAAGTGTTCTTCAACTTTCTGAAAGGGGAGTTTGGCGACCTCCCGGAGGCCTTTGAGCGGTTCGGCCAATTTGCGGCTCGCACAGCGTGCTCTGCACTTCTGGACCTGCTTGAAAAGCGGCAGTGCAAGCACTTCAGCGATTTGGCGCGCACCACTTACGCTGATTCTAATTTTGATGGAGCCAACGCAGCGAGCGAAAGCAAAGGCGTTCGTTTGGCTGTGAAACGCTTTGTGAAAAGGTATTGGGGGGTGCACGGGATGGAGGCGTGCCGCCAATACGCGAAGAGCAAGCTTGAGGAGGTGATGCATATTTTCTTCGGAGATACTATCTTGCGAGAAATGATTTACTAAACTCTTGTTTGTTTTAGATGAAGGCGGCGACTGGCGCCGAAATTGCGGCGGAGGGCTCAAAGAAGCGGGCGGCTACTCCTGCTAGTGAGACGCCGCCGGCGAAAGTTGCCCGTGTTGAAGATGTTGCGGGAACTGAGGAGGCTGCCGCGAAAGCTGATGCACCTGCCGCGGTTGAAGCTCCTGCCCCGACCGCAGCTACTGCGGCTGCTTCGTCTTCTGCGGCGGCCGAACCGGAAAATACGACGGGTTCCGCCGCACCTGGTGCTACGTCTGCCGCTCCTGCTGCGCCAGTAACTGAAGAGGTTTAGGCTCTTAGGTGTGAGGAAGAGAGTTTTTGAAAACACTTGGTCTGTAATAATGTACGTTTCAAAACACTTTGTGCGCAGGATTGTTTGCGCGGCGCCGCGTTGAACATTGCGCCTTTGAAGTATGAGCGTGATGGCTTGCGCGTTTCTGGCGAAGCGCATTTGTGTTATGTTTCGCAATATCCGCGTCATGATTTCGGGCATTTCTGGAGGGAAATGATGGCTCAATATTTTCAAGGGCGGGAATGCTTGGCTCGTTGCTTTCACCGCCGGCATTCTTCCTCCACAGCGGTCGTGAAGGTAGAAGGCGATGATGACCTTAGCTTTGATCCTTATTTGGATCGTTTTAGGTGTGTGTACGATAGAGCGGGCCCTGAATACGGTCCCGGGTTTGTAGTAGAAGTTGACTTTGATTTGTAGCTGGGGAGTCGACTTTGTGACAAGGTGCGCCCGGATAAGACGGCGTGTTTTTTGATTCGCGAAGGTTGTTTCGGCGATAACTCGTCAATTTTTACTAGTTAAATCCTCCTCCACTTTTTCGCTTAGAGGCTCGCCGTTGCTCAGTCGCCGGGATAAAACGAACGTCACCCCCCCCCCCCCCTGGCGATCGAGGGACGGAGGGTGCGCCCAAATTGCGACGCACAAATCATGTGGCATATATTTGTATGAATTGAGAAAGGAGCACATGTGCCGCTATTATGCGGTTGGCTCTGGTGCCTGTTCGGTATTTTGACGTTGCCGCTATTATGGCTTAAAATTCGGCGTTTGATGATATGGGTCCTTGGCGCCCTTCGTTTCGTTTTCGTGAAGGAGCCTGGACCTTTAGGTTTTCACAAGTTGAAGTTCTTTCGCTTCTTGCTTAACGAAAAGCGCGCAGTTTGCTTATTGAAAAACGCTCGTCGTGGCCCGATTGGCGGCATAAAAACGAACGTCACCCCCCCTCCCCCTGGCAATCGAGGGACGAGGAGCGTTGAAATTCCGAGGCACGACACGTGAGGTGATACGTTTGGAAAATATTATGAGTTGCACAATGGATCGCCGCAATTTTGCGGTTGGCTCCGATGTCTGACGGATAGTAATCGCTTGCCGCTATTCTGCTGAAGGAGCGGCACCCGATAGTACGTTGCCTTTTGGCCTCTCGCTTTTGTTTTTGCGAGATTGTGTTGGACCTTCCTGGTCTTGAGTCCCGTCCTTGGATGGGTGTTTGTATTGAGTCCCTTAAGACTTCGATCTAACTGATCTGTTTTTGTTATGTCGGATTTTGTCCGGAGCCCCTTGGGGGTTGAAGTCTTTTTCCTTTAAGGAAATGGATGACTGAGCCCTTGGGCTGTTAGCGTTCCGAACTTTCTCAATTTTATGAGAAAGATTGAAGAGATGGCCCCTTGAGGCGCTTTTTTCTCGAACGCCGCCGTTTCTCAATTTAATGAGAAGGATTGGAGAGATGGCCCCTTGGGGCGCTTTTTTCTCAAAGTGCTTAAAGGAGAATGAAGCCTGGGAGAAAGGAGCAGAATTTTTTCTTCCTTTTGAGTGGTTTTTGTTCAGGATTTAGATCCTGCATCGATGTGGCGATATTCAGCGAATATAGCATCGACTACTTAAGAGATGAAGAGTTTAATTTTTCTGGGGAATATAGCATTATATTGAACTGAAAGGGTTACAAAGGTCCCACCTCATTAAAAACCTCACCCCCGATGTGGGGTTCCCCTGTGAGGAAAAGAGTGTGGGCCTCGAAGGCTAAGAAAGAAAAATTACAACTTAGCTGTGGTGCCGACTAAAAGCGCCGCTTATAGCTGTGCGTCGCAATTAGCCCTTACATTTTAGGTGAAGTACCTCTTGAGGTTGTCCAATTCCAGGCGTGTGGGAGCTCGTTGCCTTCACTGTCTGCCAAGTGATAAGACCACGAGCGATTGCTCCTGACGACAATGAAAGGGCCCTGCCACTTGGAGTTGAGTTTTCCAGTGCTTTCTGTTTTTGGGCTTCGCAGGAGGACAAGGTCGCCGGCCTTAAATGCTCTTGGGATCACTTTGGCGTCCCGCCATTTTCTTGTTTCTTCCTGATACCTCTTTCGCCCGAGAGTTGCCCTCAAGCTGCGGTGCTTTATCTCTTCTGGTGACATGGCCTCTTCGCCATGTAAGAGCCTGAAAGGTGTGAAGTTGGTGGTTCTTGATACTGTTGTGTTATGCGACCAGATCACTCTATGCAACTCATCCATCCATTTTCCTTTTCTCTGGCCTTCCAGGCATTTCTTGATGCCTTCGAAGATTTGCTTGTTCGCGTTTTCGACGGCACCATTTGACTCTGGATGATAAACAGATGCAAAATTCACTTTGGTGCCTATGGAATGACAGAATTCGCGGAACTCTTGGTTGTCAAACTGTTTTCTGTTGTCCACGGTAATTTCGGCAGGGACTCCGAATCTGCACACTATGTTTTGCCAAAAGAACTTCTTGATTGCTGGGCCAGGGATATTGATCAGTGGCTTCGCCTCTATCCATTTGGTGAAATAGTCGAGGGCAACTACGGCGTGCGTGTAATTTCCGGCAGCCGTGGGTAGAGGGCCGACAATGTCGACTCCCCATCGCTGAAGTGGCCACACTGGCTGAATGAGCTGAGTGAGCTGAGCTGGGTTGTTGATTTTTCTTGAGAATTTCTGACATGCTTCGCATGTTTTGACAAGGAGTTGGGCGTCCTGCAATGCAGAGGGCCAGTAAAAACCTTGTCGGATAGCCTTGCCGACTAAAGCTCTGCTGGATATATGAGAGCCGCAGATTCCCTGGTGAATCTCGCTAAGGAGCTTTTCCCTTCTTCTTGATCTATACATCTCAAGAATGGAGTGGATGTGCCGAATTTGTATAGGAAGTCATCTACAAATGCGTAGTTTCTTGCTCTCTGCTTCATGCGCTTGGCTTCTAATTCCGACTCAGGCTCATAAAAATCTCGGAGATATGCCATGATGGGGGCACGCCAATCTTCACTTGAGATGGCATGTATCATCTTGGGTTCTTTCTCTGCCGCTTTTATGGATGGAGAACTCAGTGTTTCAAAAAAGACGTCTGGTGGCAAAGGATCTTTCCTAGCTGCCGCTTTTGCTAGCTGATCTGCTTCACTATTCAGGTTTCTGTCGATATATTGACAAGTGAAACCCTTGAAGTACTTTTCCAAGCCCCGTACATGTTCCAGATATCTGGCCAATAGTTCATCTCTGGCTTTATAAGTTTTATCAACATGCCCGGCAATGACCTGAGAGTCTGTTTTGACGATGAAGCTTTTGACACCTAATGCTCTTAGCTTTCTTATGGCGAGCAAAAGGCCCTCATATTCTGCAACATTGTTTGTGCATTTGTCAGTGTCATGGTTGAACTGCAACCTGATTGCGTACCGCAATTTGATACCAGACGGTGAGGTCAAAATTGCGGCAGCTCCTGCTCCGAGATGGCACCATGCGCCGTCGCAATGGATCTCCCATGGGACTTCAAAGACTGGACCCTCGGTGTACGATGAAGGCTCAGTCCAATCTGCGATAAAATCCGCCAGCACCTGAGAATTTGCGGCACTTCTTGACTCGAAGTCAACAACGTGTTTTGATAATTCCGAAGCCCATTTGGTGATTCTTCCAGATGCTTCTCTATTTCTGAACATGTCATTCAATGGTTGATTTGTCAGCACTCGGATGGTGTGAGCTTCAAAGTAATGCCTCAATTTTCTTGATGCCATTAAGACTGCATAGGCTATCTTTTCCAGTTCGGAATAGAATCTTTTTGATCCTGAAAGAGCTTCAGATACATAGTATACTGGCACTTGAACTTTCATCACTTTGCCCTTCTTCTCAATTTGCTGTTCTTGCACAAGTGCGGCACATACTGCTGAGTGCGATGCTGATACATACATTAACAGAGTTTCATTTTGTTTGGGACTTACGAAGGCAGTCATTTCTTTGAGATACTCTTTCAATTCTGCAAAAGCTTTTTTCTGCTCTTGGCCCCATTGAAAGTTATTTGCATTTCTGAGGACTTTGAAAAAAGGAAGGCTTCTTTCGGCTGATCTGGAAATAAACCTGTTGAGTGCCGCAATTCTTCCGGTGAGCTTCTGCACATCTTTGAGGCATTGGGGTTCTCGCATATTGATGAGTGCACTTATCTTGTCAGGATTGGCTTCGATGCCTTTGATTGACACTAAGCATCCCAAAACCTTTCCCTTGCGAATTCCAAAAACACATTTTTCAGGGTTGAGCTTAAGGTTTGCCTTTCTGAGGTTTGCAAATGTTTCGGCCAAGTCAGAAATATGATCTTCTTTCTTGCCGCTTTTTACCACTATGTCGTCGACATAGGCTGACAAGTTCTTGCCTAACTGATTCTCAAAGGCGATAGATGTCATTCTGCAGAAAGTAGGTCCCGCATTTTTTAGGCCTTCCGGCATTCTGACAAAACAATAAGTTCCGAACGGGGTGATGAAACTTGTTTTCTCTTCATCCTCTTTGTACATGAAGATTTGGTGGTATCCGGAGAAACAATCCAGCAGTGATAGGAGTTCTGAGCACGCCGCTGCGTCGACAATTTTGTCGATTCTGGGCAGTGGGAAATCGTCTTTGGGACAGGCCTTGTTGAGATCAGTGAAATCGATGCACATTCGCCACTTTCCATTCTTCTTCTTCACTGGTACTGTGTTTGCCAGCCAGGTTGGATATTTCACCTCCCTAATAACATTTGCATCAAGCAATCTCTGTACCTCAGCCTTGACTGCTTCGACCCGGTCGTCGGACATTTTTCGGAGTTTTTGCTTCTTTGGTCTGATATTTTTATCGATTCGCAACTTGTGCTCTATGACATCCCTGCTGACGCCTTTAAGGTCACTTGCAGACCAGGCAAAAACATCCTTGTTTTTGCGAAGGAACTGGACAAAAGCTTTTTCCATGTCCTTCGGCATACCTGCCGCAATTATCACTTCCTGTCCTAAGACATGCTTGTCCAATGGAACTCTCTTTGTTTCCTCGTTAGCCGCAATTGCTGGTTCTTCCTTGTCCATTTCTTTTTTCAACTGGAGAACCTCTTTCCCTGGCTTTTTTCCTGCCGGGTACAAGACGTGCACATTCGGGTGAGCATACAAAAAATGAACATTCTTCTGGCCGGGGGCTGCCGCCCTTTCAATATTTCTGGCTTCTTGCTGATCGCCAAAGACTGAGATGACCTCCTTATGTGCCGGTATTTTCATACAGAGGTAAGAGCTGTGCAAAACTGCTTCAAATGCATTGAGGACTCCTCGTCCAAAAATTGCGTTGTAAGGGTAAGGCATATCGACCACATCAAATGTGATGTGCTCTGTTCTTGCATTGTCGAGGGTACCAAAGGATACTGGTAGGCTTATTTTGCCGAGGGCACGGACTTCTCTCCCGCCAAAACCATACAGGGGATATTCAGAAGGCTGAAGTAGAGATGAATCAAGGTTGAGCTGGTCGAAAGTTCTTTTGAAGAGGATGTCTGCCGAACTTCCGTTGTCAACAAGTATTTTGGTGATTGACCAACCATAGGTGTTTGCCTGGATGACCATGGCATCTGTATGAGGGTAGCAGCGGAGGTTTAGATCGGCTTCAGTGAACATGATTGGGATGTGCGACCACCGTGATTTCACCACGGGTCCGTTACACACCGCATTGACGGCTCGGAAGTAATTTTTCTTTTGCTTCTTACTTTCAAACTCGGATGAAGATCCTCCGGTGATTGGCAGGATGACTCCATAAGTGGGAAGGCTCTGAGAGGAATTGTTTTGGTTTGACTGTTTTGGAAATGGCGGTGGAGGAGGTAAAGGCGGCTCCTCCGAGGCAGTAATTCTAGGAATTTGCGGCTGGGGCACGTGTGAACTTGTTTGGGAAGTCGCCAAATGCTGAATCTGCGGCGAGGGTGATGGATGTGGTTGGTATGGGCTTTGGAAGTGGTGGTGAGGGTTGTAAGAATTCTGGAAGTATTGGAATGGGTAGGAAGCACCGAAAGGTGAGTTGTTCCAAGAATTGACGGCAGACGTGTGATTGACACTTCTCTGTGCTTCGCTTCTTTGCTCCTTAGCTTTCATTCTTTCCATGGCATCTTTTGTTTCTGGGCATTCCTTGGAGGTGTGACCCTTGTCAAGTCCGTGAAACAGACAGTATGGCTTTTTTGGCTCCTGGTTTCGCGAGTTGTGCGAATTGTCGCGACCCCTTCCTCGAGAGCGATTATTTCTTCCTCCTCTGTGCTGAAAATTGCCGGCAGAGCTGCTTGTGTCGGCTTTTTCTTCTTGGTTGTCGATATGATTGACCAGGTTGGAGTTCTGGCTCTGATTGTTGTTGCCACCTCTCCTAGACGAATTCCAATCCTGCTGCCTTTAGCTCGATTGGTTTTTCTTCGCCTGGCGCAGCGCGCTCTGCTGCTCTAATCTTCTTCTATGGTCATTGTCGGCTCTACAGAACTGATCGACCGTTGAGAAGAGCTCTTCGAGTGTTGAAGGGCGGTGCATGGAAAAATAAGTGGCACAAGGGCCGGCTCGTAACCCTCCAATTGCGGCATCAATGACAATTTGGTCTGGAATATCATCTGTTCGGGCTTTGAGCTTGACAAATCTCTGAAAATAGTCTTGCAGGGGTTCTCTTTCTTGCTGAACACATGCTCTCAGTTCATCTGCAGATATAGATGTTCTGTGAAAACCTTGGAAGTTTGTCGTCAATTTGTCCCTTAGGTTCTCCCATGAATATATTGATCCGGGCTTCAGCCTAGAGTACCACTCGAGGGCTTGATGCTCAATTGCGGTGACAAAGGTCTTGGCCAATACAGTATCATCTCCTCTGGCAGATGCTACTGCGGCTTCAAATGACATCAAGAATTGCCTTGGGTCGGTTGAGCCATTGTACTTTGATAAGGAGATAGGCTTGTATTTTGCTGGCCATGGGGTCAACTGAAGGCCTTCTGACAAGGGGGAGTTCTTGTCGAATTTACTCACGAAAGGTACATATTGGTGGTATACATTCCGAGGCCTATGATGGCCTTCGCCATTGATGTTTGTTTCAAAGTCGGGAGTCACTTGGTGATGCTCTCTTTTTGCATCGCTATTTTGCCCTTTCGCTTGTCATCTCATCGAGCTCTTTTTGCAGTTCGGCGACTGTCGCCTTTGCTTGTTCAATCTGCAGCCGGAGCCTTTCTTTCTCTCTGGCCCTCTCTTCAGAGATTATCTTCTTCTTTGTTAGCTTGAGTCTTTTTCCAAGTTGTTGCAAGTTGGAGAGCTGACGTATTTGCTTGTCAACTTCATCTCCCTCTGGATCACTTTCTTCAAGGTTGATTGTCGGCGGTGGTTCCGCCCATTGCTTGCCGGCTTTTACTTGCTTCGACTTTTCTCCTTCTACATTGAAAGTGAGGTCGATGGAGCTTTTGGCGGCGTTGGCCTCATCAGTTGGCCGAATTCCGGCGGCTAAGCTTGCTTGCGCCGCGTCGGAAATTCGGTTGGCCTCGTCGGCCATTTGCCTTTCTTGAATGAATGCCCAACGAATTTCTTCTTCCGAAAATGCCGGGTTGGGAGGGAGAATTTCTTCCTCAAAATCCGGCGGGTGGGAGCTGATGGTGGTTTTTGGACTAGGTGCTTTTTTCTTTCTTTGTGGCATCACGGGTGGTATTTTCGAGCAACACAAACGGTGGGCGCCAATGTTGGGAATTCTTCATTGTAGCAACAAAGCATCCCGACACGGACAATCAAATGACACTCAAGGAACTACGGAGCAGCATTTCATTACAAGGATGTAATCTTTTTTCTTCCGTCCCGTTCTACGGAGCCCGGGGGCGGGTATTTATAGGGGAGGCCAAGGGTTATTTTGACATGACCAAATTACCCTTGGCCACCCACTATATTCGCGGAATATTCTGTACAACATTGTCAAAAGGGTACAAACGACATTTCCGTTTGACGACGGAAACCCTAGCTAGGTGACGTCATTCGCCAGCCCGATCCTTGGACGTTGTCATGCCGGGCTTCATCTCCTTCAGGGATTGCCGCCATTCTTGGACGCCATTCCTGGTCGCCGCCAATTCATCGCCAGCGGTTGGGTATCGTCGAACAATGTCGGCGACCCGATATAGCGGCTCCCAGGGCTGCCGCCAATTCTCGGCCGGAGCTCGAAATGTCGGCAGCTAGGTTACCTGCAGCCAAAAAAACCAAAGGCAGAAAGGGGGTGTCGTTATTATCGTAAATACCGATCCCCAACAGTAGCCCCTCGCGGTTGAGGTCCAACTTCGACGGGCAGAAACCGCGACACAGGATAGGAATTTTACGAACGTCACCCCCAACGTCACCCCCCGTCCGAGGTTTCCCAAAAATCGAGGCGACGCTTTTATTATTATTATTATTATTATTATTTACGAGAATCGAGGCGACTCCGTAAATGCGGCGGCGGGGCCTATATATACGGGGGGAGGGGGGCCGGAGAGCCCCGTGCTTCCGTTGATCGAGTCGAATTGCTGCCGCATTTTCTTTTGAAAATTTCGCGCCACATTTTCCTGCTTCCGGAGTTTTTGTGTAGAGCAGCAGCGGTTTTTCTAGGTGTCGACGATTTCGTTTGTCGCCATTTCCTTGCTGAAAGGTGAGTTCGTTTACGAGCTTCCTGATGTGTGATTTTCTTTTTGTGGTTGTTTATAACGTCATGCTTTTCATTTTAGATGCCTCGCGTTAAGCAAACCGCTATTCGCGTTGACGAATCCGACGAGGAGTTCCTTGCCGATTCGCCTGTCGCTGATGTTGAGGGAGACGCCGACCTTGGCGGAGCGAGGAAACCGGTTGAGGTTGATTCTGATGTTGCCGCGACTCCCAAGGGTTCCGAAGAGGAACAAAATCCCGCCGCGGATCTGGAGGTTTTAGCGACAGCTGCCTCCAAGGCTGCTGGAGTTTCTGGCGCCAGCGGAGGTACTAAATCTGCCGCTTTTTTAGGTAAGGGTTTTGAGAGTCGTGTTTTTTCTTGCATATCGTGAGTCTGCTCTTGCTGGGTCTGCAGCCAAGAGAGTGAGGTGTGCACTACTGGGCTTCAGTGACACGGGGTGTCACAGCCCTCCCCCCTTAAAAGAATCTCGTCCCGAGATTAAAGAAAAGAGAGGGAAAACGAAAGTAAAAGAGCGAAGAACAAGATGCAAAAATGGAACAACTAAATAACGCGCCACGAAGGTAGAAAACCGGGAAAATGGGAGTTCAAGAACTCTTCTGTCTCCCATGTGGCCTCAGCCTCGGAGTGGTTGCTCCACTGCACCTTATAGAACTTGGTAGTGCTCTTGCGGGTGACTCGGTCCTTCTGATCAATGATCTTGATGGGCTGCTCAGGATAAGTAAGATCTGGCTCAAGCTGCTGCAAATCACTGACTGCCACATCTGCAGGGATCCTCAAGCACTTCTTCAACTGAGATACATGGAAAACATTGTGAACCCCGGAGAGATTGGGTGGCAACTCCAAACGATATGCCACAGGTCCACACTGCTCGGATATTCGAAACGGTCCAATATACCTCGGAGCTAGCTTTCCTCTGACACCGAATCGACGTACACCCTTCATGGGAGAGACACGAAGGTATACGTGATCACCAACAGCAAAGACCAACGGTCGGCGTCTCCTATCTGCATAGCTCTTCTGGCGGGACTTGGCCGCTCTCAGGTTGGACTGAATGCGGTGTACTGTCTCCTCAGCCTCTGCTATCAACTTAGGTCCAAAGTTGAATCGCTCGCCAGACTCAACCCAATTAAGGGGAGTCCGACAACGATGTCCGTACAAAGCCTCAAATGGTGCCATCTTGATGCTCTCCTGGTAGCTGTTGTTGTACGGGAACTCAGCTAGCGGCAGACATTTCTCCCAATCCTTGCTGTGAGTCAACAGACAAGCACGAAGCAAGTCCTCAAGAATCTGATTCACCCTCTCAGTCTGTCCATCCGTCTGCGGGTGATAAGCAGCACTGCGGATCAAGGTGGTGTCTAAGGAAGCATGCAACTGCTCCCAGAAACGAGAAACAAACTAAGCCCCTCGATCTGAAATGATGGTCTTGGGCACTCCATGCAAACAGACGATCCGAGAGATGTAGAGCTCAGCATACTTCTTAGCATCGTACCTGGTCTTCATTGGAATGAAGTGAGCAGATTTGGTCAGTCGATCAACGACTACCCAAATAGAGTCGTGCTTCTTAGATGTGCGAGGCAACCCAACAATGAAATCCATGCTGATATCCTCCCGCTTCCAAGCAGGAACACTCAAAGGCTGCAGTAGACCAGCAGGCTTCATATGATCTGCCTTGACTCTTCTGCAAGTATCACACTCAGAAACATAGCGAGCAATTTCCCGCTTCATGCGGGTCCACCAGAAACGACTCCTCAAGTCCTGGTACATCTTATTGCTGCCCTGGTGGATTGAGTACTTGGACAAGTGCGCCTCATCAAGAATCTTCTTGCGCAACTCAAAGTCCTTCGGAACCTCCATTCTATTCTTGAACCACAACTCCATCATCATCCTCTCTGAAACACTGGACTCTGGCTTCCCCAAGCTTGAGTCTCCTCTTGAGGTGACCCACTTTAGCATCCTTCTTCTGCGCTGCCACAACCTCATCACGCAAAGTCGGAATGAGCGATATGTTGGCCAAGGAGCCATAAGGATACACTCGAACACTGGGCTCTCCTCTGCGTAATGAACAGCGATAAGGTTATTGCAATGAGCCTTGCGACTCAAAGCATCAGCAACCACATTAGCGTTCCCCGGATGATAGTGAATCTCCAGGTCATAGTCCTTGATCAGCTCCAACCATCTCCTCTGACGCATGTTCAGATCTGGCTGCGTGAAGATATACTTGAGACTCTTGTGATCTGTATAGATATACACCAGATTTCCCAACAAATAATGCCGCCACACTTTCAGAGCCAGTACAACAGCTGCAAGCTCAAGATCATGGGTGGGATAATGCTCTTCATGGCGCTTAAGCTGCCGAGAGACATATGCAATCACCCTTCCCTCCTGTATCAGAACACAACCAAGACCGGTACCCGAAGCATCACAATACACATCAAACGGCTTGGTGATATCAGGCTGAGCCAAGATTGGAGCTGTAGTGAGAAGCTTCTTCAAATTCTGGAATGCATCCTCACACTGCGGACTCCACACAAACTTTACATTCTTCTTCAGCAACTCAGTGATGGGCTTGGAGATCTTAGAGAAATTCGGAATGAACCGACGGTAGTAACCAGCCAAACCCAAGAAACTGCGAATCTGAGAGACAGAGGTAGGTGCCTTCCAATTCAGAACATCCTGCACCTTGCTCGGATCAAGAGTAATGCCCTCTGCAGAGACAACATGACCAAGGAAAGGGACTTCCTTCAGCCAAAACTCACACTTGCTGAACTTGGCATACAGCTGATGGTCTCGCAGACGCTGCAATACAATACGGAGGTGCTGCTCATGCTCCTCCTCAGTCTCTGAATAGATCAAGATGTCGTCAATGAAAACCACGACAAACTTGTCCAGCTCTGGCATGAATACCGAGTTCATAAGTACATGAAGTAAGCAGGTGCATTGGTCAACCCAAAAGACATCACCAGATACTCATAGAGCCCATATCTGGTAGAGAAAGCAGTCTTCGGAATGTTCTCTGCACGTATCTTGATCTGATGGTACCCTGAACGAAGATCAATCTTGGAAAACACCTTGGCTCTAGCTAGCTGATCGAACAAAATATCAATGCGAGGCACGGATACTTGTTCTTGATGGTCACAGCATTCAGTGGTCTATAATCCACACATAGCCTGAGCGCCTGATCCTTCTTCTTCACAAACAAGGCTGGACAACCCCAAGGTGAAGAGCTCGGACGAATGAAACCCTTGTCCAACAGCTCCTTCAACTGAATCTTCAACTCTGCCAACTCATTGGGGCCATCTTTTACGGCCTCCGAGAGATAGGTGTCCTGCCTGGCTGCAACTCAATGCGGAACTCCACATCTCGATCCGGTGGCATGCCTGGCAAATCATCTGGGAACACATCGGGGTACTCGCGCACCACGGGTATTACATCCAGACTCTTGCCAATGGCCTGATGCACTGATGGTCTCGATGCGGTCAACAGAGATAACTGAAGATCGACCCTGCCATGAACAGGTGAATCCAAGTGAACTGAACGAAGAGAGATATCCAGAACAGCCTTGTGGTACTTCATCCACCTCATACCCAGAATCACATCAATCCCTTGCCCTTCCAGAACTATGAGATGGGCGGGAAAAGTCTTGCCAGCCAACACAAGAGGAGCATTAGAGATGATCTGCCTGGTAAGGATACGACCTCCTCGAGTACTAATTATATACGGAACCTCCATCGTAGATATCAAAAGACCAGAGCGACGAGTGCAAGCTAGACTGATGAAATCGTGAGTAGGACCGGAATCGAATAAGATAACTACGGACTGACCACATAAAGAGAACGTATCAGCGAAAACCTGCTCACCCTCTGGAATCTCCTCTGCAGTGGTGTAGTTGACACGCCCAGCCCTGACCTGTGCATTCCTGCCCTGGGAACGCTGCTGACCACCTGCCTGTACTGGAGCCCTCTGCGCATTGTGCTGCCTAGGGGGAGCACGGCAGTCACGCGCAAAGTGCCCAACCTGTCCACAGTTGAAGCACGGAAAACCTCTGCCCACCTGCTGCTGCTGCTGCTGAGGTCTGGCTGCAATCTGCTGCTGCTGCTGCGGTGCCCTCAGTGCCCACTGCTGCTGCTAGTGTGGACGGGGCTGCGGTGCAGGAGCACTGAACTTCTACCCATTGGGGGCAGTGTAGACCAGCCTGTACTTCTGCAGAGCACTGCTAGACGGCCCCGCAGAAGCTCTCTTCCTCTTCTTGTCCTCCTGATGTGCTCTGATGGCATCCTCCAGCACGATCGCTGCACTGACAAGCTCGTCAAAGGTACCAGTGGCGTTCAGAACAAGCCTGGACTGGAGCTTGGTGGAGAGTCCTCTCATGAAGCAAGCCTTCCTCTTGGTGGCTGTGTCCATCGGGTCTGTTGTTGGTATTTCTTACACCACGAATAAATCCGCAAGCGTACGGAATACCGTTGTAGCACTTCACCCGGGAGTATTCCAAGGTATCGTATTTGTTTTCCCCAAGGAACGGAGGTATCCTGCAGCAAGGTTAGTTTTACCCAAGGACACACAAGAACGATAGTAGTGTAGGATTGAGAGGATGAATAAAGATCTAGTTATCCCTTAGGATAGACGCACTCAAGGTCTACTTGTCTACTTCGGGCACTGGTATAGACCTGGTCTGCCAAGTCACGCCAGCCTGTAGCTCTACGACGAACCCGAACGTGGAGGATTACAAGGGACGGACAGGGCTGTCACCACCTGCCGCCTACCTCTACAAACCGTGGGGCACGCTGCAAACAAAGGTAACCTCTAGCCTAGACACCACGTCTATGCCGTCGATTACTACTCTAACCCCGGTCCTGGTACTGATTCAGAAGGCTAGAGCACTCCTTGCGGAGCGATGATCCCGCAAACAAGTATAACAAGAATAACGACTAGTAAACAATGCTCGCTAGATCAATATCACCACGAATACTAACTTATGAATAAGAACAATGAACGAACTATGAACGAACGACGAACGAAGAACGAACGACGAACGAACGAAGAACGAACGACGAACGAACGAAGAACGAACGATGAACTATAAATAAGATAATATCCGCCAAGGTACAAGATTTGGGCTAAGTCCTCACAAAGGGAGGACTACCCCTCTCTTCTCCCCTGCCCTCTCCTCTACTCTACTACTATACAAGAGGCCCTTGGCCTGGATGGGAGTGGAATGACTTGTGTCTTGTGTTGTGTCCTGAAAGGAGGGGGGGTACCCCTTTATTTATAGCCTTGGTAGGTCGGTTTGGGGGTCCTCCACCGCCTTTGGGCATTGATTGCTGGCTGAACCGACCTTGGTATGACGGTGGGAAACTTCCATAAAAAGATGAGCCTTAGAGGCTAAGGCTCTGGGTCGGCCGACCTGCCCTGTGGGGTCGGCCGACCTGCCTTTGCCGCCTCTTGCTTTCCTTCTTCTCTGGAATATCCTCTGGCATATTCTTGATTTGATTCCAGATGCTATCCTCTGAGATATTCTTTATATGATTCTGATATGATCCTTGGATATGATTCTGATATGGATCCTCCGGAATATTCTTGATATGATTTGGGTTGATTTGGTGGGTCCATATATCTTTGCCATTATTGAGGATCTCCAGGAGATGATCTTTCTTGATATTTCCTTGATATTGGGCTTTGGGGAGATATCTTTATTCTGGGGAAAATCGGTGTTTCCAGAGTAGACCTTTTATGCTTCATTTTCCCCGTTTTCCTATGAAATGCAGCTGCACTCACAATTCACCAGACTCGTGGAATCCATTAGTTTCAAGACCTAGGTCTACCTTTGGTGTTTGATTTGAGGGTAAAAGGTGCAGCTAGTTGACGGTTTATTTTGGGTCTAAGAGCCGTCAACAACTCCCCCACACTTAGCCTTTGCTCGTCCTCGAGTAAAGCTGAAGGACTAAGGTGGAACATAACTTTCTTTGGTATGATGCTAGCATACAAGTTATTCCAAGCCATACCTGCACCCGTGAACTTTGATGTGTCTACCATGTCATCTTGGGCGGTTGAGGAATGGAACGGTCATGATTCGAGTCATCGTTGCTGCATCTGCTGAGTAACTTGGGTTTTTGAAAGATTTTCAAAAGTAAAAACATAGCTTATACTCCTCAAATGATAACTCTCAGATCGCTCAATGTGTATGAGTCCTCACCAAGGCATTTGATTTGCCTCTTTTCATCCTACTTCTATGTAAGGCTTTATGTGGAGCTTGGTAGGGAATAAAAGGAGCATACTTGCATTACTTATGTTGCTAAGTCAAAAACCGGATCCAAGGAGAAAACAAGTCATACAATCTGATCAAGAATGTGCATGTGTGTGGATTTGTGTATGATATAAGTGAATATGGTGGATACTCCTTGATGTGATGATGTCTCTCTCTCTTGGTTGATTTTTATTTGAGAACATGGCTATCACTTATTCTCTTTCTTTTTTTTCTTCTCTCTTTTTTTTTTTGATAGTGCTCAAGATGTTTGAGCAGGTCTTTCTTCATTCAAGCTCATGCATATGAGCACTCTTTCTTTCCCTTTTTTTTTTAAATTCTCTCTCTTTTTTTCTATAGCCATGTCTCTTTTGCAAGAATATTTGGAGAGAGACATCAACAACAAATGAAAGAGTATTTATTTGGTGGATGGATGAAATGGTGTGGCTAACTTCCAGTGTAGAAGTTTAGCATGTTTTTGTGGTGGTGGTGTATGTGTACGTGATCTTGATCATGAAAGTATGACAAGCATCTCACAAGGGTCACAACAATTTGACAAAGCTCAAAGCAATAACAAGCAGCATTTGTAGAGGTTTTCAATATGATCATTATTTGGCTCTGGTGGGAATATAGGATCATTGAGGAGTGCAAAGCTATGGATTTTGAATTTTGCAAGAAAAATTCCCAAGCACTTTATGCAGAATAAGCAAGATTCTCTCATCCAACCATATCTCATTCGCCAACAACTTAGATAAACATGGGGTCCTATGAGATTGGTGTTCACAAGCAACAGGTGTATGATGCGAGGAATAAAGAGTATGCAGGCCAACCAGGTGAAAGTATGTTGGTTCATTTTATATTTGAGTTAAATCTACAAGATTTTCATGAAAGATTGTTTTAACTCATGAAATAGGGACTAGGGGATAAGATGCGCAAACCATCGCCATGGATGAAGTGGAGATCAAGTGGGACCCTTGGGGTTTTGATCGAAACAACGGGTTCAACCATACTTTTGGTCTTTTGTGCCCAATGGCTCCATTCCTTAGCATGTTGTTCAGTGCGATGTTGTGCATCGGTGTTGGTGGGAGATCTCGAATGTGTGCGTGATGAAGACAGAGAGATCTCCCCCACACTTGTTCTTGTACCTGGCTTATTTATTCAAAACAAACAAAAGAATGTGGAAACAAAAAGGACTCTACCGGGGTTAAAGACCGGGGAGCCTAAATTTATTCAAATTGGAAACTAGCTCGAGGCGCATTATGTGTATAAAAGAGGGAAATAAAAGCGCCTAGTTTATTCATATGTTTTTTTTATTTATTAAATTATTATTTATTTGACATTAGGTTCTTTTTCAACTTTTTAGTTTATCATGTAAGGTGAAAGCTGAAGGATACAAGTTGCGATACAAGTCACCTTAGTGGGGGAGGGAACCTCCCCCACACTTGTTCTTTGCTCATAGCCCTTGATTGGGGTTGAACCCCATGCGTTGGTTGTGGGTCTTGAGATTGACTGGGCGTTGTTGCAGCGCAGCGTTGATGTTGGCACATTGGTCCTCAATGGTTTGCTGCCATCATGTGCCACGACGAACCTCAAGCCTCATATCCTTGCATGCGTTGGTCCCAACCAAGTGGATACTTAGTTGTTTCCCACCCTGCTAGGTATTCATAGGCTGCGGCGGCGGTGGTGGCACCTTCATGGCTGCATTCCTCGACCTTTTCCAAGTAATCCCTGCCAAAAGCACTACTCTTGCAAGCAATCCTCATCCAGCTTGGAGAGGGATGGTTAGCTCTCATAGCATATACAAATAAAGGCCCGGGTTAGGTAACCGGATCTCATTTGTATAGCCGAGGAAGATAAGCACAAGCATATCATGTGACCATGTATGAGTGTGACCATAAACATGATAATCCTCATTGATAAAAGATCAAGGCTCATTGGCATAAGAAACTTAAGCATTTTCTAAAGCCCAGACTCTTTAAGCAACATGAGCAATCAACGAGGTGCACTCAACAGGTCCTTGATGCTTGAAAAGTTCTAACCATTGCCAATGCATTGCACAAGAGAGATCCTTATATTGTAAATCATGGCGTAAGGGATACCAAGCTCATTCCTCATAGAAAGGTCAAATGACCATCTTAAGAAACACAAGTCATAGCAAGCCATTCATGCATCAAGCATAGGGTGGAATGTGATACTTTGCCAAAGAGCATGCTTGCGAAGATTAGGAGTTGAGAACAAGCTCAAGCAAGCAATGCTTATGGAAGCCTAGTAGTAGACTAAGATTGTTTCATGAAAGCATTTGATACTCGTTCAGCAAGAACCGAAGAGTAAAACCATTGTCTACTACTAGCAGGGTGCATAAAAAAAAACTGCATGGCAAGTAAGAAGGAACCTTCCTCACCACACAAGCAAATTCATCTCACCCTATGGCTTCTTATCATTGGCAAAGTTAACATTCATACCTGTCTTGTGCAACAATTTCGGGTCACGTGCTCATGTGTGAGCATGGACACGGTTCCATGAGTGTTGTAGGCTTGCATCTCCTCATCGCACACCAAGATGGCTTGGTGTTGGCGAGGAGTCACGATGTGTTGTTTTTCATCGTGGTCCACCTCCATGGGCTAATCTTGAAGCTCTTCATGCCAACCCTCTTGAGCTAGGCATGAGCTCGATGGAGAGGTACGAATATGTGTCACATCGAGAGTGACTTGGGTTTGAGCTTGTCACCTTCTTCAACGTATTGATGAGCCACTTGTTGGCCCATTTCATAGCTGCACACAAGAGCGAGAACACAAGAGCAAACTCGAGAACGGGTTATGTTAGTGTAAATAATGTGGATCACCCGTTGGCTGCCCTTGCAAAGATATATTTTTTTTTTCGCAACTCAAATCATGAAAACAAACTAAAAGAAGAAAAGGGGAAATCTTTTTCTTAAGTTTGAGGCAAAACGCAAAAAGGATTTGTCTCAAATTTATTTTCTCCTCTTTTTTTTTGAATGATTTTCAAGTAGAAAAATAAAAAGAAGAGTTGGAACACTTCCAACAACGGAGAACTTATTTTGGGAAACTCCCCAACATGAAAATGGAAAAGCAAAAAGGGAGAGAAAAAATATTTTTCTTAAACTTGAGATAAAATACAATGAGAACTTGGGGAAATGCGAGAGCAAGAATTTCGTTGTAAGGGTGCTTGAGTGAAATTTGAAGAGTCCAAACACCCTTGCATCCAAACATAAAGAAATGAAGCCCAAATTGGTCACCAGCCCCACTTGGCTATAAAATGCCATAGGAGGTTGTGCCAAAATGTTCCAGAAATTCTGCTCAAAGCATTTTCCAACAAAAGATTATCTCAAATTCATTTTCCCAAAATTGTTATTTCAAAAGAAATGAAAATCTCTTTGTTTTTCAAGGAAGAAGAAAAAAAAGAGAGTTGGAGGAGGTCCAACTTGCTGGAGAATTATTTTGGAAACTTTCAAAAAAATACAAATGGAAAAAATCAAAGACAGATGGAAACATTTTTTTTTTCTTGAATTTGAGACACAATCCAATGAAAATGAAAATGAAAGTGAAAACTTGGAGAAAGGTGTGAAGAAATGAAGTCCAATTCGGTCAACAACCCCACTTGCTATAAACAGCCATAGGAGGTTGTGCCAAATTTCCACCAAAAGTTTGCTCAAAACATTTTTTTTCTCATCAAAAAGTAGTCTCAAAAATCATTTTCCAAATTTATTCCCAAAAAAGAAATAAAATATATATTTTTTTTTTCATGCAAAATGCAAAGTGGTTTGAAAAATCCCAAACATGATTTGGAGAAATTCAAACATGCAAAAATGCAAGTGAAAAAAATCAAATCTGCAGTTATGTGGAAAAAGCAAATATGCAAAACAATGCAGGTGAAAATTCAAATATGCATGGATGCAAATTGGGGAAAACAAATATGCATGTTGAAAGAGTAATCAAATATGGAAGAAGCAAATATGAGATAACTACCGATTATCCTGTCGGCAAGGGCATCATCATTTTAAGTCCGATGAGCAAGACTTTTCTCCGTCATGTTCTCGATAATATAGTCCCGAAGAATGATCTGCATGGTTAGTGCCAAAAATGCAACCACGATATTTGCAATATTTATGATAAATGAAAGCATCTACAACCATCCTGAAGAACAAGTAGCAAAACAGATAGACAAGGTGGTTGTAGGCCTCATGTGTGGTTTTGGAACTAACGATGCTTGACTCTAGAGATTCATGATATGAGCATGTATCAAAAGGTTGTTCAAAGAAGAAGCTCTCATGCTCATTCAATGATTCTTCTTTGGATTCTAGAGTCGATGCCTCAAGAAATTCCATGGCCGAAGGATTTTCTTCGAGATGTTCTTGATCATCATCAAGAATGATGCAAGGAGGGCCAGAGGGAAAGGACTCAAGTGAGGCAGAAGAAGAGGATCGTTGGATTTGAAGTGTTTCTTCCTTCTTGTCCTCTTCTTGGTTGGAAAACTTCTCATCCTCATGAAGAGCAAGATCGGGTGATATGAATGGAGATATGAACTTCACTTGCTCGAGTGGTGAATGATCGAGGTGAGGTTTCACCAAAGGATTTTGAGTGGTAGTGGTGGCGAAAGAAGTTTTCCAAAGATTTTCTTTTGGATCCTCCTTGTGGAAAGGTTCTTTTGGAGGATCGGGAGGAGAAGGAGGTGGTTTCTTTACCCAGGTGTAATTCGAGGTATTCCCATAATCTTCAAAAATTATTTCCTCAAACATTGGATATTCAAAGGGTTCATCTTCTTCTTCCTCCTCCATCATTTGTGGTTTGGGGGCTGATGTAGAGGCTGGTGGTTTTTGATAGGAAGAGTTCGAGGTGTTTTCGCAACCTCCAAGGATATCATCCCCAAACTTTGATGGGAACTCCAGAGGTTTTTCATCCTCTATCATTGTTCGTGAATCGGATGAGGACTCGGATATTGGGTCTACCAAGGTAGACACCTTTTGTAGTGTTTCCACAATGAGTTCCTCATCCTTTGACTCCGGCTCCTCAAGTGTTTCAGCGGAAAAAGGTGTGTTTTCAACGATTATTTCTAAAAGCTCTTTTGCTTCCGCTATGGTCTTATGGAAAAAAGAACCACCGGCAGCCGTGTCAAGATAAAGTGCGGTGTTTTTGCTCAACCCCGAATAAAAGTGTTGAAAAAGAACGGGTTCTGGGAGCAATAACTCTGGGCCGGAATCTGTTAATGAACAGAACCGGATCCATGCCGCACTAAGGGTCTCTTTCTCTTCTTGACGAAAGTTAATTATTTCCGCTCGTAGAGCAGTGATACGAGATACGGGGAAGAATGCTAGACAAAATTTGTCTCGCAGTTCTTTCCAATCGCCGTTCACTCTCTTAGCGGTGTAAGTGTACCATTGCTTCGCCTTCCCATTGAGGGAGAAGGAAAACAATGTCCACTTTAAGGTTTCATGTGTCATGCCATTGATCAATCGGCATGCACACAATTGCTCAAACTCTCGCAAGTGTTGAAAAGGATTTTCGTCTTTAAGACCAGAGAAAGATAAACCTTTGATCAAAGCAATAAAACTGGGGCAAAGCTCATAGCTTGTTGAACAAACTGGTTGTGATGATAAAGGTGGCTCTAAGAGCTCGCCCCGTGGAGCAGAGAATGATTGAATCATAGGTTGTGGCTCCATGGTAAATGTTTTTGGTATTTTTGTTTAAGGTGGATAGGTGAAGGTGTGAAAAGGATGGAAACGAAAGATGGTGAAATTTTTTTTTAAATGATGGTAAAGGAAAAATAAAAGGATACAGTACGAGGGCAAACCTGGTTCGCAACAGAGATAGCAACCGTTCCCCGGCAACGGCGCCAGAAATGCTTGTTGGTATTTCTTACACCACGAATAAATCCGCAAGCGTACGGAATACCGTTGTAGCACTTCACCCGGGAGTATTCCAAGGTATCGTATTTGTTTTCCCCAAGGAACGGAGGTATCCTGCAGCAAGGTTAGTTTTACCCAAGGACACACAAGAACGATAGTAGTGTAGGATTGAGAGGATGAATAAAGATCTAGTTATCCCTTAGGATAGACGCACTCAAGGTCTACTTGTCTACTTCGGGCACTGGTATAGACCGGGTCTGCCAAGTCACGCCAGCCTGTAGCTCTACGACGAACCCGAACGTGGAGGATTACAAGGGACGGACAGGGCTGTCACCACCTGCCGCCTACCTCTACAAACCGTGGGGCACGCTGCAAACAAAGGTAACCTCTAGCCTAGACACCACGTCTATGCCGTCGATTACTACTCTAACCCCGGTCCTGGTACTGATTCAGAAGGCTAGAGCACTCCTTGCGGAGCGATGATCCCGCAAACAAGTATAACAAGAATAACGACTAGTAAACAATGCTCGCTAGATCAATATCACCACGAATACTAACTTATGAATAAGAACAATGAACGAACTATGAACGAACGACGAACGAAGAACAAACGACGAACGAACGAAGAACGAACGACGAACGAACGAAGAACGAACGATGAACTATAAATAAGATAATATCCGCCAAGGTACAAGATTTGGGCTAAGTCCTCACAAAGGGAGGACTACCCCTCTCTCTCCCCTGCCCTCTCCTCTACTCTACTACTATACAAGAGGCCCTTGGCCTGGATGGGAGTGGAATGACTTGTGTCTTGTGTTGTGTCCTGAAAGGAGGGGGGTACCCCTTTATTATAGCCTTGGTAGGTCGGTTTGGGGGTCCTCCACCGCCTTTGGGCATTGATTGCTGGCTGAACCGACCTTGGTATGACGGTGGGAAACTTCCATAAAAAGATGAGCCTTAGAGGCTAAGGCTCTGGGTCGGCCGACCTGCCCTGTGGGGTCGGCCGACCTGCCTTTGCCGCCTCTTGCTTTCCTTCTTCTCTGGAATATCCTCTGGCATATTCTTGATTTGATTCCAGATGCTATCCTCTGAGATATTCTTTATATGATTCTGATATGATCCTTGGATATGATTCTGATATGGATCCTCCGGAATATTCTTGATATGATTTGGGTTGATTTGGTGGATCCATATATCTTTGCCATTATTGAGGATCTCCAGGAAATGATCTTTCTTGATATTTCCTTGATATTGGGCTTTTGGGGAGATATCTTTATTCTGGGGAAAATCGGTGTTTCCAGAGTAGACCTTTTATGCTTCATTTTCCCCGTTTTCCTATGAAATGCAGCTGCACTCACAAATTCACCAAGACTCGTGGAATCCATTAGTTTCAAGACCTAGGTCTACCTTTGGTGTTTGATTTGAGGGTAAAAGGTGCAGCTAGTTGACGGTTTATTTTGGGTCTAAGAGCCGTCAACATCTGTAGCGTACTGTGCCAGGTTGTTGAAAACCTGGGTGTAGTCGAAGACGTTCCTGCTGCCCTGCCTGAGGTCCTCAAACTCCCTGCGCTTCTGCTATATGATGCTTGGAGGGACGTGGAAGGAGCGGAAGGCCTCACGGAACTGAGCCCAAGGAACCTGCTGACCGGCTGGAAGAAAGCCAAGGTGGGTGGCCCACCATCCTCCAGCCGACCCCTGCAACTGCTGCGCGGCGAACAGAGTCTTCTGCACCTCTGTGAGAGCAGGAAGGAGCCCAAACTTGGACTCAATGGTGCGCAGCCAGTTCTCGGCATCCATCGGATCTGTCGACCCGGAGAAGACGGGCGGATGGGTGCCCAAGAAGTCAGCGTAGGTGCAGCCTGGCTGCTGCCTACAAGGTCGAACGTCGTCCTGCTGAGTGACGGCCTGCGCAATGGTCCCCAGCAGCTCAGTCTGGTTCGCCATCACTTTCGCTAGGTTGGGCGGTGGTGGTGGCGGTGGTCGACGAGGCGGCATTCTGCCCAGTAAACAACATCATTATTAGCTCCAGGACACAAAGTTATTCAAAAAGGCAGAAGATGAATAATTGATACGCAACAGCAACACAGATCCAAAGGAAAATAAACTAACAGGTCCATCCATAAACATTGATTAAAGTCTTACAGAGCATTCACACATAGCTTCACGGTACAACCCAGTCATACATACAAAAGGTGGTGCCATCCAACAAAATACTGCGACACCTAACCAGCTACCATGATGCTCCTAGACCAAGCTAACTAAGGATCTGCCGAAACAACTGCGACGCTCATGCGTCTCTAGCAGGCTGGAACCGGTAACGCGTCACGTTGTCCACGTCGCATCGGCGCGCCTCAGTCGAGCCTGTAGAGCGGGCCAGTCGTCCGGCGTCACAAAGACAACTAAGGGCGCCTCCTGCACGCGGGCGACGATCTCTGCTGCACCCCCACGGTGGAAAGCGGTGTCCAAGAGCTCAGAGGGTAACAACTCCGTGCTCATCTCAGACACGGCCTCCTCCTCCTCCTCCTCCTGCGGCACCACCACTGCAGCTGCAACCTGCTCCTGCAGTCCCACATTCTGCTGGTGGGCAATCTGCAGCTGCTCCTCAAGCTGCGCCACGTGAGTCAGCGTAGCTGCCAGCTCTCCCAGCAAGTCCGAAATCTGGGCGCACGTGCACTGAGCTGGACGTCGCGGTGTGTAAGCTGGCCGGCAACTGTTGACGGTCGTTAAGTACCAACTTCGACCGCCAATATTCCTACACATAAAGGAGAATTAGCATTTCTTATACGCATATTTATTTCAACTAATAAATTTCCACGAGTTTTGGATGATTTATGAGTGCAGGAGTATTTCTGGAGAAAATGGGCCTCTGTGAGAGAAATCACAGGCCGGCCGGCCTACATCCCAGGCCGGCCGGCCACACCCAGCGGCCATAGCCTGCAGGCCTCCACCAGTGGGGCACGAGAAGCCCACAAAACCAGAATATTGAAGCCCAACTCGAACTTAATGAAGACTTTCTAGAAGATGGGCTATAATGGGCCTAAACTTGGCTCTTACTCCAGTTCTGCCGCCCCCAGGAGAAAACCGACCTCGGGACCGACTTCATCAAGCAATCAGGAGCGTCCAGAGTGAAGACGGTGGCGAACCGACACTGTGGACGGCCGGCCGGCCTCCCTATCTGGCCGGCCGGCCTGACTTGGCGGCCGCGCCACTCCTCCTCGCGCTATAAGAGTCCCCTGGTCCTAAGTAGGCTATAAATACCCCTGGCCGGCTTCGAAACAATACACACCAAGAGAGAAATCACTCCTTTGCATTAGATGTAGTCTCCAAGCTCTAGTGGAGTTAGGCTTAGAGTAGAGCTACTCTAGTTCCCAAGTCCTCTTGGAGATTTTGGTATGGCTCTTGTATCATTTTCTCTTTTTGCGACTTTATTCTATTTAATAATATTATTCTTTTCATATAGTCTAGCTTCGGTTAAGCGTTCCTTGTTTGGTTGTGGACCCTTGGCTTGCTTATGTGATAGAGTAATCATAATCTTCTTATATAGTGCTAGTGTGATATTCATATGCCTGTTATGTGGGTATCGCTTAGAGGGCTGGCAGTATGGACATAATTGCCGTACTGTCACGTGTCCTAGAACATAGTATACCGTGCCATGTTTATACTTAGGTTTACATGCATTTGCATATCCAAGCATGAGTCCAATGGTCCTTATGATTATGCTCTAGATCCATATCATCGTCGGGGATTTAGAGTAATGTTTTAGCAATGCAAGCATGGTGCTTGGATTGGTAGAATACATTGGATGCCTCGTGCCCCACGGATTGTTTGAGGTAGACGGTAGGTGGTGACAGCCCTATCCGTCCTCGGTATCCCTCCACGTTCGGGTACGGCGTAGAGCTATAGACCGGAGTCGCCTGGCAGACTAGGGGTAAGCCGGTGCCCAATTTGCTTGAGTGCATATGCCTAAACCTTAGTTGTGTGCATGCATGTGTATGTTGTATACTATGCGACTGTATAATGAAGTACATCAGGAACTTAGCTCTTTTCTTTGTTCTTTCTCCACTTGGCTTTGGATGTATATTCGAGTTGATCCTTTTCTTGTGTGTCACACTACCCATATACTATTGTTTAGCATTGTATGGACCGTGATCCATTTAAATGTAGACGTTAACTATGAGCACAGTACTCTCTTGACCATCGTCTTCCCTGTGGAAAATATAAATTACGATACCTTGGAATACTCCCGGGTGAAATGCTACAGCGGTATTCTCCGTGCGCTTGCGGATTTATCTGTGATCGTTAAGAAATACCAACAGCAACCTGGTCACGCTGGGCGGTGGTCAAAGCCAGGGTATGCTCCAGCTGAGCAATCCTGGTGTCTCGAGCGTCCAACGCCTCTGACAAGGTCTCCACACGGCCCAGAGTCCTCCCCCCCTGCGCGCTCGGCAGTCTGAAGAACCCTGTACAACTCTGACAGGTGTCGAGTCATGGAAGCTAGCTGTGTCGGAGCGAGGGGTAGTGTGCCACGGTCGGCTAACCGCAGACGTCTCCGGTACTGCGGGTGGCCCGTGGTGCTGACAGGAAACAAGCTCAGTGTCGGCGTTTAGTAACCGGCCGATGAGTAAATTTGTGCGCGGCTCGACGGTGATCAATAAGTTTGTGAATCACACGGTGGATTATACTGGTTCAGGCCAGAAGTGCCCTACGTCCAGTTTGTGGTTTTTCTCGTGTTGCTCGTAGTAGGGGTTACAAGCTGCGGGCGAGATAGGGATTGGCTCCCAAGTCTCTGCCTTAGCGTGTGCGTGAGAGTTTGAGAGTGAGAAAGGTTCTCTCTGTGAGTGAAAACGGGTCTCTCCCTTCCCCCGGGCCCAGTCCTCCCTTTTATATGCCAAGGGAAGACGGCTACAGATGGAGGAAAGAAGAAAAAGAAAAGAAAGTAAAGGTAAAAGAAAGGCGGTGGAGATGGAGTCGGGCCGTCATTGTTGGACTCGATGGCTCCCGCCGCAATCTTCTCGTCTGACCGTGTGATGATGTCATCCGGGTCTTGTCCGGGCGCTGTGGATCGCCCATTCCCTGATCGACACTGTTGGTTGCTGTGGATGGCGCTGTGGACTGCTGTTGAGTTAGGCAACGGTCGCTCCGTGCGCTGTTGGTGACTGTGTGGTGTACTTGGTGCACGCATTCGCCGTTCCACGCTCGGTCTTGACGCGACGCCCCCCATTCCGCCTTATATCAGGCACAGTGTACTTTCTCGCCATCCAGGAACTGACGCGGAGTGAATCCTTATCCTAAACCGACCGGTAGTATGTCCGAGGAAGACCGGGATGTCCAGGCTGCTCCCGTGCTCGTTTCCTGGCCAGCGTGGTCGGGCTCGGTTCGGGTCGGGGTCTTCTGTCGATCCCGACCACTATCAGGGTGAGCAGTCGACGGACGACGGCTGGCCGGAGTTTGATCGGAGTTGCGTCGCTCGACCCTGTGGCGCCCGACTCCCGTCGGGGGAGTCGGGTGGACATTCCGTCCGAGTCGGGCCCCTTTACTGCGGGCCGGCCGTGGCCCCGTGCGGAGCTGCGACCACGTGGCTTCGTGCGGTTGGGCCCTTAATGGGCTGTGTGGAGCGGAGGCTCTTTTCGGCTAAGGGCAGTAGTTGCGCCTTTCGCCCCTTCGCGGGCCCAGCTCTCCCCCGCTCTTCCGCGCGTAGAATCTTTGAGCCTTTGGTCGGTATTTGTACCAAGGGTATACGCGGTATCGGGTACCTAGAAAATGGGTACCCGACAGTAGCCCCCGAGTCCCGACGAGAGCGCTGTGCTGTCGCCGGGACTGGTTCAGCTGCTTGTCTCGGCCATTCACCACGCCGGGGGGTGCGCGCGAGCGCACCCGCCGGGTGTAGCCCCCGAGGCTGGGAGCTAGTAGAGGACTAGCTTCCAGGCTTTATTCGGCGTTCCCAGCGCGCTGCCGCAGCGGTTCGCATCGTCTAGCGGCTGCTGTGGTGACCGAGCCCCCGGGCACCCTCTTGTGACTGAGGAGGGAGTGCGCTTGTCCCGCGAGCAGACTGGTGCCTACTGGACTTCTCCCTGACCTCGTCCCGAAGGCGCGGTAGTCGAAGTTTGCCATTCACGGGCGGACTGTGGGAGGATTCCGTCCTTCTTTTTCTTGTCGTGGAGCGTTGAACTTATCCGAACCGCGTCGGTGCGGTGGGTCAGTGTTCTTTGGCTTCCGCAGCCACCCCGTTATGCGCCCGTTTCAGGCTCAGCCATGCGGCCCGCCTATAAATAGAGCCGCGCCCTTGGCCTGATTTCTTCACACTCAAAATGTCTAAGCACCAGAAACTTTGCTCGCGCAAGGGAGGCTCAGAGGGAGGAGGAGGAGAGAGTGTTGCCCTCTCCACCTCGGCTTCGCACCCTTTGCCTCCTCCTTCGCCGAGTGCCTGTCAAGATCTGGTCCCGGTGGTCGAAGCGGTTCCGCTCGCGGTGGTGCTCCCGGGTCCGGTCACCGAGAGCTCGATGCCCGAGCCGGAGGAGATGGTGACTCGGGCCGCGCGACCCGGCCTGGCCGGCGTCGCCCGGCGAGTGCTCCCCGGCGCCGTCGCAGGTTCTCGTCCTGCTTCGGCGTTGCGCACCGGACTCGGAGTCATTCTCGCGAGGATTAGATGGGCTTCCGTCAACCCCCGGCGTCCCAGGAGTCGTTCCTGCGAGGATTACGTGGCCTTAGATTGAGCGCCACCGCCCTCGAGGTCGAGTCCTTGCGCCAAAATGCTGGTGCCATTCACCCTACTCCTAGGAGCTTTTGCTGTGAATGGGGCTAGCACGGCTTTAAGCCTAAATATCCGGCCGCTTGTGGCCTTAGTTATAGGAACTAATGTAATCTTTTTTCGTGTTAACGGTCTTTCGATGGACGTTGTACGAAGAAAAAAATCACGAAATAAAGAGGCTTATCTCTCAAGACTCGTTTTCGTTTGTGTTGCGACCACGTTGTTGGTCTCTTGTGCGAAAGCATGCCTTCGAGCCCCCGTGCGTTGCGGGGGTCCGGCCGAAAGCTGTTTCGACTTTGTTCGTTTCACCTTCCGCATCCTGTCTGTGATGAGTCCGGCCCAGGCAAGGAATGGATATGGAAAGCCCGATGCACCGATTACGCAGTTTAGCATCGCACACCAGGTTAGACGACCCTCACGATCCGACTACGACGAGTGAACCCGAAGCGCCAATGCAATCGCTGAACCGCAACTCTGGTGGGCCCCCTTGGGGAAAGGCCCAATCACCCCAAAAGACTAGTCTGATAGGGGAAGGGTGGCTCTCCCTTTTAAGGTGGCTTCCTCCTCCCAAACTAAGCAAGGTGGGATTATTCTGAGGCTCACACGGTCGCCGCCCGACTACAACTGGGCCATTTGGCCCTATTTATGTTGCGTCTTTGCCAACGGGTAATAGTGGAGAGATGTCCTCATCAGTCGGCAGGATGGAGGAGCAGGGCCATCCGCACCATTCCTCGATGGTTCGATGGGCGGTGCCAGTCGAGTTGCAAACGGGTTCGTTCGAGTGGCACCCCGGTTTGCCCTTAGCGGGGACCCGGTTGAGACCTGCTGGGGTCGGTGCCATATGATCCGGAAGATTGTCCCATTTAGTTTCCGAGTCCGTTCGACCGGTCTCGGCGGCTCGGCGCCAGCTCGCGTTGAGCAAACCATGGGCTTATTTCGTCCTCGGACTCGGACGTATTCGATAGGGGCCCACACGCTTCGCGCATATGGGTACTGGCCGCTGATGCCCCCCTTTGATTACCCCTTACTCTTGTTTGACCCCGAGCGGCCGTTCGAACCCAATGTTGGGCCGACCTTTGAACTCTTGGGTCGGGAATGGGCCGTCGGAGCGTTCATAGCTCCTAGCCACTTTACCTGGAGGCCCAAGTTAGCTTCCCTAACAACTTGGCCCATGAAACCGCGGACGTGAGGAGTCGCGCTGTTTCGCCGGCGCGGATCTAGAGGCACGGCGTTTGGACGTGACGCATTGACGCGGCGTGCGCCTTCTCCACCTATACACGTTAGGGTAGAAAAAACGAAGGGACGCGAGGTTTAAGGCGGGAAACGGCGCCGCGTCGGTTCGGCGCATATAAATAGGCCATACCTATCCAGGAACTCTTCTCGCACTCCCCGTTGCTTGCCACTGTTGGTCCTTCTTCCCCGCTTGTGATCGTCTTTGATTCCCCTCGCTCCGCGCTGCTTTTCGCCACACTCGCCACCATTCGCCGCCCGATCCGTCACCGTCGGCGGCCGATTCGATCTCGGCGCCGTCCGCGCCCCCTCATCCCACTAGATCTGATGGTGGCGGAGGGAGACGAGTGGCCGGAGTCGGTGGTGACGCCGAAGTTGCTGCGCGGGTTGGTCGCGAAGGGACTCCTTCGCCCACTCTCCGACGCGATGGAATGGATGGTGCTGTCGGATCGATCGCCTTCCCCGCCAGACGAATACGTCGTCTCCTTCTTCCACTTCCACTCCCGCGGATTCGGGATGCCGGCGCACCCCTTCTTCCGCGGGCTTCTGCGCTACTACGGGATCGAGCTTTAGCACCTCAATCCCAATTCGATCGGCCACATCGCTGGCTTCATCTCGCTATGCGAGGCCTACCTCGGCATCCCCCCACACTTCGGCCCGTGGAGGTATTTCTTCAGGGCGTCGCTCCAACCCGTGCGCGGGCGAGTCCCGCTTATGGGCTCCGCTAGCCTGCGCCTCTGCGTGGAGCGGGCGTCCAGCTACATCGCTTCAGCGCACACCTCCTTCAACTCGGGGTGGCATGACTGGTGGTTCTACTTGAAGAACGAACGCACCGGCAGGCTACCTGCATTCACCAACGCCCCATTGTCTGGGCGCCCCGACTGCTGGCATTGGGGACTCGGGGCGAAGGAGACCGCGGCGATCCAGCCCCTTATTGACGCCGTGGCGGTGCTGCGCGATCAAGGGGTGTCGCTGGTCGGCGTCACCGGACACTTCCACTGCTTCCGCGTGCTGCCGCTGATGCGCCGAGCGCTCCCCATGTGGGAGATGACACCGGACGCCGTCCTCAGGGGGACAGCGATGGTGGTCGGCGAGCCGCTGAGCCACCGTGAGATCGGGGCACGGCTGTCGGAGGCGGCTGGCAAGTCCGCCCTGCACTTCGTCGACAACGAGTTCGAGTGGCCCATCGCGGATCACCCCGCCGCGCTGCCGCACGCCGATGCGATTCGCTTTGTAAGCCCCCTCGTCGCACTCACTGGTTCATTAGCATTGTTGGTTTATGGGGGTCACCCTTTGTATCCTTACCTCTCCCTTCGGGTGCAGCCAGGGTTGGTCGTTGGGCGCTCGACCGCCCCCTTGCCCGAGGACGCGGACCGGAGGGCGGTGAACCGCGCCCAGGCCAAGAAGGCGAAGCGGCGGAAGGATCGCCGCAAAGCCCGAAAGGACGCCCACGAGGCGAAGAGGACGGAACGAGCGCGGCGTCGTCGAGGCGGCGAGGTGATCGACACCGAATCCGAGTTCGACACAGACTCGGCACTCGACCGCAGCAGCGAGGACGCCAGCGACGGCGGTCGCCACGACGACTCATGGATCGACGACGTCATCCCCGATGATGACGGCGTGCAGGCGGCTCCGGCAGGCCACGTGTCCAGCGAGAGCCAGGGGCCCCCATCGTGTGGCCCCAGTGGCGTGGTCACGGTTGCCACGGTGTCGACGGCGTCCTCGTGGCCGTCGCCGTTCCGGCGCGGGGACGGCCGAGACGGAGGTCGCGCGGGGAGCGATCCCGCCTGTGGGGCCCAGCGAGTCGCATCCGACCCCCGACGTGGGGGTGCGGGGTGGCGAGGAGCCTATCGTCGACGCGGCGCCGCGGTCGGCCGTCGGACAGGGCTCGGGGCGCCCATCGGTGAAGTAAGTGCTCGTAGAAGTCTTGTTGTGGGATTCGTGATTGTTGGTGTACGCAAGTACGAGAGAGTGCCTTCGTCGGATATGACGTCGGGTGAAATATGTGCTTGTTTATACTTAGATAGGGCTGCTCCGTTGATCAAGAGTAGTTCATCTAGGCGGGTTGTAAGCATGGCGCTTAGAACTTGGCCTATGCACGTTTGGCACCCAACCCCACGGAGGATGGTAGCCGCGAGTGTATGTGACAGCTGCACCGGTCTCTGTAATCCACCACGTCCGGGTTGGACTCAGCAGGGTCTTAATTATAGCATACGGTTCCCTAGGTTTGAACTAGCATCATCGGTTAACCTAGCACGTGTGTGCCCCGAAACGACATGACTTGTATGTGTATGAGCTTAACTAGAGTAGATAATCTTTGTAGACTTGACTGCTAGAAAGAGTAAATAATAGATAAACATACAGGAAGCCTTAACTCTATATCGTTGCTCTCCCAAATGTATACTACAGTTTTCTTTTATCACCTTGGATTTGAGGATGTGTGTGCCACCTATATCTATCATGCCTATCTTACCCCCGTCTCAAGTATAGTTTGATACATTATCCTTTCTCCAAATTATTCAATGCATTGCTACTATTCAGCACCCTTTTGCTCTGCTTCCCTGCGGAACTATAAATACGATAACCCTGGAATACTCCAAGGTGAAATGCTACAATCGTGATCCGTGCGCTTGCGGAATTAATGAATTTAATTTTATCGCATAAGAACCGCCAACAAGCATTTCTGGCGCCGTTGCCGGGGAAGTAGCAGCTAGGAAACTGAATAAATGCATTGAAGTTTGTGAGAAGGATAATTATCACTTACTTTTGTGGGCTTACCCTTGTCCTGTCCTTCTTTGTTGTGGAAATTTGAAACAGGACAGTGCATGACTGGTTTCGACCTACCAGAAAACTTCCACTCAGATCCAGAGCAGTTCTTGAGGAAAGTTCGAGCGAAACTCACCAAACAGATCCGCAAGAACGCTCTGGCTCTTGAATCGTCTCCTCCACCGGTTGTCTGGGCCTTGTTGGCGGTCGTTAAACCATGTTTTGACCGCCACCCTACCGGTAAATAAATACATAACACCAAGATTTTGTGCATAGTAGATAGGAATAATGCTACTCCATAGGTTTTGGTGAATATTTGGATGCAGGAGTGAATAATGGAGAAAAGTGGGCCCAGCCAGGGAAAATCCCTGGCCGGCCGCCCCCACCCTAGGCCGGCCGGCCCCACCTGGTGGCCACAGGCCCCAGGCTTCCTCCAGTGGGCTGGAAAATAATCTTCAACGCACAATTCAAGCCCAGCTCGGCAGAATTCCACCGACATTCTAGAAGGTGGGCCATTTGGGCCTTTACTTGGCCCTCAATCCAATTCTGCCGACCCCACAAGAAACCGACCTTCAGACCGCCTTCAAGGAGTGATCTGGAGCGTCCAGGAGCAAGTCGGTGGCAAACCGCCACAGGGGACGGCCGGCCGGCCACCCCCCTAGGCCGGCCGGCCGACTTTGGCGCCACCGCCTCTCCAGCTTCGGCCAGGGTGCTCCCACCGCCTTCACAAGCTATAAATTGGACCCCTCGGCCTCCGAAGCAATGCGCACCATCACACTTCATCCAAGTGTTCATTAGTTTAGTTGAGTAGTAGCTTTGGGAGTTAGAGTAGAGTAGAGTAGAGTGAGAGCTCTCTCGGGCTTCCGGAGTATTCTCGGAGTTCGGTATAGTTCTTTGTATCTTACTCTTGAGATATTATTTTATTTATTATATAATTAGTTTATCTTTATTTATTTATTTTAGTAGTTCTTTTCTATTTAGTTTATTTATTCGTTAAGTAAGTGCTCGTAGAAGTCTTGTTGTGGGATTCGTGATTGTTGGAATAGCGAGTACGAGAGAGTGCCGTCGTCGGAGATGACGTCGTGTGAAATCTGTGCTTGTTCATTCTTAGATAGGACTGCTCCGTTGATCAAGAGTAGCTCCTCTAGGCGGGTTGTAAGCATGGCGCTTAGAACTTGGCCTATGCACGTTTGGCACCCAACCCCACGGAGGATGGTAGCCGCGAGTGTATGTGACAGCTGCACCGGTCTCTGTAATCCACCACGTCCGGGTTGGACTCAGCAGGGTCTTAATTATAGCATACGGATCCCTAGGTTTGAACTAGCTTCATCGGTTAACCTAGCACGTGTGTGCCCCGAAACGACATGACTTGTATGTGTATGAGCTTAGCTAGAGTAAATAACCTTTGTAGACTTGACTGCTAGAAAAGTAAATAATAGATAAACATACAGGTAGCCTTAACTCTATCTCGTTGCTCTCCCAAATGTATACTACGATTTATTTTATTACCTTGATTTGAGGATGTGTGTGCCACCCATATCTATCATGCCTATCTTACCCCCGTCTCAAGTATAGTTGATACATTATTTCTTTCTCCAAATTATCCAATGCATAGCTATTATTCAGCTACCTTTGCTCTACTTCCCTGCGGAAATATAAATACGATAACCTTGGAATACTCCAAGGTGAAATGCTACAATGGTGATCCGTGCGCTTGCGGAATTAATGAATTTAATTTTATCGCATAAGAACCGCCAACAAGCATTTCTGGCGCCGTTGCCGGGGAAGTAGCAGCTAGGAACTGAATAAATGCATTGAAGTTTGTGAGAAGGATAATTATCACTTACTTTTGCGGGCTTACCCTTGTCCTGGTTTTTCTTCTGTGAACATTTGAAACAGGACTGTGCGTGACTGGTTTCGACCCACCAGAAAACTTCCACTCAGATCCAGAGCAGTTCTTGAGGAAAGTTCGAGCAAAACTCACCAAACAGATCCGCAAGAACGCTCTGGCTCTCGAATCGTCTCCTCCACCGGTTGTCAGGGCCTCCTAAACGAACAACACCATGGCCGACCCCGTTGTTGAGAAAACGATCGATGACTTCTCCGCGCCAACTACGGAGAACATCCGCGTGGGACCCAACCCGCGCATCACCAACAAGGACTACGAGCTCAAGCCAGCCTTGATCAACATGATCTTGGCCAGTCCTTTCTGTGGGAAGCCGTCGGAGGATGCAAATGCTCACCTCCAAAGGTTCCTGATGACGTGCAACACTTTCGTCATAAAGGATGCACCTCAGGATGCCATCCGACTACGGCTTTTCCCATTCTCTCTGTTGGGGAAGGCTCTCCAGTGGTTCTACGAGTCCCTCGACACGTGGACGGCATGCTCCAATACCTTCCTCGCCAAGTTCTTCCCGCCGGGCAAGACGACTGCCCTGCGGAACAAGATATCGGGCTTCCAACAGCTCGCAGATGAGTCGACCGCGGAAGCCTGGGACAGGATGCAGGAGTACGTTCTCTCATGCCCACACCATGGCATGGAAGAATGGCTCCTCATACAGAGTTTCTACCACGGTTTGAGGCCGTCCGCTCGAGAGCACCTCGACGCCGCAGCAGGCGGCTCCTTCTTCTCCCTTAGCGTGAAGAACGCTAAGAAGTTGATTGAGAAGGTGGCGGCCAGCCAGACTCATGGTGAACGCCAAGCGGCGAGCACCAAGACCCGTGGAGTGCACCAAGTGGAGACAATGGACATGCTCGCCATCAAGCTCGATCAGCTACTCCGCAAGGTGGAGTCTCCACAGGACCTGCAAGTTGCGGATTCCCGCATGACATGTGAGGAATGCGGCAGCGTTGGGCATATGGGCATCAATTGCCCGAATACGAGAGAGGAATGCAATTTCCTCAACAATGGCAATGGGTACCGCTCCTATTACAACTACGGCTGGAATTCCAAGCCCGACCTCTCCTTCAACAAGAATCAGGGGGGTAACAATGGTAATCTTTCCCGTTATGAGCCCTCTATCAAGGATCTAGTTCTCGGCCAGGTCAAGATCAATGACAGTATTAGTAAGAAATTTCTTACTACCGACAAGGCTTTAGAGAGCATAGATGCCAAGCTAGAGTCGTTCAGCACTGCTCTGCAGAATCAGCTAAGCCATAACAAGATGCTAGAAACGCAAATTGCGCAAATAGCTTCAGCTGTGCAGGCTCCTCGTACGAAGGAGAGTGTTAGTGCTATCACCACCAGGGGAGGAAGAGGTACTGTGGACCCACCATACCCAAGGGTGCAGAGAGAAAGACACCAAATGCAGCCCCCAAGGAGAAGGCCGGTAAAAAGGTTCCAGAAAAGAAGGTCCCTGAAGAGGAAGACGCCGAGAAGGAGAGCTCCGAGGAGGAACCAACGACAGATCCTCCCGTTGAGCAAGCTCCACCTAAGGTAGCACCTCATGAGTATTTTGACACTACAGGCTTGCCTTACCCCGACCGCAGGAAGAAGCTCACTGTGGACGAGCGCTTTGATAAATTTGTTGAGGCTATCCGACATATATATGTGCATATTCCGCTGCTTGATGCCATGCAGGTACCTACTTACACTAGGTATTTCCGGGACATCCTCAACAACAAGCGCCCCATTCCAGCAATGGAGGTAGTGAAGCTTACAGAAGAGTGCAGCGCAGCCATTCTGAACATTCTTCCGGAGAAGAAGAAGGATCCAGGATGCCCTACGATCCCGTGTTCGATTGGCAGCCAGCACTTCTCTCAAGCGCTTTGTGACTTGGGTGCAAGCGTGAGCGTTATGCCCAAGGCGGTATATGACAGGTTAAACTGTCCATTATCGCCTACGGCTATGTGCTTGCAGCTCGCAGATCAGTCCGTTCGTCATCCTGCTGGTATTGCCGAAGACGTCCCCGTACAGATCAGAAACTTCTTCGTCCCCGTTGACTTTGTTGTGCTTGACATGGAAGTAGATGTCAAGACCCCTCTCATCCTTGGGAGGCCATTCTTGAGCACCACCAACGCCAACATTGACGTGGGGGCAGGGGAGATCCACTTGGATTTCAACGGCAGGGAAGAAACGTTCAACTTCAAGCCTAAGGTTGAGCAATGCAAGCAAGTACGGGTCATATATGGAAAGGACCCAAGGAGAGTGGAGAAGATTAAGATTACTCCACCCATGCCACAGCCAGACAAGCTCATTGCATACATGAGAGACTATCTGAAAAGAGAGAATACAAGAAGGCTAGCAAAATATTGGAGGACTCCAAGGAGGATGCCTCAGCCGCCAATTACACCTCAAACCCCTCTTACTCCTCCGCAAGAAGGAGTAGGCGAGTCACAATCGCCCAAGAAGAGGAGAGCGAGGCGCTCAAGAAAGAAGAAGGCAGCTACGGTATCGACCGATGAGAGTACAACAAAGGCGCCTATTGAAGAAAAGGTCGCCGCCACCAACACAAAGAAGACAACCAAGGTGTGGCGGAAGAAAGAAGGAACCTCTACCTCGCAAGATTCTCCAGCGAGCGAGGTCCAAACGAGTTGAAAAGACATGGAGAACGTCTAACTCAAAGACTTAAAAACGAGAGCCCTCCGATTGGGGAGGCCATCCCAATCGTTATCCTAGCTAGGCCTAGCACTTGTTTTTCTTTTCATAAATCATAAAAATCAAAATAAAAAAATTAAAAAATAACAAAAATAATAGGATTCCCGGTGATGCCCATTAGGGGCTAGCCACTTGTATCATCCTCACTCTTTTTGCAGATCAAGAAGGAGGAGGAAGAGCCTGAATCAAGCTTAAGTCTTACAAAGACTCAAGCTTGGGGAGGGCACCCCCGGGTAAGAAGGAGTTCAATACAAGCTCGAGTCTTGCAAAGACTCAAGCTTGGGGAGGACCCCCAGGTAAGTATCCCTAATTTTCTTAATAAATAAATAAACTCCCTGTTTCGAATAAATGCTAGGATCTTGGTGTTATGCTACGCTTAAGGGAAATGATGATCGAGTTACAAATTAGCTTCCCATGTGTCGCATAGATGCAACCTCTACTCCTGACATATGTGTTATTTTTACTTGAGCATGATCACACTATGAGTCTTGCTTATTTCCGTGGGTTGCATTTGTTACACCAAGTCTGAGCATTGTGGATTGTGATATGGCATGATTAGGACTTGTTGCAATTTTTTAGTATGGTTTCATCCAGAGATGTTTTTCTTGAATTGCTGCAAGTACCTAAAACCCTTCTGTTTTGGCACACTTCTCTTAGTGTGAGGATTTATTCACCTACCAGAGCCATATCATAATATTCGAAACAGCCCCACTCATAGCCATTTGTTTGTGCATTGAGTTTTGTTAAGGTTTGATGTACCCTTGAAACTAAGCACTCCTAATTTTGGTCATAATTCCTTCGCGTGTGTTTTCGAAAATTTCTCTTCACCAAATAAAAAGGGGAATGTTTGGATAAATCAACCAAACATTTTTCAGAGTTTGCAAAACTTTTGGTCCATCCAAATGCTCAAGAATATTTCAAAATGTTTCATTGAACCATTCAAAATTTATGGCCCCTTGCACCATGGAGTAGTCAAAAAAAAAAAACCTCCATGGTTGCATGACAAAAGTCAATGGCTATATGGTTCTTATCATAAACATCTTGAGCAAAATAAAGGACCAATATTTTTCAAAACCCCCTTCCATAAGCGTGAGTTCATTTTCTCCCCCTCCATCACATCATTTCCTATGACCAAAATAAATGGAGTTGCTATGTTGATTGAGACTCATTCTTTAGCTTTACAATATATGCATGACAATTGTGCATTCCTTACCAAGCTCCACATACAAAGCCTCATTTGGTAGAAGGTAGGATGAGTGAAGCTTGTAGGAATAGAACTCACATTGGTAGGTAAGAGAAGTGCCTACCAAAACGAAGGAGAATTTTTGCACCTTACCTTGCAGCACATAAAAACTCTGGATGCATACCTGCTAGAATTGTGTACTTGTCCGAAAATGCCGTTCTAGTCTTCAATGCTGCATGACAAGGTGTGACATATAAGCCCCACGATTTTTGCAACACTCATGAATATTTTGTGCTCTCGTAAACTTACCACTGTTTAGGGAGTATGTTGTTGCATCTTTATTACCCATGGAGCGCTTCTTTGTAACTCCTGATCCGCCGGTACCCTGAGTTGAGTTTGCTCGGGACGAGCAAAGTTTAAGCTTGGGGAGGTTGTTGGCGGTCGTTAAACCATGTTTTGACCGCCACCCTACCGGTAAATAAATACATAACACCAAGATTTTGTGCATAGTAGATAGGAATAATGCTACTCCATAGGTTTTGGTGAATATTTGGATGCAGGAGTGAATAATGGAGAAAAGTGGGCCCAGCCAGGGAAAATCCCTGGCCGGCCGGCCTAGGGTGGGGCCGGCCGGCCCCACCTGGTGGCCACAGGCCCCAGGCTTCCTCCAGTGGGCTGGAAAATAATCTTCAACGCACAATTCAAGCCCAGCTCGGCAGAATTCCACCGACATTCTAGAAGGTGGGCCATTTGGGCCTTTACTTGGCCCTCAATCCAATTCTGCCGACCCCAACAAGAAACCGACCTTCAGACCGCCTTCAAGGAGTGATCTGGAGCGTCCAGGAGCAAGTCGGTGGCAAACCGCCACAGGGGACGGCCGGCCGGCCACCCCCCTAGGCCGGCCGGCCGACTTTGGCGCCACCGCCTCTCCAGCTTCGGCCAGGGTGCTCCCACCGCCTTCACAAGCTATAAATTGGACCCCTCGGCCTCCGAAGCAATGCGCACCATCACACTTCATCCAAGTGTTCATTAGTTTAGTTGAGTAGTAGCTTTGGGAGTTAGAGTAGAGTAGAGTAGAGTGAGAGCTCTCTCGGGCTTCCAGAGTATTCTCGGAGTTCGGTATAGTTCTTTGTATCTTACTCTTGAGATATTATTTATTTATTATATAATTAGTTTTATCTTTATTTATTTATTTTAGTAGTTCTTTTCTATTTAGTTTATTTATTCGTTAAGTAAGTGCTCGTAGAAGTCTTGTTGTGGGATTCGTGATTGTTGGAATAGCGAGTACGAGAGAGTGCCGTCGTCGGAGATGACGTCGTGTGAAATCTGTGCTTGTTCATTCTTAGATAGGACTGCTCCGTTGATCAAGAGTAGCTCCTCTAGGCGGGTTGTAAGCATGGCGCTTAGAACTTGGCCTATGCACGTTTGGCACCCAACCCCACGGAGGATGGTAGCCGCGAGTGTATGTGACAGCTGCACCGGTCTCTGTAATCCACCACGTCCGGGTTGGACTCAGCAGGGTCTTAATTATAGCATACGGATCCCTAGGTTTGAACTAGCTTCATCGGTTAACCTAGCACGTGTGTGCCCCGAAACGACATGACTTGTATGTGTATGAGCTTAGCTAGAGTAAATAACCTTTGTAGACTTGACTGCTAGAAAAGTAAATAATAGATAAACATACAGGTAGCCTTAACTCTATCTCGTTGCTCTCCCAAATGTATACTACGATTTATTTTATTACCTTGGATTTGAGGATGTGTGTGCCACCCATATCTATCATGCCTATCTTACCCCCGTCTCAAGTATAGTTGATACATTATTTCTTTCTCCAAATTATCCAATGCATAGCTATTATTCAGCTACCTTTTGCTCTACTTCCCTGCGGAAATATAAATACGATAACCCTGGAATACTCCAAGGCGAAATGCTACAATGGTGATCCGTGCGCTTGCGGAATTAATGAATTTAATTTTATCGCATAAGAACCGCCAACAGGCCTCCTCATCAAACAACATGGCCGACCCCGTTGTTGAGAAGACGATCAATGACGTCTCCGCGCCAACTACGGAGAACATCCGCGTGGGACCCAACCCGCGCATCACCAACAGGGACTACGAGCTCAAGCCAGCCTTGATCAACATGATCTTGGCTAGTCCCTTCTGTGGGAAGCCGTCGGAGGATGCGAACGCTCACCTCCAAAGGTTCCTGATGACGTGCAACACCTTCGCCATGAAAGATGCACCTCAGGACGCCATCCGACTGCAGCTCTTCCCATTCTCTCTGTTGGGGAAGGCTCTCCAGTGGTTCTACGCGAACCAAGAGTCCCTCGACACATGGACGGCATGTTCCAATGCCTTCCTCGCCAAGTTCTTCCCGCCGGGCAAGACGACTGCCCTGCGGAACAAGATATCGGGCTTCCAACAGCTCGCAGATGAGTCGACCGCGGAAGCCTGGGACAGGATGCAGGAGTACGTTCTCTCATGCCCACACCATGGCATGGAGGAATGGCTCCTCATACAGAGTTTCTATCACGGTTTGAGGCCGTCCGCTCGAGAGCACCTCGACGCCGCAGCAGGCGGCTCTTTCTTCTCTCTTAGCGTGAAGAACGCTAAGAAGCTGATTGAGAAGGTGGCGGCCAACCAGACTCATGGTGAACGCCAAACGACGAGCACCAAGACCCGTGGAGTTCATCAAGTGGAGACGATGGACATGCTCACCATCAAGCTCGACCAGCTCCCCCGCAAGGTGGAATCTCCACAGGACCTGCAAGTTGCGGACTCCCGCATGACTTGTGAAGAGTGTGGCAACACAGGGCATATGGGCATCAATTGCCCAAATGCGAAGGAGGAATGCAATTTCCTCAATAATGGCAATGGGTACCGCTCCCAGAACAACTACGGCTGGAATTCCAGGCCTGACCTCTCCTTCAACAAGAATCAGGGAGGTAACAATGGTAATCTTTCCCGTTATGAGCCCTCTATCAAGGATCTAGTTCTCGGCCTGGTCAAGATCAATGACAGCATTAGTAAGAAGTTTCTTACTACGGACAAGGCTTTAGAGAACATAGATGCCAAGCTAGAGTCGTTCAGCACTGCTCTGCAAAATCAGCTAAGCCACATCAAGATGCTAGAGACACAAATCGCGCAAATAGCTTCAGCTGTGCAGGCTCCTCGTACGAAGGAGAATGTTAGTGCTATCACCACCAGGGGCGGAAGAGGTACTGTGGACCCACCATACCCCAAGGGTGCAGAGAGGAAGACACCAAACGCAGCCCCCAAGGAGAAGGCCGGCAAAAAGGTTCCAGAAAAGCAGGTCCCTGAAAAGGAAGATGCCGAGAAGGAGAGCTCCGAGGAGGAACCAACGACAGAACCTCCCGTTGAGCAAGCTCCACCAAAGGCAGCCCCTCATGAATATTTTGACACTACAGGCTTGCCCTATCCTGACCGCAGGAAGAAGCTCACCGTGGATGAGCGCTTCGATAAATTTGTTGAGGCCATTCGGCATATATATGTGCATATTCCGCTGCTTGATGCCATGCAAGTACCTACTTACACTAGGTATTTCCGGGTCATCCTCAACAACAAGCGCCCCATTCCAGCAATGGAGGTAGTGAAGCTTACAGAAGAGTGCAGCGCGGCCATTTTGAACATTCTTCCGGAAAAGAAGAAGGATCCGGGGTGTCCAACCATCCCATGTTCGATCGGCAGCCAGCACTTCTCACAGGCGCTCTGCGATTTAGGAGCAAGTGTGAGCGTCATGGCCAAAACAGTATACGACAGGCTAAACCGCCCGTTATCACCAACGGCCATGTGCTTGCAACTTGCGGATCAATCGGTTCGCCATCCTGCGGGTATTGCCGAAGACGTGCCTGTGCAGATCAGAAACTTCTTCGTCCCCGTCGATTTCGTTGTGCTTGATATGGAAGTGGATGTCAAGACTCCTCTCATCCTCGGGAGGCCGTTCTTGAGCACCACCAACGCCAACATCGACGAGGAGGCAGGAGAGATTCACTTGGACTTCAACGGCAGGGAAGAGACATTCAACTTCAAGCCCAAGGTTGAGCAACGCAAGCAAGTAAGGGTCATATATGGAAAGGACCCAAGGGAAGTGGAGAAGATTGAGATTACTCCACCCATGCCACAGCCAGATAAGCTCATTGCAGACATGAGAAATTATCTGGCAAGAGAGAATGCAAGAAGGCCAGCTAATTATTGGAGGACTCCAAGGAGGATGCCTCAGCTGCCAAACACACCTCAAGCCCCTCTTACTCCTCCCCAAGAAGGAGTAGGCGAGTCACAATCGCCTAAGAAGAGGAGAGCGAGGCGCTCAAGAAAGAAGAAGGCAGCTACGGTATCGACCGAGGAGAGCACAACAAAGGCGCCTAGTAAAGAAAAGGTCGCCGCCACTCACACAAAGAAGACTACAAAGATGTGGCGAAGAAAGAAGGAACCTCAGCCCCGCCAAATTCTCCAGCGAGCGAGGTCCATACAAGTTAAAGCGACATGGAGAACGTCTAGCTCAAAGACGTAAAAATGAGAGCCCTCCGATTGGGGAGGCCATCCCAATCGTTATCCTAGCTAGGCCTAGCGCTTGTTTTTCTTTCATAAACCATAAAAACAAAACAAAAAGTAGAAAATTTAAAAACAACAAAAATAATAGGATTCCCGGCGATGCTCATTAGGGGCTAGTCACTTGTATCATCCTCACTCTTTTTTGCAGATCAAGAAGGAGGAGGAAAAGTCTGAATCAAGCTTAAGTCTTGCAAAGACACAAGCTTGGGGAGGGCCCCCAGGTAAGAAGGAGTTCAACACTAGCTCGAGTCTTGCAAAGACTCAAGCTTGGGGAGGACCCCCAGGTAAGTATTTCTAACTTTCTTAATAAATAAATAAACTCCCTGTTTCGAATGAATGCTAGAATCTTGGTGTTATGCTACACTTAAGGGAAATGATGATCGAGTTACAAATTAGCTTCCCATGTGTCGCATAGATGCAACCTCTACTCCGAACATATGTGTTATTTTTATTTGAGCATGATCACATCATGAGTCTTGCTTAGTTCCGTGGGTTGCATTTATTACACCAAGTCTGAGCATTGTGGATTGTGATATGGCATGATTAGGACTTGTTGCAATTTCTTAGTATGGTTTTATCCAGAGATGTTTTTCTTGAATTGCTGCAAGTACCTAAAACCCTTCTATTTGACACACTTCTCTTAGTGTGAGGATTTATTTACCTACCAGAGCCATATCATAATATTCGAAACAGCCCCCACTCATAGCCATTTGTTTATGTATTGAGTTTTGTTAAGGTTTGATGTACTTTTGAAACTAAGCACTCCCAATTTTGGTCATAATTCCTTCGCGTGTGTTTTCGAAAATTTCTCTCCACCAAATAAAAAGGGGAATGTTTGGATAAATCAACCAAACATTTTTCAGAGTTTGCAAAACTTTTGGTCATCCGAAAAGCTCAAGAATATTTCAAAATGTTTCTTTGAACCATGCAAAAGTTATAGCCCTTGCATCATGGAGTAGTCAAAAAAAAAACCTCCATGGTTGCATGACAAAAGTCAATGGCTATATGGTTCTTATCATAAACATCTTGAGCAAAATAAAGGACCAAAGTTTTCAAAACCCCCTTCCACAAGTGTAAGTTCATTTTCTCCCCCTCCATCACATCAATTCTTATGACCAAAATATATGGAGTTGCTATGTTGATTGAGACTCATTCTTTAGCTTTACAATATATGCATGACATTTGTGTATTCCTTACCAAGCTCCACATACAAAGCCTCATTTGGTAGAAGGTAGGATGAGTGAAGCTTGTAGGAATAAGACTCACATTAGTAGGTAAGAGAAGTGCCTGCCAAAACGAAGGAGAATTTTTTGCACCTTACCTTGCAGCACATAAAAACTCTGGATGCATACCTGCTAGAATTGTTTACTTGTCCAAAAGTGCCGTTCCATTCTTCAATGCTGCATGACAAGGTGTAACATATAAGCCCCACGATTTCAGCAACACTCATGAATATTTTGTGCTCTCGTACACTTACCACTGTTTAGGGAGTATGTTGTTGCATCTTTATTACCCACGGGGTGCTTCTTTGTAACTCCTGATCCGCCGGTACCCTGAGTTGAGTTTGCTTGGGACGAGCAAAGTTTAAGCTTGGGGAGGTTGTTGGCGGTCGTTAAATCATGATTTGACCGCCACCCTACCGGTAAATAAAAGCATAACACCAAGATTTTGTGCATAGTAGATAGGAATAATGCTACTCCACAAGTTTTGGTGGATATTTGGTTGCAGGAGTGAATAATGGAGGGAAGTGAGCCCAGCCAGGGAATTTCCCTGGCCGGCCGGCCCCACCCTAGGCCGGCCGGCCCCACCTGGTGGCCGCAGGCTCCGGACTTCCTCCGGTGGTCTGCAAACTAATCCACAACGCACAATTCAAGGCCAGCCCAGCAGAATTGCACCGCCATTCTAGAAGGTGGGCCATTTGGGCCTTAACTTGGCCCTCACTTCAATTCTGCCGACCCCAGCGAGGAGCCGACCTTCAAACCGCCTTCAGGGAGTGATCTGGAGCGTCCAGGCGCAAGACGATGGCAAACCGCCACAAGGGACGGCCGGCCGGCCACCCCCCTAGGCCGGCTGGCCTACTTTGGCGCCACCGCCTCTCCAGCTTCGGCCAGGGTGCTCCCACCGCCATTGCAAGCTATAAATTGAACCCCCCCGGCCTCAGAAGCAACTCGCACCATCACACTTCATCCAAGTGTTCATTAGTTTAGTTTAGTAGTAGCTTTGGGAGTTAGAGTAGAGTAGAGTAGAGTGAGAGCTCTCTCGGGCTTCCGGAGTCTTCTCGGAGTTCGGTATAGTTCTTTGTATCGTTACTCTTTTGAGATATTATTTTATTTAATATATAATTAGTTTATTCTTTATTTATTTCTTTTGGTAGTTCTTTTCTATTTAGTTTATTTATTCTGTTAAGTAAGTGCTCGTAGAAGTCTTGTTGTGGGATTCGTGATTGTTGGTGTACGCAAGTACGAGAGAGTGCCTTCGTCGGATATGACGTCGGGTGAAATCTGTGCTTGTTTATACTTAGATAGGGCTGCTCCGTTGATCAAGAGTAGTTCCTCTAGGCGGGTTGTAAGCATGGCGCTTAGAACTTGGCATATGCACGTTTGGCACCCAACCCCATGGAGGATGGTAGCCGCGAGTGTATGTGACAGCTGCACCGGTCTCTGTAATCCACCACGTCCGGGTTGGACTCAGCAGGGTCTTAATTATAGCATACGGTTCCCTAGGTTTGAACTAGCATCATCGGTTAACCTAGCACGTGTGTGCCCTGAAATGACATGACTTGTATGTGTATGAGCTTAACTAGAGTAGATAATCTTTGTAGACTTGACTGCTAGAAAGAGTAAATAATAGATAAACATACAGGTAGCCTTAACTCTATCTCGTTGCTCTCCCAAATGTATACTACAGTTTTCTTTTATCACCTTGGATTTGAGGATGTGTGTGCCACCTATATCTATCATGCCTATCTTACCCCCGTCTCAAGTATAGTTTGATACATTATCCTTTCTCCAAATTATTCAATGCATAGCTACTATTCAGCTCCCTTTTGCTCTGCTTCCCTGCGGAAATATAAATACGATAACCCTGGAATACTCCAAGGTGAAATGCTACAATGGTGATCCGTGCGCTTGCGGAATTAATGAATTTAATTTTATCGCATAAGAACCGCCGACACCCCGCCGCCTGCACAAGGCATCACCGGCGGAGGGGGTCGAACTGTCGAGGTCCACCCGGAGTCGGGTCCGTCGTCGTCGTCGAGGGCCGGTGGCGCTGGCGACGTCGCGGGGGCTCGTCGGGGAGCCATCCCGCAGCCGAGGAGCGCGACTGGCGACCCGCGTTGGGACGCAGCCGACTCGTCGGAGTCGAACGCCTGGCAGTTCATGACCCAGGAGCTCTCCAACACCTACAGCCGGCTGGACGTGATCAAGGCGTCGGTCACGGCTGAGGTCGACGCCGCGAAGGAGCGAATGATGAACGCACGGGTCCCCCTCGAGGTGAGTGGGAGGATTCTCCCTTTTCCCTTTTTTTTTTTTTTTTTTGGTTGTTTCTGCTTCACAACTTCTTTTGCCGTTCGCAGACTTTGCTTGCAAACAGCAAGCTGAAGTCGAACTTCGTCCGGCACCTGCTGACGGAGTACACCGCACGGGGTGCGGAGTTAGCGAATGCCCTGCGCATCTCCGACTCCGTTCAACGCCGAGCCGAGGCTGCCGAGGCCGCGACGAAGGCGGCGGAGAATGCGGAGAAGAGAGCCGCGGATGCGGAGTCGGTGCTGGGCGACATGGTCGAGCGCGCCGAGACGGCGGAAGGGCTGGTGCGGACTCGAGAGCAAGAGCTGAAGACGGAGCGCGAGCTCCGGGCCGCCGCCGAGAAGGCGCTGTCGGTAGCCACTCAGCGCGCCGAGACCGCCGAAGGCAAGGCAGCGGCGGTTGAGACAGCGCTAAGCAAGGAGAGGGAGCTCAAGGTCGCAGCCCAGTCGTCGTTGACTAACGTGACCGGTGAGCTCCAGAAGGCGCAGAAGGAGCTAAAGGGTAAGTCGATTTACCTGTCCTTTGTTCGTTCCGCCACACCAACATTTGTCTCCTTTCGATCGAGTGACTGGTTTCGTTGCTCTGGCCAGACGCGCAGGAGCTCCAGGCACAGTCGCAGAAGGCGCTGGCGGACCTCGACCTGCTGCGGCAGGCCATGGAGATCGCGTGCAACGAGGTTGGAGTGCCGCGCCCACCAGACGCCACGTCGGTGATCCCGCAGGTGGCGGGGCTCTCCGCCTACTTCCGCGTGCAGGAGGAGGAGTGCCTCCGGCCGGGGTCCAGCTCACCTTCGCCATGGCGAGGAGCCACTACGGGGATCACTTCAAGATCGACGTGCTGGCAAGAGGCTACGAGCCTTCCTGCAGCGAGGCCGGCTTGGAGCAGATCGAGGAAGAGGTGGTTCCTTTTGCGCACCATCTTGCGGATGACAACCTGGACATGATCCCTTCGCGCCAGGGCGAAGGTGAAAATTAATAGGTTAGGAGGTCGTGGTCGGAATCGGGCCGTGTGGGCCTTATTTTGTGAACAAAAACGCGGGCGTGCGCGCCCGTTTGTTTATGTGAATTTTTGTTTCGCTTTTCGCAAGTTTTTCGTTCGTTTTGCTCTTTTCGCATGACAATTCGCCTCGAGCACTCGGAGTCCTAGAAGATCGACTTAATTCCGACCAGCCGCTCGGGCCGTCCCTATCCACTGGGGCGTCGGGTGCCCTCGATCGAACTGGCTGAGCCTCAAGCCAATATCCGGGATTCACGATTTTCGTTGCAATTCGTCACAATTCAATCTTTAGGACGTTGATTTTGCGTTCGCGGGGTCTCGCTCTTAGTCGAATTGCGTTGTTTCTCTTAAGAGCATCGTTCCTCGCGCGTACAAAATTGACGCGGCACAAAGCCACACCCGCTGGGTGGAGCTCCGAGGGGAGCACACCCAGACGGCTGCCCAAGAGGTGTAAGAAAACACTGGGTTCATTTGATGATGATGAAACGGAAGAAATCAACAAACGAATTTACAGCGCTAAGGGTAGAAGCGACGTAGCTGGTCGATATTCCAGGCGTTGGTGACGGGTTGGCCTTCCGAGTCCATGAGCTTGTACGTTCCGGGGCGCAGTACCTCAGCGACGACGAACGGCCCCTCCTGTGGTGGCGATAGCTTGTGTCGATCTTTGTTGCTCTGCACCAGTCGGAGGACTAGGTCTCCTTCCTTGAAAGCACGGCCACGGACTCGTCGCCCATGGTAGCGGCGCATTGCTTGCTGGTACTTGGCCGGCCTCATGAGAGCGACCTCTCGATCTTCGTCGATTTGGTCAAGGGCGTCCTCGAGAAACCTTTTGTTGACCTCTTCGTTGAAGGCACGGACTCGAGACGCTCCATATTCGATGTCGGTCGGGAGCACTGCCTCCGCCCCGTAGAGCATGAAGAATGGCGTTTGCCCGGTTGCTCGACTCGGGGTGGTTCGCAGGCTTCATAGCACCGCAGGCAGTTCTTGCACCCATCTTCCGGCATGAACCTTCAACTTGTTAAAAATCCTGGGTTTGAGCCCTTGCAGGATCATGCCGTTTGCCCGCTCGACCTGACCGTTGGCCTGTGGGTGTGCGACCGCCGCCCAGTCGACTCGGATGTTGTAGTCGTCACAGAATTCGAGGAACTCGTTGCCGGTGAACTGGGTTCCATTGTCGGTAATGATGGAGTTCGGCACTCCAAAGCGATGGGTGATGTCGGTGAAGAACCGCACAGCTTCTGCCGATCTGATCTTCACAAGGGGTCGTGCTTCAATCCACTTGGAGAACTTGTCGACGGCCACCAGTAGGTGCGTGTAGCCCCCAGGCGCCTTCTTCAGGGGCCCGACCAAGTCCAGTCCCCACACGGCAAAGGGCCAGGTGATGGGTATAGTTTGCAAGGCTTGCGCCGGCATGTGAGTCCTTCGAGCATAGTATTGGCACCCTTCGCAAGTGCGTACTACCTCGGTGGCGTCGGCCACGGCCGTGGGCCAATAGAAGCCATGCCGGAACGCCTTTCCGACTAGGCTCCTCGGAGCCTCGTGGTGGCCGCACTCGCCGGCATGGATGTCGGCCAGCAGCTCTTTCCCCCATTCGATGGGGATGCAGCGTCGAAGCACTCCCGAGTGGCTCTTCTTGTAAAGCTCGCCGCCGACGACCACAAAGGACTTGGCTCGACACGCAAGGCGTCTTGCTTCCGTCCGGTCGGCGGGGAGTTGCTCCCGGAGCAAACAGTCGAGGAATGGCGTCCGCCAGTCGGGGACGGGGTCGGGCGCAGCCCCCGAGCCCCCGACCGCTTCGTCAGCAGTCGGGATGGCCAGCACAGCTCGACCCGAGTCGTCTCCGAGAGGAGTGGACGTACCTTCAGCAGCTGAGTGGTCGGCTCCACTTGTTTGGGTCGATGAGTCGTCCGTTGCGGGCACGGTCGGCGCCTCCCGCACCGACGGCTTGTGCTGGTCGTGGGAGAAGACACCGACTGGGACGGGGTCCCGGTTGGAGGCCATCTTCACGAGGCCGTCCGCTTCCTCGTTGTAGCAACGGAGAACATGATTGATCTGGAAGCCTTCGAACTTCTCCTCGAGTCGCCGCACCTCAGCGCAGTAGGCTGCCATTCTTGGGTTCGAGCAATTCGATTCGCTCGTCACCTGATCGGCGATAAGCTGGGAGTCGCCGAAGACCTCCAGCCTCTTGACGCCGAGTTCTATCGCTGCCTTCATCCCGTTCACGAGCGCTTCGTACTCTGCCACGTTGTGGGATGCAGGGAAGTTGAGTCGGACTGCATAACGTAGTCGTGATCCGAGTGGCGAGATGAGTAGAAAACCGCTTCCAGCGCCCCTCTTTGTCAGTGAGCCGTCGAAATACATCTTCCAACACTCTTGCTCGACGGGCGCGGGGGACAGCTGGATCTCGGTCCACTCGACTGCGAAGTCGGCGAGCACCTGCGACTTGATCGCGGTGCGCGGGGCGAACTCGAGTTCCTGCCCCATGAGCTCAAGAGCCCACTTGGCGGCTTTGCTCGTGGCCTCTTTGCTCCTTAGCGCCTCGCCGAGAGGAAGGAGGTGACCACAGTAACCGGATGTGCGTCAAAGTAGTGACCGAGCTTCCTTTTGGTAATCACGACCGCGTACAACAGCTTCTGAAGCCGAGTCCAGCGGGTCTTGGTGTCGGACAAAACCTCACTGACAAAGTACACCGGTCGCTGGACTTTTAGAGCGTGTCCCGGCTCGACCCTTTCGACCACCAGCGCAGAGCTGACAACCTGGGTCGTCGCCGCGATGTACAAGAGGAGAGGTTCGCACTCCGTGGGAGCCGTCAAGACGGGTGCGTTTGATAGCACCGTCTTAAGCCGATCGAGCGCAGCCTGTGCCTCGGGACTCCAAACGAAGCGGTCGGACTTCTTCAACAGTCGATACAGCGGCAGACCCCTCTCTCCGAGTCGAGAGATGAATCAGCTGAGAGCCGCGAGGCATCCCATGACACGTTGCATGCCTTTCAGGTTCTAGATGGGGCCCATCTTCGCGATGGCTTCGATCTTCTCAGGGTTGGCTTCAATGCCGCGTTCCGAGACGCAGAATCCGGGCAGCATGCCCTTTGGAACCCCGAAGACGCACTTCTCCGGGTTCAGCTTTATGGCGCACGCCCTCAGCTTTTGGAAAGCTTGATCGAGGTCGGCGACAAGGCCGTCGGTCTTTTTGGACTTCACCACGATGTCGTCCACATATGCTTCGACGATCCGGCCGGTAAGATCGCCGAAACATTTGATCATGCACGCTGAAACGTTGCCCCGACGTTTTTCAACCCAAACGGCATCGTTACATAACAATACACGCCATATGGGGTGATGAACGCAGTCGCGAGCTGGTCGGACTCTTTCAACAGGATCTGGTGATAACCAGAGTACGCGTCGAGAAAGCACAGGGTTTCGCACCCGGCGGTCGAGTCTACGATCTGACCAATACGCGGCAAAGGAAACGGATCCTTCGGGCACGCCTTATTGAGATTCGTATAGTCAACACACATCCGCCATTTTCCATTCTTCTTTTTCACAAGTACAGGATTGGATAACCACTCGGGGTGGTACACCTCTTTGATAAACCCAGTGGCTAAGAGTTTCGATAACTCCTCACCGATGGCCTTGTGCTTCTCCTTGTCGTAGCGGCGCATGTGTTGTCCCACCAGGCGAGAGCCCGGCTTGATACACAGGGAGTGCTCGGCGACGTTCCTCGGGATGCCCGGCATGTCTGAGGGCTTCCATGCAAATATGTCCTGGTTGGCACGGAGAAAGTCGACGAGCGCGCTTTCCTATTTGTCGGAGAGCGCGGTGCCGATGCGGACGGTCTTGCTGTCGGGATCAGCCGGGTTGAGTGGGATCTCCTTGATGTCCTTGACCGGGTCGAACAACCCGGTCGTGCTCTTGTAGTCGGGCCCGGCCTCCTCCGCCGCCGTAGCGGCCGTCGGGAGCTCGTCCTTGTGCAGGAGCGCTTCCGCGATCTCGTAAGCCTTGCGGTCGCACTCGTAAGCACGCTGGATGGACGTGCCCACCGTGATGACCCCCTTGGGGCCCGGCATCTTCAGTTTGAGGTAGGTGTAGTTGGGGATGGCCATGAACTTCGCATAACACGGCCACCCGAGTACTGCGTGGTACGCTCCGGGGAAATCCACCACCTCGAAGGTCAGCGTCTTGGTGCGGTAGTTGGCTGCGGTGCCGAAGGTCATGGGCAGATCGATCTGCCCGAGTGCTTGCCGGGGACGATGCTGTGGAACGGCGCTCGAGTCGGTCGGACACGATCCCGGCTGATCCCCATGGCGTCGAGGGTCTCTCCGTAGAGGATTTTGACGCCGCTGCCTCCGTCCATGAGGACCTTGGAGAGCCGCTTCTTGCCGATGATTGGGTCGACGACAAGCAGGAAGCGCCCCGGCCGAGGCACGTGCTCCGGGTGGTCGGAGCGGTCGGACGTGACCGCGGAGTCGGGCCACTTCAGGAAAGCGGGAACGGCCGGCTCTGTGGCGTAGACCTCGCGGCGGCCGAGCTTCTGCTGCCTTCGCGGCGCGCAGGCCTCTGGTCCCCCGAAGATCATGAGACAACCGTCAGGGTGGGGGAACGCGTCGTCGTCCCCTCTCTTGTCCTCATCGCCACCCTTGGGCGGCGGGTCGTCGCGCTCCGCCTTCTTGGAGCTGCCGGTGAGGAACTTACGGAGCAGCCCGCAGTCCTTGAGGGCATGCTTGACGGCGAACGCGTGGTTGGTGCAGGGCTCCTCGAGCTTCTTCTCGAAGTAGTTGGACACGCCCTCCGCGGACGCGCGCTTCTGCTTGCGCTCCGCCGCGGCGACAAGGGACGCCTCCTGTCGCGCGACATTGCCCTTCTTCTTCTTCTTCTTCTTGGGCTGGCTGGAGGGGCCGGCCCCTCCCGTCGACTCCTCCCTCTTGGCCTTGGCCTTGAGCTTGGCCGGAGTCTTGGTGAAGATCGCCCCCACCGCGTCCTCTCCGGACGCGAAGTTGGTGGCGATGTCGAGGAGGTCCTTGGTCATGCACCAGGGTCTTGTTGGTCGTCCCGGCGAGGAACGCGCTGACGACGTCGGCGTCGGCAATGTTGGGCAGTGCGTTGCACTGCTTCGAGAACCGCCGGACGTAGTCGCGCAGGGTCTCGTCGGGGAGCTGGCGACAGTTCCGGAGGTCCCACGGATTCCCGCGACGCTCGTACGTCCCCTGAAAGTTGCCGACGAAGACGTCCTCCAGATCCTTCCAGTTCTGGATGATCCCTTCCGGGAGGTGCTCGAGCCACGCCCTCGTCGAGTCGGCGAGGTAGAGCGGGAGGTTGCGGATGATGAACTCGTCACTGTCGGCGCCGCCGGCCAGACAGGAGAGTTGATAATCACCCAACCAAATAGCCGGGTTGGAGTCACCCGAGTACTTGGTGATGTTGGTCGGCGCGCGGTACCACTGCGGGAACGGTGCGCATCGAATGTGGCGCCCGAAGGCGCGCGGCCCCGGAGGTAGAGGGCTCGGACTCCGATCCTCCTCCGGGTCGTAACGGCCACCACGTCGAGGGTGGTAGCCACGCATCTCGGCTTCGCGCCGAGTCCCATGGGCCTGGTCACGCCTGCGCGCGTCGAGGAGTATGCGCGCATCCCGCACGGGTCCCACGCGCTCCTTGATGGGAGGCAGGTTGCGGCCACTTGATCCGCGCGACGGCTGCGCCACGGACGCCTCCTTGTCGTCATGGCGATCGGCGGAGCGCTGGAGAGCGCCCAGAGCGCGCTGCCGAGACAGCGAACTCTCGGCCTGTTGCTCCGCCGCCACCTCGAGTAGCCGTAGGAGCTCCTTGCGCTTCCGCTCGTCCTCCGGGGTCGCAGGCTGCGGAAGGTCTCGAGCGAGGGCCGCGGCCGCGCCAGGTTTTGACTGGCGCGCGGGAGGTGAAGCGGGGTGCCCGCGACGTCATGCACGATGCGGCGCTGCACGTCGCGCGCCATGGTGCGGGCGCGCCCTCCGGGGGCACGTCGCTTGGCGATCTCCTGCTCCAGGAGCTGACGTTCCCGCTCGATGCCGCACTCCATGTCGGCGAGCTCCCGCCTCCGCGCGAGCAGTTGCTCCAATGCTGGCGGGTCCTGTTGCTGGGGGTGCAACGCCCCCCACTGCAGGTACCAGGGCCGGGTGCGCGCCGTCACCTCCAGAAGGCTCGCGCCCGTCGTCGCCTTCCCCGTCGCTGGGGTCAGCGAAATCCCCGTCCCGGATCTCGGCCATGAAGCACTCACGGGACGGATCGAACGAGAGCGCGTCGAAGCACTCAGCAAGTAGGTCCTCGACATAATCGCAGTCCTGGGTATCGGTGGGTTCCGCACCCACGAATACCGGTGCGCCAATGGCGGGACCGGCATGTCCGGTCCGGCCAGGCGGGAAGCGGCATGCGAGCTCGTGCTCCAGCGCCTCCATCGACTCCCGCAGCCAAGGCGGCAGGGAGGCTCGGCGCTCCCAGGCCTCATAGCCGGGCGGGAGCGGTGGTCTGTCTACCAGGCAGTTGTTGAGGAGAGCCAGTGCGTAGATGATGCGCCGGTACTCGTCTGGCCGAGGGTTCGCACCGAGGTACGCTTCGATGCGCACGGGCAATGCCCTGGCCCCCGGTCCACGCGAGAGTTGGACGTCGGACGTGAAGACGCGCAGCGGCGCCGAGCTGGCGCTGCCGCGCATCCGCTGCAGCTCGGCGTGGTCGGTCAAGAAGTCCACATCGCCGAAGCGGAAGACACGGTACGGGACCGTGAACCGCGTGTAGAATCGGGAAGAAGGCGCGGCGGAGCGCCTCCGGTCCCTTCCGCGGATGCTTCCGCGGGACGGGAGACGGCCGCGGGATGCTGGCGGCCACGAAGCCATCAGCTGGCGATGTGATCGCTGTCAAGCACGCGGAGGTCCCCTACCTGGCGCGCCAACTGTCGGCGTTTAGTAACCGGCCTACGAGTAAATTTGTGCGCGGCTCGACGGTGATCAGTAAGTTTGCGAATCACACGGTGGATTATACTGGTTCAAGCCAGAAGTGCCCTACGTCCAGTTCGTGGTTTTTCTCGTGTTGCTCATAGTAGGGGTTACAAGCTGCGGGCGAGATAGGGATTCGCTCCCAAGTCTCTGCCTTAGCGTGTGCGTGAGAGTTCGAGAGTGAGAAAGGTTCTCTCTGTGAGTGAAAATGGGTCTCTCCCTTCCCCCGGGCCCAGTCCTCCCTTTTATATGCCAAGGGAAGGCGGCTACAGATGGAGGAAAGAAGAAAAAGAAAAGAAAGGAAAGGTAAAAGAAAGGCGGTGGAGATGGAGTCGGGCCGTCATTGTTGGACTCGATGGCTCCCGCCGCAATCTTCTCGTCTGGCCGTGTGATGATGTCATCCGGGTCTTGTCCGGGCGTTGTGGATCGCCCATTCCCTGATCGACACTGTTGGTTGCTGTGGATGGCGCTGTGGACCGCTGTTGAGTTAGGCAACGGTCACTCCGTGCGCTGTTGGTGACTGTGTGGTGTACTTGGTGCACGCATTCGCCGTTCCACGCTCGGTCTTGACGCGACGCCCCCCATTCCGCCGTATGTCAGGCAGTGTATTTTCCCGCCGTCCAGGAACTGACGCGGAGTGAATCCTTATCCTAAACCGACCGGTATTACGTCCGAGGAAGACCGGGATGTCCAGGCTGCTCCCGTGCTCGTTTCCCGGCCAGCGTGGTCGGGCTCGGTTCGGGTCTGGGTCTTCTGTCGATCCCGACCACTATCAGGGTGAGTGGTCGACGGACGACGGCTGGCCGGAGTTTGATCGGAGTCGCGTCGCTCGACCCTGTGGCGCTCGACTCCCGTCGGGGGAGTCGGGTGGACATTCCGTCCGAGTCGGGCCCCTTTAATGCGGGCCGGCCGTGGCCCCGTGCGGAGCTGCGACCACGTGGCTTCGTGCGGTTGGGCCCTTAATGGGCTGTGTGGAGCGGAGACTCTTTTCGGCTAAGGGCAGTAGTTGCGCCTTTCGCCTGGCTGGGCCCCTTCGCGGGCCCAGCTCTCCCCTGCTCTTCCGCGCGCAGAATCTTTGAGCCTTTGGTCCGTAGTTGTACCAAGGGTATACGCGGTATCGGGTACCTAGAAAATGGGTAACCGACACTCAGCAACGTGCCATCGAGGTCCCCAATGCGCATCTCGCAGAACCTCACCATCGCCTGGAGAGCAAGCTGGTTCAAGGTGTCGTCAAAGTCCTGACCCTAGCCCTGAAGCTCCCAGTGTGTCCAAGCGGGCCTCTCGGGGTGCGCGGGAATATCCACCCACATCGAGCATCGAGGAAGCCCGTACTGCTGGCTGACACGTCCACGGTACTGCGGAGGGAGGGTGTAGCCAAGAAGCTGCAACGCTGCCCGAAGCAGTGAGGGAAAGCCGGGGTGGTAAAGACCATCCGGTGCAGCGCACCGTCCTCCCCGAGCTGGGCGAACGGGAAGTCGTCCAGATCGGCCATCTGCGGAAAAAGGAGAAGGAAAAACGTGAGATCCTCCTCAGAAATCAAGGAAATAACATGGTAGTGCTGCCGTACAAAGTAGCAAAGGCCACATACAGCCCCAAAATCAAGGCAAAAGAACTCTCCTACGAGACAAGGCCTGAAATTTTCCTTGACTGCGAGCAGCAGTCACTAAAACGAATTCTGGCACTTCTGTAGAAGTCAAAAGGATCAGGTTCGAAAACCAAAGTTGTAGAAAACTTCGAGATCTTTCCAACGAGTACTCAAACGCAGAAAACGGACTAGCAGAACTGGAGATATCGAATTTCTAAGATAGCAGACAGATTCTGGAAAAACTGGTCGTGGCTGAAATTGGTTCCACTTGGTCGACAGAACAGGGGTGTTAGGAACAGGATTTCATGGGCACATCTGAAGCAAAGTTAAAGTTCATGTTATAAGCTTCCCAGATTGTATTTGTTCATCGAATTTGGCCAAGTGGTTCAGGAGTTGTGGATTTTTGAAGTTGCTTAGTCAGTCAGAAATTCTGTGTGATCTGAACTTTGTTGAAGTATTTTAATATGATGCATGAATCATGCACGTCCTGCACGTCCTCACAAAATAGAAAGTGCCCAAATATAGAAGGCCGTAGACAGCGGTGGCAACTATTTAGCACTCATGCACGTTTTCTACACGATCTATTCGCAAGTTAGTGTGCCTGCAAGAAAAATATACATCGCCACCTCAAGCAACCTACATAGGTGACGTCCATCTATCACCCGCCGATGTACAGCATATAACAGAAAAGTAATGCATGGCTCAACCACATCTCAAATCACATCTCAACACCATCTCGCCTCCTCCTATAACACCCCCTACAATCTACACGAGTCAAACTTGTAATCTCCTGAGCCATGCATGTTACTTACCTTCTTACCTGGTCGTCGGTGCGTCGTTACAGAAAAGTAAACAAACAACTCCTATTACCACCTGATAATCTAACATCCTTATACTAGGGCTATCGTTCCTCACTCGTAACGTGGTTAGCTTTTCGAAAATAGGCCATTTATATGATGTACTGTCCCAACACGGCTCTGATGCCAACTGTAGCGTTCCGCTTTTCGCAGGATCGAGTCGGAAGTGCTGATGAACAGACACAACAGTACATTACCCAAAGAGCACAAATTTAAGTCTTAAAGTTATTACATAGTCCAATTAAAACATCGAGTAGCACAGCGGAAGTCCAACAACAAAGCGAAGTCCAAGCCTGAAGGAAACTATGATACACCAAGGAGCACGCGCTCACGATACACGAATCCGCATCACAAGCCCGATGATGCGAACTCAACTGGAGATCACTCCTCCAGCTCCCAGTGAACCATCCAGCCCACAGGAGGCTGTCCGTCCCACTGGCCACCTCCACCAGGCGAGTCAGGAACAAAGACGCTACCTGCATAAAACATTAAAGAGCCAAACCCTGAGCAACAAGGGGTAGGCTGACTCACTTGCATAAAAGCGCATTATTTTACTTGGTCCTTACTTTCAAGTTTTATTTCTAATTAAGTACTTAACCAATAAAACAGTGCACTTATCTCTAAAACGGTATAAAGTAACAATACATCAGATGACAACAGTATACAATAAGATATCAAGATAACAGTAATAATCTAGCATCATCATCATCAAATAATTACACTACGAGGTGACTCAGTGAACAAGAGGGTGCTCATTTCTGAGAGCGGCGGCATCGATGTACATCCTGCAGGAGAAACCTGACCACACGACACACACGCACAAAAGTCGTATGTGCCAACCTTTCGCGCTGTACACCACCGGAGCCGTACAAGATTCTACTCTTCCCGAGGAAGGGCCTTCCGCCGTGGTCGCCGTCCCAGACGTACAACCACGCAGAACGTTATCCTTCCTCTCCCAAGTACCATGATAGAAAGAGTAAAGTATCCACTAGACATCCAGGGCGACACAGGCTACATCGGTTTACTAGGCCCATAAAACACTAGCATGTGATCAGTACGTTCAAGCTTGCTCAGCGGGGCCAATCACGAATGATCCTTAACTGACACAAACGGGGCTACCACCGTGAAGGCCCGGCCTTCTCCAACCATCCTACACAACAATCCCCGTCCGGTCTGCAACAAGCCTAAATTCTGCTAGTACAATCCAGAGTAATTCCTATCATGCGAGTGGGACCTACCACTCGTCTTCTACCGTCCGTAAGACCCTAAGCATAGCAGATTCTAACGATATCCTAGAACCAACTACTATAAAATAGGACACAAGATAATTATGGAAGGGGTCCTAATGCAGTTCTATGGTTTCACATCAACTCCTAATAAACCTAATGCACAATCAATTACTAGCCCCAATCAAGTGAGAAAGTAAAAATTTAACAGGTAGGCATGCACCGGAGCTTGCCTGGCTCAGGAGCTAAGCTAGCGGGGTCAGCGGTGGTGTCAGTCTGCTGCTCCTCCTCCTGTTGTGCCTCCTTCTCCGGCAGCTGGAAGTCCAGTGGCTCCGGAGTCGTCTCTGTCACTATACGTCATGACAAAGAATGAATGCAAGTTAGATGCAAGTAATATGATGCAATTAAGAAATTAATTAATGGACAGTCAATGATTAACTAATTATCTTCGTCTCAAGTATTTCTTTCATTGACTTTGACTTTTGATTAAGTTAATTACTTAAATTAACTTGAGTGGATTAATTAAATTAATTAATTTTGAAAATTATTTTGTGTCCAGTGGCATTTTTCTGATGAAGAGTACCACTGAAAGTGAATTATTGTGAAGTTTGCCGATTTATTGCAATACGGATTATTTATAAAAATTTAAACAATGTAGAACACGATTTAAATCATTAAAAAATAATTAAGCATTATTTGACAGTGGAAAAACACTCTGTAGGTGTGTGATCAGATGACTTATAACCATGCAAGAGTTCATGATTTATGGATTAACCGAGAATTTATTAAAAATTAAACAAGGATTGACACATTAGTATTTTTACAGAAAACAGATAAACTGATTTATGTGATCCGACATTTTTTTTTTTGGATAGATCTGCTCGCAAGGAGTCCAATAAAATTGGATTTGCATTTTTTGGATTTATATTTATTTTTATATCAATTTTACAAGTTTCTGTAATTTTCTAGGGATTAAACAAATTCGGAAAAAGAATAGAAATTGGGCGGGCCAATCAAATCCGAGCCACACGAGGGGCCACAGGACTTGGGCCACACCAGATCCGGTCGGAACCGGTCTCACGGCGGCGCTTCGCCGGAGACGGGCGGCGCGCTCGCCGGAGTAGCGTTCCCGGCGTCCAAACGCAACGCGGCAAGCTCGAGCGGGGCGGTGTGAGGAGCTGAGCTCACCTCGACGACGTGGAGAGGGAGGGGGTGGTCAGAAGAGGCTCCGCGACGAGGCCGCGGCGGTGGAAGATGACCGGCGATGTCACGGGGGCGGAGCGGAGCTCGGCGGCGGCTTGGATCTGGCGGAGAAGCTTCACGGCGCCATGGTGGAGCTTGGCGCGAGCACAGTCGCCGACGAGGAAGCCGGGAAGACGAAGCTTGACGGAGGGATGCAGCGGCGATGAACGGCGGCGAAGGGGAAAAGCGACACAGCACCGTGCACAGCTGCGATGAAGGTCGATAGAAGGGTTAGGCGGGTGCGCGTCCAAGTTGAGCAGATCCAAACGCGGGGAATCGAGCTTGGGCTCACCGGAGCAGGAGTAATCGGCGGTGAGGACGACGGTGGTGCGCGGCCGGAGTTGAAGAGGACGAGCTCGATTCTCAAGTTTAAGGCGGGGGAGGTGAAGCAAGGGCTATGGTGGAGCTCAGGAGTGAGGTGGTGCAGCTACGGGCGACAGTGGCTCGGCCATGAGTCGCTCATCGGCGGCACGACGAGCTCGAGCTCCACTCGGCAGCAATGGCGGCTCGGTTTGGCTAGGGTTAGGGCGAGCTCGGGAGAAGAAAAAGGGAGGGCGCGGCGGCCGGAAGGGAGCAGGGGCGCGTCTTAACGCCGAGACGCGGTCAGGAGCGGGTCAGCACGCCGCGGGAAGGCGCCGTTCAACGTCGGCGAAGTGGCGGCAAAGGCCCGACGCGCCTCAGAGAGAGGGAGGTCAATGACAGGTGGCCCCTCGGGCATCTTTTCTTTTTCCCGATTTATTCAAATCCAGATTTTTCCCAAACTTGTGTACACAATTTGAGCTATCAAACGAGCTCCAAAATTGATGAAACTGGTCTCAAATGAAAGATTGAGAGATGAAGAATCCAGTGACATAACATGCACAGCTTGGTTCGCAAAGGAATTCAAATGGAAGTTGGTCAAAGTTAAATGCTTTTTAAACTTCCAGCAATTTATCGTGCACCCAAACGAATTTCAAAAATTATGGAAAAATTCTCCAAAATTCTCATTTGAGATAAGCTATCCAGAGAAATTTTTGTTGGCTCAAGTTGTTATAGAAAAATTTGAGTTCCTTCATAAGCATTGGTTTGACAATTGTTTGAATTATTGAATTCGAATTCAAACTTGATTTTCCTTTTGGGTTCTGTTCAATTTGTGAGGTGTGCACTACTGGGCTTCGGTGACACGGGGTGTCACAATCTGAATGACGGTTTGTCCCAATGGCGAGTTCAGTCTGGGGCATGGAGGTAGTAGTGGGACAGTATTATCTGTCCCTGGTTGCACTCTACATCTGTCAAGTAGCTCGGATTAAGGCCAAGAGATTCAGAGAGCAGCTCAAACAATTTCCCCAAATTCTTCACTTGTTTGGCGTATTCAAAGAGTGCATCTCTTCAGATGACCATACACAAGAACTATTAGCAATAGTAATCATATATGCAATTTAGTATATCATTAGACGAGCATCTAAAGAAGTTACACAATAGTATTTAGTAGTTTTCTTTATAGTAACAGTACGATCAGATAGCATAGTATAGCTGCAGTTCCTACTGCTGTACATACTATTTTGCTTGCAAAGCTCAAAGCAGAGTAGCAAAGATCAGAGTGTTTTTATTGTTCAGAGCACAGAGCAGCAATGGAGCGAACCGCCCAAACCCGTCGATCCAGCAGGCAGTTATGGGGCACCGTGGGTAACCATAGTGTTTTTGCTGCATGACCCTTCGCTCCAATGGATATCATGGCTGCGTTCGGATCACTTTAGAGGGGTATAAAGGGGTCACATCAAAGATGCCGGCAGCATTTATATGTACTAAACAAAGTCAAATTACAAAACTAAGTTCAGGACCCCCATCTATTTCGCTAGACGAACGTAATGAGGGTAATTAAGTGGCGATTAGACGATAGTTACTGTAGCATCACTGTGTCAAAACATTGATTAATTAGGTTCACTAGATTCGTCTCGAAAAATAGCGCTCATCTGCAGAAAGGTTTTGTAATTAAATTTTATTTAGTACTCCTAAATAGTAAAGATTCTTTTTACTTTAGAGGGGTATAAAGTTTAGAGGGTTTTTAGAGGGGGAACCGAACGCACCCCATGGGTCGATCCAAGTATGTTTAATTAGCACCTTCGCCTCGCCTGCTTGCCGGTTGCTAGTTTGCTGCTTCTGGACCTTCCCCTGTTTGCCGGCTGTTAATTGTTTGGAGAGCGCAAGGTTCGGAGGCTGTAAGGCAGGTTCTCTGGGTGGTCACGGTCACAGGATCAATTCGTCGAACAACTGGCGTGCATTCCATTTGCAGCATGAAAAAGCCAAAAATCGAAGTGCCCTGAACCCACATCTATGTATACTAGATAGACGCAACCCACTAACAGTCATAATTGCTATAAAGCTGCTCTCACGTTGTGCCACGTCAGCTTAAAAGTTTGTCCGTCCGATTTTCTTCTGATGAATAGATCATGGCCGTCCACGCATGTACTAATGAAAAACGCTACCACCAGCAATCACTTCCATAGTTCATTCTAATAAATAAATTCCATTTCATTATGTTAGTCCAGCCGTCACAGTTGCTTCACAAATTATGCTGCCTATCTCTATATATTTTTTTATTCTCTGCTCTCACATTGAGCCACGTCACCTCAAAATAGCATCCGTTTGATTAGGTGGTCTCAAACTCATCTGGCCATCTATTTTTCTCTATCGCACATGTTCATGGTCACTGTCTAGCGGCTCCAGATTGATTGTTTAACCTGCACCCGGAAATGTCCGTCCACCACCACTTATGACCTTAACAACCACAAATTAGAAGGATGAGGCCGCGCCGTCTCCGCGGCCTCCGAGACTGCCCACGTTAGTAGGGCTGTCAAAAAAGTTCGAAGCTCGTGACTCGCTTGAGTTCGGCTTGTTCCAGGCTTGATTCGAGCTCGACTCGAATTTTAAACGAGCCAATCTCGAGCTTGAGGCAAAGCTCGCGAGCCTGGGCGAGCTCGAACTCGAATAGCTCGACTAAGCTCGATTATTCTGGCTTGCTTTTTTTTTTTTTTTGAGATTACACAGTACAACTCAGACACTCACAACGCACGCACACTCACCCCTATGAACACACGTACGCAAACCCTACCCCTATGAGCATCTTTGAGACTGGGCCGGCAAATCTAGAGATACGAAGTCACCAGTGGCGCCTCGTTGTCGACGGGAGCGTCGCCTATCACTGAAAGAACAAATGCCGTTAAATCCTTGAAAATTCGCTCCCACAGGGAGTCGAACCCAGGACCTGAGAGGTGCTACTCGGATGTCTTAACCACTAGGCCAAGACCCCTTTCACGATTATTCTGGCTTGCTGCCAATCGTGAGGTGTGTGTGCGCTCCATTCTAAAGGGCCCTGGCTCCTTCTCCACTATACGTATCAAAGGAAAAGGCCCAACTAACCAAAGGCCCAAGCAGCCTAGTGCTTCATCGTATTCATTCGTACAGACTCAACGAGACAGCCAAGCAAAACCTAGCGCCGCCACCTGCCCACCTCCATGACAGGCATCTCTCTCTTTATCGATCGAACTTTCCACATGCCTCAGCCACTCTCCTTCAAAACAGCGCCGCTGGCACTTAGATCCCCTAATCCATGGCCTTCCCGTCCAGAGTCCCCTAACTGTTAGGCGAGCAACAAAGGGGAAGGCATCGTTTTGCGGGCGAGGGCAGGGACGCTGAGCCTGCCTTCTCTTCTGTTAACACTGGCGAGCTTCCACGAGCCAAATACGAGCTTCGTCGAGCTTTCACCGAGCCGATTTCGAGCCTGAGAGTAAGATCGGTCGTTACAGTAGGCTCGCTCGAGATCGGCTCGAGTTTCTGTCGAGCTCGAGCCTAGGTGCCTGGAGCTCGCTCGAGCTCGGCTCGTTGACACCCCTACACGTTAGCCTAATTGTTTTCCTCCATCCGACATCATTTGAATGGTTCTGATGAATCCTTTGCTCGATTAACAGTAGGATTAGTGGCATCTTGTGCCGGCCATCCAGGGCATGCTTCATGTCTGAAAGTGACCCGTCAAAGCAGGCCACATTGATGGAGTCGTCTTTGGCCAGCGTTGGTTCATCTCACATTAATTCGGGCGGCTACTTTTTTTGTAGTGTTCTTGCTGGAGGGGTATGCCCTGCATGATGCTTCTCTGGTCTATATAAGCATGGTGCTGCGTTCATTCTTTTGCGCCCCACCACCACTGCATGTGTTCCATGCTTGACAGAGTGCCTACTCAAAGTACATCTCGATAGAGTTCCAAGGCACCATTGTTTGTTAGCAAAATCAGATAGTTACTAAAACCAATTTATTAAGACTTCACGCCTCAAACAAGATTCATGTTGTAGCTTGGTAAAGAATTACAAATAATGATTAGATGGTAAAGTGACAGAGATGGCATGTTTTGTAGTGTTCCTGTACAAGAAATGATGATATGCAAAGCTCGCTTTGATTTGATTATACTTACCTTATGCTACTTTCTGGTTCCATTTTGCCATATTTATCTTTAGTGTGCTTACTTCGTTTCTTTGCATTTGTTCATGTTTCTTATTAAGATATTGTGATGTACATGTTTCTTTGATTTATTTTAGAGTTTTTTTGGTGCTTGATGGACATAGGTATGCGGATGTTGGATGGAGGGTGCACCTTCCACTAGCCTCCCTGGGAAGAGGAAGCGCAGCAAAGAATCAACTGCTAAGCCAGGTGCCTTGTTACATTCGTGCTGCTACAATATAATACTTTGTCACGTTTGTGTTGCTGCAATATAATATTTTCACGGGTGAAAACGCATTATTTATTCTGCACAATTTTTCAAAATACAAATGGGAGAAAGATAAAATTCTCTTGTGCTTAGTGCAATTTATTTTCTTATTCCTTTTGTTTATCCCTGAGTTATTTCTCATATGTATATAGTATGAATTCTTTCCAAATGATTCACCTTCTGTAGTCTTTATTTTATCTTCCATCCATGCATGTGGTGCTGGAGTTTGAATTTACGAATAGAAAGACAGGCAGCAAAGGTTGGCTAATATTGCCCTTGTTGAAATGGCCTGTTCTAGGATGTTGTTCCTCTAAGAATAGTTTGCTATTAGGCACAATTTCTCTTCATAGTGAGTCGTTCACTATTGTAGCTGCAGGTGGACTCACAAATTCTGTTGGGGGCACGGTACGTGAGAGGCAGCGACGTCGTAGACAAATAATACAGGCAAAGAAAGAAAGTGAGTTTCTGGTGCAAGTCCCATGTACACACATGAATTATTATACTCAAAATTTCATATTTTTTCTGGTGTTTTATTATGTAGGACGTTGTTCTAGCCCACCAAAAAGTCAAGGTAACTTATATACTTTGTGTATTTAATTTTGATGATCATCATTAGAAAGCAGGACATATAGAGTGATCTGTGAATATTGTAAGAGTAATGTACATGAGCATTTGTATTTTGACGGCTGTATGGTCTGGCTTTCATACAACGGGCCTCCTGCGCACGAGTGTCAGTACTGTGGTGCCCAGTTTTGGTACCAAGAACGTGTGAAAAGATCATACTCAGGTGAAGGGGGTTTTGTTCGTTTCCATCTTTGTTGTAGAGGAGGTAAGGTCAGTTTGCCTTTTCTAAAGATCCTCCTCCATTCCTTGATGGGTTGCTGAATCCTAATGGCGATATCTTATCTAGATATTTTATTAAGTCAATAAGGTCATATAACTCTATTTTTGCTTTCACATCGTTGGGGGCTAAAATTGATACGGGTATAAACAAGGGTCCTGGGCCATATGTTTTTAAAATTAATGGACAGGTTCATCATAGAATTGGATCGTTGCTACCAGATGAGGGTGCGCCCCTGTTTATGCACAGCTCTATATTTTTGACACGGAAAATGAAATACGGAACCGAATTTTGATTTTTGATAGAGATAGGGACTGCGATGATGATAATGGAGTTGATAAACGAATCGTTGAGGGCTTAGTACGGATGTTTGATGAATCAAATGAGCTGGTCAAATCATTTAGGGCTGCTAGAGACCTACTGGGACAGAGTCACTGCCAACCTCTACGCGTTAGACTATTGCATGACAGGTCCAAGGCTGCAACTCAGTATAGTGCGCCTACAGGGTCGGAGATAGCTGGTTTAATTGTGGACGATTTCTCAGAGGAGAAAAAGAGCCCTGATATAATCATTCAGGATAGAGGTGGTGGGCTTAGAAGAATTAGCAACCTTCATGCGAACTATATGGCCTTACAATATCCAATTACGTTTCCTTATGGTGAGCAAGGGTTCAAGCTAGGAACTAAATACAGTCGATCAGGAGTCTTGCGTGTCAGAGCTAGGGGCGAGGTCACCATGCTTGAATACAATGCTTTCCGGTTACAACATCGTAGATGCGAGGGAACAACATTAGTACGTGGTGATCGATTATTTCAGCAATACATTGTTGATGCATATGCGTCTGTAGAGGAGAACAGGCTTAGGTTTATCGTAAAGAACAATAAAAACTTATATACAAGGGCATCCAGGATATATCCTAAGTAGCCCGATTTGTATAGAGGCACTTGACACCTATTCACGCACATAACATATGTTTGGCCAACCCATATCATAATCCGCTTTGGTCTTTTAATCTAAAGCACTTACTCCAGCATTTATTTTAACAACAATTAATTTGTTTACCGTGCTCTTCTCCTTAAGGTGGTGGAAAGAAATCAACATCACCATGCATGGTCTCCTCGAGCGGAAAAATTCAACTAACTTTCCCAACTGGTCACCCGCAGCGAAGCGCGGGCATGGTGGCTAGTCTTTATTGTCTACCTTATGGCCTTAACATCCTTAACGTCCCTCACCTGACGGAAACGTCCGTCCACGGTCCACCACAGCTCTATCAGATTAAAACATTGGGCCTCTAATAGATGCACCACCATCAAAGCATAGTAACCGTGTCCAGCTATATAATACTCCAATATAAAGCACAGCACCAGCAGCAACTTCCCTTTCATCTCCAGAAGGGTCACTACCGAGCAGCAAGGCTTCGTTCTTTGATTTTTTTTAAAAAAAAGAGGTTTATTCTTGGCTGCTTGCTGTGTATATCATACAAATGCAGCGGTGTTTCGTATTTCATTTTGATGGACATGGCAGATTTGCCCTACTGCCTTGCAGGTTAGTCAATCATTTATTTTCAACTGTTTTGTCAAACAGTGCCATGTAAAATACTCACTTCTATTTCGGTGATGCAGATCGACAGATGCAAGCAAGTGCTGGATTTCTCATGGGCAACACTGCAAGGTCTATTGCTCCAACCATATTCGGAGATATTTTTCCACCACCAAATGTATGTTGCTAGCTATAGATGAACCATGGCCAGATCTATGTTGGCATGATATTATTCGGCCTGTTCGGCAGGCTGTTTTACTGTAGCAACTGCGAAAGAAATAACTATAAATACTGTAGCGGCTGCTGAAGAAATAACTGCGAATACTGTAGCGGCTGATAAGTAGTAGGCTGGGCGAACAAGCTGATTGATTCCACTTTGTGTTAGTGTTCGGTAATCCACTTTTGATAAGACACCTTCACTCTTTCTTATCTGCTGCATCTTCCATATGGCCATATAGGCAATGAAATGTTTTTATCACGTAAGAAGTTCAGCGAAATCATGCACAACTTCTACAAGAAAGGATGTTAGATTTCACATTGGTCTGTGTGTGTTAATCATGAACGAAATATTATGAACTCACCTTTTTTTTTAATCCTTCTCTAGAAAGTTAATTTGTGCATAATGATTTCAAAAAAATTCGACTAGGATCTGTATCTGAAACTTTCTAAAGAAAACACTTTAGTTCTAAAGCTATGTAATCATGGTGCTGTTGGAAATATGTGCTCAAACATGCAAGGGCAGAGAAGTCTACAATGCAGATTTTCCAATGACGCATAGCTTTTTCTATGACACACTTCTTTCGCTCTTGCAGTCAACTTATTACCTGCAATGTAAACAATTGTTCAAACATTTGGCCTCCATGGTAATCCATTGCAGTTCATATGTTTGTTTGCACTCCCAGCTCCTTTTGTTTCCTTTAAATAATCTTAGCGCGCCATCAATCTTCGCCGTTCGTTCCCACTCTAAACACACTTACAAATTTCCGCAGCAACGCGCGAGAATTTCACCTAGTGAGCAAAGAATCGCAGTACTGTTGCTGCAGCATGCACGTCCTCTCCTTCGGCTCCTGCCCCAAGCCTACAGCCGCCGGGTACCGCCGCCACCGCCGCAGGACTCGCATGACAGGACAGCGCCACAGGCCACCGGCGTTCTTGATCGTTCCACGCCACTGCGGATGACGAGGACGAGATGACTGCTGTAACGGGGCGCCGGTTGACAGCGTTGGCGATGTAGATGGTTCGATCCACCCGACCCTACGGTTCATCCGGTTCTGAACCGATCGACCCTGAGTTATATCCACAGGTACCCATGGGAATCATATTCGAGGGTCGGTTCGACGATCCAGCGGTTCGACCCGCACCACGCCCATCGCAACACAAGACTTAGCCCAATGTAGCTGAAATTCGTAGCTAATTCTGTACAGACAATATTGCTTTCCAAGCTCAAAGCAGAGCAGCTAAGAACAGACCATTTCTTAATGTTCAGAGCAGCAACAGTCCTACAGAAACTCTATTGCACAAGTTAGTCTAGCCCTCGTTTGTCATGTAAACAACCATCCCTTGCAGCTTGGTCCGGAATAGGGTGGTGTTTGTAAGGGTCCGATCAATTTCTCTCTATAATGCAATGATACGTATTTCTCTTGCGTATTGAAGAAAGAAAAGTTTCCGCACTCTCATCTGCTCCTGAGAAATTTCAACTGCCAAGTGAAAGCTTTTCTAAAGGCAGGGGATTAACAAATCGCAACCCACCCGTACCAAGTCACCGGGGCAAACAGCTAGTAGTAATAATTAAGAAAAAAAACGAATATATGCATGATGCAGTACTTTAATTCGAGAGGGGGCGCGCTCTCCGGTAGCTCGTCGGCGGCCGGCGGGTCAGGCGCCATGCGGATGTAGAGCGTGTCGTGCCAGTTGGCCACAGGCGACTGGTACAGGTGCTGTACTTGACCGCCTTCCCGGGCTCCCGCGAGTAGAGCCGTGCCTTCTCGCTGCCTAGGGCTGAAAACGGACGGAAACGGTCGGAAAACAGCTCAACCGTTTCCACTTCCACATTTGCATCACCGGACGGAAACGAAAACGGGAAAGCCGGTAACGGAAACAATCGGGATAGTTTCGGTCGTCCAGAAACGAACCAATTCGGACGGTATATGCCAGAATCGGTCGGTAATCGGAGATAAGCGGGAACATCGACCCAACGTAACAATATATACATTAGCAGCATGACATCAATCAGTTGATCTGTACATAGATGAAACGATCAATCATATGCTAATGATACAGTGAAAAACAATGATGCAAAGCTGCTCTGGAGTGTAAAGACGAGTACATCTACTTAATCAATTGTACATCGGGTTTCGCTGTTTTCTTGCAAAATTCGAAAGACGAGGCAGGTTGCATGATTGGTGTGGACCAAGCGTGCCTTATGCTCGCAAGGCAGTGCGTTGCTCACAGCGGTGGCAACGAGGTGCCATCTAAACTTTGCCCCAGCTGCATCGGGCTTCATGGGCCAAGTGTTTAGTCTATGGGATGAATACCGAATTTTGCTTAAACGGGATCAAATTCGGGATGTTACCGCCTAAAAACGGGATCCCGCTTAAACGGACGGAAAAACGCCAATCCGTTTATGTTCCCGTATCCCTTTTTTTCGTCCTGTTTCCGTACCGTCCCGTTTTTATCCTCACCCAGGAGTATTTAGCCTTGCAAGGTGGTCCTTGCTGATTCACACGGGATTCCATGTGCCCCATGCTACTCGGGTTAGAGCGTAAGCTAGTGATGCTTTCGGCTACTGGACTTTAGCCATCTAGGGTGCGGCACTCAACCGCTTCGCCTAGCAGCACAACGCTTGTGTTGCTCTCCCACAACCCCGTTTTCACGGTTTAGGCTGCTCCCATTTCGCTCGCCGCTACTACGGGAATCGCTTTTGCTTTCTTTTCCTCTGGCTACTAAGATGTTTCAGTTCGCCAGGTTGTCTCTTGCCTGCTCATGGATTCAGCAGGCAGTTCCCGGCAATACGAAAACGATCGGAAAAATGTGGGAACGGTAGCCGGACGGTACGGGATTTTACCGTACCGTTTTCAGCCCTATCGCTGCCCTCCCCGCCGTCCGCGTCGTGGAACACCCGCACCGCCGCCAGCGCCGCGTCCATCGCCTCCCAGTCCCGGGGCACCCCGTGGCCCGTCACCTGGAAGAAGCCCCACCAGTGGCAGATCCAACGGGGCAGCAGGGGGGTCTCGAGCCCCCCCCTACTGCCCGTCAGACCGTGGAGCCCCTTCTTAGCCCCTCCTACATTTCTGCCGCCATGGGAAGAGAGCTTGGAGGCGTTCAAAGGTAGAAGACGATAAAAAAAAACTGTGGTCCGCTGCGAAGCCAGGCTGAAATTCAACACTGGGCCATATTCCTTATCTTCTGAGGCCATCATGTTTTCAGACCAGCCCAAATAGCACTAGCCCACCAAATAGCCCATGAGAAAGCACACACGCACGCACGTCCATGATTTCAGTCCGAGATGGCTTTCATCCTTTTTCCATTCGGATGGGCTTTGTTTTTGAGACATTGAGTCCCGCCAATTCTTTTCTTTTCTATTTTTCTTCTTCTCTGAATTGCAGCGCAAGCATAGACATGGATTTACTAGTATGCAGTCACTACCCAACTAATTAAAAATAATGTCGTATTAAGTTATTGTTTATCATTATTATTTTTGTTTGTTTAGATTATTTATCTTGAAGATTAATGGGTTTAATCATGTTATCCTTTATCTTTATGTACAAAATTCACTTTAAAATTCAAATTTCAAATTTATGTTGAGTGTATGTTAGCACAGTACCATATAAGTTCAGTCCCCCTACGATTTCCGTCTGGATCCGCCACTGAGCCCCACTCCACCGCGGCCTGGCGACCGCATCCACCACGGCCGCGCGGCCGCCGTCTCCGCCGAGGTCGATCACCGGGACGGTCGCCGCGGGCAGTTCCTGGCCGGGGTCGCCGTTAGGAGCCTGATGAAGCGTCGGCTCCTCCGTGTCGTGGACGCGGAAGATCGATGCGCAGGACGCCCGACGTACGCGATGAGGCCGCGGACGCCGGCGAGGGTCACATCCAACGCGCGGAGCTCGGCGGCGCGGTCGTAGCCCCCGTGGCCGCCGTCGCTGGCATGGTGACAGCTAGCGTCGAGGCGTGTGGGTCACAGTTTGCTGGATGAGGGGAGCCTGCAGGTGTGACCGAGAGTAGTGCCGCGTTTAGCTTAATTTGCCTTTCTCGTTTGCTCGTGCTTGCCTACAAGCTGGTCTTAATTGGTCAGATTTTCTAAGATTAATTACGTAAGGCGAGTGTCAGCGTCTGGTCCGAGCAATCTTGTATAGGCGGGTCCGGGGAAGGCGGCCTGGCCTGAGAGGGTACGGACATGAATCCATGATGACGACGTCGCGGAATGTGGACTTTGGCTAGACGAGACCAGAGTGTCACGCCACGAGAGTTACGTTGTGCTTTGTTTCCATCGCTCGGGCAGTGGTGGATCGAGCTTCAACAGTAATGGAGGGGTGGCTAGTTTTTGTAATTAAGCTCTAAACACCATTGAAAATGACAATTTTGCTGTATAAACAATGGAGTTTGGGTGACGGCAGGGGAGTCATGGCCGCCCACCATCACTAGACAAGACAAAAACCCAAGGCAAATGCCACGAGTTTAAGACAAAGAACTCCTATCCAAATGCAACTATGTTGTGCGCCCAAGTCAAGACATATACTCAACCAAAGATAAGAACAAACTAAAACTCAATGTGGAACTTGCATGTTAGATCCTTAATTGTATTTTTTTTTTGAGATTACACAGTACAACTCAGGCACTCACAACGCACGCACACTCACCCCTATGAACACACGTACGCAAACCCTACCCCTATGAGCATCTTCGAAGACTGAGCCGGCAAATCTAGAGATACGAAGTCACCGCTGGCGCCTCGCTGTCGACGGGAGCGTCGCCTACCACTGAAAGCACAAATGCCGTTAAATCCTTGGAAATTCGCTCCCACGGGGAGTCGAACCCAGGACCTGAGAGGTGTTACTCAGATGTCTTAACCATTAGGCCAAGACCCCTTTCACAGATCCTTAATTGTATGTATTGTTAATCCATCAATATATACAATTTTACATACTTATCCGCAATGCTCGTGGGTTGCAACGGGAAGAAAATGTCATCATCTGCAAAATGTTAACCAAGTGACAGCCTTACATGATATATTATAATAAAATCATACGTTTATCTGGTAAGTATATGAGATGAACTTTTTCAAGTTATGAAACTGGATGGAGTGGATAGATGTTAAATTAGATGAATTTAGGAACAAGAATGGAGTAGAAAAAAGGTCCAGATCGTTGAGATATGGATTTTATAGTACTGAGTATTTAGTTAATTTCAAAATGAACGCTATATTAATTCATGGAATGTTTGTCATGGGCCTTGGTCCATGGAGGGCACGATGACCTGGCCAAGTGGCCATGGTCTTTTGGGCTTGAGTGAAGGGCACTTTGGCAACCGGGCTTTATTGGCTGAGTATAGCTTATAGCCCAACAGAAGAGAGAAGCATCTGGCACTGAGAGGGGTTCGTTCTCCTCTCTCCAATTCGCCATGGATGACTTGGGGAGCTCGGTCTAGGGAGGGGAGAGGGGAAGCGGACGGCCAGTGGCGGATTCAAGATTTTTTCGTTGGGTGTGCATCCAAAAAATTTTGGCCATAGATTCATTTGAAAAAGGTATAAAATTTACCGCGAAATGTTGCGAATTCGGTAATTCGGTATGGATAGTTTAGAAATGACACAAGGACATGGCGGCAGAGCAGACATGGTTGCGAGCATGACGATTTCAGTTTGTAATCAAACTACAATAACACAAGTCTACTGATAGGGAAATTAGGATGATTACTTAATTAGAGATTACAGATTTACCAGAAGGGATCCGGCGACTTGGACCTCACGAGTCTCGAACACCGACGACAGCACCTGTTTCCAGTTTAGATGCCCAGCGATCGCCGATTGGCCGATCGTCGAGTCGTCGACAGCGGGCACGGAGGCTGAGCGTCGTTTGTTCCTGAGTCGTTCCGCGACGGTGAGCCGCAAGGCATCGAAGCTGCGCTGTGCCGCCGTCCACGATCGCACGAAATCAAAACAACCTACGAACCGTCGATTCCTGGCTTTGATCCATGCGGAAACAGGCTCTAGGCAACCGTCAGGACTGGGCCTTTGGTTATTAATTAGCAAACTAATAGAAAAAATTTGAACCTAAATCCAGGATAGTCCCAGGCCCACTTGGACTACCTTTGGATCCGCCCCTGCGGACGGCCAAGAGTGGGTGGAATCGGATCCTCTAGGCGTCTCGAATCCGTTTTAGGGGTTAATTTGAATTAAGGCTATTGGAAATAGCAACGCCAGCGAGGAAAATTGACAGTGGCGGGTGAAGGTCGGTGCTGGCTCTGGAGAGAGAGAGAAGGTACGGGGAAGCAGACGGAGGAGGTATTCTAGCGTCTACCCAACGTCTCTCGTAACTAATCGGGATTTGACGACCTCGGCCAGTAGTAGACAGATAAGTAGAAAATTGAGACAGACTCCGTGTTCTACATTGAGATGGATTCACGAACAACGTCCGGGCACACAAAAACGAAAGATCAGACCACCTCGTTGAGACTTATTACGTAGTAGAGATTGTTAGTCATAATAGTTATTTTGTCATGAACAAGTTTTGTCACATTTTTGTGGCTAAAATCTTTTCAATATATGTATACAGTGACCAACAATTGTATATGTTGGTTCACTAAATTAAACTATGTAGCGACCAACACAGTCTTGATAAGTATATAACGTTTGTGACTAAAATCAGATATCCACTAAAAATATCAAAACTTGGTCACTATTGATCAACTTTTAACGATCAACTTTTTAACGATCAACAAAGAAAAAAATTTCTTGGTCACTAAAACTTGATACCTAAAACTCTATTTTCTTGCAGTGTGATACAACGGATAAAAACATTGCACACTGGAGTATTGTATCCGAGTAGTCAGTCCTAGGTGTCCTCACATGGGCTGTGAAGGTACATCGACAATCAACCACCTTCGGTGGAAGCTATAGGAAGACCCATGCTATTGAGGAAGCGTACTCGTGACAAAAGTTGGAACCAAACGGTGGGGTTAGTCAAAATGTTGATGTATAACTTTTTTATCTCGATTGTATAATTATTTAGATTGTAGCCTACTGGTTACAAGAGACTCTGTAGCCCTCGATAATTGGAAAAAAAATTGATATGACATTTATGCTCCATAAGGCACTAACTGTTCTTCGTGAGATATTATTTTTCTACATTTATTTATGAGGAATATAATTATGCAAATGGGGTCCTAAGTTAGATGGATAATTAAAAGCTATTATCAACATTTTCTCTAAGTAGCAAATAATCTTGGCAATGCTCCGGTTGGTAACAAACTGAACATATCCTATGAGCTTGTTTATATCATATCTAGTTTGTGACCACAGATGACCAAGAAAAATATTGGCCTAGCCTGGAAGATTTGGCTCACATTTAGTTCAAAGATAAGACGCAGCAAAATTTGGCTAAGATAGCTCGCTCAGTCAGTGATGAAAGCATGACGACACTCGGTGGAGAATTATTCGCTGGATGGAGCTGCGGCCAATCCATGTACGGTGTCATAAGAACATTGGGTTGGGCTAGAGCATTAGGAGGTTTGTCATTTTATTCTTTATTTCAGATTAAAAATTAAAATATTAAACAAATTATGTTATGTTATAAACTATACAAATTTAGAATAGATCTTGAAGCTTGAGCTGTGCCAAATAAAGCTCAACGCATATTATGTATGATGATGTCGTGATTCGACCTAACCTTTGCCTTTCATGCTTTCAAATCTTTGGAGTATTCTGGATGGAGGCCAAATAACCCAGTTGACACGTTCCATGTACGGTGTCATAAGAATATTAGGTTGGTCTAGAGCATTAACTCCTTGACAAGCAAACAATCTTTAATATGACTTTGTTCCTGTTTAGGACCCATTTGATCATCATAAAACGAGATCCAATATGATTCTGTTCCTGTTTTTCAGTCTGGCAAAAAGACTAGGGCCACACTATGGATCGATTTTTTTGGACATGGTTAACTCTACAGAGAAACTAATAGCCTATTTGGCATGGTGTCAGCTTTGCGATCTATGCAGGAGCTGGAATATATTATATTTTTAATTTCAAACAAAAATAAGACGACTCAATAAAAGATTTTTAATTTATTTACTGCTCCAACTCTAAAAATTTTTGTAGCAAGTTATGAGCATGAGCAGCTCTAAGAACTCTAAAAAAGGAATTTTTAAAGATGAAGCCATGCCACTATCATACTCAAAAAATATGTTAGTGATATGTGAGACGCATGTATCATACAAAGAAGTAAAAAATTTTAACATTACTATGGGTTTTGGCTTAGCTACAATCTAAACATTGGCAATAGGAGTATGTTAGTACTATTTGCTCATCATGCATCGTGGGGGAGGCGAATTTTGGCTTGGTATGTCGATCGAACAATTAATTCTCCCTTAACCACGTCATCATGTATTAAATACATTTTCGCAAAGAATTACTGAATACTGAGCCAAACTACAAGGTTGATTCCGGCTCGTTTCAAAGCCTTTGGGCGATAGAGGCCTCTCCGGCGGTGGGTTCGTGGTGGCGGCGGGAGCTGCTCGCGCCGGTGGTGGCCGGTGTTGGTGGGTTTCGCCGTCGGTGTGGTGCTGGAGGACTAGGGGCTTGTTTGTAAATCTTGTTTGTACTAGGGTCCTCTTGCACTTTGTGTGGGACAGCTGTCTGTATCCTTGTATAACGGACCTGTGTACGTATGTATGGTTATATTTTCTTAACTTAAATACAGGTATGTTTGATAAAAAAAAAGAACTACAAGGTTGATGTAAAATTGGATTGGAGCACTCGTTCGAACGAATCAACCAGACCGGCCACCTCACCATCCGGGCGTGTTACGGACAAAAACACAGACCCATCCTCCCCGGTCTCCCCCTCCTCGGTGCCGGCCTTGCAGTCCTCGTCGCCCACTCGCCATCGTCGAGGGAGAGGAGAGAGAGAGAGAGAAGAGAGGCAGGCGAAGCGGCAGCGATGGGGTTCATCTCGTTCGTCGGGCGGGTGCTCTTCGCCTCCCTCTTCCTCCTCTCCGCCTATCAAGAGTACGCGTCCCTTCCTCTTCTTCCCTCAGATCCCCGTCTCCCCTCACCCGTGCCGGTTCATGCTCCAATCTTTTCAACCATTTCTTGGGCCGGTGGCGGGCTCTGCGTTCCTTCCTTTCCGATCTGGTCCTGCCGATTCGTGTTCTAGCTGGTTGGATCGAAAGTTTAGCGCTGCGGTCAGTTGAGATCCGGGCCCGCACGTTCTTGAACCTTGCTGCGCTAGATCGGCGTGTAGGCACAGTTGGTTCGAACTGGCTGTGGATCGTGCGAGTATAAGGGAGAGGTAGGGAAGGACGAGTGGATCGAATCGGATCAGATGCCGCGTTCAATCGCGCGTACGGTGGATTTAGACTTAAGATTTGTGCAGAATTCACTGGTGTCCATAGAGTTCACTGTAGCCGTTTGAGTTCCCCCTGATGCCACCCCATCTGATCCGATTCTCTCTGTTGTACCATGGCCCCGTTGTTGTGTTGACTGGGTTGTGTATCGTGTTGTGCACGCCGCATTTGAGCAAATATGCCTGCAAATTGGTTGGGCATCTGGTGTCGCAGCGTGCAATCAGCTTGCTATTGTCAAATTGAGCCCAATCCTTCACTCCATACCGGTGGATGACAAACTCAAACAACATCTATTTCCTGCAGCTCCTATGGTGTTGTGAATCCCGGCAACATGTAGGTGCAAAAATGATATGAGTTGCTGTAAGGCAGTCGTAGGGCCATGCTGTGTAACTGGACATTGGTTCAGTTGAGAAACAGTCCACTTGGATTAGTTATAGTACTGTGGCACTAACTGTTTTAGCCTATGAATTTAGTTGGGTCACACATTTATATTTCTTGGTTACAGGAGTAATCTTTTCATTTCAGCGTGTCTAATAAAAAAACATTCACTTTAGTTGCACGGTTTTAATCTTCTAGATTAACATGTTATGCCTCAGGAGTAACTTAATAGGGCTAGATTTTATCACATATTAGCTTTACCTTTAGTGACGTAAACTTTTAAGTAGTGATGTATTTCTGGCAAAAACATCCGTCACCTGGTGTTGAGCACGAGTGTTTGCACTGTTTTAGGTTTATTCTCTCCAACCCCAGGATATTTTTCAATTCTCTTTTGAATGTAAACAAATCTTATGTTGAGATCTGTAAAATTAATTTTTCGTTCACACATGCAGGTTCATTGAATTTGGAAATGATGGTGGACCAGCAGCAAAGGCCTTGAAGCCAAAATTCAATCTCTTTGTTAAGCAAGTGTCCAAGAATACAGGATTGGGGTTGCCGCATCTTGATGTAGGAATTTTTGTTTTGGTTTAATCGTCGTGTTCTACTTTCTTCTTTCTGATCCACTATGCCCTATTTTGATACGTTACTCCATTTGTTTGCAGATAAAAACTGTCATTGCGGCCACCATGTTTCTTAAAGGCTTTGGTGGTCTTCTGTTCATCCTCAGCAGCTCATTTGGAGCACTTCTACTGGTGAGCACTGGCAACTGAGTATTTTCTTCAGCTGGCACCATGCTTATAAGCTGTGGGGGCTTATAGAGGTGTTTGCAAGGAAAGAGGCTTACTGAGGGGCATACTATGATACTGTCATGTATAACCGAGTATCATCTAAACGTTAAGATCTCTTGCACTGGGTCATCTCGAAGATAACTTCAAAGTATCTGTATTGCTGATACTTTCAGCATCATTGGTGTTTTAGCATTTAGGATGTGGAGCTGTGCATTAGTTTTTGCAGAATCCTGATTTAACAAGGTTTTTATTATGTGGGGGCATATCTTATGGTCGGTGCAACAAGTATAGTGAGATGGCATAGGCCCGAAACGTCTGCTTGCCATTAGCTTTCGGTTCAGTTTCAGTTGGATAAGGTCGAGTTGTTAGGCTAAAGATTTCATTTGTCCAGTATGTTAACTGCTTTGAATCTGTTCTGCTTGTTCTGTTCTTCCACCCAAGCTTTGGCTATCAAGCATCACCATTCTATTGAGCACAGTCCTAGCTAGCCGATTCCTGTACCCACAACAGTCTTGGCATCTGGAAATGGTAGGCTCAAACGAAATGTTCATGATTGACTGCATAGATTGGCGACGTATTGTCACAGTAGTTGAGCCACGTAACAAGTCCCTATGTTTTGGATTTAGGTGGGATGTCACAAGCTGTCAACTCTAATGAAACCTTTTCTTCCTTAGATCAAGAATCCCTGTTAGATATATTTATATATTCAAATTTCTATATACCATATAAATCAGTTGATATGTTTTCATTCTTATTGTAAAATTATCATGTATGTGTATTCTTTGATGTACAGCTTTTCTAGTATTTGTCATTCATTTGTTGCATTGCTAAAATTTAAAATTGCTCATCTGTGCAGCTTATTTACTTGGCGTTTATAACCCCTATTGTGTATGACTTCTACAACTACGAAATGGAGTCAACACAATTTGTCCAGCTTTTTTTCAAGTTCTCTCAGGTTTGTGGGCTTGCTATATGCTACCTTACTAATAGAGCTTTACTTTTAAACTAGAAGTGTTACATGACCTTTCTTTGTTCTCCTTTCAGAACTTGGCATTTATAGGCGCACTGCTTTTCTTCCTGGGAATGAAGAACTCTATTCCAAGAAGGCGCTCCAAGGGAAGGACAACAAAGACCAAGACAAACTGAAGTCATCAGTTGTAGTAGGGGTGGCATTAATGCTCCGTATGTTTGCATAATATACAACAGTAGATGTTCCACTTTTGCTCTTGAGGTGCTGGTAGAATTGTGAATGGGGACTTGCACAACTTAGAACGTAGGAAATCTCGCGTGATTTTATTTTCCATACATTGGTGTTGTGTTTCTGCGTCATGATCCATTTTGCTACAAGAACTGCTTATGTCAATGGAAGGTTGAAAGATTCATTCTCTTTTTGGTGTGTGCATGCCCTTACGCGTTTGTATGGGCGTGGTGTTATTGAGGCTTCAGACTTTTCTCTTGCTTGCATAACTATGCCCACTGGCCCTGGATAAGGTTAATCTGACGCTGGATTTGCTACTCCACTTCTGTCCTGCGTTTGTGAATTGTTTTTGTAAGATTTCTCGGGTGTGCTCTAACAGTTACTTCGGCATATAATATTTGATTACGCTGCATACAGAGTTTTTTGAACCAGTAAGCGGATGGAGAAAACGGAAAGATAATAGAACACTCTTTATTCTGGGGCCTACTGACAAGGGCCTGTTTGGCCTAGATTTTGTAAAATAAATTACATTTTTTAATTTATTAGTTTTAATCTCAAACAAAAAAGAAGTTGCTGAACAAAATATCTTTAATTTATTTACGACTCTAGCTCCAAGAATTTTTAAAACTAGTTATGAGCAACTCCAGGAACTCAATGAAGTTTTATGGAGCTAGAGTCATGCCAACACCTCATAAATACTTAGATCTGAAAATTGGTGGTGTTCTAGAATGCAGGCAGTCAAAGTTAACAAACTGATAGGGTGTGCAAATCATGTCCTCCTAAAGAACAAGATCGAAAGAGCTAGCTGCAGCGCCATGGCTGCACCAGCTAGCTTTGAAACGGTTGTAGCTGAACTGCTGAAGCCAAAGCCAGCTGATCGGATAAATGCAAAATCACTGTACCAAAAAAAAAACTTCCAACAGACCACTGTACCAAAAAAAAAAAACTGGATAAGTGGGGTGTTGTATGTATGGGATTAAGTGAACCAAAAACTTGAGAGGATTAGGAAAGAGTAATGTGGACTTGTTCCTTCTTCATGTGTTAACCTATCAAGAACTTTTTCAACCACTCACATGATAATGACAAATAGTTTAACTCTTCAATAAAACATGCCTTAGGGGTAAGCCATACAAGAATGGACTTTGGAGGCCATACTAGTTGTTGATTTTTTTTTTTTTGAATCAACCCATACTTCTTGTTAGATCGAATAAAGATGGAGTTGCCAAGATGAACTCATGAAAAATATCATTAAAGAATATGTCTCTTTTTTTTTTGTTCATCACGATACTAATATTCATTGCCTCTCAATTGGTCCACATCAAAAAATTGGATTTAGTTCGGGCAAAATCACAATAAATAAATACTAATTAAACTTTATAAAAACTTATACCTAGTTGTTTTTAGATGTTTCGAATCTTATGTCATGTATATGTTTAGACGCCAATTAGATAGAGAAAATGAAAAAAACCACGCTAATTTACATAAAATTATATTATACATCTCAACATATTTTTTTTCAAAGGTCCGGTTGCCTTTTTTTAATGTTGAATCGGCTTTCAATATTCAAGTTGTTAGAATAATTTTGTTGAAGAATTTTACTACTTACTTTGTTTTGGTAGGGACGTCGCCACACGATTTCAGATTGGTGGGTCGATTTGAGTCGCCAGAGCACCGACTTTATCGACTTACTTGATTAGTCGAACGAATTGGACCAACTTATCATAGTAAGACTGACTCCAATGCTGTAGACCTATATTTCAGACCCAAACCATGGAATGGGTGCCGGTGAGCTTTAAAGTACACTACCCAAATTCATCGATCTCCAACCGAAGTACCCAGAGTCCTCCCCATTCCGCTCCGATTGGATGACACGAAGACGAACTCCTGGGCGGCGGCGGAGGGGAGTTGGGCGGAGAGGAGGACCCGGCGCGGTGGAGGGGAGGGGCCGCGTCGAGAAGCTGCTGCTCGATGTGGGACTCGTCGGAGAGGAGGAAGAAGCCGAGGTGCGCGCGTTGGAGGCGTCGAGGCCGTGGATCGACGTCGAGGGCCGGGAAATCGCCGTCCTCGGCGGCGAATCGACGTCGAGGCCGGCGAATTGCCGTCGTGGGAGGCGAATCGACGTCGAAGGAGGAGGGCCGGCGCTTGACGCGCCTACGGGTCCGGCGCCGTGGGCGTGGGCGGAGGTCAGGCGCCGACCGCTGACACCACCGCGCGGGGCCCCGACGAGGCCGCGGCGGTGCGGGCGGACCCCCGCGTGCGACAGATCTGCGCCGGGAGGGAGGAGGAGGGGGTGGCGGCGGAGGAGGGCCACGGCGTGCGGCGGATCTGCACCGAGAAGGAGGAGGAGGGGGTGGCGGCGGAGGAGGGCCACGACGTGCGCCGTGCGCCGGGAAGGAGGAGGAGGGGGTGGCGGCGGAGGAGGGCCACGACGTGCGCCGTGCGCCGGGAAGGAGGAGGAGGGGTCGACGGGACAGCACTGACGGGAAGGAGGAGGGCCGACGCTTGGCGGGGCGTCGCGAGCGCGATGGGTGGCGGCTCGGAGAGAGACCATTTGTGGGGTGCGAGCTGGTGGTTGCCAAAAAAAGGGTGCTGCTCTGGGTAGTTGGTTGGAGACATGTTTTCAGGGTTTGAAGACCCATTTTGCATATGGGGTGCCCAATAGAGCATGGGTTGGAGTCAGTCTAAGTCGTCCATACCTTCCACCTTTCTCACGCATGTCATGTTCATCTATAGAAAAGGGACAAACACACGAGTACTTAGCAGCAGAGCAGATCTAGAGAGTAGAGCTAAAGGATAGAGAAAGGAGAAGCAGCAGCAGCAGCCGGTGCTTGAGGACGAAGATTGGCCCATCTCTTTCACTCAATGGTGGCTTGAGAAGAGGAAAGTGTTCTGTTCTTTGACGGCGAAGAGGAGCAAGGAGGGGGCACGGGAGAGAGAATGTACATGCAACCTTAATGAGCCAAAACAAATGGGTTACTAATTTGGCCAGACACCTAGCGTCCACGACTTAAAACATCGTCGACTAATCGCTTAAGTCGTACGACTCAGAAATAAGTCGTCTAAGTCGCGTCTCACCTCATGTCGAGCTTAGCCTGGTTGAGCTCAACCCATCGACTTGTTTGATTAATCATCAACTAATCGAGATTAGTTGGACGACGTGAAATCATAGACATCGCCATGGTGGACTAGATATTTTTAGAGGAAATTTATGGGATGGCATTGGAGAATTTGATTTGTTTCCCCCAACGTCGCTTTTCTCTTCTCGTAAAACCGTTTAGATCGGAAGAGGCTACCCAGCTTCTCGGAGACTCCAACCCAAAACGGGCGCACCTGCTGCAAGTCGAGCAAGAAGGCTTCGCCTCCAACTCCGGCGCCCCGCCTCGCTCCGCTCCGGCGCCCACGCCACCGCCGGCGAGATGGTAAGCTCCACTTGTTCTATCCCCTCCGTCTCCTTCACCAAGCGGGCGAACCGGGCGCGTTCGTCCTGCCACTATAAACCTCAGAGAAACCCTAGCGAGTGGGGACTTACATTTGGTTCTTTGCCGCTTCCACAGGACTACCTCAAGACGGTGGTGCCGTCGCAGCTCATGGCCGAGCGCGGCTCCAACCTCGTCGTCATCAACCCAGGTGCCCCCCTGCGGAAACCCTAGAGCTCGTACCTGTTAATCTCACCTACTCTTCTCGTTCATTTTTTTTCCCCCACAGTTTGTTTCTTTGTTGTCGATTCATGGCCGTTCGGGTCCATTGTGGCTGCAAATTGTGTGCAGTAAGTTAATTTTGATGATTTGATCGAATGAGAATTTTATCGTGTTTCCCCTTGCCAGGTTGAACTAAAAAGCCTGAAGTTGAATTATGTAGGTATAATAGAAGTATATTTCTTGATTTGGAACTCACCCTTTTGTAATCGATACTGTTGTGGTTCTACAACTGAAAGAAATATCTAGCAAGCGAAATTGCTTTTCCTACATGATGCACTTCATGGTTGCTGGTCATTTAAGCAAGTGCACATATTTTATAGGATCAGCTAATGTGCGCATGGGGTTCGCTAGTCAGGATGTGCCGTTCAATATACCACACTGCATTGCCCGCCGCATCAATCCACAGCAGGACGAAAAACCGAGGTTCTCTGTGCGTGATCAGGTGATGCAAAATAAGGGGATGCTATCCCGTAGTGTTGGTTGTATGCTTATATTGCAATTTGTATGTATCTTTATTGAAAAAGAGTTATGCTTGTTTGCAGATGCTCAATTGTCATGCTACTTCCTCGATGAATGCAGAGCGTGAGAGGGCATACGATATCGTAAGAGAACAAATTCTGTCCTTTTCCTTTTGGGCAACGTTTGCTACTGTAGCTAATGAGTTGTTACTCTTACAGATTGCAGCACTAATGAAAATCCCATTTTTGGATGAAGAAATGCCTTCAGCGAACCAACCATTTCCTCCAAAGGTATTGTGCAGTATGATCTTATGGCCCATGTGTCCTTCCTAACTTCCGAAGTCCTTAACTTTATCATGTTACACACACACTTTAGCCTTTCATGCTAACAAGTATATGGCAGCGGCAGGTTTTGAAGTTCTGTATTGACCATCAAAGTCCAGAATTCAGAGAACATATTTCAATTTCTCTATGTTTGATTGCCTATGAACAATCACTGTCATACTTCTTGTGGAGTTGCCAAAATTATATAGGCACTTCAGTAGCATGTAGAAATTACAAGGATACAGTAGCAATTTTCTCGGCTGCTAAAGGTTGCACATTTTCATTTCGGAAACATGGCATTTCAACAATAATGCCACATCCATGTTCTCTTTTTGCTCACATGTAGAATGGAAGATCCTGTTGTGAGATTTTCATATTGGTTAGGCATTTTATTTTCACTAAAGAGGTAAAAAATCTAGGAAGGAACATTGCACTTGTTGCTTATAAGCTAAACAATACCTAGTTACAAAGTGGGGGTTGATAAGCTACTGTATTTATGAGGAGAAAATCCGTGCACGATCTGCAATTGAATAACTGTGCATATTTCTTCCATCTCATTTTCCCATTTTTGGATTGCGATTTACCAGTCTATCTTTTCTGTTATTGCCCCAAACGCCCATACCATTCTCTGAGTGGTGAGTATGGCCTACACATCAAGGCATCAGACCACCTTGGATGTCCCTTACTAGTTAGTACCACTACCCTTAACTATAATTTCAGTGATCTACAAGGGATCCAGTTAACCTTTCATCTCTCTCCCGAACCCTTTTCTCCCTTTTCTCTCGTGTTGTCTGAACTACAAAAAAAAGGAAAAGGCCAACATTAAGTTCCGCATTTCCACCACAGATGGTCATGGCGGAATCCTAGATGTTGCTGCCAGCTTTTCACTGCTGCTTTGCAGTCAGCCTTCCGCGGATCGCCTATCAGCAAATTTCTCAGAGGTCACCGGTCAACCTGATAACTGGATTCCTCAGATTTTCTCTCGGTGTTTTCGAGTGAGCTTTTCAAACAGGTTTCAAATTCAATTCTCTATTACGTGCCAAAAGGAACTATTGTCCAGTCCCTCAAAAACAAAAGAAAAAAGAAAAATGGACAGGTTTAGACCGGGCTTAGGTTTTTCTTTTTGTTTAGGGTCAGGCCTTATCCCCAACTCGTTTGTTACATAGTACAACTAATGTAAGACACAACCCCTCATGGCTCGGCCCGGAATGAGGTGGTGATGATTTGTAAGGGGCCGGTTTCTCTCTCTCTTAATACAATGATACGCAGCTCTCCTGCGTATTCGAGAACCAAAAAAGAGGACTTTTGAAATTCAAATTCTCTATTACATGCCAAAAGGAACTATTGTACGGGACCTCAAAAAAAAAAAAAGAGAAGTAATGTATGGTGCAGTACCACATCATGTTGCTGGTGCACTCGAGAAATCTTGTCACCATGGTCCGGGCTTCAAACCTTGACTATGCATGGTTTATTTTTTCCCAATTCAAGAGTGAGATCATGTATCATGACACAATTTTTGAAAAATAAAATGCTTTTGAAAGGACTTGAATCCAGGACCTCTCGGAATAGATGCAGGAACTCAACCATTGAGCTATGAGTTCATATTTAACGGTAGAGTAGACAGAGAACCCATTTATAATTAAATTTGTCCGTCATTATTTGTCGGGTAAAAAAAAATAAGAGCAGTGCCCAGCACTTAACCCAAGGACCTCGTTCTCCTGCTGGTGTTGGCCAGCAAATCTTTTCCCAGTCTCGTACCACCATTCTCTAAAGATGCTCACCGATGTGGCCAATTTAGTATTTAACCGTGGCTGGCCACTTTATTATTATTGACCAAATCACTGAAAAAATTTCATCATATTCCCATCTTAGCAAGGGAAAAATTTGTTTTTCATCTTGACAATATTAACCACTTACATGCTGACCGTTGGCATAGAAGAAATACAGTTATTCCAAGACTGTAGACTTATTAGTTCTGAATCTCCTATACCTTTGGGCAAGGGTTAGGAATCATATGGATTTTACCTAATTTCTTCTCTCTTAAATACAAAGATGCCTCTCCTGCGTGTTCGAGGAAAAAAAAGTTCTGAATCTCCGAGTGTGAAAATTGCTGTTATTTTCCAATCGTAAAACGAAGATTCAAAATTTTAAGGCTATTTGATGCTTGCAATGCAGGTATATTAGATTGTTGGCATCGCAATATTCAGTTTTCTTTTGCTTAAGGTTCCAGCGTAGTCTGTGTGCACTGATTTTCTGTTGACCTCTTCAGATGGGGCGTGTTGATGGGTTTTCCTCACAGCAAAGCAGAGAAGATAGTAAATTCACTTGGACAGATGTGACAGATAAAAATGTCAAGTCATCCACCTCAACTGGTACTTTCTAATCATTTTCACTATTCATTGGATTCTAGATGTAAAATGTTTATACTTTATGCTTAGGGTACTGCCTTGTGTAGAGTATTTTTTTTCGGAAGTTCTACAGCACTGTTTGTCTGGTACGCTTTATATTCTTTGGCATTGTAATGTCTTTAGTGTAAAAAACCTGCTGGTAGTGGTGCTACGTTTATGGTTGGCTGAAGTGCATCTAAGGCTGTAAATGAAGCTCGGGCTCGACGAGCTAATCGAGCTCGGCTCGTCAAAAGCTCGATTTGAGCTCGGCTCGCTTAAATTCCAACGAGCCGAGCTCGAGCTACTCGATAGAGCTCGCTGACTTCGTCTTCCGCCGTACTACTCTGCTATAGTCACTCGATTCCTCTGTAAAAGCTCAAAATCGTTGGGAGGAGAGGAGTCCTGACTCACGTGCCCCACCACAGCTGTCCTCCACCAAAGCCAAAAGCCCAAGCTCTCATCCTCTCACGCGCGGAACAGAGAAAAAATAATAATAAACAAGTGCCAAATCCACCGCACTTCCCAATCCTCATCCTCATTTCTCCCCACACGCCACCTCTCAGCAAGGCCACCACATCAGCTTGTTCGAGTGACTTCGTAGAGTTCTCCATTGCTGCAGCTTGGTCAGTTGTGCTTGAATTGGGAAGCAGAGACCGCGCCTAGAAGCTGCTTGGCTAGATCTGCTGCTGCTGCTTGGGCATCTATGGAGAACGCTTGGAAGTCAAAGCCGCTTGGCGCTGTAGATTTCCCCATGCCGCCGCGACTGAAGGCCAGAGGTGCACGGGGCCCTACGCCCACCTGCGCTCGCCATGAAGCAGCTCGAACTCAGCTCAATGATGCGCGTTAACGATGCAAGCGGACAAGCTTACTCGAATCGAGCTCGAGCCTTCGCGAGCTTCCGCCGAGTCGAATTCGAGCCCACAGTCAGGCTCGGTGGGATCTCAGGCTCGGCTCGAGCTCGGCTCGATGTCCAATCGAGCTCGAGCCTGAAGCGCCAGGCTCGCTCGAGCTCGGCTCGTTTACAGGCTTAAGTGCATCGGAAGTCACACTTGTAAACCAAACGCAAAAAAGTCTCGCAACTCTCTGAAACCATTTGGTGAGGGAAAGCAAAAGTTCCATACGAGCTGTTTCCTGTTAGAAGTGTCTTGGTGTTGTTCCCAGGTGGGGATGGATCTGTAGGGAAATTACATTATTATTACTGTTTAGCCGGAGACAGCTAGCTTTGAAGTTCCAGAGAAATTATGTTTCCCTGTTGTATATGTATGATGTGGGTGGTGGTGAATATGAACCAGTATGGACTGTGCTGTACCTGGGAAAAGCCGCCTCACTTGACATTGAGAAAGAGGACTTTCCTGAAATCAGAAATTCTGCTTCTTTGTTTGGTGGGCGACTTGGAAAATTAAGGGTTATAGGGGTGGGGTGATGTGGATTCATCAAAAGTAATTTGCATCCATAATCAGGGAAAATCCTGTCACATTTAATCTAAATCAATGTGGAGACTCTACCTCAGGGATACTTCCTCTGTTGAAAAAGAGTGAGAGCATGCATCCGATTTCAGCCCCAACATGCTGTCAAGTATTAGGATTGGGTGATGAAGCTTCTATCCCTGTTCTAATTTCTACCACCTCCGTTCCAAATTACTTGTCATTTTAGATTTCAACTTTTTTCTCAAATTACTTGTCATTCTCACTTCCCAATGCACCTTTCTCTCTTCCCAATACATCTCTATCTCTATATCTCTTTTTCTCGTTTCTTGTGCACCCACCTTTTCCAACTCTCCTTAATTCTTGTGCCCAAAGCTAGAATGACATCTATTTTGGAACGGAGGTAGTATTAATCTTCTAATTTGAAATGTAACTGACATATCTTTGCACTGTGCATACTATGTAGATATATAGTGGTGAGTTGCGAAATATATCTATACAGTCCTCTCACACTGACAACTTCCACCTCCCTAAAAGAACTTATACTTTATTAATAAAACCCAACTAAGAACCAACTTGGAAACAGTTAGCTTGAAGCAAATAACTCCTATTAGAACCTCTCCCACCTCTCACAGTTTATGGAGGATTAAGACTATCATCGGTTGGAAACCTGAATCAGAATTGAAATGAAGCCTATGTTTAGTTCTTGTAGTAGTTGAGTAAACTGTGCATCGCAACATTCCTTTCTTATAATTGTTTTACTGAACTCTTCAAATTGGCCAGATCGGTCAGTGGACAAGAATGCTGATGAAGATACTCTGCCAAGCACATCTGGTGATGTTAATGAGCATGGCTTTGAAGAAAAAAGGTATAAGGAGATGATAGTCGGAGAGGATGCTTTGAGAATCCCTCCTTCGGAGTCATACTGCCTGAGTCGCCCAATCAGGAGAGGCCATTTCAATGTTTCTCATAACTATTCATTGCATCAGGTAGGAAACCAGATTATCACATGTTTATTTTCTTAAAGGGTAACATGAATTTAATAATGCTTCTCTTAGTACATTCTTAGCAGAAACACCTTTCTTTAAGTGTTCCAGTTCATTGCAGTTTCTCTTATAGAATCTGTAATAGCTGAGTACGAGTGATTTGGCTTTCAAAGCAATCGTTATAGAACAAATTGCCCCTTGAATCGTTTCTTCCAGTTAAACTTTGTTGACATAAACAGACTTAGGTTAAAGCTTTGACGTAAGGTTTATCCCATCTGAAAATTACGAGGACAAGTTGCAACAGTTATTTATTTTTACATCTTGCATGGTCTAAACTAAAAAATTTGGTTACTAATTTATTCTGATTGGAATACAATGGCATCTCTTTCTCTGTTTCCCCTAAAAAAGGATAATACTTTTGGGTTCAAAATTCACAACTAGAATTACCTGCTACTCGTAGCCTTTTCAATTTCTTGCAATGATTCATTTGCTGCTAATAGACAATGAGAACTGCTGAATTCTGAAATCATGCATATTAAAAAGACCAAGGATATTATCTGGCTCCAAAAAGGGGTGGGGGTAAAGATAAGCTGAGAGATGAAGTCCTTTTGAAACAATCGTCACACATGTGGCTATGCCTGTTGTTGTTGTTGTTTGTGTACCATCTCACTGAAGTTCTTCGCAAATATTGTGTTGCAGGTGTTAGAAGATTTACGCACCATTTGGAACTGGATACTAACAGAAAAGTTGCATATCAACCCAAGAGATAGAAGCCTGTATTCTGCACTTCTTGTCCTTGGAGAGACCTTTGATAACCGAGGTACTTTTTCCTTTCATCTAATAGAATAGTAGTAGGAGGAGGTGCCAAGGTGAGGCTGCCTATTTATAACTTAAATTTGTATGTCTTTGTACAAATTTGCTATGTCATCAATACAAAGTTTTATTAAATCTTCCAGAGAAGATACCGCTTTATTGGGTTTGTCTGTGACTTGGTACAATTTGTCTTGTCAAAGAATACTGCCTTGTCTGCTGTCAGTGTTCTATGGCTTTATTAGATATCTAGGTTACTTAGAAAAAGGCGCGAATGTAACTTAGAAACCTTGGGTGTGTGGGTAACGTGTGTTGTATTGGGGTTCTTGTTCCCCTTTGCTTAATATAATGAAGCGTAGCTCTCCTGCGTTTTCGAGAAAGAAAAAAAAAGACATCTAGGTTACAGGGTTATTTAGGGCATAAACAATAGACGATGGAAGAAAAGTAACTACCCTTTATATGATGACTAGTCAAACTAGTAGTAAAAGTGCATTCAACACTCTGCATATATACTACAGTTGCAGTGGTGGGTAAATAAAAGGGAAGTGCAGGGTTAGGGTGGGGGTGATGGCAGACGGACGATCACCACTATCTCCAATTTTTAAGATAGAAGAGAAACATAAAGAGGTTACACGCTTGGGTTTCCAACATCTGATTTGACATCAGTGTCTTACATGAGATGTTCTGCCTATAGTTGTTGTCAAGCCAAAATTTCTTTGGTGCCGTTTGGATATAGGAATTGGGCCATGGAATTAGGAATTGGAATTGGATCTGAACAATTCCGGTTGTTTGGATGCATCAGCAATTGGCATTGGAATTGAAAAGCCATTTCCAAGGAATTGTAACATAACTACAACGCAGCCCTCCCAATACCGAGCCTGATCCCTTTGAATCTTCTGAATTTTGTTGAGGCGTCGAAGTCGCTTGCCTCTCGAGACACCTCATCTCTTTTGCTCGCCTCGGGCTCCGGCGGCCCATCGCTGGTGAGAGCTCGCCATCGGTGAACTCACCGGAGAGCTCCAAAGGCTCGATGACCTCGCCTCTGCACCCCCTCCTGTCCCCCGGCGCAGATCTGCGCGCGAGCTTCATGGCCGCGGGCGGAGTTCCATGACCAGAGGGCGGAGCTCCATGGCCAAGGGGCGGAGTTCCATGACCGTGGGGGTGAGCTCCACTGTCCAGTGCCCTGCTCATCTTCGCCTCCATATTCGTCAGCATCGGCTGCTGCCACATGCCTCTCACACAAGCTTCATGGCAGATGGGGTGAAGGTGGAAGGTAAAGAAGCAGCGTCAGGCAACAGGTTGTCGTCTTCCTTAGTGGGCAATCATCGATCTCCATGGCAGTCAGTTGTTTTCTCCAACAACAGCGTGCTGGACTGACAGAAGGTGAAGAAACAACAACGGCTAAACCAATTCAGGTTCTTTGTCAGCCAAATATGATTTGGAATGTTCTTGTGTCTTGGTTTCCAATATCTGATTTCTTTGGCAACCAAACAAAAAAATGGCATTGGAGAGCAATGCAATTCTCTCTAGGATTTGGCATTGGCGCCCAATGCAATTCAAGCATGCGAATTTAGAGATCCAAACGGAGCCTGTATTATTTTGCATCCTAAACACTTTTTTTACAATTGGCATGAATGCCAAATGCTAACTGATAGAGTACACTCAGCAAGTGTTTACTTGTAAAACTCCCGGTACTAGGGACATGGCCATGAAGGTACATGTCGTGGTTGTTGTCTTAACTAAAGGTTGATTAGTGTGTTCGAGAAAAACTAAGGTTGATTAATGAGCTTTGCAATTGTGAACATGACGTTCGTCCGGTGACACACCTTTTATCTGTATGGTGATGGCATATCCTATGTGATTCCTGGTTTGGTTTCTGAAAACCCATCTTTTACTGGGTATCAGCCAAACCGTGTTTTGGCTGATCCCTTTTTCTAATGTTCAGTTATATCCAATATTCATCTAATTTTGGAAACCAAATTGATAATTCATAATTAGTAGAACTTTGAGTGCACAGATGACAAATGTTTCTTGCCAAGTGTTTAGCTTTTTTTTTCCCCCGCACTATATTATACAGCAAAGTGTCTGTTCTGTTGCGCAATACAGATTGGGTTGTCTATTTTGATGAAGAAAGTTTAATTTATTCAATCTATTTCAGAAATAAAAGAGATGTTGTCTATTGTCCTTAATGACTTGGGGTTTAACACAGCAGTGGTACATCAGGTTTGTTGTTGCCTCGGACATCCAAGCATTTTCGTTATACGTGAAATCCTTATTATTTACCTTCAATTGGCATCTAGTTACTCCAACTGGTTTTTGAATTGGATATCATTACGAAAAGGGATATCCTTTTTTTATCGCATGTGATTGTACTCAAATGGTGCTCAAATATCTCCATTTCTTGGAATATTGGGTGGACCTAGTGACCTACTGAAAAGTATGTTCGCTTAGTGGCTCTTATGGAGTCATGGACTCCCTCCATTTAAGAAAATTTGACATTTAGGACATTTATTGCTTGCATGCATTTTTGTGTCCTAAGATAAAGTACTTCACTAATATGTTTATGACCATACTTTCTGTAAGCAACTAACTACGCTTGAGATGTTAGGCCAATCTGCCAAACACCTGAGGTTCACAGATACATAGTGTAGTGGAATATTGAGATTTAAGCTATAGTGAAAGTTCAATGAACTGCCAACGGAATGCAAATTAATGCCCTATCATTTATATGTACCTGTGCTCTAGGAAACTAAAACATCTTGACACTGCTCTTCATTAACATTAGTCACTTGTTCAATGTTCTTGTAGCCATAAATAACGTATTGTTGAACCTTGTGGATGTATGAGTTCATGTTAGTGGACTGGACTTGACTAGAGAAACTTCCACCTGAAGGGGGTCATTAGTTTTTAAGTTAAACCTGGCCCATATGGTGTTAGCTCGTCTAGTTGGATTAGAAAACTATAAATTTTTGGATAAGTGCGGTTGTTATGCTCAGATTGTATGTGCTGTCAATACTACAGAGGCATGGCCAATGTTTTTCTTTATATTCACTAAAATGTAAGTTGTGATCTAATTATTCTATGCTTCTTTTACTAGGAAGCTCTAGCTGCAGCCTTTGGAAATGGTTTATCTACAGCTTGTGTTGTCAATATTGGTGCTCAAGTTACACAAGTGGTTTGTGTTGAGGTAATAACCTTATTTTGTGATTGTCACTAATTGTGACACATGCTTGACTATTTTGAATGCCAAGAGCATTTTTTGAGAAAACTCCAATTAGATATTAACACGTCATCCCCCTCTATATTTGCAGGATGGGGTGGCTTTGCCTCACACAGCTCTGGCACTTCCATACGGTGGAGATGTATGCTCTCCTACGCAACAAATACGCATTACATACATTATTTGGTTCATTCTATCCATAGTCTATCATGCTTAAGTGCTGTTTGTTTAGTCATCTGCTACTTTTTGTCTCAGGAAAGGAATCTTCCTTTCATATGGTTTAATTTAATCTGATCGTAGGGATGATGTAGCTGTTAGTTGCATCCTGCCCATGAACTATATCTTATGAATACGAGCAGAATTGTATGCCCGAGTGAAATATACAATTACTCCAGTGCTAAAAGTATATATAAAGAACCACATATAGAAATCAAAGAAAAGGGTAAATGTTGTCCCTAAGAAGCTTATAAATGAATAACTACTTGTTACATACATTTTCTGTACGTAATCAAAACTTTTATATAAGTTAGAACTTTATAGCCGGCTTAAATTTTGAGGTTCAATTTATTTCTCGATATTGTTCACATAAGCTGTACATTGTGGAGTATCAACCTACTGTTAATGCTGCATTAGAACACTACAAACAAGTTATGTTTCCAATTGTTAATGTAATCAATATTTACTGCATTATTAAACAAACTTGTATCCAGCTCTGAAAGAGTATGTGGATCAGTGGTCGTTGGCAGGGGCTCGTGGGCTATCCTACTTGACTGCCCCTCCCCCCATAGATTAGATTTACCATTGTTGGTCGTCTTTCTTTTGTTAACAGGCGCGAATGTAATCTAAAAACCCGGGGTGTGGTGTGTGTTGTATCCGGGATCTTATCTCCCATTTTCTTCTTAATATAATGAAGCGCAGCTCTCCTGCGTTTTCGAGAAAAAAAAGAGTATGTGGATCAGTTAAAATATTCCTCATTTTTTGTTGTAGGTGACTTGCTGGCTACGCAGCACGGATACGGATACGTGTATCAGTATCCGGCGGATACGGATACGGCAATACTCCGTTTTCTCAAACAACCCGATACGTGGATACTTTTGAATTTATTTTAAAAAAAAATAAATATAGTGAATATGCAAAATAATAATGCCTCTCTGCACTAGCTCTTTGCACTTCTGAACTTCACTTCTCAGCTGAGCTAGAATCTCATCAGTCACCTTCGTGCACTTCTGAACTTCACTGGTCAGGCATGATGAACTTGCCTGTTCGTTCTTCCTCACCAACGTCCGCCAGGAGAAGATCGAAGGCCGACGGCGAGGCTCCGTAGGAAAGGTTCTCTTGACCACCAAAATGGATTCGTTAGGAGATTTAGAAGGCAATAGTGTGATCAATTGGTCTAACTCTTGGTTTATCTCACGAATTTTGGGATTTTGCGGCTAGGTTTTGAAAAGATCAAAAATAAATTGAGGAAGCAGCAGCAGGGGAGAGTCGGAGGAAGAAGCAGCAGGGGCTGCGGCGGAGCAGGGGGCGGAGGAGGCGTCCGGAGCACGGGGATTGGAGGCGGCGGGCGTCGACGACGCGTGAACGGGGATCTCATCACTGAATCGGATGGGGAAAGAGAAGGAAAGGTAGCAATGAGCTCACCTGGCCTTGCTGGTCGCCATCGGGTCGCCGCCGGCGTGCTCTATGGCCGTCAGACAGGTGTGGATGTGGGCATCGTGCTCCTCCTCCCTGTCGTGCTGGTGGCGGCTAGGTCAGGACAGACGAGAGAAGGGAGGCAGAGGGATATGTATGCTGTTGCTGTTGCTGGGCTCCTCCTTAAGTGGGCTGTTGCTGGGCTCAAACGTATCCAATGTTGGGCCAGAATCAGCCCAATACGTACTGAGAAGTATCCGATTTTCCTTTTAATTATTTTTAATCGGATACCTCCTGGATACGTATCCGAGCCGTATCCGTGACGTATCCGTATCCGCCGCGTATCCAATACGTATCCGAGCAAAAACTGAAGTATCCGTGTTTTGTAGCTTGCTGGCAACAGAGTGCCTTTTGTTATGTCTGTTTTACATGTTGGTTGGTCAATGTTTTGTTGACCTAGTTATATCCCAAGGCCTATTTTATACACCTTGTTGCTCGATGAATTTTATTTGTGCTCACTTCATGAAGTGACATTTCTTTCTTGAATATATGAAGTGACAAAATTTGTGCAGTTTCATAGGAACATAAATTGATTGTTGAATGGCATCACTTTCTGTTTCCAAGTGATGTGTTCAATTGTTCATTCTTTGGGCAAATAGTATTCTGCTATCTTTTTATTTGTTGTAACTGCATGAATTACCTTTATAGCTGTCGAACAACGTTTGCTTGTGTTAACATTCTTTCGTTACATACTCGGCTTCCTTTGTTAACAGTAGCTCCTTTCTTAACATCATTGTCTTGTAGGATATCTCTAGATGCCTTCTTTGGGTTCAGCATCGCCATGGCACGTGGCCAAACTTTCAAACCGATCCATTGAGCAAACCAATAGACATGCTGATGCTCAACAAAATAAAAGAGTCATATAGCCAAATAAGGGTAAGTAGTCTATTCTAAAGTTACAAGTTCTTAAAAAAAAAAAGAGAAGGATTTCCTAGTTGGATGTTGCTTTGCTTGGCTGCTGTTGTTTTCGGATTGAAATTTCTTTGTGAGAATTAACTTGTTAATTGTCCGAATGAGCTTCATTATAGAATTAGTTAGTCTATTAGTGCCACCTGAATCCCAAAACTGTTGATAAAGAGGAAAATTAAAACACCATTTTTTGTATATATGTTGCTGCACGGTTGTATTTTTTTTTAGCGCCGGCACGACTGTATTGTTATCCTGTTTCTCCAGTGTAAGGTGACTAGCAAATCAAGTATGTTGAAAAGCGAACAAATTCTACTTCCTATCCTTCTTTTTCTGTTGCTGCTCGATTGATTGTTACACATTTTCTCCAATGTAAAGTGACTAGTAAATCAAGTATTCTGAAAAGCAAAAATTCGACTTCCTTTCCTTCTTTTTCAGGCTATAAATTTCCATCCATCACTCCCCTCCCTCCCAAACTAATGCTATTTGGTGTTTCCATATAACTGCTCCAGCATGATAAACTGAAATGCCTGTTTCTATGTAATGAACTCCCAGTATGCCTTATGGAACCATTTAGGGCCTACTTGTAAAGGTTGGTTTGGTGTCTTATTCCCTGAGATTTTGTTCAAATGTGAACCAAATCCTATAAATCCTGGGTCGTCATGCTTATTAGTATTGTACAAGGAATTCTAAGGGCATTAAGGTAACATTTTGCTTAGGAGATGACAAAATGCTCATGTTAGTACTGTAGGTTCATAGCCCTTCTAGACATATCTTGTCTAGAGGTACCCTGGTGGTGTGAATTATTACTAGTAATCTTGCCATCTTCGTTCTTTATTTCCAAATGAATTTCTTGACATTACCTTACTATGCACATCATATTTTACGTGATAATGATCAATAAAATAAGCAGAACTTGATTTTTTTTATCTTAAAACCTTCATTGTCATTTATTTGTTATTAATACAATTGAGGTGGAATGTTTCCATGAAACTTATTTGGCATTTCTTTTCCTCTTTTACAGAGTGGGAGTTTTGATGCTGTTGCTCTTGTTCATTCATACGATGATGAAAAATCTGCTGGGCATCAGAAGACAAGACTATCAGCTCTCAATGTAATGAATTAACTCTGTACATACTCGTTTGTTCTTCCCCTTTATGTCGTTGCTGATATTATCTTTTGAGATGACCGATAGACTATATTTCTTATACTATTTGCCATACAGAAGAGCACATCTTAGTCATGCCTAGCATGCGTAAATAAGTCCTCTCTCTCTCTCTCTCTCTCTCTCTCTCTCTCTCTCTCTCTCTACACACGCACACACAACATAGACTGCATTGGTTACAGTAAGCTGTCTATTGAATTGTTGCAAATGGATTTTAGGTCTTGTGTTAAGGATGATAACTCTGGCACAGAGTCAACTTTGTTTAAAAATTGTTGTGATTCATCATTCCCTGGAAAGGGTGCACCATACAAATGTAGTAATGTAGTCTGACAAACTATTCAAGCAAAATTCGGCTGTGTTTCCTCTTAGATAAGGTACATATGATACTCATATTGCTGCTGATTGTGATGAAATAGGTTCCGCCTATGGGCCTTCTCTATCCTAGGGTTCTTGTCCCAGAAGAGTACCCTCCACCTCCTCGACCATGGTGACTTTTTATGGGTCTTCTTATTGGTGATTGTTTGCTTTTTGAATTTGAATTGGAATATGATTGATTCAGTTATGTGGTACGCTTCCAGGTTCCAAGACTATGATGACATGCTGGAAGATACTTGGCAAACAAGCGACAGTCTTCACCCTAATGGGAATGGCGGGTTTGGCATGTGGGACAGTTATCCGATGTTTCCTACTAGATTGAAGAAATTTGATAACATCGGTCTCGTAGATGCCATTGTTAGTAGTGTTCTTTCGACAGGTATATTCCTCCTTAATATCTTGCTTATTTGAAAAAGAAACTTTTCTAAAAGCTGCTGGTTTCAGGACGTGTTGATCTTCAAAGGAAGCTGTTCTGTAGCATTCAGCTGGTATGGTATTAGAGTTATTTTCTTAAAAATATCAATTCTGTTCATTCCAGAAAAATACCGATTCTTTTATATAACTCAAGATGACGACTAAGCTTTTTGTGCCTTTTCAGGTTGGTGGTGCAGCTTTAACTGCTGGCCTTGCACCAGTTCTTGAACAAAGGTTTGTTAATGTCGATCAGCTTGTTCTGGTACCGTTTCACAGAATACTACTGAAATAAATTTGCATAACTTTATATATGTATATATAGATGATATTAGTGCACAAGTAATTACAAACACCAGTACTGTTCAGGCAAAGATATTCTTTGATTTTATCTGTATCAGTACGTAACAAGTTTCAATTGTCAATACTTCTATGACTTGACTAGCACGCAACCCAAAATGTCAATTATTTTTTACTGGAGTGGGCAATTTTACTGAAAATCTGTTGTTTTCTCTTGCTTAATTGAGCCTTGTGATGCTGTTGTAATTGGCTAACACTAGTCCATTTTTGGATTTTAAAAAAGCATGGAAATAGTCTCACCGACATGATTCTAATTCTTAACTATCAACAATGGTTTAGTGTTCGATTTTCCATTTTTCAGGGTTCTAAATAAAATTCCGGCAAACCAATCGATCGAGAGAGTTGAGGTGTGTCTTCTTGCAAAACCTAATGGATGCTAACTGGTTCTTACTTTCTTTTTTTAATTCTTAACTTGCATGTTCCATTCCTTGATATAGCCGGAATAGTCATGTTTCATTTCCTCAGTTTACACGCGTCAATTCTATTGGAAAGATGGATGTTGTTGGGTGTCCAAAATCTAAGTTAATTCTTAGCATTGCATGTTTCATCCCTTAATATAGCCAGAATAGTTATGGGATTGTTTCATTTCTTCATTTTACATGCTTCAATTTCGATTGGAAATACGATTGTTGTTGGGAGTCCAAAATCTACGTTTTCCAGTTTATATCACTTAGTTTTTAATCCCTACTATTTGAAATGTTAGGTATTGCAGTCTAGGACTTACCCATTATTTGTTCCGTGGAAAGGTGGCGTGGTAAGTTTCATCTCTTCTTGATTGAAATATGTTGCCCATATTTCCTCTATACCTTAAGCAAGTATGTTGCCCATATTTCCTCTACCTTAAGTTTGTGGGTGAATTGTTGGTACATCAAAATCAATATGGCACTGGAACCTAAGTCGTAGATTTGAAATTTTGTTAAATAATTGCGGCCCACTTTTCTGTGGCCTGAGGGCGCAGAGGTGCAAAGTGCAGTAGTATTTGAATTCAGAGTATCAAGTTACCTCTATGAACTGAAAAATCCTGCTGAGTATCGAGAGTGATCCCAGAGAAAGCATACCACACTGAACTCTTTTTATTTTTTAGACTTAATTGCTAGCTAGATGCTGCTAGAAGTAGAGCAATGTTGACTCTTTCAGAGGGAAAATAAGATGCAAATTGTATGCATCTGAGATGAGGCTGGGAATTGACTTCTGTCTAATGGCTGGAAGACTTCTGATATGGCCTTATGTGTATATGCCGTGTGTCTCTGGAATATAGTAGAATAAGCTGGTAGAGTTTATTCCGGAAACTTGTAGTTGTAGTACTGTAGCACACCGACCTACTGTAGCTGCACTTTTTGGAACCTATAGGAGACGTAGCAGCCAGCCCCCCTATGTACTATAAATAGCACCTAGTGTGCAATGTAATGGAAGTCCCTCACTTGCTTTAACAGCTCAAGCCTCTCTGTAAACTGGTGGGTGTTATCCTGAGTTCCTGACCCAGTACCTGATGTGATGTGTTATCAATTGGCCTGTTTTCATTTTTATTGATTACGTTGAATTATTAATGTTTGAAAATATCAGTGCTGGTTCCTTCGGCTGGGTTTATTGTGTTCTTTCCCTTGTAAATAGTTCTGTCCAACTCTTTCTTTTTTCCGATGTTTACTAGTTACAAGGACCTCATATTCCGTCGGGAAACAGTATCGATATGCATTCCATAATGTGTGGTAATAAGGCAAAGCAATACAAATTTCTGATATTTCTTATATGTTACTTGGCTGTTTTAGCACGCTTCTTACATATGTAGGTTGTCTAATCAGATTTCATTAATAAAAAGCTAAAAATCTTGAAAATAAGTATTATTTTATGGAAAATCACAATACTTATATGATTATATATATTGCTATTGTATCCTTGTCTGCATTATTTAGCTTTAAGGTAAACAGCTCTTACTCTTTTTCTATTCAATTAGAAACGTAAATTGGGTGGTAGCGTGGATTCAAAACTAACCTGGAGTCTAGAGTGAAGAGCATTCATGCATGGACTCTCTTAAGCCAGACTGTGATCATGATACACTGATGGTCAGGAACCACCTTTCAAGTGAACCATCTAGGTCTTTCAAGCCCAATAATACTGCCAAATCCACAATAGGGGCTTAGCATTTTGTACCAGCCTGCCACATCATGTCTGATTACAAGGAGTTTCTCAACCATATGCAAAGTATAATTGCGACAAAAATTTCTCCGGTGCCTCTTTGTTACAGTTGCATTTCGTTGTACCTTGATGCTGCGGTCAGTTGTGCACCCTCCGATCATTGTTACCCCTGCATGGAGATGGAGGGAGTGATGAGTGGTTTGTAGGGAGTGGGGACTGGGGATTAAGAAATAAGCACTTATTAATTAAGGAGTTCAAGATTTTCAGCTACAAAAGAGAACTTTTTTTCTTCGATTGTATGTTCTTTCTATGTTTAGTGTTACTATAAAGCGCAGCCCGGTGCACGTAGCTCCCGCTTGCGCAGGGTCCGGGGAAGGGTCCGACCACTTTGGGTCTTTTGTACGCAGCCTTTCCCTGCATGGTCACAAGGCAACAGCTTTACCACTGCGCCAGGGCTCCCCTTCTATGTTTAATGTTACTATCATCAATTTAAATTTATTTAAGGCATTCTGTTTAGCTGGTGGTGATGTCTGGGCTGAGTTTGATGATGCTGATTGTTGAGAGGAACAGACAATTCACTAGCCGTAGTGAAACTATTCTGAGCAGTGTACAGGAAGTAGATCAAACCAGCAAAATATACCATCTGGTTGGCAACAGCTGACTATAGTAATTTAGTTGCATGTAAAAGGGATTCAAAATGTCTGTCAGCCTATGAAATGAAACTATTTTTAGAAGAATAGGGCTGCTGGTTTCTTTTTCTTTTTTTGTTTTTCTTTGGCCAAGTTTCGAACGGTTCTGTAGCTTTCTGGGCCTGCTTTCGTCCTTTTAGTCCTCACACCAGATAACAGGGATTTTAAGGGTCTGTTTGTGAGTGCTAATGTGCTATGCTGCACTGTGGTATGGAGTCCAGTTATTTAGAGGACTTTTTGTCGTTCTTAGTGTGAATTTTCCTGTGGAAGAAACTGCTTAAAAAAAAGAAATAAATAAATAAGCACTTTGGAAATCCACCGCATTGCCAGCTGAAATCTCTAGGCATTCATGCTTATAACATGATCAAACATCTGCAATGGAGTTAGTAGACTCTACCTTCCATTCTTGGCAAAATTTCAGTTTGCAGTCCATTTAAATGAATTAAATCAGAATACCAGAGAATCAGGTAACAACCTTGTTATGAAATCCTCATTCGGTATCTATCTTTCTTAGATCACACGTTATTCTATATTTCATGGTCCCAATTTCGTTTCACTATTTGTTAAAAAAATCTGTAAATGGCGATTGGAAACGTCCCAATGAAATTAATATAAAGTTGATTTCGTAAACGGAAAAACATACCATTATGTTTGATTTGACTGTAATAGCATACACGTTGCTTCCAAATCAACCAACGTTGCTGGAAATATCTGATGCTAGCGGATAAAATTCATTATAGCTACAGGTGGATCAATAATCTAAATAAGACAATCTGATTCAAGTTTTGAGAGTAATGAAACCGATAACACGCGTATTCAAAACAGGAGGCTCCACAGGTAGATCCCTTTTGCCTCCCTCTTGGTTCTTTTGGTTTTCATCTTTGGTGGACCCAACCTTCTTGGGGCTAGAAGGCTTTGTTATTGTTATTGTACAGTTATCTGTAAGTAAGAAATGAGTGTGATCCTTTTTGAAAGGGAAGGAAAGAGTTTGATCTTGCACTTGTGTACCCGTATGCATACTTCTACATTTCAGATTATTGCATTTTTTTACTTTGTGGGCAGATTTTGGGTGTCCTTGATACTGGTAGGGATGCTTGGATTCATAGAGAAGATTGGATTAAAAATGGAGTTCACATCAGGAGTAGAAGAAAATATAAGGATTCTTATTTTCTTCAGGCACAAGTAATGTGCCACTACAATACATAACAGGTGCGCTCCTCGTGCTGTGTGTGCGTCTTGCTATACTTTTGTATAACTAGCATTTTGCCCTTGCGTTGCTACGGGAGTCAATTTACAACATAGAGATCAAGATCTACGGATTTTGTATTCATTATAAACAATAGTGGTGTGCCTATGCACTCCAAGAAAAAAGAATTAATGAGATTAGGATTTTTGACATGATGAATACAATGCAGTTAGATGTTTCTCATATCATTTGGACATGCAATGGTAGCTCCAATGAACACCTATCTATTGTCTGAACTCAACCAATCTTATCATTTCTTTTAGCAAGGCTCATATTTCAGTGGTATCGGAATGTGTGAACGTGTTCTAGTTCAACATGAGATGCCTGGTGTTGCATTAGGCATTGGAAAGAAAACTGAAATATGACTAGATTGCCCTACTTTTCTCTCGATAATTTTTGGCTCAGTGGCTGGTGCATGATTCCCAACAATTCTTGCTTATATATTTTTTTTCCTGCTGTGTTGTTGAAGGCACGCGATATTGTTACTAACAAATTAAGATGCACTTTTACAGGTATGATTGTGCAACCATTTTATCAAATGTGATCGGTAGACCGCAATCGACTTTGTTACATGATGCGTTAGTCATGCATGGTGAGTCTAGTGTGGCTAGTGGCCGTTGAGGGGGCCTTGCTCCTTATGTTGCATCTGTTACTATGAGCTCCACTGGCGAGAGTGAAACAAATGGTCAAATAACATATGCCTGTATTATGATATTCATGCAAAATGCGGGTTAGGCTGGAATGTAAGCCATCATCATCGGATATGATTATGGCATGTTGATTGGCATAAACTACAAGTTATCAGTGATCCATTTGCTTTGTATTACATTTATAAAATTATAATATCAGTGAGTACTTTTCAAGAGGAAAGAAAAAACCCTTGTGCGTGGGAAAACATCATGAGTGCTTTTCCATCAAGAGAAGTGCTCACTGTATTTCTTTGAACCTGTTAGGGCATTTATAATCGATTGAGACCTCTGGAGTGACAATGCAGCACCTACCTTATAATTATATAAGCAGCATTACTATTCTGTGGCAGGTTCTGAAATTGCATGAAGTGGTAAAGAACTGGCCAAAAAAAAATATATATATATCGCCAGAGCTGCATGTAACTTATTCCGTTCTTTATACCTACAAACATATCCACAATGAGATCAAACTTCTAATGCTTCTTTGTAAAGGGAATTTTTCATTATTTTCTTTATCTTGGTTCCTTTTTGGAGTTTCTTTTTGGATCATTTGGGCTTCTCTTTTGGATCCTTTGTAATAACATGCATTCAACATGTATAGAATATGCTTATGCCATGGTAAATAACAAAGCTAAACATGTATATATCAGAAGATGACTGATTTTTTTTATAGAGGACACGGCAGGAGAACATTACTCTGCCTTATTACAACAGCTAAAAATCCTTACTATTGTAGGCAAACAAAAAAAGGAGAGGGATCATCTTCAAAGGAAATGGAAAGAGCCAACCTTGGTATTTTTTCAATTTGGTGCTGTAATTGTTCTTTTTGAATTTTTTTTATTTTACAATTGTGAAGAGCAAACCTGATAATAATCGCAGGAAGCAAAATACGGAACAAGAGAAGTGTGTTTTTCTGGTGGCATCAAAGGAGAAGTGCGTTTTGTGATGGCAACAAGAAGAAGAGCCACATGTGGAGAAATGAGAGAATCTCTTTTATAGCCGAGAAGACGGGAGATTTTGATCAGCATCCTCCCGCGGGTAGAGTTCAATGATTGAGCGGAGACCCAGAATTGGTGTGATCTTGTAGTCGCCGAATCCGGCCTCCAAGAAGATCTTTCTCCATCCATGCTCCTCCCGCTCGACTCCGTTGACGGACATGATGAAGAGATCAGTGAGGGCCTGCGTCTCTTGGACGGACCTGTCCCGTGGCGCCGACCCGACCACCATGTCTATGATTATGACTTTACCACCGGCATGTTTTGGCGGGATCGCTTTCTTGCACTGCCGCAGTATCTTGACACAATTTTCGTCGTTCCAATCGTGTAGAATTGTCTGCACACAGCACATTCAGAAACAAGAAAAGTAAGTTACACTAAAAAACTATTGCTAATAATCTAGTGAATTACGAAAGAGTCGTCGTATGGTACCTTGAGGAAGACAGCATCTGCTTGCGGGATGCTTTCGAAGAAGTCACCAGCCACGAAGCTCACCTGGCCATCAGTGGGAGCCATGGCGACGACCTGAGGCAGGTCGAGCACGGTGCACTTGATGTGCGGGAACGCCGCCGCCGAGCCGTAGCCGCCTCCGACGTCGACGAGCGAGGTGATCCCGCGGAAGACGGCGGGGCAGTCCCTGAGGACGACGTGCATGACGAGGCGGGTGTCGGCGACCATGGCCTCGTTGAACACCACGTTGTCGGCGGCGCTGGTCTTGATCATCTCCCACAGCCCCTTGCCGTGTGCCATCTCGCAGAGGGAGACGTTGTCGCCGTCGTCCGCGGCGAACCACGCGTGCATGTCGAAGAAGGTGGACACGCTCGTCTGCGCCACCGCGTGGTACATGCACGGGAGCTGCGTGAGGAATGCCTCGCTGCTGCTGTTGTTGTTTTTATCGCCGCTGACGAGGAGGCGGGACGCCGCCGTGAGCGTGTACACGGCCTCCTCCTCCTCCTTGGCTGCTGCTTGTCGGACGGCGAAGATGCCTGACATGGTGAGCACGCGCATCAGGCGGCGGAGGAACGGGAGCTTGGCTGGAGGGAGATTCGTCGCCGCGAGGAGGTCGGGAAGGGTGATGGCGCCGCCGCGGCTTAGGATGGCGTCGGGGATGGACAGGTCCAGGGCGCACTTGAGCGCCATGGACTTGACGAAGCCGAAGGCGGTGTGCCAGATCACGAGCTGCCCCTGCAGGAGGTCCTTGGTGCTCGGCTGCTGGTTTTGGCTTTAGGCCATCAGTTCGAGCCGGCTGTGCTACCTAGCTCAGGATTTGTATTTTGCCTTTCGATCGTCCTCTGATTATGGCAAATAGCTTTGCGAGAAGCCTAGAACTGCCCAACCAGCATATATATAGAACGTGATGCCAAGGAGATCAGTGAAAACCACATGGCCTTAACAAAGCGGTGCTGGTTTGCAGGAAATAAGAAGGCCTTTGAGGTGGGCCAACACCCAACAGCAAAACTCGCTCAGATTACTCCAGAGTATCATGCGCATTAAATATCTTGTCACATAGGACATTCGATGACACGGTAGAGAGTACAAGATACATCTTGTTCATGATTTCTTATCTTAGACTTGTAACTGCTCACAACTATGTAAATTGTTAAATGTTTTAAGAAGCGTAGGAAACAACAAACCAGTATCAAGCATTGGAGAGGCTATAGCTTACTGCTATACTCTCTTGTTGACATGTCACTCTTGAGATTGGCACCACTATAATAATTGGGGAAGAAGCTCTAATTAAGGTTGTACTAAAACGAGCGCTCCATTTGGTTATACAGTACTCCCTCCAGTTTCAAAATAGTTGTCGTTTTAAGATTGTTCTAAGTCAAACTTTTTAAACTTTGACTACAAATATTTTCTAATATATTAAGGTTATGAATGTGAAAATGATATGAGTAGATTCGTATTGATTTCATAAAAGTACACTTAAACTATATTTTATAAATATTTTATAGGAAAAAGTATTAGTCAAAGTTATGTTTTGGAGACCGTGTCAATGTCTAAAACGACAACTATTTTGATACTGGAGGGAGTACGTCATAGTTTAACTTAAGAGCAATGCTAAATGGATAAAATCCGAATCTACAATAGTTACAATGGTTTGATCGGCGTCTAAAACTACTTCCACGTCGCATGAGCTTTTGCGATTGCCTGCTCTACGTTACTCCATCCGTTCTTAAATTGATGTCAATGTTGACTTCTTGAGTTACGTTTGACCGTTCGTTTTATTCAAAAAAGTTTAAAATTTATCATATATTTTGTTACGATTTATTTTATTAGTAAAAAAATTTGAAACATAACTTATACTTTTGCACATTTGAGCACAATATTTTAAATAAGAGGAATGCGCAAACATAACTTAAAAAGTCAACGGCGACATCAATTTAAGAGCGGAGCGAGTAAGTAATTAGTAAAGCTTATGCTCATGGAGGTGGAATGTGTATCCACGTTTATAGTTGTGGATACGTATACGAGTGTTTGAGATTGTGTTATGCTTTCATTATTTAGTAAAGCTTAGGCAGTGCCGCAGTTTTTTAAAACCATAGTATTAAAAAACTATAATTTTATAACATAGTGAAAAACCATAATTTAGAAGAAAAAGGTTATAAGTGGAGTCTTTAAAACTCCAAAATAGTTGCATTTTTAGTAGTACTATAGTTTTGAAACTGCAAAATTTGTTACATCGAAACACATTCATACCTCTTAAAACCAAAAATTTGTTACATCCAATCGTGGTCGATGTCTGTGGTGCCAGACGAAGCGTGAAGCGGAGGCGAGCCATCAAGTTTCAGTGATGTTACGTAGTCGAAGCCCTCCAATTGTCCGCGTTGCTGGACGAAGGGCGCAGAGAAATCCAAGTGCTCAATCTCGACTAGATGTTAATCTGGCTTGTGGCCTAAAAAACCGTTGTTGTTACAGAGGGGTCGGTCCTATTTATAGACCTGGCTCTAGTGCTATAATATAGTTTACAATGTGGCCCTTCGCCATTACCAAAAACCCTTTGTTGGTCGTCTTGCTATGTTCTGTAATATATGGTCCTCCAGCCCCCAACATTAGCCCTCAAGTGATGAAGGGATTGACGAAGTGATCCCTGAAGCAGTTTGTTGTTTTTCTTTTGTATCCGGCTGTATTTTCCTCTTATTTTTGCTTTGAATTTTTTGATGTGACGAAGCTTTCCTTTGTTTTGGTGTCCTTCATTGCATGTTCTTTTTTGAAGTCCTCCTGTTTATTTATTTTTTGCATTTTATGTCCCTGTCCTCTCGCTGTCTTTATATATGAGCCGCCTCCTGCAGTTGTTGCCAGTTTTACTTCCCACCTGCTCGGTTCTTTTTACTGCTATTCTTCTGCTCGAAGGTATACTTCTCGTCCATAATATGGTCCGAAAAAACCGTCTGGTCGTCCTCGTGATTATAACTCCTTTCGACCTGGTTACACATTTACTATTCAAACCTCTTGTTTCAAATGTGACTTGGTTAGGTGCTATGCCGAAGCCAGTCTTTCGGATCCTGATAGGGGGACGATGGGTCCTTCGTCCTGGGAGTCATGAGATTGTTGTCTTCGCTTCCTATTTGGATGCCTGTCTTTCATTTCCTTGCTTGGATTTGTTTAGTCAAATCTTGTCTTTGTATCACCTTCAGCTTCATCAGCTTACGCCCATCGCTGTTGCAACTATTTCTGCCTTTGTATGGGCTTGTCGTTGAGAAGACGTTAGCCCTGAAGCTAGCGCTTTTTCCAACTTTATCAAGCTCGCCATAATTCTTATTATGGTACTCTAAAATCTTCTCATCGATGTCCTTGTTTTGGTGTGGTCGACTTCGTCCCAAGACAAGGGGTAGTGGCACCATTGTCCGATATGATCCTTCTTCTTTTTGATACATGGACTAAGTTCTGGTTTTACTACTCTGCTCCTTGCGATGGTCTTCTTATTAGTAGGGTGGCTGAGATCTGGATAACCGATACCCTGGTTATAGAGAGTTGTCCTGCCACCTTTCGTTCCCTTGAGGCCTTCTCGAAGGTTGCTCGTCGTATGAGCCTTCGTGAACTTTTGGAAGAGTGTTTCACGGCGGGCATTTGTCCTCTGCTTCGCGGTGTAAGCTTCATGGCCATTGGAGCGTTTGGAAACCCTAAAGGTATGAATGTTTTGGTGATTGGATGACCCTTCGTATGTGACTAACATTTTCATGTAGGTTGTTGATCATGGTCACATGTGAAGAAAGCTCCATCCGTTGGTGGTGTACGCCAACACACCCTAATTCTATTGTCAAGGATGATTGGTTGCCTTCATCAACACAAGAACGGACTTGATGGAGTCGCGGAGAAGATATGGATCAAGGCTAAGGACATGCTAGATCCAAGCTAGTGTTGCTTGGTTAGATGGTAGCTTGAGTCCATAGGAAAAACCGGACTATCAAGGGGGTTCAAGTTGGTTCTCTTGGGTACTCAATAGTGTAGAGATCTTTGGATGCATTGTGAGTCTCTCGGACACTTGGAGTAGAAGAGAAGAAGTGAAGGAACCAAAAAGGATGAAGTTGGAGTCAAGGATCGAGGAGAAGATCGAGATCAGATTCAAGAGAAACCACCGTATGATACGGTGCCAGTCACCGTATGATGCGGTGACTGCGAGGAAAAGTCCAGAGAAGAAGAGGATCTGGCAGGTTTGATCTGGAGTCACCGTATGATACGGTGAGATGGTCACTGTATGATTTCCAGAGTGTTGGCAGTTGCTGGAAGCTGATGAGATGAAGCCACCGTATGATATGGTGGGGGTCACCGTATGATACAGTGATCCCTGAAGATGAAGTCCAGAGAAGGAAGTTTCCTCTGGCAGGTGACATTAGAGTTACCGTATGATACGGTGTTCCTAGTCACCGTATGATACGGTGGTTCCTACGGTGACTGTGTCGACAGACTGGTTTTGGTAACGGCTAGTTTGAGGTTGGATGCCTATATATAGCTGGTTACCTGTCTCTTTGGGGGTCTCTTGGCCGTTGGAATAGTTGAGGAAGCCAGGGAGAAGCCAAGAGCAAGAAGAGGAAACACTTGAGAAGGATTTGGAGTGATCCTAGTGCTTGAGAGAGTAACAAGTTTGCATCCATTGATCTCCAGGCTAGAGAGTGCTTGAGAGAGTCAAGTTGAGCTGTTACTCTTGGTCTATGGCAAGACCTAGACCGGTTAGGCGTCGGTGTTGAGCTGTCCAAGGAGATTGTGGAAGCCGGCACAAGTTTGTACACGGCCTTGGAGCTTCCCGTGCGAAAGAAGCATCACTAGTGGAGCGCCCTTTGGCACGCATCAGCGGAACCTTACCTCCGGAAGAGTACCCGGGAGAGAGCCCGGCGGGACGTGCCCGCGACTTCACTCGGAGGGTGAAGTGTGCTCTAGGAGGGATCGCCATTGAGCGGAGGGATGGGTCGAGACTCCAACGTGTTGACACCAAATTTTGGCCCAGGGCCCATTGTCAGTGAGTAACAGGGTGTCCGCCGGGTGGAGAAGATTGTGTACAAAAGTGGTGGCCCAAAGGCAATTAAAAAGACGGAGAAAATCGTGAAGACGCGCATGTGTGGGTCTGTGTGTCCTGTTTTAATTCTTTTTCTAGATTTAGAAAGTTTGACCTAATCGTGGTCGAGTCGGAGTCTTGCCTCGGGTGTATAAATATAAACCCAGCTGCTTGTAATCAAAAAAATATATATCAATACAATCACTTTTCGACGCATCGCCACAACTTCTCGACGGGTTCTTCGTCAGCATCGGCGTCCATCGGGACTCCGGTTTCGACTTAGATTTCGTCAGGTAAGCGCATCGATCTTTAGTATGTCGACTTGTCCATATTAGTTATCCGGTAATTTAGATCATCGACTACATGGAATTGTTTAAGACCTAGTCCAGTTCTTTGTTACGGTTAGTTGACTTGTCCTAGCCGCGATCTTGTTTGCCGATTGCTGATGTCGATTTCCTGTTTGATCTAGTTATTCGAGTCACGGTTAAGGTGCTTAGTCGATTAGATCTGCTCTTGGTGATTGGGTAGGCAGTTTGACTTGTCCTGTCTGCTTCGCTTAGTTGACGTGTCCTCGGCGAAACAGTTGCTAAGAGTTAGATCTAATTTACTGAGTACCTGGGACTGGTAATTGCCGATTATACTTGTACCTGTCGATCGTGTAGAACAGTTTGACGTGTCCTGTTTTACTTCACTTAGTTGACATGTCCTCGGTGAAGCGATAGTTAGATTATGGGTAGGTTTAGCCGATTGTTTACCACGTTCAGATCTATGCTTGCGTGCCTTTAAATATCTTATTGTTCCTGTTCAAGTGTAGGTTTGAGCCTTCTTTTTTGTCGATGTCGATTCACTTTACCATGATGCTTGCCGATAGATTTTGCCGATTGCATGCTTTGCCGATTGCCGATTCTGACGCATGTCTGTTTTATTTATCGCGCGAGTATTTACTATTACGACATGTCGATTCGTTTCTAGCCGACAGCCGAGTATTTATTTTATTATCTTTTATTTACTAACATCGGCTGCGGTTATGCATCGGCCTGTCCGGGGCCGACAGCCCAGGAATTTTACACGCTTTTCTTGTCTTTGTCGATTTGCAGGGAAAATCGACTGGCACGCTCCGGAATTCACCGCGTTCCAAGTTTGGTCCTGAACAGAGTGAAGCAAATCTCTCAGGCCACGTGTGCGAAGCGGTAGAATACACATTTTACCGCCAACACACTTTTTGGCACGCCCGGTGGGACAAGATCTAGTTTTAGAAGCAGATGGCGTTCGTTCAGGCTATTGCTGATGATGGTTCGTTGATGGTAAAGGTCAACAGGTCTGGATTCCCGCACCAGTGGTTCGTGATGACAAAGATCCTTCTGAGGTGACTAGCAACAATGAGTTGAGTGCTTGGGAGAAGATGTCTTTGGATCAGAAAAAGGCATATCAGAGTTATCTGTATGAGTGTCAAGTGAAATACTTTGAAACCATCAAGATGACACGTGGCAAGATTACATCAATATCAGCTTCGCCAGTAGTGATAAGAGCAGAGGAATTGGCTGCAATGAAAGCTGCGAAGTTGCCAGATCGAGCTTTGCTGGAAGAAGTTCTGAATGCTGCGGTTCACAATGCTTTCATTAACCAATCAGGGGTGCTTGTTAACACTTTGTACAACATGTTCAAGGCGCTTGCTGATGGGACTCTGCAGAATGAGCCTGGATTTGTAGGACCATCATTTACTGCACCAGCTACTACGCCAGTACGTCCTATACATCCTGGTGATCAAGCCACAACTCAAGAAGGGACAAGTGCTGATCAGCAAAGGCAACCATATGGTATGCCACCAGAATTGTGGTCTCCAAGTGCTCAAGCTTTGGCTGCAGGAACTGCTCGGGTATCGGCGCCAAATCTTATCGACGCGCTGATGTGCACGTAGAGGGAAGTAGGTGGTACCTCTACTGAACCAAGGATTGGTCAAACCTCTCAGACAAGATATCATGTGGCTCCCAATGTCAATTCTGCACTGTTCAATCAGGAGATACCGCAAGGTTACCACAGGGTGGCAGATTACAGTGAGCATTACAATAGAGAGCAACCCGCTCAGGTGCAGACACAGTTACAACGACCAGTCCAATTGGCTGGGGGGCAAGGACAAAATACGTCAGAAGATATAGTTGCCAGGTTGGCTGAAGTCATGAAGGAGCAGTTCGATTTCAAGCCCAAGGAGCAGAGCTTTATGTATTGACGTCCATATCCAGAGTGGATGGAACAAGTTGCCTTGCCACATCGATACAAGCTGCCAGAATTTTGTAAATTTTCTGGGCAAGATAATGTTTCTACAGTGGAGCACATCAGCCGATATTTAGCACAGTTGGGAGAGGCGACAACCCAAGATGCATTAAAAGTTCGTCTGTTTCCTCTGTCATTATCTGGATCGGCATTCTCATGGTTTACTTCCCTTCCTGCGGGGTCCGTGCGGAATTGGGCCGATTTGGAGAAGAGGTTCCACTCTTATTTCTTCACTGGCATGGCAGAGTTGAGCATATCAGATTTGACGGCTGTTCGTCAGAAGGCTGGGGAATCAGTTGCCGATTACGTCCAGAGGTTCAGAATCATCCGTGGCAGGTGTTATAACCTGAATCTGACGGATCGGCAAATGGCTGAGATTGCTTATCAGGGTTTACTGCCTCAGATTAGAGACAAATTTGCACCTCAGGAAGTCGATGGCTTAGCGCAGCTCTTTCAGAAGGCGTCGATTCATGAAGGGCGCATCCAGAATACACGTAGCAGACAATTTCAGACGGCTTATGCCGATTACTCGTCTGATTCCGATGATGAAGCCGAAGTTGCTCTTGCTGAGTGGACCAGGAATAAGAAGTCTGTTCTCTGTCCATGGGTCAAGCAGAAGGCAGAAGAAAAGAAATATGATTTTGACGTCAACAAAGCTGATAAGATATTTGATCTGCTGTTTCAAGAGAAGCTTATTCAACTCCCACCTAATCACACTTTGCCTTCAGCTGAGGAGTTGAAGAAAATCAAGTGGTGCAAGTGGCATAATTCTCCCTCTCATCATACCAATGAGTGCAAGGTGTTTAGGCAACAGATCCAATCGGCAATTGAGAGCGATCGCATCAAATTCTCTGGTCAGAAGCCGATAAAGATTGACGGTCATCCTTTTCCAGTCAACATGATCGGGGGATCTGCTGGATTGATCGGCAAGTACTCAAGGAAGAGAGAGAGGGAAGACAGGAGATCTAGTGATGATGATTTCTATCCACACTGGAATTGTCCTTTTTTCCAGTACTGTTGGGAGCAAGGTATGAAGCTACCACCGATTGAAGGCTGCCCAGGTTGTAGCAGGAGATCTGGAGATTTGTACAGAGAAGTTGGTACTTCGAGCAGGATTCCTATGCGGAGACAGTATGATCGCTTTGAAGGGAGGCTGACATCAAGGGTTTCTGTACAAGAAAGGCTTGGGCCTGTTAATCAAGTTGAAGACTATGAAGAAGATTATCAGGGTGAGTTCACAGAAGAAGGCCAATGGTGTCCGAGTGGTATGTTTACCAAGACATAGAAAAGAAGAGCACAGAGGACACGTTGCCGGGAGCTCAACAAAGATGTGAACCCGAAGGATGACCATGACAAGGGGCCCAAGTCCAAGAAGGTATGGAGACCAAAAGTCAAATCTCAGGTACATGAAGTCGAGGCTCCTGTTAATATGGTATTTATGCTGCCACGAGAATTTAGTTCTTTGGGTATTAATGAATCGGAAGAAGAAGCTTCTGCCGAATTGTTATTGGGTCCACAGCAGGCAGTGTTTGAGAAGCCATGTGGTGTTGATCATCTTCATCTGAGGGCTTTGTGTCTTAATGGTTTCATCAATGGCAAGCCGATGAGTAAGATGATGGTCGATGGTGGTGCTGCTGTCAATGTTTTGCCGATGGTGACGTACAGGAAGATCGGCAAACTGCCTGAAGAATTGACCAAGACCAACATGACGTTGAGGGATTATGGAGGCAGGAGTTCTGAAGTCAAAGGAGTCACCAATATCGAGGTTACTGTTGGGAGCAAGACTTTGCCGACTACGTTCTTCGTGATCGAAGGCAAAGGATCGTACGCCGTACTACAGTAAATACCCATTGTGGAAGCTGATGCATTGTGGAAGGGATACAGCAATTAGCATGAATCCAATACCCATTTACTGTAGTACGGCGTACGATCCAGTGGATCGGCGACGAGATGGAGACTATTCAAGCTGATAGATCGGTGAGTGTGGCAACTGCAGATTTTTTGCTAATGATGGTGGAAAACTTGCCGTGCATATCAGGGACTTACTGGGAAGGTGAGGCATTGGACGTTACCGATGAGGGTGTCTGCATCACGGAAGGATCGGCAACCCCGCGGTTGTTGTAGCAATTACCGGACCTGGACGTTGATCGGCCGATGGAAGCTGAGAAGGAAGAAGTAATTGACAATCGGCTGATCGATGAAAGGGAGGAAGGAAAGCTTGGTCATGGTTTTGTATCGGCCAATGAGTTGGAAGAAGTCGATATTGGGGATGGTGACAAGCCTCGGCCGACGTTTATTAGCAATAAGATTTGTAAAGAGTTTAGAGATAAGTTGATAGCAGAATTGAAGGAATACAAAGATTGTTTTGCTTGGGATTATTCCGAGATGCCTGGCTTGAGTCGAGATATTGTTGAACACCGATTGCCTATTAAACCTGGGTATCGGCCGTTTAAACAACATAATAGGAGAATTAATCCGAAGATTTATGATGCTGTCAAGGAAGAGATTACAAAGTTATATGATGCCAAGTTTATCCGACCATGCGGATATGCAGAGGTGTCCAGTATTGTTCCGGTGATCAAGAAAAATGGAAAGATGCGGGTTTGCATTGATTTCAGAGATTTGAATAAGGCTACACCCAAAGATGAGTACCCGATGTCGATGGCAGATGTACTGATCGATGCTGCTGCTGGACACAAGATTTTGAGTTTCATGGATGGAAATGCAGGATATAATCAGATTTTCATGGCTGAAGAAGATATTATGAAGACTGCTTTCAGGTGTCCAGGAGCTCTGGGATTGTTTGAGTGGGTTGTTATGACTTTTGGGCTCAAGAATGCTGGTGTTACGTATCAAAGGGCAATGAATTTCATCTATCATGATTTGATCGGCCGATTGGTGGAAATTTATATTGATGATGTGATGGTGAAGTCTAAATCAGTCGAAGATCACATTGCCGATTTGCGTGAAGTGCTGAAGAGGACCAGAAAGTATGGCTTGAAGATGAATCCACATAAGTGTGCCTTTGGTGTGTCGGCAGGTCAATTTCTAGGCTTTATTGTTCATGAGAGAGGGATTGAAATTGATCCAAGAGTATGGAATCGATCAAGAAGATTAAACCTCCCACCAGTAAAAAGGAATTGCAGTCTCTGATCGGCAAGATCAATTTTGTGAGGAGATTTATTGCTAATCTTTCTGGGAAAATTAATGCTTTTACTCCATTGTTGAAGTTAAAAGCGGATCAGGAATTTCGATGGGAAGCCCAACATCAGAAGGTTCTTGATGATATCAAGGAATATTTAGTCTCACCACCTGTGTTAATGCCACCTAAGCCAGGTATTCCTTTCAAGTTATATTTGTCTGCCGATGACAAGTGCATTGGTTCGGCATTGACGCAAGTACAAGATGGCGATGAGAGGATTATCTTTTATCTCAGTCGACGATTGGTGGATGCAGAGACCAGATATTCTGAAATTGAAAGGTTATGCTTATGCCTTTACTTCTCTTGTACTAAATTGAGACATTATCTGTTATCCGAAGAATATACTATTGTTTGTCGATCCGATGTCGTCAAATACTTCTTGTCCGCTCCAGTATTGAAAGGCAGTGGGAAGTGGATGTTGGCAATTGCAGAATTCGATCTTAAATATGAGTCTGCTAAAGCTGTGAAGGCCCAGGTATTTGCCAATTTGATAGTTCAGCATGGGGGGCATGATGAAGGTGTGGTGGAGCCAGTTCCATGGCGCTTACTGTTTGACGGGTCGATTTGCAAACATGGATGTGGTATCGGCATTGTCATTGTCACCCCAAAAGGGTCCATGTTTGAATTTTCATTCACAGTGGAAGCTCATACTAATAATCAAGTTGAATATGAAGCTGTGTTGAAAGGGCTGCAACTGTTGAAGGAAGCCAATGCCGATTTTGTTGAAGTTGTTAGGGATTCTTTGCTGATTGTGGGGCAATTGAATGGTGAATATGAATGCAAAGATGAAGTGCTTCGGGATTATTATCAGAGGTGTCAAGATCTAATGAAGAGCTTCAAGATATCACGTTTAGTCATGTTCCTCGACAAATGAATTCTGAAGCTAATGACTTGGCTTAGCATGCATCTGGGTATCGGCTTATTATAGGTTCTGTCGATAATGAAGCCGATGTCAATTTGCAGGATTGGAGGATCGAGATCATGGATTATTTGAAGGATCCAACCCAGAAAACGTCCAGAGAGTTACGGTACAAGGCGATAAAGTATGTATTAGTTGATGATCAGCTTTATTACAGGACCTTAAAAGGGATTCTGTTGAAGTGTCTGAATGCCGATGAAGCCAGGAAGATGCTGATGGATGTTCATGATGGGATTTGTGGGACTCATCAATCGGCGTCAAGATGAAGTGGTTGATCAGAAGAAGTGGATATTTTTGGCCTACCATGCTCGAAGATTGTTTTGAATATTATAAAGGCTGCCAAGATTGTCAGAAGTTTGGATCGATTCAGAGAGCTCCGGCATCGGCAATGAATCCTATTGTGAAGCCGTGTCCATTCAGAGGATGGGGAATCGACATGATTGGTGAGATTAATCCTTCATCTAGTAAACCAAGTGGGTTGAAGCAGTACCTTATAGAAGTGTAGCCTCGAGGGATGTGATTGCTTTTGTTAAAGAGCACATAATTTACAGATTTGGTATTCCTCAGACTATCACTACAGATGAAGGTTCTATCTTTATTTCTGAAGAGTTTAGAGATTTTGCTGATGATATGGGTATTAAATTATTGAATTCATCGCCATATTATGCCCAAGCAAATGGTCAAGCTGAAGTTTCAAACAAGTCCTTGATCAAGTTGATTAAACGCAAAATTAAAGATCAGCCGAGGAGGTGGCATACCTCGTTAGCCGATTCATTATGGGCATATCGAATGTCTCGTCATGGATCGGTACAAGTAACGCCATATCAGTTGGTTTATGGGCATGAAGCTGTTTTGCCGTGGGAAATCAATGCAAGATCGAGAAGAGTTGATTTGCAGAATCAATTGACAGCAGAGCAGTATCATGACCTCATGATGGATGAAGTGGAAGATGTTAATCAGCAGCGGTTGGTTGTGTTGAAGAAAATCCAAGATAATAAGGTACGGGTGGCTCGACATTATAATAAGAAGGTGGTGACCAAGCAATTTGATGAGGGAGATCTGGTCTGGAAAGTTAGGTTGCCGATTGGTGCACGAGATAATCGTTTTAGCAAGTGGTCACCTAATTGGAAAGGTCCCTATATAATTAGCCGATGCATACCCGGTAATGCTTACGTTTTGAAGGAGCTGGATGGAGAAGAATTTGGCCGAGCGCTTAATGGAAAATATTTGAAGAAATACTACCCTAGTATTTGGGTGGATTCTTAAAGTGTTCGGTTGAATTTCCAGCGGAGCCGACGTTAAGAGCGTCGCCTTTGAGATGGCCGATGCTACTGGTATCGCCCTTAGGAAATTATAAAAGAAGAACAGAGGAAGATGGAAGCAAATATATGTTGCAGAGTGTTCAAAAGAACAAAGCTTGCAAGCTATTGCATCATGTATGGCAGAGATACAAATTTCTACGCCAAAGATACGCACTGCGGTTTCTACCAACTACAGTAAGGGATAGGAGATGATGTTTCTCCTTTTGCCGATTGTTGGAGTATCCGCCGGGTGTTGGCGCAGGGTAGGATGGGTCAATGCTCACGGCGTCAGGAGAGGAGCAAATTCATGGACCCCATCATGTCGAAGAAGATATTATCCCTGAGAAGGAACCTTATCTGACGAAGAACATGAGTTCTTCCTCGTTGTCTGAAGAGGAGCCGCCGTTCTTGGGATTTAGCTCAAGAGGGATAGCGTCGATTGGAGGAAAGATGGAAGGGCAGAAGGCTAGAGTAAAAATGCAAGAAGATAAGGGAGGTTTGTGGTTGCTATCTTGCATATTGGGATGCATTATTCAGGCTTTGTGAAAGGGATTTTCTTACTGGCCATTGCGGTGATGATTCCGGTGAGGGAAGTTGGTCCTTTTTATAGGCCGAGATGAGGAAGGAGATAGGATCAAGGAATAGTAAAAGACCTGTTGCAATTAAAGTGATTGGTACAAATTGTCTGTCGAAAGGGTGCACGCCATGTGAAGACAAAGGTACAGTTCATTATGTCAGATGCACAGTTTTCACGTGAAGTGTCATCTAGAAGCTTGCAGGCGTGAGAAATGAGGAAGCAATCCGGCGCATGGAGATTCCATACCCCGGCTTGGGGGGGCATGTGTTGACACCAAATTTTGGCCCAGGGCCCATTGTCAGTGAGTAGCAGGGTGTGCGCCGGGTGGAGAAGATTGTGTACAAAAGTAGTGGCCCAAAGGCGATTAAAAAGACGGAGAAAATCGTGAAGACGCGCATGTGTGGGTCTGTGTGTCCTGTTTTAATTCTTTTTCTAGATTTAGAAAGTTTGACCTAATCGTGGTGGAGTCGGAGTCTTGCCTCGGGTGCATAAATATAAACCCAGGTGCTTGTAATAAAAAAAATATATATATTAATACAATCACTTTTCGGCGCATCGCCACAACTTCTCGACGGGTTCTTCGTCGGCATCGGCGTCTGTTGGCGTTTCTTACGCACAGAGATTAAATTCAACTTCCGCAAGCGCACGGAACACCGTTGTAGCATTTCACCCAGGAGTATTCCAAGGGTATCGTATTTATATTTCCACAGGGAAGCAGGGCTAAGAATATCATGAATTAACAAGGAAACATCTATTATTTATAACTTGCAAACTAGACCAAAGCATGGGTAAAGATTGAAAGATGGGTGGCAAGCCAACACACACAAGGATTCCATATGAAGATAAAGAGATAGAACTAGTCAACTGGGAGGACAACGAGAAGAAGGGTATCTGCCTAGGGGTTACAAATATCTACTTAAGCTTCATTATAGATTCGTTCCTGCATATCGGGCACACGTATGCCAAGGTAGCAACCCGAGAATTAGGTTCAACTACCTTGGGGAACTACGTGCTATTGACCTCCCTACTAAAACCATCACCCGGACGTGGTGGATTACAGAGACCGATACGCCTGTCACACGTACTCGCGGCCACCATCCTCCGTGGGGTGTAGAGCAAACTCACGTCTAGAATAGTTCCTTGAGCCATACAAGCAAATATCCTAGATAACTTACTCTTCGCGTAAGAGCAAGCCAACCATGCATAACAAATCTATGTGGATTGTGTAAGCATTTGCGGTGCAAACAACCCATGCAGATAGACCTACCGTACACAGACGTGGAACCAACACAAGAATTTCTCTATAATTATTACTTAAATAAATAAATATAAACTAAAAGAAAACTAAAATAAATAAATAAGAAAATAAATAAAAAAATAATTATATTAAAGAAAGTATAAAAGAAAAGATACACGAGAACTTTACCCAAACTCCGAAGAGAACTCCGGAGCTCCGAGCGAAGCTCTCACTTCTACTCTAACTCCCATGACCAACTAGCCTACTCTAAACTACACAAGTGGAATGATCTTCCATGAGCTGAGCGTGACCCTACATTGGGTCTTCTCTTCTCATGTGTGATGGTGCTGGTGCGAGTTGAACCGGAGGGAACCAGGGGTATTTATAGCCTCCTCACGGCAGGGGGTATTTTATAGCCGAAGATGACTTGGCGGGGCCCCCAAGGCAGGCCGGCCGGCCAGGTAGGGGGGCCGGCCGGCCGCCCGTTGTGGCGGTTGGCCACCGCCTTCGCCCTGGACGGTCCTGATGCTCTCCTGATGGCGGTTGTCCAGTCGGTGGCTTTGTGGGGGCGGCAGAAGAGGAGTGAGGGCCAAGTTGAGGCCCAAACAGCCCACCTTCTAGAACGTCGGTGGAATTCTTCTGAACAGGCTTTTGATTCTGCGTTGTGGGCCTGTTTGCAGCCCACTAGAGGAAGGCCGAGGCCTGTGGCTACCATGTGGGGCCGGCCGGCCTATGGTGGGGCCGGCCGGCCTGTGTTTTCTGCCGGCTGGGCCCACTTTCCTTCATAATTGCCTCCTGCACTCAAATATTCACCAAAACTTGTGGAGTAGCATTAATCCTATCTACTATGCACAGAATCTTGGTGACATGCATTTATTTACCGGTAGGGTGGCGGTCAAAACATGGTTTAACGACCGCCAACAACCTGCCCAAGCTTAAAGTTTGCTCGTCCCGAGCAAACTCAGAACTTAGGGTACCGGCGGATCAGGAGTTAATAATAAGTGCCCCATGGGTAATAAAGATGCAACAACATACTCCCTAAATAGTGGTAAAGATACAAGAACACGGAAGTATTCACAAGTGTTGCATATTCGTGGGGCTTATATACTTTCACCTTGTCACATAGCATTAAAGATCAGAACAGCACTTTTGGACGAGTCATGCAATTCTAGCAGGTATATATCCAGAGTTTTTATGTGCTGCAAGACAAGGTAAAATTTCTCCTTTGTTTGGTTCACACTTCCCCTCTCCCTCTTATGAGGCTACTCCTACAAAGCTTCACTCATTCCTACATTCTACCAGATAAGGCTTTTATATGGAGCTTGGTAGGAAATGCACAAATATCATGCATATGTCGTAAAGCAAAAGAATAAATCTTAAGAGACATAGCAACTCCTTATATTCTGGTCATAGGGAAAGTTGTGATGGAGGGGGAGAAGATGAACGCACACTTATGGAAAGGAGGTTTTGAAAACTTTGGCCCATTTACTTTGCTCAAGATGTTTATGATAAGAACCATATAGCCTTCTATTTTGAGATGCAACCATGGAGTTTTTTTTTTTGATATACTCCATGGTGCATGAGGCTATATGATGAGAACACGACGACGGTGTCCATAATTTCCCCGATCTTTCACGGCACAACGAACAAGCACACACTAGCAGCAGAAATATTTTCTTCTCTTCTTGGACAGATGTAGTGAGAATAGAATTTGAGGGCAGTTCAATCCGTGTATTCTCGTGAATATATAGCAGCAGACTCGACAGAGAATATTTCACCACGGTAGCAGTATAATTTTACTGATAAAAATCCTTAATCAGCAATACAATGAACTCAAGCTGGCCCTTCACGGCAGATAAGCAATTAGCAATAATTGATATCACGGCAGAACCAACCAGGAGAGAAATAGGCCCTCGATTAACAAGATACTAGCAGTAACAAGATTGATAGAGGGATTGACTTATTCAGAAAATAATCCAAACCCTAGATAAAATTCTTCCACCCGTGAGCAGCACACACACGGTCAGAAGAAGGGATCTCAGAACAGATCAAGACACGTACCTAGGTAGCCAGAACCTGATCACGTTCTCCTTCACAATCACAAGGATCGATACTTGCCGCTTCACGGCAGGGACGATGGCGGCGCCAACGTAGGTTCTGGAGGAGAAACTCTCGACAAAATAAACTCAACAAAACCTAATCTGTTACATGGGCACTGCCCTGGCTATATGCGGCGCACAGGCCAGCCGATGGAACAAGTCCGACTCAAACCAGAAATGCCAAACCAGACAAGGCCCTAGCGTGACTCAAACATGCTAATAAGAGGCATTAAAATAATACGGCAAGCCGGCTAATACTAGTAATTAGGAATCTGACCCAATTAACGTGATACCTTGAAGTCGTATATGTATCTGCAGGTTACGTTGGATTTTCCTTGATCTCCACCTGCATGGAACCTACAATAAAATATTTCTTCCTTCTCCGTGCTTGATTATGCTCATTGCTTAATAGCTCAGCTCCTTTAAATTTATTCTTGCACCAATAATGCAAACTGCCACCAGCTGAAAATATATGAGGAGCCATGGGCTTATCATCCTCTCTCCCTTGAATCAAAGCCGTCCTCAGCTTTGAGGTAATATCAGTCAGGTCGCTCTTATTTTCAGCAACTATGTCACCATAGCTAGCCTTCAAATCACCACCAACAAAATTATGCTTTCTTGGCATATGATTAGATAGAATATTGTCATTCTTGTCATTGAAAGGAATAGTGATAGAACAGACTCTTATAGAAGAATCATTAGCATCCTGGCAAGCTATTTCAAACCACCAGCAGGAATTTCCCGACCTGCAATTGCCACATTACTAGCAACAACTTTCTGACCTGACATTGCCACATCATTCCCTTCCCCTTGAAGCAAAGCCGTCCTCGGCTTTGGGGCATCATTGGGTGGCCTTTTCTTTTTCGCTATAGCAGCAAACTCATCAACCTTTATAGCACTCTCCGGCATCGGTTTTAGCACATGATGCACACCTGTATGCACGAAGGAATAAGTGTTTGATCGACCACCATGTGTAGCATCACGATCGAACTGCCATGGTCTTCCAAGCAACAAATGGCACTCACTCATGGGTGCCACATCACAGTCCACACTGTCAACATAATCTCCCACTGAAAATTTTACTCTCGCCTTGTGAGTAATTTTCAGCGTGCCGCTTTTGTTCATCCATTGAATATAACGCGGCGTAGGAAGCCTCCGCATGGACAAGGATAAAGCATGCACAACATCTGAACTAATAACATTAGTGGAACTACCACCATCAATAATTAACTTGCATACTTTGTCTTGTATTTTGCATTCTGAATGAAAAATACTAGAGCGCTGCCCTTTCACATTAATGGCAGTGCCATCATGCTGTACTTCTCGTGCCAACACAGATAACCCATTAGAAGCATCATCGATAGCATCAATGTGAGGGTCGACATGAATATCTTCAAAGGAAGAGTTCGCAGCATGTTGCTCTTTATGTTCCTTAGGAGGGAAAACAATTTTAGCAAGACCGCTAGCAGATTCCTTTTCACCTTCATTTGATTTATTTTCAAATGCGAGTTCATGCAGTTTACTAGAAGAAATATCAGTAACACTAGCTTTCACTTGTACACAATTTCCGGACAATAAATTAGAGTTACCTCTGAGGGCTTCTTTAATTTTCCAGCATTCTGCAATAATAGAATCACTCCAAGACGAACGTTGATTCAGTTTAGTGCCAAAAGAAGTTTTGCCGCTCACAACAACTATTTTTTTTGACTCAGACGGAGGAGCAAATTGGTGTCGTAATACCTCCTTCATTTGTTTCCAAGAACAGCAAGATGTAAGAGTACCCGTGCATCTTCGTTGCCACTCCCTCCACCACCAGAAAACATGGTCGGAAAATGTGAGCTCTGCACATTCCAACTCAATACATGATGGAAGTCCACGACCCCGTAAGAAAACCTCCAAAGCATCTTCCCACTTATAATAATCATATGGAGTAGAATTGAAATCCAATGTTGGCACAAAATTCATCTCCAGGATGAGACGTTCATCCAACATGATAAATGTGAGCAATAATTCAAGGACAAAAGTTCTCGAGCAGTACCGTGAGAAACCCGAATCTGATACCAAATGATGAGAACACGATGACGGTGTCCGTAATTTCCCCGATCTTTCACGGTACAACGAACAAGCACACACTAGCAGCAGAAATATTTTCTTCGCTTCTTGGACAGATGTAGTGAGAATAGAATTTGAGGGCAGTTCAATCCGTGTATTCTCGTGAATATATAGCAGCAGACTCGACAGAGAATATTTCACCACGGTAGCAGTATAATTTTACTGATAAAAATCCTTAATCAGCAATACAATGAACTCAAGCTGGCCCTTCACGGCAGATAAGCAATTAGCAATAATTGATATCACGGCAGAACCAACCAGGAGAGAAATAGGCCCTCGATTAACAAGGTACTAGCAGTAACAAGATTGATAGAGGGATTGCCTTATTCAGAAAATAATCCAAACCCTAGATAAAATTCTTCCACCCGTGAGCAGCACACACACGGTCAGAAGAAGGGATCTCAGAACAGATCAAGACACGTACCCAGGTAGCCAGAACCTGATCACGTTCTCCTTCACAATCACAAGGATCGATACTTGCCGCTTCACGGCAGGGACGATGGCGGCGCCAATGTAGGTTCTGGAGGAGAAACTCTAGACAAAATAAACTCAACAAAACCTAATCTGTTACATGGGCACTGCCCTGGCTATATGCGGCGCACAGGCCAGCCGATGGAACGAGTCCGACTCAAACCAGAAATGCCAAACCAGACAAGGCCCAAGGCCTAGCGTGACTCAAACATGCTAATAAGAGCCATTAAAATAATACGGCAAGCCGGCTAATACTAGTAATTAGGAATCTGACCCAATTAACGTGATACCTCGAAGTCGTATATGCATCTGCAGGTTACGTTGGATTTTCCTTGATCTCCACCTCCATGGAACCTACAATAAAATATTTCTTCCTTCTCCGTGCTTGATTATGCTCATTGCTTAATAGCTCAGCTCCTTTAGATTTATTCTTGCACCAATAATGCAAACTGCCACCAGCTGAAAATATATGAGGAGCCATGGGCTTATCATCCTCTCTCCCTTGAATCAAAGCCGTCCTCGGCTTTGAGGTAATATCAGTCAGGTCGCTCTTATTTTCAGCAACTATGTGACCATAGCTAGCCTTCAAATCACCACCAACAAAATTATGATTTCTTGGCATATGATTAGATAGAATATTGTCATTCTTGTCATTGAAAGGAATAGTGATAGAACGGACTCTTATAGAAGAATCATTAGCATCATGGCAAGCTATTTCAAAACCACCAGCAGGAATTTCCCGACCTGCAATTGCCACATTACTAGCAACAACTTTCTGACCTGACATTGCCACATCATTATAACTTTTGCATGGTCTTGAAATATTCTTGAGCCTTCTTCTTCTTTTTTTTTGAATGGACCAAAAGTTTTCCAAATGTAAGAAGATGCTTGGTTGATTTTCCAAACATTCCCTTTTTTTTTGGAAAGAAAAACAAGAACACACGTGAAGGAGTTTATGACCGGAAGAAGGAGTGCTTACTCTCAAAAGCATTTAAACCTTAACTAAACTCAACGCTAGAACAATTGGCTATGAGTGGGGCTGGTTTGAATATTGTCATGATATGGCTCTGGTAGGTAAATAAATCATCACAGAGGAAGTGTTATCCAAAACAAAAGGTTTTTTTTAAGACATGCAGCAATTTAATAGAAAAACAACTCTGGAATTTAGCCATGCTAAGAAATTGCGACAAGTCCTAATCATGCCATATCATAATCCACAATGCTTAGACTTGGTGTGATAAATGCAACCCACAGAACAGGGCAATACTTGTGATGTAATCATGCTCGAGTAAAGATAACACGTATGTCAGGAGTAGAAGTTGCATCGATGCGACACATGAGGAACTAGTTATGTAACTTGATCATCATTTCCTTTAAGTGTAGCATGCACCAAGATTCTAACATTTATTCAAAACAGGGAGTTTATTATTATTTATTAAGGAAGTTGGGAATACTTACCTGGGGGTCCTCCCCAAGCTTGAGTCTTTGAAAGACTTGAGCTTGTGTTGTACTCCCGCTTACCTGACGGTCTTCCCCAAGCTTGAGCCTTTGTAAGGCTTAAGCTTGGTTAGTCCGCTTCCTCAATCCTGCAAAAAGAGTGAGGGTGATACAAATGGCTAGCCCCTAATGGGCATTGCCGGAAACCTATATTTTTGGTTTTTTTTTTGAAAGGGAAAGGGCACAATTCAAGAAGCATATAATTTCGTATACATATGTACTTACCTGGCGGTCCCTCCCGAAGCTTAGCTCTTGCAACTATGTGCAAAGCAAAGCGATTAAATCTTTCATTTGGAAGCACTGGGTCCGCCTTGTTGGTTTCTTCTTGAATTGTGTGCCTTTCATGTTGCCTGATGGACTTTTGATTGCTCTCATAAAGATCCTGCATTGGTTAGTGCAAATCCATTCGTCTACGTTGCACATATCTCTATAGTTCCATTGATCAACCTAGACACCATGTCTAATTCGATCAATTATGTACGAAGAGCAGAGGCAATGATACTCTCCTTCTGTCATGAAAACATCATAGAGGCATGTGTTTTTCTGTTGTTCAGACGGACACCGGGCATAATCTAAGAAGACCATAGACACAGAAGTGCCGCACCCAAGCAACAGAAAGAGAAGCAGGCGATTGATTTATGACCAACAGCTCAACCAACACCCATGTAAGAATAGGAACTTCAAGAGCAAGGGGTCTGGTCAAAAAGATGCAGCATATTTTCATCAGAGAGCAACTCAAAGTATCTTTGCATTCACAAAGCATTGAACTAGTCAACTGGGAGGACAACGAGAAGAAGGGTATCTGCCTAGGGGTTACAAATATCTACTTAAGCTTTCATTATAGATTCGTTCCTGCATATCGGGGCACACGTATGCCAAGGTAGCAAGCCGAGAATTAGGTTCAACTACCTTGGGGAACTACGTGCTATTGACCTCCCTACTAAAACCATCACCCGGACGTGGTGGATTACAGAGACCGGTACGCCTGTCACACGTACTCGCGGCTACCATCCTCCGTGGGGTGTAGAGCAAACTCACGTCTAGAATAGTTCCTTGAGCCATACAAGCAAATATCCTAGATAACTTACTCTTCGCGTAAGAGCAAGCCAACCATGCATAACAAATCTATGTGGATTGTGTAAGCATTTGCGGTGCAAACAACCCATGCAGATAGACCTACCCTACACAGACGTGGAACCAACACAAGAATTTCTCTATAATTATTACTTAAATAAATAAATGTAAACTAAAAGGAAAACTAAAATAAATAAATAAGAAAATAAATAAGAAAATAATTATATTAAAGAAAGTATAAAAGAAAAGATACACGAGAACTTTACCCAAACTCCGAAGAGAACTCCGGAGCTCCGAGCGAAGCTCTCACTTCTACTCTAACTCCCATGACCAACTAGCCTACTCTAAACTACACAAGTGGAATGATCTTCCATGAGCTGAGCGTGACCCTACATTGGGTCTTCTCTTCTCATGTGTGATGGTGCTGGTGCGAGTTGAACCGGAGGGAACCAGGGGTATTTATAGCCTCCTCACGGAAGGGGGTATTTTATAGCCGAAGATGACTTGGCGGGGCCCCCAAGGCTGGCCGGCCGGCCAGGTAGGGGGGCCGGCCGGCCGCCCGTTGTGGCGGTTGGCCACCGCCTTCGCCCTGGACGGTCCTGATGCTCTCCTGATGGCGGTTGTCCAGTCGGTGGCTTTGTGGGGGCGGCAGAAGAGGAGTGAAGGCCAAGTTGAGGCCCAAACAGCCCACCTTCTAGAACGTCGGTGGAATTCTTCTGAACAGGCTTTTGATTCTGCGTTGTGGGCCTGTTTGCAGCCCACTAGAGGAAGGTCGAGGCCTGTGGCTACCATGTGGGGCCGGCCGGCCTGTGTTTTCTGCCGGCTGGGCCCACTTTCCTACATAATTGCCTCCTGCACCCAAATATTCACCAAAACTTGTGGACTAGCATTAATCCTATCTACTATGCACAGAATCTTGGTGACATGCATTTATTTATTGGTAGGGTGGCGGTCAAAACATGGTTTAACGACCGCCAACAGCGTCCATCGGGGCTCCGGTTTCGACTTGGATTTCGTCAGGTAAGCGCATCGATCTTTAGTATGTCGACTTGTCCATATTAGAGATCGATGTGGCTGCTAGTTATCCGGTAATTTAGATCAATCTAGGGTTTACATTATGCATCGACTACATGGAAATGTTTAAGACCTAGTCCAGTTCTTTGTTACGGTTAGTTGACTTGTCCTAGCCGCGACCTTGTTTGCCGATTGCTGATGTCGATTTCCTGTTTGATCTAGTTATTCGAGTCACGGTTAAGGTGCTTAGTCGATTAGATCTGCTCTTGGTGATTGGGTAGGCAGTTTGACTTGTCCTGTCTGCTTCGCTTAGTTGACGTGTCCTCGGCGAAACAGTTGCTAAGAGTTAGATCTAATTTACTGAGTACCTGGGACTGGTAATTGCCGATTATACTTGTACCTGTCGATCGTGTAGAACAGTTTGACGTGTCCTGTTTTACTTCACTTAGTTGACGTGTCCTCGGTGAAGCGATAGTTAGATTATGGGTATAATTAGTAGCTATTGGTTTAACCGTTCTTTCGGGGTGTTTAGCCGATTGTTTACCACGTTCAGATCTATGCTTGCGTGCCTTTAAATATCTTATTGTTCCTGTTCAAGTGTAGGTCAGAGCCTTCTTTTTTGTCGATGTCGATTCACTTTACCATGATGCTTGCCGATAGATCTTGCCGATTGCCGATTCTGACGCATGTCTGCTTTATTTATCGCGTGAGTGTTTACTATTACGACATGTCGATTCGTTTCTAGCCGACAGCCGAGTATTTATTTTATTATCTTTTATTTACTAACATCGGCTGCGGTTACGCATCGGCCTGTCCGGGGCCGATAGCCCAGGAATTTTACACGCTTTTCTTGTCTTTGTCGATTTACAGGGAAAATCGACTGGCACGCTCCGGAATTCACCATATTCCAAGTTTGGTCCTGAACAGAGTGAAGCAAATCTCTCAGGCCACGTGTGCGAAGTGGTAGAACACACATTTTACCGCCAACACACTTTTTGTGACCCAACGTGGAGTAGGGGAAGGCGCCATCCTTCCGAGACCACGGGAAAACATCATGAGCATTCTCTATCCTTTCTCTTTTACTAACTAGCATTTGCGTTTCTGCATTTACTCTTATGCTAGTAGAATTGCATGATAGGTTGTCTCTTTGTTACTTGGTAGAATTGCTTTTTAGGGTGTTGCTCTTTGCTAGACTAGATTGTGTGCGCGCATCGCTAGCTTCTTGTCATCACCATATCTAGTCTTGCTCGCTTCACACCTCGAGTACGTTTGGGAGAAATTAAATAGACACCGATTCACCCCCCTCTCTCGGTGCCCTTGATCCTTTCAAGTGGTATCAGAGACTCGTTGCTCAAATAAGGCTTAACCGCCTTGAGTAAGGATGCCGGTAGGAAGTGAACCACCCCCGTTCGATGGGACCGATTATGCCTATTGGAAGGCTCGCATGCAAGCTTACCTCGAGGCTCTCGATCCTATTGCATGGGAGGTGACGAGTTCCGGTACCTCTCTAAGAACTCCCATTGGTACTCTTGATGTGAATCTTGCTAAGGTAAATGCTAAAGCTAAAAATGCCTTGTTTGAAGCTATCTCTAAAGAGGTCTTTGCTCGAGTCAAGTCCGCGGGTACCGCTCATGAAGTGTGGATTCAAATCCAACAAGTTCATGAGGGTTCCTCGGATGTGAAAGAGGAAAGATACTATGTCCTCAAGGACAAATATGATGCTTTCACTATGTCTTCACTTGAGCTAATCAATGATACTTACTCTCGCTTGAATGTGCTTGTAGAGGATATCAACTCTCTCGGTGTGAAGTAAAAGATTGATGATGGTGACCTTGTGCGGAAGATCATGAGGATTCTCCCAAGGGAGAAGTATGGAGCACTCATCACATGTCTCTTCAACACCGACATTCAAGGACTCACAACCCACAAGCTATTTGGGAAGATCACCGCCTTCGAGAGCTACAGCCTTGACAAGAAGCTTGATGAGAAGCCCTCCAAGAATCTTGCTTTTGCTTCCGAGGGGTCAAGCAAGAAGAAGGGGAAGAAGGTGATGACTCAAGAATCAAGTGATGAGGAGGTTGAAGAAGATGATGAAGACTTGTTGCAAATCCATCCAAATGACCTAGCACTCCTCATGAAGAAAAGGTTCATCAACAAGAAAGATGCCGAGTGCTACAATTGTGTGGAGAAAGGTCATTTTGCAAAAGAATGCACAAAGCCAACCAAGAAAGGCAAGAAGAAGACTCAAGAGTCAAGCGATGATGAAGAAGAAGACTCTATGAGCAAGTACAAGATGAGGAAGAGGTTTGTTAAGAAAGAAAGCTCTAGAGGCAAAGCAAGAAAAGTTCATCTCGCAAGGGTCTCTTTGTTGGAGAGTGGGTCACGGACGATGAAGATAGCAATGATGAAGAGATTGATGACTCATCCTCCAAGGGCAAGAAAATGGCCGGTATAGCTCCCACAAACATCTCCGAGACTATATCTCCACCTCCTATTTGCTTAATGGCCAAAGATGATGATAGTAGTGATGAGGATGAGAAGGGCGAGTCCGAGGATGAGTTTGATGAGGAGGATAAGCCCACTTATGAGGAGCTCTTGGATAGCATTCTTCTAACCGGCAAGATGCTCAAGAAAAAGGACAAGACCATTGCTAGGTTGGAGAAGGAACATGAAGTGGCCGCTTTCCGAGTTCGTCAACTCGAAGATGAGCTTAGAGACTTATCCATCACTCACAAGACCCTAGGTGAGAGCTATGACAAGCTTGAAGAAGATCACATGAAGCTCAAGGAGAAGTCCAAGTTACTAGAGGATGAGCTCAAGCACCTCTCTACCTCTCTCATGACCTTGGATGAAAGTTATGACAAGCTCAAGGTCGATCACAAGAGTCTCAACGAGAAGTTCAAGGTCCTTGAGGAAGAAAACCAATCCAACCTTGAAAAGAGTAACACTTCTTCTTCTATCATCCACTTCCGATACTTCATATATTACTTGTGATGGACTAACTCCCTCTCTTGAGAACACATCTCTTGGTGAGAAAATCTTGAAGGAATATCATCAACTCAAGGAGGAGAGAGCTTTGGTGATGGACGGCTTTGAGAGGCTCACAAGGGGAAGGACTATTCATAAGGAGATACTTGGTCGCAACCTTGTGAACAACCCCGGGCACAAGGGACTCGGCTCCTATCCCGCCACCATCAACCTCATCGGCAAGGATGATGACATACCACCTTGGGTAGTCCTTCTCATGGCGGACGACTACTATTGTGAGAAGTGTTGCCGAGACGGGCACACTAGCAAAAATTGTCCCAAGGTGAGAAGTTCCAAAGTTTTTCCTAACGCTAACTTGTTCCATGAGAATACACACTACAAGCTCTTTAGGGACAAGAAAGGAAGAGTGAAGGCGAATGCTCTTGGATCTCCCGACAAGAGGAGGACGATAAGGAGGATTTAGGTGCCCAAATGCATAGTTGACCTTGAGAGGCCAACCAAGTGCGAGTGGGCTTCCAAGACCAAGACCTAGAACCGTGATGGTGGTGGACCGTGTGCCAAGACGATGATTCATGAACGTCCACCACAAGCTTTGAGTGCCTCATCGACAAATCTACTCTACAAGGAGGTAACATGTATCATAGTAGGTTTCCTTTCTTGCATTGCTTGCATGGTTGTTAGGTACTCCTTTGTGAACTAGTATGTTTGCATCCATGCATATGTAAATAACTAAAAAGAAAAGAACAAAAAAATTAGTTCGAGGTCTAACTTTCTCAAGATAGCTATGAGCAAGGGGGAGTGCTTGAGTTGGTGGATGATGGACTCAAGGCAAGGTTTGGCTCATAGTGAGTAAGCTTGAGAGAGGCTCAAACTTGACCTTGAGTAGGTTTCCTTTATGCGCTGTCTTAACTTTGCTTGCATATCACATAGCCTGTTTAAATTACCCTTGCACTTGTATGATATGCTTGTCTCATGCATTGCATATAGGAAATCACAAAGGAGTGGTCACACTATGAGGAAGTGCTTCATTCCCAATATGATCTCACATCTCATAGAAGTGTGACAAAAGAAAAGAATTGCGCTTCATGCCTATTGAGTCTTGCTAAATGATCCTCAAGGTTAAATCTACTTGCACGGATCATAGGCAAATGGCTCATACATACCCCCTCTTTTGGTTTTATCCCTTTTGATTCTTATTGGATTGATTCTTATTTGCCATTTGAAAAATTAATATAAGCCTATGTGCAATCTATATTGGTTTATTTTCAAAGGAGTGGTTGAGTGTCCCCTTTCTAGTCCATGCATGGTGTTTATTTGGTTTTTGTGTGAGATGTATGGACTTAGAAAGAAATTTTCTTGATCTCAGCGTTTCTGGGGTCACCGTAATATACGGTGGTAGTCACCATATGATGCGGTGAGGGTCTGACCCTCTGGTCCTTCTGTTCTGGGAAGTTACTATCACCGCATCATACGATGCCAGCCACTGTATGATACGGTGACCGTGGCTTGTGCGCCCAGTACATAAGGATCACCGCATCCTACGGTGGTAATCACCGCGTAATACGGTGACCTAGGGTTGACCGTTATTCATTCCAGATCTGAGCCGTTGATTCAAAATTCGATCGATCTCGGCCGTCCGTCTTCGTTTACCGTAAATCCCGTTCGTCACTCCCGGTTACTGTGCAAAATTCACCGCTGTTGGTATTTCTTACACCAAACAGAAAACACCCCCTTAGGCTGGTTAGGCCTAGAGTGAATATTCCCGGTTCGGCGCCAGAAATACCTGGGGTTAAGTTACTTGCTGAGGATATGTAATAATCCACAACTGGCAACGAGTGCCAGAAATGTATTATTAGTGTTTAATCATAAAAGATAATCCGCAAGCGCACGGATAACCCGTTGTAGCATTTCACCCGAGAGTATTCCAGGGTATCGTTATTTATATTTTCCCAAAGGAAGACGTAGTTGACAAATGTGTACTTATACTCATGGTGTTACAAATGATAGATCATAACCAATTTCCAAATGCAGGGGTAAGGCAATAAATGGATAGAGGATAGTGCGACACACACAGCACGCATTTCCACTCTCTGATAAAAGACGAGAGGCGGCTCCAAGCTAGACTAAGGTTAAGTAAGACGAGCTGCTACTCCTAATGTACATCGTCAAGTAGCGTGCGTAGCATCTACCTATAGCCTAAGCTGCACACAAGCCAAGACTAAGCTGTTCTACTTCCAAGCTATCATCGGGAGATCCAGCGATCAGAGTCTGCCCCAATCTCCGGACATTTCATATATACTCCTACGCCATACCCGAACGTGGAGGATTACAAGGGACGGACAGGGCTGTCACCACCTGCCGCCTACCTCTACAAACCGTGGGGCACGAACACGCATCCAAAGGTGGAAAGGAAGCCCTAGCACCATGCTAGCATAACTAATCACAACTCTAGATCTGTCGAGGCACCTCGCAAGGCGATAAACCTAGAGCACTCTTGCAAGACAATGGACCCAATGACTAAGCAAAAGGAACAATTAGATCCAGCGAGCGATTACTTAGACAAAGGATCAAAGCTAGCACTACGTTAAGCATAGGCGTTCGTCGCTCAAGAACGAGCGACGAACGATGAACGATGAAGAACGATCATCGTTAACCGATGATCGAGTATGAACGAACGACGAACGAACGATGAACGATCATGAACGAACATCGATGAACGATGAACGAACGATGAACGAACATGAACGAACGAAGAACGTTCATCCAAGATCAAGGATGAACGATGAACTAGCATAAGCACATAACTACTACAAGAACGATGATATTCCATTGATAAATAAATAAGTCTTACAAAGAGAGTAAAAGGATACAAGGGAAATACCCCAAACTCTCCAAGGGACTTGGGAGCCAAAAGGGCAGCCCACTACTCAGCCTAAGCCTAACTAGAGAGCCCCTAGCTCTGGTTGTGTGGAGGAGCGAATGAGCCTCTTGTGTTGTGTGTCTTCTAAGGGGAGGGGGTACCCCTTTATTTATAGCCCTTCAAAGGCGGTGGAGTTGAGGCGGTTCCGTAGGTCGGTGGCATTAATTGCAGGTGGAACCGACCTCCTGAAGTCGGTTGCAAACCGCCATAGAAAAGTGGACCCAGGGGGCCTCCCTGTCAGGTCGACCGACCTAGGGTTGGGGGTCGGCCGACCTGGCCCTGGCCCCTCCTGGGCTGGGCTTTGGCAGGTTTGCTCCCCTCGGCCTTTTAGCCTCTTTTCCAGGTGCGTGGCCTCAGTTGATATTCTGGTAGGTTCTGGGCCTTTAATCCTTGAATTATATTCCCGCGACGAGGGTCGTTTGATGGACGTGTTGGAATCGTCGCCTTGGGCCTTGTTTATACCTGGAAATCCCTGTTTTCCACCTGCACATCCAAATCTAGAGGTACATGTGGAAATAGGTTATTTGATAACAAAAAGCAAGTAACAAGTGTTAGTTCTTCCTTATTTATAGAGCTAATTGACGGTCAAAAACTGGGTCTAAGGACCGTCAACAACTCCCCCAAGCTGTCCTCCTTGCTCGTCCCGAGCAAGAAGTAGGACTTAGGATGTTGATCAGGAGTTGCTACAATGTTTCATATCTCCTAGGTACCATGCACACAACGAAAAATACTCTCCTTTGAGTTGAAAAAGTTGGCATGGTAACTCACCCTTTACCTTACTCCTTATGGGGCGCATGGCTTTTTCCTTGTCTTGGGCGGTTGAGAGATAGAACGGTTATAACAGAGCACCATTCACTTGTTCATCGTTTGACTTTTATTTTCCGGAGGTTTTCAAAATTTTTGAAATAAAAGCAAAGTTCCTCAAATGATGCTCTCAAATCGCTCAATAAGTGTATATTCCTCACCAAGGCATTATTGTGTTGCCTCTTGTCATCCTACTTCTAAGGCTTGTATGTGGAGCTCAAGGGAGGGATGATATGAGGCATACTTGTATCACACATATTGCCGAACCAAAAGAGTGGATCTATGGAGAATGCAAGTCATACAACCTTGATCAAGATGTGCATGTGTGTATATGGTGGTGGTGAGGTGGAAGAACTATACTCCTTTTTATTTGTTCCTTCTCTCTCTTTTTGAATTTTTTTTTAGGAGGACATGGCTATCTTTCTTTCTTTCTTTTTTCTTTTTCTCAACATTTTTTTTCTTCCCCATTTTTTTTCATAACGCTCTACTTTTGTATGAGCAGGGGATTATTTTTTTTTTCTGTTGCATAGCCATGTCTCCAATGATAAATTTTGAGAGAGGGGTAACAATGAATTTTTGGAGTATTTATTTTAGGTGGAAAGTGTGGTGGTATTGCTTAACTTCCAGTGTAGATGTTTAGCATGCGAGGTGGAGTGTTCGTGATCTTGATCAATGAGAGTATGACAAGCTTCTCACTAGGGTCACACAATTTTGATAAAGCTCAATGCAATGACAAGCAACATATGTGTAAGGGTTTACAAAGTAAGAGCAACATATGGCTTTGGTAGGAATTTTGATCATTGAGGAACTTTATCAATTTTTGTATTTTGTAAAATAAAACTCCGAAAGTTAAGTCGTACTTTGAACAAGATCATAGCAGCCCTATTTGTACCATATCATATCTCACAACAACTTAGACTTAGATCAAGCACTATGCAGCCTACAAGTTTCAAGTTCTAGGTAAGCATAAGCCAAAAATCTCAAAACTTGGGAGAGCACTAAGTTGTGACTAGGTACAGACGAGAGATAAAACAGAGCAACTATTCATCATCTCAACATAAGGAAGGTGTTGGCGGTTCTTATGCGATAAAATTAAAGTCATTAATTCCGCAAGCGCACGGATCACCATTGTAGCATTTCACCTTGGAGTATTCCAGGGTTATCGTATTTATATTTCCGCAGGGAAGTAGAGCAAAAGGGAGCTGAACAGTAGCAATGCACTGGATAATTTGGAGAAAGACATAATGTATCAACTATACTTGAGACGGGGGTAAGATAGGCATGATATATATGGGTGGCACACACATCCTCAAATCCAAGGTAAAAAAAAGAAAACTGTAGTATACATTTGGGAGAGCAACGAGATAGAGCTAAGGCTACCTGTATGTTTACCTAGTATTTACTCTTTCTAGTAGTCTAATCTACAAAGGTTATCTACTCTAGTCAGGATCACACACATACAAGTCATGTCGTTTCGGGGCACACACGTGCTAGGTCAACCGATGATGCTAGTTCAAACCTAGGGAACCGTATGCTATAATTAAGACCCTGCTGAGTCCAACCCGGACGTGGTGTGGATTACAGAGACCGGTGCAGCTGTCACATACGCTCGTGGCTACCATCCTCCGTGGGGCTGGGTGCCAAACGTGCATAGGCCAAGATCTAAGCGCCACGCTTACAACCCGCCTAGAGGAACTACTCTTGATCAACGGAGCAGTCCTATCTAAGAATAAACAAGCACAGATTTCACACGACGTCATCTCGACGAAGGCACTCTCTCGTACTTGCATACTCCAACAATCACGAATCCCACAACAAGACTTCTACGAGCACTTACTTAACAGAATAAATAAACTAAATAGAAAAGAATTACTAAAAGAAATAAATAAAGATAAAACTAATTATTGAATAAAATAATATCTCAAAAGAGTAAGGATACAAAGAACTATACCGAACTCCGAGAATACTCCGGAAGCCCGAGAGAGCTCTCACTCTACTCTACTCTACTCTAACTCCCAAAGCTACTACTAAACTAATGAACACTTGGATGAAGTGTGATGGTGCGAATTGTTTCTGCAGCCGGCCAGGGGTATTTATAGCCTCTCCAGGACCCAGGGGATTAAATAGCCGAAGCTGGAGAGGCGGTGGCGCCAAGGTCGGCCGGCCGGCCAGGTAGGGGGCCGGCCGGCCGTCCCCTGTGGCGGTTGGCCACCGCCTTCTGCCTCAACGCTCCTGATTCACTCCTGAAGGCGGTCTGAAGGTCGGCTACTTCGTGGGGGCAGCAGAATTGCAGTAGGGGCCAAGTTAAGGCCCAAATGGCCCACCTCTGGTAAGTCGGCGCAAATCCGCTGGGTTGGGCCTTGAATTATGTGTTGTGGACCAGTTTCCAGCCCACTGGAGGAAGTCTGGGGCCTGCGGCCACCAGGTGGGGCCGGCCGGCCTAAGGTGGGGCCGGCCAGCCAGGGAAATTCCCTGGCTAGGCCCACTTTTCTCCATTATTCACTCCTGCATCCAAATATCTACCAAAACCTGTGGAGTAGCATTATTCCTATCTACTATGCACAAAATCTTGGTGTTATACATTTATTTACCGGTAGGGTGGCGGTCAAATCATGGTTTAATGACCGCCAACAACCTTCCCAAGCTTAAACTTTGCTCGTCCCGAGCAAACTCAACTCAGGGTACCGGCGGATAGGAGTTACAAAGAAGCGCCCCATGGGTAATAAAGATGCAACAACATACTCCCTAAACAGTGGTAAGTTTACGAGAGCACAAAATATTCATGAGTGTTGCAAAAGTCGTGGGGCTTATAAGTTACACCTTGTCATGCAGCATTGAAGATTAGAACGACACTTTTGGACAAGTGAACAATTCTAGCAGGTATGCATCCAGAGTTTTTACGTGCTGCAAGGTAAGGTGCAAAAATTCTCCTTCGTTTTGGATGGCACTTCTCTTACCACTCCGATGTGAGTCTTATTCCTACAAGCTTCACTCATCCTACCTTCTACCAAATGAGGCTTTGTATGTGGAGCTTGGTATGGAACGCACAAGTGCCATGCATATATTGTAAAGCTAAAGAATGAGTCTCAATCAACATAGCAACTCCATTTATTTTGGTCATAAGAGATGATGTGATGGAGGGGGAGAAAATGGACTCACACTTGCGGAAGGGGGTTTTGAAAACATTGGTCCTTTATTTTGCTCAAGATGTTTATGATAAGAACCATATAGCCATTGACTTTTATCATGCAACCATAGAGGTTTTTTTTTTTTTGACTACTCCATGGTGCAAAGGGCCATAATTTGTTTTGCATGGTTCAAAGGAAACATTCTTGAGCTTTTTGGATGGACCAAAAGTTTTGCAAACTCTGAAAAATGTTTGGTTGATTTATCCAAACATTCCCCTTTTTATTTGGTGGAAAGAAATTTCGAAAACACACGCGCGAAGGAATTATGACCAAAATTAGGAGTGCTTAGTTTCAAAAGTACATCAAACCTTAACAAAACTCAATACATAAGCAAATGGCTATGAGTGGGGCTGTTTCGAATATTATGATATGGCTCTGGTAGGTAAATAAATCCTCACACTAAGAGAAGTGTGCCAAAACAGAAGGGTTTTAGGTACTTGCAGCAATTCAAGAAAAACGTCTCTGGATGAAACCATACTAAGAAATTGCAACAGGTCCTAATCATGCCATATCACAATCCACAATGCTCAGACTTGGTGTAACAAATGCAACCCACGGAAATAAGCAACACTCATGATGTGATCATGCTCAAATAAAAATAACACATATGTCAGGAGTAGAAGTTGCATCTATGCGACACATGGGAAGCTAATTTGTAACTCGATCATCATTTCCCTTAAGCGTAGCATAACACCAAGATTCTAGCATTTATTCGAAACAGGGAGTTTATTTATTTATTAAGAAAGTTAGAAATACTTACCTGGGGGTCCTCCCCAAGCTTGAGTCTTTGCAAGACTCGAGCTTGTATTGAGGCTCTTCCTCCTCCTTCTTGACCTGCAAAAAAGAGTGAGGATGATACAAGTGGCTAGCCCCTAATGAGCATCGCCGGGAATTCCTATTATTTTTGTTGTTTTTATGGTTTATGAAAAAGAAAAACAAGCGCTAGGCCTAGCTAGGATAACGATTGGGATGGCCTCCCCAATCGGAGGGCTCTCATTTTTACGTCTTTGAGCTAGACGTTCTCCATGTCTTCAACTTGTTTGGACCTCGCTCGCTGGAGAATCTGGCGAGGTAGAGGTTCCTTCTTTCTTCCGCCACACCTTGGTTGTCTTCTTTGTGTTGGTGACGGCGACCTTTTCTTTAATAGGCGCCTTCGTTGTACTCTCATCGGTCGATACCGTAGCTGCCTTCTTCTTCCTTGAGCGCCTCGCTCTCCTCTTCTTAGGCGATTGTGACTCGCCTACTCCTTCTTGCGGGGGAGGAGTAAGAGGGGCTTGAGGTGTGTTTGGCGGCTGAGGCATCCTCCTTGGAGTCCTCTAATATTTTGCTAGCCTTCTTGCATTCTCTCTTTCCAGATAGTCTCTAATAAGCTTGTCTGGCTGTGGCATGGGTGGAGTAATCTCAATCTTCTCCACTCTCCTTGGGTCCTTTCCATATATGACCCTCACTTGCTTGCATTGTTCAACCTTAGGCTTGAAGCTGAACGTCTCTTCCCTGCCGTTGAAGTCTAAGTGGATCTCTCCTGCCCCCACGTCGATGTTGGCGTTGGTGGTGCTCAAGAACGGTCTCCCGAGGATGAGAGGGGTCTTGACATCCACTTCCATGTCAAGCACAACAAAGTCAACGGGGACGAAGAAGTTTCTGATCTGTACGGGGACGTCTTCGGCAATACCCGCAGGATGACGAACGGACTGATCTGCGAGCTGCAAGCACATAGCCGTAGGCGATAATGGACAGTTTAACCTGTCATATACCGTCTTTGGCATAACGCTCACGCTTGCACCAAAGTCACAAAGCGCTTGAGAGAAGTGCTGGCTGCCAATCGAACACGGGATAGTAGGGCATCCTGGATCCTTCTTCTTTTCCGGAAGAATGTTCAGAATGGCTGCGCTGCACTCTTCTGTAAGCTTCACTACCTCCATTGCTGGAATGGGGCGCTTGTTGTTGAGGATGTCCCGGAAATACCTAGTATAAGTAGGTACCTACATGGCATCAAGCAGCGGAATATGCACATATATATGCCGGATGGCCTCAACAAATTTATCGAAGCGCTCATCCACGGTGAGCTTCTTCCTGCGGTCAGGATAGGGCAAGCCTGTGGTGTCAAAATACTCGTGAGGTGCTGTCTTAGGTGGAGTTTGCTCAACGGGAGGATCTGTCGTTGGTTCCTCCTCGGAGCTCTCCTTCTCGGCATCTTCCTTTTCAGGGACCTTCTTTTCTGGAACCTTTTTACCGGCCTTCTCCTTAGGAGCTGCGTTTGGCGTCTTCCTCTCTGCACCCTTGGGGTAAGGTGGGTCCACAGTACCTCTTCCGCCCCTGGTGGTGATAGCACTAACACTCTCCTTTGTACGAGGAGACTGCACAGCTGAAGCTATTTGCGCAATTTGCGTTTCTAGCATTTTGTTATGGCTTAGCTGATTCTGCAGGGCAGTGCTGAACGACTCTAGCTTGGCATCTATGCTCTCTAAAGCCTTGTCGGTAGTAAGAAACTTCTTACTAATGCTATCATTAATCTTGACCTGGCCGAGAACTAGATCCTTGATAGAGGGCTCAAAGCGGGGAAGATTACCATTGTTACCTCTGATTTTTGTTGAAGGAGAGGTCGGGCCTGGAATTCCAGCCGTAGTTGTTCTGGGAGCGGTACCCATTGCCATTGTTGAGGAAATTGCATTCGGGAGTCCGCAACTTGCAGGTCCTGCGGAGATTCCACCTTGCGGAGTAGCTGATCGAGCTTGATGGCGAGCATGTCCATCGTCTCCACATGGTGCACTCCACGGGTCTTGGTGCTCGCCGCTTGGCGTTCACCATGAGTCTGGTTGGCCGCCACCTTCTCAATCAACTTCTTAGCGTTCTTCACGCTAAGAGAGAAGAAAGAGCCGCCTGCTGCGGCGTCGAGGTGCTCTCGAGCGGACGGCCTCAAACCGTGGTAGAAACTCTGTATGAGGAGCCATTCCTCCATGCCATGGTGTGGGCATGAGAGAACGTACTCCTGCATCCTGTCCCAGGCTTCCGCGGTCGACTCATCTGCGAGCTGTTGGAAGCCCGATATCTTGTTCCGCAGGGCAGTCGTCTTGCCCGGCGGGAAGAACTTGGCGAGGAAGGCATTGGAGCATGCCGTCCACGTGTCGAGGGACTCTTGGTTCGCGTAGAACCACTGGAGAGCCTTCCCCAACAGAGAGAATGGGAAAAGCTGTAGTCGGATGGCGTCCTGAGGTGCATCCTTTATGACGAAGGTGTTGCACGTCATCAGGAACCTTTGGAGGTGAGCATTTGCATCTTCCGACGGCTTCCCACAGAAAGGACTGGCCAAGATCATGTTGATCAAGGCTGGCTTGAGCTCGTAGTCCTTATTGGTGATGCGCGGGTTGGGACCCACGCGGATGTTCTCCGTAGTTGGCGCGGAGAAGTCATTGATTGTCTTCTCGACTGGATCACCCATGTTGTTGTTCGTTGATGAAGATGGAGGGTGCTCGACAGTCGTCGGAAGGGATCCTTCAAGAGCCAGAACTTTCGATCGAGCGTGGGTGGGAGGAGGGGTAAGCCTGGCCCTCACCCTTCTCAAGAACTATTCCGGATCTGGGTGGAAGTTTTCTGGTAGGTCGAAACCAGTCATGCACTGTCCTGTTTCAAATTTTCACAATAAAGAAAGACAGGACAAGGGTAAGCCCGCAAAAGTAAGTGATAATTATTCTTCTCACAAACTTCAATGCATTTATTCAGTTCCTAGCTGCTACTTCCCCGGCAACGGCGCCAGAAATGCTTGTTGGCGGTTCTTATGCGATAAAATTAAATTCATTAATTCCGCAAGCGCACGGATCACCATTGTAGCATTTCACCTTGGAGTATTTCTGGGTTATCGTATTTATATTTCCGCAGGGAAGTAGAGCAAAAGGGAGCTGAACAGTAGCAATGCACTGGATAATTTGGAGAAATACATAATGTATCAACTATACTGAGACGGGGGTAAGATAGGCATGATATATATGGGTGGCACACACATCCTCAAATCCAAGGTAAAAAGAAAGGAAACTGTAGTATACATTTGGGAGAGCAACGAGATAGAGCTAAGGCTACCTGTATGTTTACCTAGTATTTACTCTTTCTAGTAGTCTAATCTACAAAGGTTATCTACTCTAGTTAAGATCACACACATACAAGTCATGTCGTTTCGGGCACACACGTGCTAGGTCAACCGATGATGCTAGTTCAAACCTAGGGAACCGTATGCTATAATTAAGACCCTGCTGAGTCCAACCCGGACGTGGTGGATTACAGAGACCGGTGCAGCTGTCACATACACTCGCGGCTACCATCCTCCGTGGGGCTGGGTGCCAAACGTGCATAGGCCAAGATCTAAGCGCCACGCTTACAACCCGCCTAGAGGAACTACTCTTGATCAACGGAGCAGTCCTATCTAAGAATAAACAAGCACAGATTTCACACGACGTCATCTCGACGAAGGCACTCTCTCGTACTTGCGTACTCCAACAATCACGAATCCCACAACAAGACTTCTACGAGCACTTACTTAACAGAATAAATAAACTAAATAGAAAAGAATTACTAAAAGAAATAAATAAAGATAAAACTAATTATTGAATAAAATAATATCTCAAAAGAGTAAGGATACAAAGAACTATACCGAACTCCGAGAATACTCCGGAAGCCCGAGAGAGCTCTCACTCTACTCTACTCTACTCTAACTCCCAAAGCTACTACTAAACTAATGAACACTTGGATGAAGTGTGATGGTGCGAATTGTTTCTGCAGCCGGCCAGGGGTATTTATAGCCTCACCAGGACCCAGGGGATTAAATAGCCGAAGCTGGAGAGGCGGTGGCGCCAAGGTCGGCCGGCCGGCCAGGGTAGGGGGGCCGGCCGGCCGTCCCCTGTGGCGGTTGGCCACCGCCTTCTGCCTCAACGCTCCTGATTCACTCCTGAAGGCGGTCTGAAGGTCGGCTACTTCGTGGGGGCGGCAGAATTGCAGTAGGGGCCAAGTTAAGGCCCAAATGGCCCACCTCTGGTAAGTCGGCGCAAATCCGTTGGGTTGGGCCTTGAATTATGTGTTGTGGACCAGTTTCCAGCCCACTGGAGGAAGTCTGGGGCCTGCGGCCACCAGGTGGGGCCGGTCGGCCTAAGGTGGGGCCGCTCGGCCAGGGATATTCCCTGGCTGGGCCCACTTTTCTCCATTATTCACTCCTGCATCCAAATATCCACCAAAACCTGTGGAGTAGCATTATTCCTATCTACTATGCACAAAATCTTGGTGTTATACATTTATTTACCGGTAGGGTGGCGATCAAATCATGATTTAATGACCGCCAACAGAAGGCTAAACACTCATACTCGCATATAAAGAGAAACTACGAAAAACTAGCAACCACACTAAAGACTATTTTTGTTCTTTTTAGTTTTGTCATTTTTTTTGTATTTTCAGATTTATCATTTTTTTTGGTATTTTTCATGAGAGGTGCAAGAACAAGCAAACAAAAGAAACAAAAGGATACAAGTTGCGATACATGATACCTTAGCGGGGGGTATGGCATCCCCCCAAGCTTGTTCTTGCTCATGGGTGACGTCGAGGATCGAACCCGGTGTGGCGAAAGTAAGCCAACATATCGGCTTGGCCCTGCTGCGTCATGTTGGTGAGGTTGGTGAGCTGGGCGTTGGTGTTTTCTTGCCACTGATGGGTCTGCAGGACGTGTTGGTTGAGAGTGTACTCAACGTCCTCTCCTCGAGTCTCGATGCGTCCCATTTGCTCGGTGAGCGCATTCATTTGCTGCTCGAGATATGGATCACGAGCTGCAGACGAACGACGCCCACCGGCCCTTGGTGAGTAAGACGTCGAATCGGAGGAGATTTCCTCCCATTGCGCGCGGGGAGGGTGCATCCATTGGGCTTGGCCCGCACCCTGCCGCGACAAGCCGCCGGCCTCGAATGGTGGTGGAGTGGTGTAACCATCGGGACCATACCGGGCGTGGCCGTAGCTTGGCCCATATGCATAGGCCATGGGCTGCGGTGCGGGCATCCCGGTGTCGGCGGTCGGCTCCGGCCTGCGCATCCTCCTGCGAGAAGAAATACTCCTGCGTGCAGCTTCCTTTTTTTTGAGAGGTGTGGTTAGGTTTTTACAGCCATACAAATGAAGTTCCCGGTTAGGTAACGGGAATTCATTTGTATAACCGACATAATAGAATATGAGAGAATTATTTGGACCATGTTGAAGTGTATGACCTTGAATAAGATAGTCCTCGGTGATAAGAGAGCGGGGTGTATCAAGATAAGCAACATTAGCATCATGCAAAGCACCAACACCCGCAGCAATACGTGTAATCAACGAGGTGCACTCAATCGGTCCAGTCATTCTAAAATTCTCTAACCATTGAGCAATCATGAACATGACAGGAGCTATCTTTATTTTCTCAACCACAGCATACAGAATTTTCAGATCATCCTCGCGCACAATCCTAATATCACTTCTAGGAAACAAAGTAATGCCAAGCCACATGTGCAACAAGCGCAAGGTAGGATGGTGAATATGATTAGTTCGGGGTTTCTCACAAGTAGGAGATGCAGAAATTCTTTGCCAAAAAGCTAACTTTGAGTAACCCGGAATCGAACTATCAACATCAATGGTGCAGCGAGAATTAAAGCCGAGGCATTGACTAAGGATTTTCCATGTCAAATGATATTCCTCCCGGAAAAACCGAAAGGTAATACCGTCATCTACCACGCGTAGGGTGCATAAAAACTGTAGTGTAAGTAAGCGGGAACCCTGCTCATCTACATTTGCAAACTTATCCCACCCTATTGCTTTAAATACTCGAGAAAATTCAGCATCCATACCAATCTTTTGCAGCAGTTCCGTATCAAATGCTCGCGTAGGAGCAAATGTACGGAGTCGGAGAGCTTCGTAGGCGCTCATCTCTTCGTCGCCCACCAAGTCGAGGTCGGTGTCGACGAGAAGACGATGCTCGGTGTTGGCTTGTTCCTCCGTTGCGGCTTCATGTTGAGGGCTTGACACTTGTTCGGTGGCGGTGCGGGCGCGAGTGCGAGGTCGAGATGAGCCCGAGCCTGTGCCCCCGGACCGGAACAGTGAGGCGACGGCCTTCCCGACGCGCTTCATGCTGCAGCGAGGTCGAGCAAGAACGCAAGAACGAAAACTCCGAACGGGTTATGAGAGTGAAAACCAATCGATGAAACCGTTGGTGTTCTTGCAAGCGAGAAAACGCAACTCGGAAAACCAAACCAAAACAAAACTGCAAAGCAAACCAAAAGAGAAATATTTTTGCAGAATTTTGAGGCAAGAACTCAATGAGCACAATGGAGAACTTGAGAGCAAAGGAGTGAAGAGAGTCGAGGAGTGGAAATGAGAGTGTGAGAGGGAGAGAGCTTGTGGCCGGCCACCCCCTTATATGCATGAGCCATAACGGCCACATTTGAAAAGAGGAGGCGCCATATGACCGTTGGAGCAAAGGTGGGAGGGAGCCGTTGCTCCCCAGGGTCGGCAGACCAGACTGGTGGGGTCGGCCGACCCCACCTTGGCCCCATTTTCTTCCCTCTTTGGTCCACAGCCCCCAACGGCCAAATGGTGGTTGACCATGGTTGCTATGCCCAGATATTCCTCAAAATTATTTACTCAAAAAGATTTCCAAATAAAAGGTTGCCTCGAATTCAAAATTTTTCGAAAAATTCAAAAATCGACATGTTGATGAAAAATTTCAACATGCAAAAATATTTTTGGCTTTTCCATGGCGATATAAGGGTGGTCCAAAAATTTCATCCAAAGATGAGACATTTTGAACGCAAAAGTGTTTTTGGGAATTTTGAATTTTAAATGCATGGCGAGGGTAAAATTCAAATATGCTGGCAGAAAAATCCAAATAAATTTTTGGTGGAGGAAATAAATATGCAAGGTGGTTTGGAAAAAAAAATCCAAATGCAAATGTGGTGGAAAAGTTCAAAAAGAAAAGAGAATCAAACCGAATGATAGTGCCGGTTTTCCTGGCGGCCAGGGCCGTGTCGTTTAAAGTCCGATGGGCTAAGACTTCTCCGACGGGTTTAGCTCGGTGGCGCGGACCCCGTCCTTGGAGATGAGGACGTAGAGGGCTGCGCCTTGACTTGCCACACTTGTTTCATCTTTGGTGGTGTAGGTGGCTTCTCGGACCATGGGATGGGTTTCTTGGCCCATAATCCCGGCCTCGTGGTCGCAGGTTTCTTTGGTTGAAACTGCGATGGATTTTCAATCTTTGCCAAGCTCTTCCATAGAGCAATGAGGCTGTCCGTTTTCCTGGCTGTCACTTCAACTTCTTGAATGTTGGAGGTGTTTGGCCCATACTTGACCTTGATCATCGAGCATTGTTCTTTCCGAGGTTGGAACTCGAACTTCTCCTCCTTCCCATTGATGTAGAGGCGGATTTCTCTGACTCCAACATCAATTTAGGCCTTTGTGGTGCTAAGGAAGGGACGTCCCAAGATGAGGGGTGTTTCCTTGTCAATATCCATGTCAAGCACCACAAAGTTCACCGGGACGATGTGGCCTCTTATGAATACCGGCACATCCTCCGCAATCCCCTTTGGAAAGCGAAAGGATGAGTCGGCCAATTGTAGCCGCATTGCTGTTGGTGTGAGGAATCTATACTTTAATTGCTCGAAGATTGCTTTGGGCATAATGCTCACGCTGGCCCCAAGGTCACACAGTGCGTAGTCGAAGTGGAATCTCTTGATTGAGCAAGAGATTACTGGGAAACCTGGATCAGTTTTCATTGTAGAAGGTTCTCCTCTTATTTGCCTGTTCTCCCCTGCATGGTTAGTCCTACGAGAGAACATTTCTCTTCTCGTAGTGATAACATTAACTTTTTCAATGGGAGATTCTGGTTGCCCAGGAATCTGCCCGGAAGTAGCAGAAGGAACAAGAGCAGCAAGCTGAGCTAACTGAGTTTCTATCATTTTATTAAAGCTCAACTGATTTTTGAAAGCGGAAGAAAGACCTTCTATTTTTGAATTTAAACTCTCTAAACTTTGATCATTGGCAGCAAGCTTTTTGTTGATTGATTCGTTGATTTTAGCTTGGCCATAAACCAAATCTTTCAAAGAAGGCTGATTATTATTAAAACCAGAGAAATTGTTACCTCCTTGATAAGATTGGCGGTTTTGGTTAAAACCTTGACCTCCACTTGGACGATACCCATTGTTGTTGTTCATGTAGAATGCTTCTTCATGGGTATGGTTGGGGCAATCCTTCCCCATATGGCCAGTGTTGCCACATTCCTCACACGTAATGCGTGAGTCAAGTGAACGAACACTACCATGCGCGTTGAAGTCGTCCAAGCGTTTCATGACGAGGTCGAGCTTGGCGGACAATAAGTCCACCTCCTTGATAGGGTGTACGCCTTTAGAGCGTGGTTGGAGACGTTCATCGCTCCACCCTTGATTGGAGACCATCTTCTCAATAAGTTCTTTAGCTTGAGCAACGGTCATTGAGAAGAAGGCTCCTCCAGCAGCGGCATCCATATGTCCACGGGTTGTTGGTGTCAACCCATTGTAGAAATGTTGATGAATGAGCCATTCTTCCATCCCGTAGTGTGGGCAGGCGGATATGTAATCTTGGAGCCTATCCCACGCCTCGGCGATGGTTTCATTGTTGGCTTGCTGGAAGCTTGAAATTCTTCCACGAAGGGCATTGGTTTTGCCCAACGGGAAAAACTTTACGAGGAACGCGGTAGAACAGCGGTCCCAAGTGTCAATGCTGGCATGATTGGCACAGAACCATTGTTTCGCCTTCCCAAGGAGGGAGAGGGGAAACAAACGAAGTCGGATGGCATCTTGGTTGACTCCGGCGGTTGCCGATGTATTGCATATCTCAAGGAATTGCTGGAGATGAGTGTTGGCGCCCTCCGTGGCCTTTCCACAAAATGGAATGGCCTGCACCTTAGTGATTAGGCATGATTTGACTTCAAACCCTGCGTCACCGGCGTTGACATTGGGCCCAACGGGAACATTGGCAACGGAGGGAGCAGAGTAGTCACGGAGGGTCCTTTGATCAGCCATGTCAATAAGTGATGATGGTGCGGATGATGTGGGTTCGTCTGTCGGGAGTGTTGCTTGTGAGGGAGAGTCGACGTGGGGTCGGACTTTCCTTACAAGCGACTCTGGATTATCAACGAAGTTTTCCGGCAAGTGGAATCCACGCATACACTATCCTGTTTTCACATCAAAGAGAGAAAACAGATCAAGGTTAGCCTGCAATGGAAATGGTTACATCACATCAAGTGTAATCATGAGTAATCATTGTATACACTTGTCAACAATTGTCTTCCCCGGCAACGGCGCCAGAAATGCTTGTTGGTATTTTTTACACCAAACAGAAAACACCACCTTAGGCTGGTTAGGCCTAGAGTGAATATTCCCGGTTCGGCGCCAGAAATACCTAGGGTTAAGTTACTTGCTTAGGATACGTAATAATCCACAACTGGCAACGAGTGCCAGAAATGTATTATTAGTATTTAATCATAAAAGATAATCCGCAAGCGCACGGATAACCCGTTGTAGCATTTCACCCGAGAGTATTCCAGGGTATCGTTATTTATATTTTCTCAAAGGAAGACGTAGTTGACAAGTGTGTACTTATACTCATGGTGTTACAAATGATAGATCATAACCAATATCCAAATGCAGGGGTAAGGCAATAAATGGATAGAGGATAGTGCGACACACACAGCAGGCATCTCTGATAAAAGGCGAGAGGCGGCTCCAAGCTAGACTAAGGTTAAGTAAGACGAGCTGCTATTCCTAATGTTCATCGTCAAGTAGCGTGCGTAGCATCTACCTATAGCCTAAGCTGCACACAAGCCAAGACTAAGCTGTTCTACTGCCAAGCCATCATCGGGAGATCCAGCGATCAGAGTCTGCCCCAATCTCCGGACATTTCATATATACTCCTACGCCATACCCGAACGTGGAGGATTACAAGGGACGGACAGGGCTGTCACCACCTGCCGCCTACCTCTACAAACCGTGGGGCACGAACACGCATCCAAGGGTGGAAAGGAAGCCCTAGCACCATGCTAGCGTAACTAACCACAACTCTAGATCCCTCGAGGCACCTCGCAAGGCGATAAACCTAGAGCACTCTTGCAAGATAATGGACCCGATGACTAAGCAAAAGGAACAACTAGATCCAGCGAGCGATTACTTAGAAAAAGGATCAAAGCTAGCACTACGTTAAGCATAGGCATTCGTCGCTCAAGAACGAGCGACGAACGATGAACGATGAAGAACGATCATCGTTAACCGATGATCGAGTATGAACAAACGACGAACGAACGATGAACGATCATGAACGAACATCGATGAACGATGAACGAACGATGAACGAACATGAACGAACGAAGAACGTTCATCCAAGATCAAGGATGAACGATGAACTAGCATAAGCACATAACTCCTACAAGAACGATGATATTCCATTGATAAATAAATAAGTCTTACAAAGAGAGTAAAAGGATACAAGGGAAATACCCCAAACTCTCCAAGGGACTTGGGAGCCAAAAGGGCAGCCCACTACTCAGCCTAAGCCTAACTAGAGAGCCCCTAGCTCTGGATGTGTGGAGGAGCAAATGAGCCTCTTGTGTTGTGTGTCTTCTAAGGGGAGGGGGTACCCCTTTATTTATAGCCCTTCAAAGGCGGTGGAGTTGAGGCGGTTCCGTAGGTCGGTGGCATTAATTGCAGGTGGAACCGACCTCCTGAAGTCGGTTGCAAACCGCCATAGAAAAGTGGACCCAGGGGGCCTCCCTGTCAGGTCGGCCGACCTAGGGTTGGGGGTCGGCCGACCTGGCCCTGGCCCCTCCTGGGCTGGGCTTTGGCAGGTTGGCTCCCCTCGGCCTTTTAGCCTCTTTTCCAGGTGCGTGGCCTCAGCTGATATTCTGGTAGGTTCTAGGCCTTTAATCCTTGAATTATATTCCCGCGGCGAGCGTCGTTTGATGGACGTGTTGGAATCATCGCCTTGGGCCTTGTTTATACCTGGAAATCCCTGTTTTCCACCTGCACATCCAAATCTAGAGGTACATGTGGAAATAGGTTATTTGATAACAAAAAGCAAGTAACAAGTGTTAGTTCTTCCTTATTTATAGAGCTAATTGACGGTCAAAAACTGGGTCTAAGGACCGTCAACAACTGCCGCCATTCTCGCCTCCCGCGCGCGCGCTCGCTCTCGCCGTCGCCGTACGCCGCCGAGCGCCATCTTCGCCGCCGACGAGCTCACCGCCGCGCCCGCGCACCACCGCCAGCAGTCGTGCACTCACGCTTCACCTAGCCCTCGCTCACGCGCTGCAGCTCTACCTCACCCGCGCCGCACCACCGCACTGCTTCACCTGAGCCGCCGCGCCGCTGCCGTCGACTCCCTTTGCGCCGTCGAGCTGCTGCTCGCGCAGAGGCAGGAGGACCCGAGCTCGTGCTCTACCTCGCCGTCGACATCGTCGTCATCCTTTGCTCCGGTGAGGCTCCGGCCAAAATCAATCTTTTTCGGCATTTTGATTCGAACCTGTTTGCAAAAGCACAGTAACTGGCAAGTGAATCTTAGGGCATTGCGATTTTCATTCCTTCATCGATTTCATGCCCTGGTAGCTTGGAGTTTACCTATGCGTAGCATGTTTTAGCTTTATGCTTATTCCCTCACTGCTAGTATAGGTAAATTTCCTTCCTATATGTCGTAATCATAGTAGAGATCATACCTTTATTATGGCATGTAGGTGCTAGTGTCATGTTCGAGCATATCGTCTTTCATTTGCTCATGTCACTAGTGATGATCCTCAGTTAGTGCCACATTATGTCTATTGCTTAGCTATATGTGCACTAGTGGTCTCCACCCATAATCGACAATGCCGTAGTTCTCCGTTGCATTTAATTGCCGGCATTGTGTCCTTTCACCTCAGCGCTAGGGTTTCACATAGATCTTTATGCGCTTACCTACGATTCTTGCTTGTAGATCATAGTAGGTTATCCTGTCTATTTCCTATCGGACAGTGGCAGTTGACAGTGCGGAGTCTCAGTGGAAGGATTTAGGGCCAAGCCCTTGATCCTATCTTTGGCAGTCAGCTTGTCAGTGGATGTTGGCGGTTCTTATGCGATAAAATTAAATTCATTAATTCCGCAAGCGCACGGATCACCATTGTAGCATTTCACCTTGGAGTATTCCAGGGTTATCGTATTTATATTTCCGCAGGGAAGCAGAGCAAAAGAGAGCTGAATAGTAGCAATGCATTGAATAATTTGGAGAAAGGATAATGTATCAAACTATACTTGAGACGGGGGTAAGATAGGCATGATAGATATAGGTGGCACACACATCCTCAAATCCAAGGTGATAAAAGAAAACTGTAGTATACATTTGGGAGAGCAACGAGATAGAGTTAAGGCTACCTGTATGTTTATCTATTATTTACTCTTTCTAGCAATCAAGTCTACAAGGATTATCTACTCTAGTTAAGCTCATACACATACAAGTCATGTCGTTTCGGGGCACACACGTGCTAGGTTAACCGATGATGCTAGTTCAAACCTAGGGAACCGTATGCTATAATTAAGACCCTGCTGAGTCCAACCCGGACGTGGTGGATTACAGAGACCGGTGCAGCTGTCACATACACTCGCGGCTACCATCCTCCGTGGGGTTGGGCGCCAAACGTGCATAGGCCAAGTTCTAAGCGCCATGCTTACAACCCGCCTAGAGGAACTACTCTTGATCAACGGAACAGCCCTATCTAAGTATAAACAAGCACAGATTTCACCCGACATCATTATCCGACGAAGGCACTCTCTCGTACTTGCGTACACCAACAATCACGAATCCCACAACAAGACTTCTACGAGCACTTACTTAACAGAATAAATAAACTAAATAGAAAAGAACTACTAAAAGAAATAAATAAAGAATAAAGTAATTATATATTAAATAAAATAATATCTCAAAAGAGTAAGGATACAAAGAACTATACCGAACTCCGAGAAGACTCCGGAAGCCCGAGAGAGCTCTCACTCTACTCTACTCTACTCTAACTCCCAAAGCTACTACTAAACTAAACTAATGAACACTTGGATGAAGTGTGATGGTGCGAGTTGCTTTTGAGGCCGGGGGGTCTAATTTGTAGGTTGCAATGGCGGTGGGAGCACCCTGGCCGAAGCTGGAGAGGCGGTGGCGCCAAAGTAGGCCGGCCGGCCTAGGGGGGTGGCCGGCCGGCCGTCCCTTGTGGCGGTTTGCCACCGTCTTGCGCCTGGACGCTCCAGATCACTCCCTGAAGGCGGTCTGAAGGTCGGCTCCTCGCTGGGGTCGGCAGAATTGAAGTGAGGGCCAAGTTAAGGCCCAATGGCCCACCTTCTAGAATGGCGGTGCAATTCTGCTGGACTGGCCTTGAATTGTGCGTTTGGATTAGTTTCCAGCCCACCGGAGGAAGTCCGGAGCCTGCGGCCACGAGGTGGGGCCGGCCGGCCTAGGGTGGGGCCGGCCGGCCAGGGAAATTCCCTGGCTGGGCCCACTTTCCTCCATTATTCACTCCTGCATCCAAATATCCACCAAAACTTGTGGAGTAGCATTATTCCTATCTACTATGCACAAAATCTTGGTGTTATGCTTTTATTTACCTGTAGGGTGGCGGTCAAATCATGATTTAACGACCGCCAACAGTGGACAGGTTTGTGGGCCAAGCTCACTCGCCCTATCTTGTCAGCGGCAGCTTGACTGTTGGCAGGTGTGGCTAGAGACAGAGGCAGGGGCAGAGGAAGTGGTGATCACGACAGAGGGAAGGGCAAGGCCAAGGTTGTTGTGGAGCCAAAGAAGAAGAAGCCCAAGATCACTATTCACACTGGCGATCTCGCCAATGACCGAGCGATCTCTCACTCTCTCCTGGGATACTCTCCACCTAGAGAGAGCAGAGGGTTTCAGATCAGAGATCCAGCGCAGGGGGAGCAGCAAACAATGAGGAGGTCTACCACACAGAGGTCCACACCGCAGCAGATTCCGGCCAACCGTGGGGTTGGTTCGTCGTGGACTGCGCAGCAGCAGCAGCCGGAGCCCGCAGAGGACAGCACCAGCTCTAGCTGCACCTCCAGCTCAGAGAGTCAGGACTCTGGAGGTTTCTACAGAGACACACCTCCTGATCAGGATCCAGAGGTTCTGAAGAGGAAGGCAGAGAGGGCCGAGAAGGCCGCTTTGAGAGCCTCAGGCTACCCAGCTTTTCTACAGTTAGATCTGCTCAAGATCAAGGGGGAGACTATCAAGGCAGCCAGGCAGGTGGCCAGAGTCACTTGGGCACCAGTAGCCAGAGATCCAGAGGCAGGACCCAGGTACTGGACTGTGTTGCAGAGGAGGATAGGTGAGGCCTATCACAGGAGGGAGACCTCGAAGGGAGACAAGATGTACGCAAAGCACTCCTATGTCACAGCACTCGTGTCTCTCTTGCAGCTGGAAGGACATGTCTCAGACTCTGTCCTTCATGAGATGGCTACAGACTTTGCTGACCACTCCGATAAGGTACAGGAACAACATTGTCAGGGAGTTCTACTCCACTCTTTGGATTGCTGAGAATAGGTCAGAGTTGTGGTTCATGTACAATGGACAGCTGTGCAGGTGGACCAGAGAGGAGATCAGGGCAGCCCTGAATGCTGATACGTTTGAGCGAACCCACCACGGGCTCGCCAATGAGGGAGTCAGGCCACCTCGCAGACCAGTAGGAGGGGTAGAGCCCCCAGATGTGGATATGTCAGTTGCTTTTCCTCCTCCATACTCAGAGAACTACAGCAGGATGCCCAACAGGTTGACATACGAGGCCAGAGCTGTCAGGGCACTACTCAGCAGGACCATCATTCCCAGAGGTGGATACCAGGATAAGATCTCTTGCTTGTTCCAGTGGGGTATTCTTTCACTGATCAGTCGTATTCCCTTTGACCTTGTTGACCTGCTGGTTAGTCAGATGGAGGCATTCTTGCAGAGACTGTTGGTTCCAGGGTTCTCCCTTTTGGTCCTTATATTTGCTACCTTCTCTGGATGACTGGATACATGACCTATGAGACATACTCTGCACTTCCTGAGGTTACTACTCAGTATGTGCCCCTACCCTCGACAGACAGACGTGTTCTCAGGAGAACTACTGCCTCTCAGGGTAGCTCTTCCCAGGCTACAGGAGGGGATGGAGCAGGTGGCAGTGGAGCTACAGAGGACATAGCTCCTTCACGGTAGAGTCCCCGTTGCACCATGATGATCTACCAGAGACAGAGCCCCATGTTGTTCCCACCTCACAGACTGTCACTCCACCAGCCACAGCACTAGTTACTGATCCTGCTGTTCTTGCACAGCTTCAGTTTCTCAGACAGCGAGTTGAGGAGCAGGACATGTGGAGAGCTCAGCAGGAGCAGAGAGAGGCCACTCACCTAGAGTTGACCAGGCAGGTTGCTGACACTCTCAGAGCTACTTAGATGACCAACCAGACGATCTTTGGGTCTTTTGCAGCTGCTTTTGGTTACATGGGTCAGTTTATCCCAGGGGTGCCTCCTTTCCCTCCTTTGCCTCTACCTTCGATGATACCTCCTCCAGCTTTCCAGTTGCAGCAACCTCCAGCAGCACCAGGTCTTTTTGCTTCGATGCTCTCAGCCCCACCTACACCCTCAGGCCAGACTTCACAGGGTTTGATGAGCTCGATCTTCGCTGGAGTGACAGGGATGGCAGGTCCTTCACAGGCAGGTCCCTCTCAGGCAGGACCTTCTTTGTTTCCACCTTTGTCACCAGGGCAGTTCATGACTCCATCTGCTTTCTTGATGAGTACCACTCCAGTTCTTGGGCAGGGGATTGCTACTTCAGCTGCTCAGTTCTCGTCTCCACTTGCTGCACGCTCCCTAGACTTCAGTGAGACAGAGACCACTTCAGTCCCAGCCCAGATAGCCTCAGTCTCAGCACCCCTTGTTACTGCTACAGAGGCAGTGGTTACCACTTGTTGGCGTTTCTTACGCACAGAGATAAATATCAACTCCGCAAGCGCACGGAACACCGTTGTAGCATTTCACCAGGAGTATTCCAAGGGTATCGTATTTATATTTCCACAGGGAAGCATGGCTAAGAATATCATTAATTAACAAAGAAACATCTATTATTCATAACTTGCAAACTAGACCAAAGCATGGGTAGACATTGAAAGATATGATAGGTGGCAAGCGAACACACGCAAGGATTCCATATGAAGATAAAGAGATAGAGCTAGTCAACTGGGAGGACAACGAGAAGAAGGGTATCAGCCTAGGGGTTACAAATATCTACTTAAGCTTTCATTATAGATTCGTTCCTGCATATCGGGGCACACGCATGCCAAGGTGAGAATTAGGTTCAACTACCTTGGGGAACTACGTGCTATTGACCTCCCTACTAAAACCATCACCCGGACGTGGTGGATTACAGAGACCGGTACGCCTGTCACACGTACTCGCGGCTACCATCCTCCGTGGGGTGTAGAGCAAACTCACGTCTAGAATAGTTCCTTGAGCCATACAAGCAAATATCCTAGATAACTTACTCTTCGCGTAAGAGCAAGCCAACCATGCATAACAAATCTATGCGGATTGTGTAAGCATTTGCGGTGCAAACAACCCATGCAGATAGACCTACCATAGACAGACGTGGAACCAACACAAGAATTTCTCTATAATTATTACTTAAATAAATAAATGTAAACTAAAAGGAAAACCAAAATAAATAAATAAGAAAATAAATAAGAAAATAAATATATTAAAGAAGGTATAAAAGAAAAGATACACGAGAACTTTACCCAAACTCCGAAGAGAACTCTGGAGCTTCGAGCGAAGCTCTCACTTCTACTCTAACTCCCATGACCAACTAGCCTACTCTAAACTACACAAGTGGAATGATCTTCCATGAGATGAGCGTGACCCTTTTGGATCTTCTCTTCTCAGGTGTGGAGGTGCAGGTTGGAAGTGAGGGGGAGGTCCTCTATTTATAGTGTGAGGCTTCCTTGGGAGAGTGGAGAAGGTCCCTTCATCTTAGGAGAATCTTGTGGATATTCCTCACTTGCCGATGTCTTCTTACTTGGTCGGTGCGTCAAGTTAGCTTGCAACCGCCTCTGGAACCGACTGGAAAAAGACGGGCCGATTCAGAGAAAACAGTAGGCCGGCCGTCGGGCTTTTCTCTCCGAATGCCTCGAATTTTTGTGGGCTGGCCTCTCATGATGTGCCTATTAAGATCCACGGTCTTGCTCGGTGATTTGACGCCTTTTTGAGTGGTTGATGGGCTTGTTTGTTGGGCCTTGCGCAGTGGTCGATACTCCGGGCTGGGAAATATTTGTTGGCCATTTGATCCTTGATGTTTGAGCCCATTGGGAGATGTCTGGGGCTGCTGGACCATGTTGAGATCCAACATAAGCTGGCCGGCCTATGATGGGGCCAGCCGGTAGGCTTTTGCTCCCATTTGCAATGGATTTCCTCCTGCATCCAAATATTCACCAAAACTTGTGGAGTAGCATTATTCCTATCTACTATGCACAAAATCTTGGTGTTATGCTTTTATTTACCGGTAGGGTGGCGGTCAAAACACGGTTTAACGACCGCCAACACCACCTCAGTTACTGGCCAGGCCCCAAAGGATGATATTGCAGATCTACTGGCAGCTGGTTACTCAGAGGATGAGGCTCTTGTTATAGCTCAGCGCTTGTCAGCACGGTGTTGGCGGTTCTTATGCGATAAAATTAAATTCATTAATTCCGCAAGCGCACGGATCACCATTGTAGCATTTCACCTTGGAGTATTCCAGGGTTATCGTATTTATATTTCCGCAGGGAAGTAGAGCAAAAGGGAGCTGAATAATAGCAATGCACTGGATAATTTAGAGAAAGACATAATGTATCAACTATACTTGAGATGGGGGTAAGATAGGCATGATATATATGGGTGGCACACACATCCTCAAATCCAAGGTAATAAAAGAAAAACTGTAGTATACATTTGGGAGAGCAACGAGATAGAGCTAAGGCTACCTGTATGTTTACCTAGTATTTACTCTTTCTAGTAGTCTAATCTACAAAGGTTATCTACTCTAGTTAAGATCACACACATACAAGTCATGTCGTTTCGGGGCACACACGTGCTAGGTCAACCGATGATGCTAGTTCAAACCTAGGGAACCGTATGCTATAATTAAGACCTTGCTGAGTCCAACCCGGACGTGGTGGATTACAGAGACCGGTGCAGCTGTCACATACACTCGCGGCTACCATCCTCCGTGGGGCTGGGTGCCAAACGTGCATAGGCCAAGATCTAAGCGCCACGCTTACAACCCGCCTAGAGGAACTACTCTTGATCAACGGAGCAGTCCTATCTAAGAATAGACAAGCACAGATTTCACACGACGTCATCTCGACGAAGGCACTCTCTCGTACTTGCGTACTCCAACAATCACGAATCCCACAACAAGACTTCTACGAGCACTTACTTAACAGAATAAATAAACTAAATAGAAAAGAATTACTAAAAGAAATAAATAAAGATAAAACTAATTATTGAATAAAATAATATCTCAAAAGAGTAAGGATACAAAGAACTATACCGAACTCCGAGAATACTCCGGAAGCCCGAGAGAGCTCTCACTCTACTCTACTCTACTCTAACTCCCAAAGCTACTACTAAACTAATGAATACTTGGATGAAGTGTGATGGTGCGAATTGCTTCGGAGGCCGAGGGGTCCATTTTATAGGTCTCCAAGGCGTTGGAAGCACGTCTGCCGACTTTGGAGAGGCGGCGCCGCCAAAGCCGGCCGGCCGGCCTAGGGGGGTGGCCGGCCGGCCGTCCCCTGTGGCGGTTTGCCACCGACTTCTGCCTCAACGCTCCAGATCACTCCCTGAAGGCGGTCTGAAGGTCGGCTAGTTGCTGGGGTCGGCAGAATTGAAGTGAGGGCCAAGTAAAGGCCCAAATGGCCCACCTTCTAGAATGACGGTGGAATTCTGCTGGGCTGGTCCTGAATTGTGCGTTGTGGATTAGTTTCCAGCCCACTGGAGGAAGTCTGGGGCCTGCGGCCACCATCTGGGGCCTGCCGGCCTAGGGTGGGGCCGGTCGGCCAGGTAATTTCCCTGGCTGGGCCCACTTTTCTCCATTATTCACTCATGCATCCAAATATCCAACAAAACCAGTGGAGTAGCATTATTCCTATCTACTATGCACAAAATCTTGGTGTTATACATTTATTTACCGGTAGGGTGGCGGTCAAAACATGGTTTAACGACCGCCAACAACCTCCCCAAGCTTAAACTTTGCTCGTCCCGAGCAAACTCAACTCAGGGTACCGGCGGATCAGGAGTTACAAAGAAGCGCCCTAAGATGCAACAACATACTCCCTAAACAGTGGTAAGTTTACGAGGGCACGAAATATTCATGAGTGTTGCAAAAATCGTGGGGCTAAAATGTCACACCTTGTAATGCAGCATTGAAGATTAGAACGGCACTTTTGGACAAGTGAACAATGCATCCAGAGTTTTTATGTGCTGCAAGGTAAGGTGCGAAAATTCTCCTTCGTTTTGGCAGGCACTTCTCTTACCACTCCGATGTGAGTCTTATTCCTACAAGCTTCACTCATCCTACCTTCTACCAAATGAGGCTTTGTATGTGGAGCTTGGTATGGAACGCACAAGTGCCATGCATATATTGTAAAGCTAAAGAATGAGTCTCAATCAACATAGCAACTCCATTCATTTTGGTCATAGAAGATGATGTGATGGAGGGGGAGAAAATGGACTCACACTTGTGGAAGGGGGTTTTGAAAAAACATTGGTCCTTTATTTTGCTCAAGATGTTTATGATAAGAACCATATAACCATTGACTCATGCAACCATGGAGTTTTTTTTTTTTTTGACTACTCCATGGTGCAAAGGGCCATAATTTTTGCATGGTTCAAAGGAAACATTTTGAAATATTCTTGAGCTTTTTGGATGGACCAAAAGTTTTGCAAACTTGAAAAATGTTTGGTTGATTTATCCAAACATTCCCCTTTTTATTTGGTGGAAGGAAATTTTCGAAAACACACGCGAAGGAATTATGACCAAAATTAGAAGTACTTAGTTTCAAGAGTACATCAAACCTTAACAAAACTCAATACATAAGCAAATGGCTATGAGTGGGGCTGTTTCGAATATTATGATATGGCTCTGGTAGGTAAATAAATCCTCACACTAAGAGAAGTGTGCCAAAACAGAAGGGTTTTTAAGTACTTGCAGCGATTTAAGAAAAACATCTCTGGATGAAACCATACTAAGAAATTGCAACAAGTCCTAATCATGCCATATCACAATCCACAATGCTCAGACTTGGTGTAACAAATGCAACCCACGGAAATAAGCAAGACTCATGATGTGATCATGCTCAAGCAAAAATAACACATATGTCAGGAGTAGAGGTTGCATCTATGCGACACATGGGAAGTTAATTTGTAACTCGATCATCATTTCCCTTAAGCGTAGCATAACACAAAGATTCTAGCATTTATTCGAAATAGGGAGTTTATTTATTTATTAAGAAAAGTTAGGAATACTTACCTGGGGGTCCTCCCCAAGCTTGAGTCTTTGCAAGACTCGAGCTAGTGTTGAACTCCGTCTCACCTGGGGGCCCTCCCCAAGCTTGAGTCTTTGCAAGACTTAAGCTTGATTCAGGCTCTTCCTCCTCCTTCTTGACCTGCAAAAAAGAGTGAGGATGATACAAGTGGCTAGCCCCTAATGAGCATCGCCAGGAATCCTATTATTTTTGTTGTTTTTATGGTTTATGAAAAAGAAAAACAAGTGCTAGGCCTAGCTAGGATAACGATTGGGATGGCCTCCCCAATCGGAGGGCTCTCATTTTTACATCTTTGAGCTAGACGTTCTCTATGTCTTCAACTTGTTTGGACCTCGCTGGAGAATCTGGCGAGGTAGAGGTTCCTTCTTTCTTCCGCCACACTTTAGTTGTCTTCTTTGTGTTGGTGGCGGCGACCTTTTCTTTAATAGGCGCCTTTGTTGTACTCTCATCGGTCGATACCGTAGCTGCCTTCTTCTTTCTTGAGCGCCTCGCTCTCCTCTTCTTAGGCGATTGTGACTCGCCTACTCCTTCTTGCGGTGGAGGAGCAAGAGGGGCTTGAGGTATGTTTGGCAGCTGAGGCATCCTCCTTGGAGTCCTCCAATATTTTGCTAGCCTTCTTGCATTCTCTCTTTCCAGATAGTCTCTCATGTATGCAATAAGCTTGTCTGGCTGTGGCATGGGTGGAGTAATCTCAATCTTCTCCACTCTCCTTGGGTCCTTTCCATATATGACCCTCACTTGCTTGCATTGTTCAACCTTAGGCTTGAAGCTGAACGTCTCTTCCCTGCCGTTGAAGTCCAAGTGGATCTCTCTTGCCCCCACGTTGATGTTGGCGTTGGTGGTGCTCAAGAACGGTCTCCCGAGGATGAGAGGGGTCTTGACATCCACTTCCATGTCGAGCACAATGAAATCGACGTTTCTGATCTGTACGGGGACTTCTTCGACAATCCCCAAGGGCATGCGTAGTGACCCGTCTGCAAGCTGGAGCTTCATAGTCGTTGGGGACAACGGGTGGTTTAACTCATCGTACATCGCCTTCGGCATGATGCTCACACTTGCTCCTAAGTCACATAGTGCCCGAGCGAAACACCTGTCGTTGACCAAACACGGAATGGTTGGCCATCCGGGATCTTTTCTGACCACATCCTTGGGGAGTGCAGCATCCAAGTCGCTCTCTTCACACCTGATGGTTATTGCATTCACACTCTCCTTGGGATTAACTTCTGGTTGCCCAGGAAGTTTACCCGCACGAGGAGACTGCACAGCTGAAGCTATTTGCGCAATTTGCGTTTCTAGCATTTTATTATGGCTCAGCTGATTTTGCAGAGCAGTGCTGAACGACTCTAGCTTAGCATCTATGCTCTCTAAAGCCTTGTCGGTAGTGAGAAGCTTCTTGCTAATGCTATCATTAATCTTGACCTGGCCGAGAACTAGATCCTTGATAGAGGGCTCAAAGCGGGAAAGATTACCATTGTTACCTCCCTGATTTTTGTTGAAGGAGAGGTCGGGCCTGGAATTCCAGCCGTAGTTGTTCTGGGAGCGGTACCCATTGCCATTGTTGAGGAAATTGCATTCCTCTCTCGCATTCGGGCAATTGCTCCCATATGCCCTGTGTTGCCGCACTCTTCACAAGTCATGCGGGAGTCCGCAACTTGCAGGTCCTGTGGAGATTCCACCTTGCGGAGTAGCTGATCGAGCTTGATGGCGAGCATGTCCATCGTCTCCACTTGGTGCACTCCACGGGTCTTGGTGCTCGCCGCTTGGCGTTCACCATGAGTCTGGTTGGCCGCCACCTTCTCAATCAACTTCTTAGCGTTCTTCACGCTAAGAGAGAAGAAAGAGCCGCCTGCTGCGGCGTCGAGGTGCTCTCGAGCGGACAGCCTCAAACCGTGATAGAAACTCTGTATGAGGAGCCATTCCTCCATGCCATGGTGTGGGCATGAGAGAACGTACTCCTGCATCCTGTCCCACGCTTCCGCGGTCGACTCATCTACGAGCTGTTGGCAGCCCGATATCTTGTTCCGCAGGGCAGTCGTCTTGCACGGCGGGAAGAACTTGGCGAGGAAGGCATTGGAGCATGCCGTCCACGTGTCGAGGGACTCTTGGTTCGCGTAGAACCACTGGAGAGCCTTCCCCAACAGAGAGAATGGGAAAAGCTGTAGTTGGATGGCGTCCTGAGGTGCATCCTTTATGACGAAGGTGTTGCACGTCATCAGGAACCTTTGGAGGTGAGCATTTGCATCCTCCGACGGCTTCCCACAGAAAGGACTAGCCAAGATCATGTTGATCAAGGCTGGCTTGAGCTCGTAGTCCTTGTTGGTGATGCGCGGGTTGGGACCCACGCGGATGTTCTCCGTAGTTGGCGCGGAGAAGTCATTGATCGTCTTCTCAACAACAGGGTCGGCCATGGTGTTGTTCGTTGAGGAGGCCCTGACGACCGGTGGAGGAGACGATTCGAGAGCCAGAGCGTTCTTGCGGATCTGTTTGGTGAGTTTTGCTCGAACTTTCCTCAAGAACTGCTCTGGATCTGAGTGGAAGTTTTCTGGTAGGTCGAAACCAGTCATGCACAGTCCTGTTTCAAATTTCCACAACAAAGAAAGACAGGACAAGGGTAAGCCCGCAAAAGTAAGTGATAATTATTCTTCTCACAAACTTCAATGCATTTATTCAGTTCCTAGCTGCTACTTCCCCGGCAACGGCGCCAGAAATGCTTGTTGGCGGTTCTTATGCGATAAAATTAAATTCATTAATTCCGAAACGCACGGATCACCATTGTAGCATTTCACCTTGGAGTATTCCAGGGTTATCGTATTTATATTTCCGCAGGGAAGTAGAGCAAAAGGGAGCTGAATAATAGCAATGCACTGGATAATTTGGAGAAAGACATAATGTATCAACTATACTTGAGACGGGGGTAAGATAGGCATGATATATATGGGTGGCACACACATCCTTAAATCCAAGGTAATAAAAGAAAAACTGTAGTATACATTTGGGAGAGCAACGAGATAGAGCTAAGGCTACCTGTATGTTTATCTAGTATTTACTCTTTCTAGTAGTCTAATCTACAAAGGTTATCTACTCTAGTTAAGATCACACACATACAAGTCATGTCGTTTCGGGGCACACACGTGCTAGGTCAACCGATGATGCTAGTTCAAACCTAGGGAACCGTATGCTATAATTAAGACCCTGCTGAGTCCAACCCGGACGTGGTGGATTACAGAGACCGGTGCAGCTGTCACATACACTCGCGGCTACCATCCTCCGTGGGGCTGGGTGCCAAACGTGCATAGGCCAAGATCTAAGCGCCACGCTTACAACCCGCCTAGAGGAACTACTCTTGATCAACGGAGCAGTCCTATCTAAGAATAGACAAGCACAGATTTCACACGACGTCATCTCGACGAAGGCACTCTCTCGTACTTGCGTACTCCAACAATCACGAATCCCACAACAAGACTTCTACGAGCACTTACTTAACAGAATAAATAAACTAAATAGAAAAGAACTACTAAAAGAAATAAATAAAGAATAAAGTAATTATATATTAAATAAAATAATATCTCAAAAGAGTAAGGATACAAAGAACTATACCGAACTCCGAGAATACTCCGGAAGCCCGAGAGAGCTCTCACTCTACTCTACTCTACTCTACTCTAACTCCCAAAGCTACTACTAAACTAATGAACACTTGGATGAAGTGTGATGGTGCGAATTGCTTCGGAGGCCGAGGGGTCTATTTTATAGGTCTCCAAGGCGGTGGAAGCATGTCTGCCGACTTTGGAGAGGCGGCGCCGCCAAAGTCGGCCGGCCGGCCTAGGGGGGTGGCCGGCCGGCCGTCCCCTGTGGCGGTTTGCCACCGACTTCTGCCTCAACGCTCCAGATCACTCCCTGAAGGCGGTCTGAAGGTCGGCTAGTTGCTGGGGTCGGCAGAATTGAAGTGAGGGCCAAGTAAAGGCCCAAATGGCCCACCTTCTAGAATGACGGTGGAATTCTGCTGGGCTGGTCCTGAATTGTGCGTTGTGGATTAGTTTCCAGCCCACTGGAGGAAGTCTGGGGCCTGCGGCCACCATCTGGGGCCTGCCGGCCTAGGGTGGGGCCGGTCGGCCAGGTAATTTCCCTCGCTGGGCCCACTTTTCTCCATTATTCACTCCTGCATCCAAATATCCATCAAAACCTGTGGAGTAGCATTATTCCTATCTACTATGCACAAAATCTTGGTGTTATACATTTATTTACCGGTAGGGTGGCGGTCAAAACATGGTTTAACGACCGCCAACACACGGTCACGTACCCTGTCAGTCCACACAGCTTCTGAGCCAGAGGTTGCTGAGTACGCGGCACAGCTTGAGCAGACTCTCCTCCAGACAGACTCTCCTGGACTAGCATTTGACAGACAGCTAGTGGTGTACGGACCACTTACTCAGCCGCAGGAGTCTTTGGGGATGCCTCGGACTTGGACTTGGACAGCTCCAGTACCACCCTCTCTGCCGCAGCAGGACAGTGCTCAGACCAGCGCCAGTTCTTCAGCACCTGCTGCCACTGCACCGCCTCCAGACACCGATGCGTAGGATAGCATATCTTCCTCTCAATGATCTTTTTGGTCCTTGGTGCCAAAGGGGGAGAGAATGTGTCTAGGGGGAGTTGGGAGTGAGACTTGATCGAGATAGTTTTTGTACTCAGGGGGAGTAGTATTTTGTGACTTGATGTTTTGTATATTCTATTGGATTTCGTGGTTCTTGGTGTGCTTGGTCCTCTTTGCCTCGGTGTTTAGCACATCAAGAATGCACTTGGTTTCGTTTACATACTCTGCTCTGTTATATATATGCCTGAGACGTTCCCGAGATATCCTTTGTGTATGGCATAGTACCTGTAATGATATGTGCACTAACTTGCTTTTGCAGGACTTATCTTTTATCATGTCATTGCAGGGATGTCGGTCACAGCTCACTTTACTTATTCCCTAGTTATCACCTCTTGTGCACTAACTCTATTTTTGCAAGTGATACACTCTTTGAGCTATGACCCACGTATTCTCTATTCATCATGATCATCGGTTTCCCTATCCTATATCATGATGCATAGTTCTTGTTCGAGATACCGCCTTGCTCTTTAGCTCTCTAGGTTCTTTTTGAGCGGTCTAACGTGTGCTTTATCTCATATCCTTTTATCTCGATCAATCCTTGCCCTCTTTTTCCTTATCCTTTACATCCTTTGATGTCTTACATTCATGTTGTCACCAATCACCAAAAAGGGGGAGATTGTAAGCTTCATGGCCATTGGAGTGTTTGGAAACCCCAAAGGTATGAATGTTTTGGTTATTGGATGACCCTTCGTATGTGACTAACATTTTCATATAGGTTGTTAATCATGGTCACATGTGAAGAAAGCTCCGTCCGTTGGTGGTGTACGGAAACACACCCTAATTCTATTGTCAAAGATGATTGGTTGCCTTCATCAACACAAGAACGGACTTGATGGAGTCGCGGAGAAGATATGGATCAAGGCTAAGGACATGCTAGATCCAAGCGAGTGTTGCTTGGTTAGATGGTAGCTTGAGTCTATAGGAAAAACCGGACTATCAAGGGGGTTCAGGTTGGTTCTCTTGGATACTCAATAGTGTAGAGATCTTTGGATGCATTATGAGTCTCTCGGACACTTGGAGTAGAAGAGAAGAAGTGAAGGAACCAAAAAGGATGAAGTTAGAGTCAAGGATCGAGGAGAAGATCGAGATCAGCTTCAAGAGAAGCCACCGTATGATATGGTGCCAGTCACCGTATGATGCGGTGACTGCGAGGAAAAGTCCAGAGAAGAAGAGGATCAGGCAGGTTTGATCTGGAGTCACCGTATGATACGGTGGGGGTCACCGTATGATATGGTGATCCCTAAAGATGAAGTCTAGAGAAGGGAGTTTCCTCTGGCAGGCGACATTAGAGTTACCGTATGATACGGTGCTCCTAGTCACCATATGATACGGTGGTTCCTACGGTGACTGTGTCGACAGACTGCTTTTTGGTAACGGCTACTTTGAGGTCGGAGGCCTATATATACCTGGTTACCTGCCCTTTTGGGGGTCTCTTGGCAGTTGGAATAGTTGAGGAAGCCAGTGAGAAGCCAAGAGCAAGAAGAGGAAGCACTTGAGAAGGATTTGGAGTGATCCTAGTGCTTGATAGAGTAACAAGTCTGCATCCATTGATCTCTAGGCTAGGGAGTGCTTGAGAGAATCAAGTTGAGCTGTTACTCTTGGTCTATGGCAAGGCTTAGACCGGTTAGGCGTCGGTGTTGAGCTGTCCAAGGAGATTGTGGAAGCCGGCACAAGTTTGTACACGGTCTTGGAGCTTCCCGTGCGAAAGAAGCATCACTAGTGGAGCGCCCTTTGGCACACATCAAGTGCGGAGCCTTACCTCCGGAAGAGCACCCGGGAGAGAGCCCGGCGGGACATGCCCGCGACTTCACTCGGAGGGTGAAGTGTGCTCTAGGAGGGATCGCCATCGAGCGGAGGGACGGGGTCGAGACTCCGACGGGAGTGACCCAACGTGGAGTAAGGGAAGGCGCCATCCTTCCGTGACCACGGGAAAACATCATGAGCATTCTCTATCTTTCTCTTTTACTTACTGGCATTTACGTTTTCGCATTTACTCTTGTGCTAGTAGAATTGCATGATAGTTGTCTCTTTTACTTGGTAGAATTGTTTTTTAGGGTGTTGCTCTTTGCTAGACTAGATTGTGCGCGAGCATCGCTAGCTTCTTGTCATCACCATATCTAGTCTTGCTCGCTTCACACCTCGAGTACGTTTGGGAGAAATTAAATAGACACCGATTCACCCCCCCCCCCCCCCCCCCCCCCCTCTCGGTGCCCTTGATCCTTTCACGCGGTGGGTGGCATCCCGTTGGTTTTTTAGATGACGGGTGTCATGCTCTGAAAAGATCGAAATTTGCTCCGTGTGGCGAACCTTGTTTGTTTCTGTCTTCGGCTCTATTTACTTTGTTTTGGTGTTTTTATTGACTTCTGCTTTATCTGCACAGCTTATTCCTTGTTGACTCCTGAGGTTCGAGTTAGCAAAGTTCTGGGCTTCTTCTTGCAAAAGGAGTGGGTTGAAAGATCAAAAATTTTAAAGGCTCTGCGGCTCAACAGGGTTCTTGAGGAAGCTGGTTGTATATACTGAGATTATCCGTAGTATATACTGAGATTATCTGTATCTAGAAGACTCTTCATTCCTTGTGTCTGCCATGACTTCTACGGCTGTGTCGTTGGCCGCGAAGACCAGCATCTGAAACTTCAGATGCTGGTCTACGCGGCCAAGGAGCTTGTGATGCTTCTGCAGCGATCTTGCCTTCTGCTGGCTTTGCTTCGTCTACTGCTAATGTGACGAAGGTTTTGATTATTCCTACTTCCAAGCTGTTTCCTGTTACTCTGCCTTCCGTTCAAGATAATATTCATGTTCAGGCTTTAATGAGTGAAGCTGCTCCTTTGACTGCTTTGAAAAGGTGCTTTGAAAAGGCAGTTTTCTGCTACGAAGGTGACTTCGCTTCTGGATCGGTTAGGCAAGCAAAAGTTTGGTGCTATGTCTGATGGTGAAGCTTTAGTTTAGTCGGCTCCTTCCTGTCTTTTTGTCCGACGCCTTCATCCGTTGTTCCATCTGGTGATTCTTTGATAGCTGTCTTGAAAGCTTCAGGTTCTGTTTCGGAAGGGCCCTCTGAAGCTTCGTTGCCACCTTCGAATAATCACGTTGGTGTTTCATTTTGTGTGCTTCTCTTATTTCGTAATTTTCCTATTTTTAGGAGGTTCGAGTTCGAGGGAAGGCTTTGCTCATGATAGGCTTTCCTTGTCTGAATTTTTTGTCGGGGTGGTTGACGCGAAGCCATTCCTTGCTATCACGAATGCTGTTCGTCTGCCCAAAGTTGAACTTCAATTGACCAATTATGATGGCGATATTCGTTATCGATCGTTGATTGCTTCGCATCTGAAGGTGATGCTTTCTTATATTGCCTTCGATGTCTTTCGCACAAGATTCCTTCAGGGGTTTTGATCTGCTAACTTTTTTCCTGCAGAATATTGCCATCGCTCAAGCTTGCAAGCGTCAATACAATCATCTTTTGTCTTGAGTTGGCAGGGCTTTGTCTGAGAGAAGCATTACTTTGAAGGCTTCTCTTGATGAGACTATGAAGTCCCTTCAAGATGCCTCTTCGAGTATTCCAATTCTGGAACGTCATTGCTTGTCTCTCAGAGAAACTGTTTCTAAGCAAAAAGAATATATTATCTCTCTCGAGAGTATTCTTCGCGAGAAGGAAGGTCTGCTTCAGCAAGGGAGGCCTTGAAACTGTCTTGGCCAAGAAACTTCCTGAATTTGTTTGTAGCATTTTATTTGTGGCATAGCAGTCGGGCATTATATTGAGCTTTGCTCCTTCGATGTCGTCTATTCGTGTTTGATTATTGCAGGAATGTCGGATTTCCGTCTTCTTGTATTTAGGGCCTTTATCTTTGGCCGTATTTGATGTTCATTTGCTCGTTAGTAGGCGAGACGTATTCGCCTTCGTGTACTGTGTTTGAAAACACAAAGCCTCCTTTTTTCTTTATTATTAACTTTGCGTGATCCTGACTGTCGGTTTGTTGGAGTCAATCGACCAGCAGTAACCTTCGTTAGTTCTTCTTTAGAACTAATAGGATTTTTATCAGGGCTTGTACCCGAAAGCTTTTTATTTTATTTTTGGTAGTGCCTTCGTGCTTCTCGGACGAAGTGTACTACATGTCTAGGCATTGTTTTTGCCTTGTCTGGGTTTTACCCAGACGATACTTCTTGGCTTCAACTCTTTTTTTTTTTTTAAGATTACACAGTACAACTCAGACACTCACAACGCACGCACACTCACCCTTATGAACACACGTACGCAAACCCTACTCCTATAAGCATCTTCAAAGACTGAGCCGGCAAATCCAGAGATACGAAGTCACCACTGGCGCCTCGCTGTCGACGGGAGCGTCGCCTACCACTGAAAGCACAAATGCCGTTAAATCCTTGGAAATTCGCTCCCACAGGGAGTCGAACCCAGGACCTGAGAGGTGTTACTCGGATGCCTTAACCACTAGGCCAAGACCCCTTTCACTTCTTGGCTTCAACTCTCTATCAAAGCCAACTATCTTTCTCGACGTCGTTTCCACCTTATCTGGGTTTTTACCCAAAAGAATTCATTTTAATCATTCTTTGATGGAGGCCTCATACCTTTGTCGAAGCCTACTTTCTCGGTGTTCTTCGCTTTATCTGGGCTTTTACCTGAATTCTTGATTTTTTTTTTTTTTTTGAAATAGCTTGATCGCATCCTTGCGAAGCTTTCTTTTTGGTGTTTGCCTGTTCCTCTTTGGGGTTTTTTTTCCCGATATCTTGTTGTAGTAGGGTCTTGGCATGACCGTACGAGGCCTTCAATAGTGCTGTGGGATTATACTCGATGCTTCGAGGGGATCTCAATGATTACGCTTCATTCTCCATTTCTATTGGGAGACACCGAAGAGAAGGGATGTTTCGGCGACATTAGTACGCCGTGCAGAAAGGCGAGACACACCGCTAGCCCCCGCGTCGCCCTCCCGGACGACACGGGCGGCGATCCGCGCCGCCGCCACTCGTTCCCCCTCTTCCCTCCTCCCACCCGGCCGCCGCCGGAGCCGGCTGACGGCACAACCCGAGCAGCGGCAAGGACGGCGGCGGCGGGGTCGTTTTTCCTTCATCTCGCACATCTCGTGTTGGTGGACTGCGAGGACGGCTTCATGGCGTTTCGATCCAGGCCTTCGCATCCTCCTGGACTCCGGCTTCCATCGTCATCGGAGGCTCGAATTGCTGCGATCTTTACGGCACGCAGCAGAGGCTTCGTCCCAGATCTGGGTCGCCAATCGACGGGATCCGGATCTGCGATCTGTGCGCAGGCCATGCGGCGCCGTTCATCTGGAGCGGCGGGGATCTTCCTTGCGCTGCTTGTGTCATACGACGTTTGTCTGATGGCGCATGGCGGCGGCCTTCCGCCGCGGATCCGGGTCGTCGGTCGACGGGTTCGCCGGAGGCTGGGATATTGTACGAGGTGCACTGCATGGCGACGACGGCAGGTGATGTCTTCCTGTGTTCGTTCGGCAGTGTGTGGGCAGGGTGGCAATGGCTCGTTTGCATGTGGCAGTGAAGCCAGCCTTCTCTGTTTGTTTGATGATGCATGTTTCCGCATGGCTGTGGCGATCATACGCGGTGACGGCGGCAATTCCGGTCAGAAGTCCAGACAACACCGGGCGAAAGCTCGCCTGGCTCCGTGTGTGCCAGTGCCGACGACGGTTACGCACTCGGGTGCTACATCCTTCTTGAAGGCGTCGTCGAGGTGTTACATTGATGGAAGATCTCCCGGTGAAAACCTAGTCTCAATTGAGACGGATGGCGGCGACATCTTCGATGTCGTGATCTTCTTGAAGGCGTCGTCTTGGGGATCCTTTCATGCAAGGCTTTGATTTATCTTTGGTTGATGGTCATCCTTCGAGTCTACTTTGACATCTCCAGCAGCTATTGACAGAAGCGGATGTGGCTTGGGTGGTCTTGCTTTAATCAACAGATGGTGTTCATCTTGGATTGGCAATTGCTTAAGCTCAATGATGTAGCTTGCAGAATAGACCTTACTTGAGGAGCTAAATCGGCTGACAACAAAGGCTGTGTTACGGAGATGTATCTTTTGTTTCTTTTTATCTTAAGTCATGTAAGTGTATCAGTGTGCGCTTGTGCACTTCTGATGTTGGCCGACTTTTGTCGATGATTGTAATAGGCTGTAACTTTCTTAGAAGTCAAGGCCATTGCGGCTGTAGCTTCTTTGAAGGCCAAGGCCGGGATTATACAATCTTCCCATTATCTAAAAAAAAAAATTGGGAGACACCCGAGCTCGTCAATACGCCTGGAATTCTTCCCTTTTTCTGCTATTGCTAACAAGAGCGCCTTTTGTTGGGGTGTGATTTATTACCTGCTTGCCGTCTTCGTTTATTTTAATAATTTTACGATTATGTCCACCTTCCGGATTCTTCCAAGGACTTGTATATATATTGCGCCCTTGTTACCTTGTCCTTGAATTGTTCCGCCTTTTGCACGTTGAGTTTCTTTCTGCTTGCCCATGGATGTTGTCAGACCCCATTTCTAGAATCTGCTGTGCATTCTGTATCAGTCTCTGGATTAGTAGCTGATACGCACAAGAACACAGATATAATAATCAAAAGCTTACTTTGAATAGATAAATAAGTAAGATACCTGATATAAGACCCTTAGCGGTGGTACGACAAGGATTCAAAACCATCCAAGTCCATCCGATCGACTAACGGTGAAGCAGACAGCGGAAACCATGGCCCAACGCCACAAGCAAACTTGAGAAGCAGAACCGAAAACCCAATCGTCGTCGTCTTCTATGAAGTCTACTCCTACTAAACCAACATTTGCAAATGCCTGAGTACATAAGGTACTCAGCAAGCCCTACACTACACAAAGGTATATATATATATATATATATATATATATATATATATATATATATATATATACTGTAAGTTTATTCTGCGGGTATGTGCACTTTAGTTCATATCTGCATAGACCCCCAGTTGCAACACGTAACATATGCCAATTGCAATACCCAGTACAGGGAGTTACAACATGGTCAACAGTTGCAACCCATATTGTCCACGATTGCAACTGACGACTCACCGAAGTTGTAACTGATGTCACGAAATATATTATACATTCCGTTGCAACTGGCGTAACTCAAGTTACAACTCGCCATTAATTTCATTGTAACCAAGATGCGTTGCAATTGGTGTCTTGGAACCGTTGCAACTGTATGTCCTTGTTGTTGCAACTACGGGGGTCTGTGCATCGGTGAACTAGAATGCGCATATGTGCAGAATAGACTCGCCGTATATATATATATATATATACATACAAATGCTATTCAGCACCCTAGGTGTAGAATAACTATTCTACACCCAGTAATTTTTTATTGAACAATACGATCATAAATTACTGAATTGAGTGCATGATGATGCTAATATGTGTCAGTAATTCGCGTTCTGTGATCCCATTCAGTAAAAATCATGACATTTTGCTCAGTAATTTAATAATTACTGACGATTGTTCAGTAATTATTAGTTAGGTGTAGAATAGTTATTCTGCACCCTAGGTGCAGAATAGCGCTGTGGTGTGTGTGTATATATATATATATATATATATATATATATATATATATATATATATATATGCATGCATGTTTGGTCTTAGCAAGGAACAGGCTGTATGGTTCATTTGCAGCAAGCAAATTTTATGCAAGGTTCACTAAAGCATGTGAAGGATTATTAGATAAACAGAGTATTGATTGTCAATATTTTAGTTGGTTGGCCTAGGGGAGTATGAAGCATTTCCGCTAGTTCCCAAGTTTTAGTTAGGCCTCCTGACCTCAATGGTCATACCGACCGGGCACACTTGCCATCACTTCCAAAACACGAGCAGACTACTGCTCACGCACACATCAAGGAATCATGAATGTGGCTAATCATATCGAGCTCAACAAAGATGCGTCATATGCCGTGACAACGTCCATCCGGATGAATTTTACACTCTGCAGAAGTTGTACATCTTTTCCCACGATCTATGCACTCTTGATCGGAGAGTAGCATAACGCTCAATCCATCTTTTCCGAGTACCACACACAATGCCACCTACGAACCTAGGGGCTTTTCATGAGACTAATAGTCATCATGCAGACCCTCTGCTCATTGATGTGGGGATCACAGGCCAGAACTCCTAAGACTACAAACTCTGGAGTCTTCTCCTGGTTGCTCGTTTGCGCTACTGCCCTCCAGGTGGATCAAAGTGGTAGGCACCAAGAAGGTAGGGTAAGTCCTGCCCATAACAGGTTCCGTGGTTGTACGAGAATCATCTTGTTAAAGGTTGAATGAACCGGTCCTTATGTGGCCGGGCAAGCACCATGTCTCCCGCACTAGGGGACTATCACACTTTCCATCACGCCATCAATCACTTACTAATGGCCTTGCCCGCAATCCAACCATCCTATCACTGTCTCCATCATCATCACTTAACACAGTTGTGCTAGTCCCAACCCTAAGTATCACGCACACCACCAAACTCATTTTCACACATTTGCAAAAGTAAGTATGTGAGTAAGGTATGGCGATGTAGAACCATTGCGAGGGGTCCTAAGCAATCTAGTAACAAGGTGATTGTTCCATCATAGAAATGATGGGACTATCCTAGGGTTATCAAGGTGACAGTAAACAAGGGTAAACAAGGATTCATGTATTATGCCTAAATAAATAGCATTAATATCAGTAAGCAAATAGGACCATAACTACACAATCAGTAAAATAACAAGTAATGCATAGTACGAGAACAGGCCATATAGGTGCATTGCGAAAACAGTAGGTTCAATCATGATCAAGGAGGAGTAGAGCTTGCCTGAAGAACGCTATCCTAATCTTTCCACTCGGGATCTTCAAGCTCTTCTCTTAAGGTCGATATCTTCAAGTCCTTCCTCGAAATTTATATCTTCGACTCGTCCTTGCCTTGGATTCCTCTTGAATTCTTCTAGCTCTTCCTCGAATCTTGCGTAAGCTAGCGCATAGAAAACATTACGTGTAAACAACTACCGCAAAAGAATAAAGATCAAAAAGAGCCAATAAGATCCAATTAACTCCAACAAGAATCGATAAAACTCCAAGAAAACGACTATGTTTATGCAATGCACATTTATTTATGAAAGATTATTTAGTACAAGTTATATTCATAGCCTTATAAGGGCCATATTCACCTAGACAAACTATCAATTATGTAATTTCTCTTAAAAGAAGCAAGGTGCAGGGTTTGGCATGAAGCTTTATTTACTGAAACCTTAGAGCGAGGATGATGAGATGCACATGCTTTATTGATGGTGATTGCGTGTATATCTATTATATAAACTCTAAATTATTTCTATTAAAGAACATGGGTGGTTTGAAGAGAGGAGGTGCAAATGCATCAGATTCATAAAGCAATTATACATAACATAGGGTTTATCAAGGTGACAAGGACTTAGATGAAAAGATCATGCACATGCAAATATTCATAAATTTAAGGGTTACACAACCTATGGTTTAAAGATTATATTTTGTTTTACAAGCATTGATGAGTTTATTAACATAACTAAAGTTATTTATTTAAGTCTATTATGGTTACATGCAGATATTAAGGTATTTGTGCAACTTATACTTATGCATGCAATACTATATGCAACATGAAATATGTTACAGAATTATTTAGCAAATAACTTTATTTTATGAACACATATGAGCTTACTAAAGTAAATATATTATTTATTTAAAAAGATAAAGGTTTGCATAAGATTTAGCGCATGATGGTGCAGGATTAGCTACATGATATAGTCATGGCATGCACTTACAAAGTGATAAAATAAATGACAAGGAGAATAACCTCAAATAACAATGAATGAAATATCAATAAAATTTCCAATAAAAGACACCAAATAAAAGAGGTTGATAAATCAATAAAACTGGATAAATGTCGATGACAACACTGGAAGGAATGTGGTTCGTCGGAGTTAGCATCGAGATAAGACGAGATAAACAGGATTGATAGGTTTGACCGATTTGGCTTAGCATTAGGGAAAAGAGGCATTGATGACTCGTAGATCAAGTGTGGAGTTCGAAGAACAGTACCATGAAGTACTTCGCGTTTCTACGAACGCGTGAGCGCAAGAATTGCTCAAAACGGAGCTCGGGTGGAAAAGATATAGGTGTTTAAAGATTCTAGGGGCTTGTTTGTAAATACAGAAAGATTCTAGGGACCTATTTGTAATTAACAAAAAGTTAGGGACCTTGGTGTAAAAAGGTAGGGACTCAATGGTAATTATGGGAAAGCATAGGGGTGTTTATGTAAAATTGTAGGACCTAAACAGAAATCAGATAAACTAGAGGGGCTTATCTGTAAGATGTATAGGAGCGGGGAATTATTCGAAATTTCAGAATTATTTTTGTGTTGGAAAAGGTGTGGACCGAGTCCACGGAAGTCGTGGACCGATCCTAGGCCGCGGTCCATTGGTCGATGGTGGACCGATTACATAACCCGAAGGGGTATGTAATCTGGGCCGTTGGTTGGAGGATGAACGGCCAGGGGCGGCTGGAGGCGGCGCGCGACGGCCGGCGACGGCGGGGGGCGGCGGCGCCATGGGCGGCTCGAACGGAGTTGGCCATTCCGGCGCTCCGGTGGCCCAAGCTCGACGCAGACTAGACCGGGAGAGAGGGGAGAGGAAGGGGAGCTCACCAAGGGAGGTTGTCGACGACGGGGAGCGGCGGAGGAGGCTGGCGATGGTGAGGGGCTGAGCGCGGTGGCGGCGCTCGACGGGGAGGAGGAGGGACAGCGGCTCGATGAGTTTGTGTGGGTCGGGGAGTTGCGCAAGGTTGCGGCAGAGCTGGTGCGCGCGTGAGGCGAGCCAGACGAGACCGGGAGAGTGGTCGGCGTCGTGCTCGTGCGGCGGCGTGCGGCGGCGCACGACGCGGCTAGGGTTAGAGCTCGGGAGCGATGGCGGCTTCGGGGAAAGGAAAAGAGGGCGCCGGAGCTCGATTTATAGGGGAGCGAAGACGTGCGGTGCAAGGCCACGGCGGAGGAGGCTTCGAGGCGAAGGCGTCACCGAAGTAAAGGCGGTGAGGATGCTTCGAGGGGAAGGCACGCCGGAGTAAATGCGTTCCGCTCTTCTCGGCGTCCGTGGCAGTACGGCGGTATGGGCGGGATGTGCGCACGCGTACGAGGAGCATGGGCGCTGGGTACGGCAAGGCTAGGATTGGATAGCGGCCTTATCCGATGTTCGGCGGCAGCGGCGTTCTTATCTCGTATGGTCAGCGCAAGGTCAAGGAAAGCGACGGCTCGTGTGAACGCGGCAGAGCGTTGCGGCGGCTTGTCGTGGTGCGCTTGGCTGCTGGCCGACCAACGCGGCATCGAGCTGGAGGAGAGCGATGGCACGGCGGCGGCGGCGGCGGACTGCCTGGCCTAGCTGGAGGAAGGAGAAAGGGAAGATGGGCCAGGCTGGGCCGAGGTGGGCTGCGGCCAGGGAAAGGAGAAGAGAAGAAGAAAAGAGAGAGGGGAAGGCGTGTTGGGCTGGGCCGAACAGGCAAAAAGAGGGGAAAGGGCCCAAGAGGGTTTTAGGGGAAGAAGAGGTTTATTTTTTTATGGGTTTTTGAGGGACTTCAAATTTGAATAGAATTCCAAATTTGGGAATGGGAATTAACTCCAAATAAAACCAGTAAATTCAAAAATGCATATGGTGATAGTTTTGCAAATTTAAATTGTTTTTAAATTCAAGGTGAATTTGCTAGGGTTCAACTTATAATTATTTTAATTTGTTGTAGAATCAAAAGTTCAAACTTTTAGTGGTCTTTAAATGAAAGCAAACACTCAAGCACAAGTTTTATATTTCAAAATTTTCATATTCTACTAAGTACGAATTATTTAGTTAATTTTATTTTGAAAATTCATGTCAAGATAAGATTTAGACAAAAATTAAAATTTTGAGTTGTTTTTATTCCATTTTATTTTTGACTTGAAATTTGGGGTGTTACAGACGTTCTCTGGGACAAGCTTCCTTGCAGGGTTGTGAAGGCTTTGCAGCGTAGTGGACTGAAGCGAGGAGATATGCTCCCCAAAGAGCTGGTTGAGCACTTCGAAGCCCTCGAGCAAAGGCCTGAGAGTTTAGCACTGGTCGAAGTTCCAGTTGAGGCTGTGCCGCTTGCAGCTGTCCCGCCTGGGGTTATCTATATCTATATCTATATCTTCTTTATAAGTGCAACCAACTAAGAGTCATTCATTGCTATTTCTCTGCCCTCACGTTGAGCCACGTCATCTTCTAATGTGGACTGTCCGATCTCCAAAAATCTCCACATCCTGAGCGTTCTTCCCCTTCATCTTCTCCATCGAATCGAATGTGTCTTCCACCATCGTGGCTCAGGCGCTCAGCGGCAGAGGAAGGCCAGGACCCAACCTGATCCCCAATCAATTTCAGAAACTGCAGCCGCGGCCCATCAATGGCGCCTCCACAACCATCGAATCGAACTCTGTCTTCCACGATCGCCCTCAGCTGCAGTGGAAGGCCACGACCCAAACTGATCCCGAATTAGTTGCAGAAACTGCAGCCGCTACCCCATGAATGGCGCCTCCACAACCTCCTTCTTCTCCGCCCCACTTCTTTATCGCATCAATGGCGTTAGGGGTCAGTGGCTTGGGCACTCATCAAGATACCACCAGAATTAATTGCATTAATCCTTCATCAATCACCAGGTCCCCAGGTGCTAACGGCAATAATGCTTCGTCCGTTAGCACAATATATTGTGCCCCTGTTGTTGAGGTATTTTCACATGCAGCTTCCCATTGCCGTTCATCTGCTCCTTTTGGTGCCTACTTCTATGCGGTCAGGTTCTTCAATTTCTTCCTCTTATATTCTTAATGTTGACCGATTGTGTTTCAAGCATGCCCATGGTTTCATGCACTCAACCTGTTTGTTGACTTCTCTTCATGTGTTCATATTTATGTGAATGATCTGTGCCATATGTTTTTGGGTTTACGTCAGTGTTCAGATTTTGTAGGATCAGCTAAATTGTATGAATTTTCTCTCCATATTTCTCGGTTCCTATGAGTTGAATTCCTCTCTGGATATAGCACTAGAGCAGGAGCTAGCTTTGGCCTTCTTTGGATATTCAGGTTAAAAAAAATGCTGGAACACTATGCATTATTCATTATTTTTTACTTCCGGTAATCATTCAGCTGCCCTCTATTTGAAGCATTCGATTATGTAGATTAATTTAAATTTACCTATGCATATATGCAGATTCCTATGAATTGAGCTCTCCTCTGGAACTAGCACTGTAGCAAGAGATATGACCTTCTTTGGACATTCAGGTTAGAAAAACCTTCTCTGAAAATCTATGCATTAATCATTATTTGTTACTTCCAGCAAACAATCAGTTGTCCAATTTTAATCAATCTAAAACATACGCCGGTGTCTAATTGATATGACCACGTTAAATCTCTCCTTCCATTTCACCCAAGCTATCTCCATTCTGTAGTGTAACAGTGTTCATCTCCTGTTAGCCCGAACCATTGGCGCACCAACAACACCACAAAAGGTTTCCTCTCGGCGCAAACTTACCAAGTTTCTATATCTTTTTACATCTTCTCATCTTCTTACATGGATTTATATTTTATATTATCGTCTCATCTATGCTTTTGTTTCAGCTTTGTTGCATGATATCTTCTGTACTAACAACCAAAATACTGTCTTTGATCAGGATGGCGCAGAACCACTCATGGTCCTCTCGGCTCTTCGATCAGTTCTCCAAAGAAGATGTGCAGTGCATATTTCCGAGCAATGAATGAGCTCAATGATGCTACGAGGCCAAAAGTTGTCACCCTTTCACCCCCATCATACGGTTGATATGAACAATTTGCCAACCATTACTTTCTTACACATGAATAACATCCCAACAAATAAATTGGATGCTCTCCACTAACCATTGTTCTTCCCTCTAAAAGCTCCAGTACGTTACTCCATCTGAATTTCTTCACTTACCTCATCCTGCGACCATTGCCTTTCAGCCTCAAAATAAAATTCCAGAGAACGCACTTTCTGGGATGTTACCTTGCCGGAATCCCTATCCCAAGACAACCTTTTTTTTTGAGATATTTTTTTTCCTGTTTTGGTTTCAACTATCCTGTACTTTGCAGGACTTTCGACAATCAACATCAAAGCACTTTCTGGGATGAAGCATATGTTCAATGTTGCTCATGTTTTTGGATTCCTCAAAAACTATTATATATATGCAAATATTATAATGTTGTATTCAACATTAATTTTCTTTTGACTTTTGAAGTACTTCTACAAATCCCGCAGCAACGCGCGGGGGTACCATCTAGTATCTTATATAGATGCAACCCACTACAAGTCACTAATTGCTATAAAGCTGAAACCTTAAGCAGCCACATCATCCAAATTATTTCGTCCATTCGATTGTCCACTTTCTTCAATTTTGAGCGTCAGATCCTGTCCATCAGACGTGTGTAATTTGCTACTGAACAAACATGCACCACTCTTTTGTTCACTCTTTATTAGCGCCATCATGGTCAGTTTTATTTCCATTAAAACATCCACTCAATACTCCTTTTTATTTGAGCGACCCCCTTTATTTCCTGGCTACAGGAAACTGCCGAAGGGGAGAGGGCTTTAGAAACTCCGGCCACTACGGAATCAAGAGACCACAATCATCAGTGGAGCTATATTCCTATTCCAATCCTCCTCCTGCACAAATACTCCTCCCAAGTCTGTCGTACATTAACAAAGAAGCAATCGGCAACACGTACCTTCTTTATATCATTACCAGTGAGATGCGACCAACCCAGCACTCCCAATTGCAGGCTTGCAGCCTCTCTGTTGTTTCTAAGTTGCCTCCGTTCATCTGTAGCTCTTGGCGTCAACCCTCTGCCTCACAGGTGTTATTTGATGATGTGCTCCTTCTGCATCTTTTTTTTGACTTTTCTTTTTGCACGCTTATATGTTTGTGCTACGCTGCTCATCGGCTCACGTTTGCATAGGTAATATTCCCATGACTCATCAACAATGTTTGATTCGTTTGGGTACATGCACTGTTCTTCATCACTCATCCAGGTAAAACGGTGCACCTACATGCAAAGTTCAGTATACATGATTGACTGGGTTGAAATTAGTGTCCATAGGATTGCCGATGTTTTCTTCATGATATCTTCGGTACAAGCTCAATCATAATAATCTGGTGACCTTTAGGCAGCGGTGTTTCGTTTTGATCAAACTGAACTATTTAACAACTATAAACAACATACATAATACTACTACCCCCAATTATGATGGGTTTTTTCAGGGTTGCTATTTTGGTTCCTACGTGATCAAGCAACAATCTCTACGTTCAGATAGTTTTCACACTGTGTGGGCTAATATTCTTCATTCAGACTGTATGTTAACATTTGCCTAATGCTAACTAAGCCCAATCTACTGCCCCGTATGTTGCAGATCAAGCAACAATCTCTACATCGTCATTGGCTCCTTAGCGACCACCCTACTACTTATGGATATTAACACAGGCAAAGGTGCTTCGGATAGGATTTCATACTCTTTAAACTATGTTGCTTCTTTCTGGTTTTATGTTTAATTTTCATGCTTATCGGCGTTAAACTGACTCAATCTTCTCCCTCGCTTGCTGCAGATCAAGCAACAATCTCTAGACAGCCATTGTCAAAAAAAATCCTCAATTAGCTAGAACTATATCCAACATCTCAATATAACATATAATTTGGATACCTTCAGATACATCAGTTATGTAGTTTTTGTATTCCATTATCTGAAAAATGTATTTCCGTATATATTTATTTCATTTTGTCATTTCACTTTACATCTGAAGCTACTACAAAACTCAATGCTCCATAGTAAAATGGTTTTCATTTGTATCATTCATCTGACATTAATTTGATATTGATCCTTGAATTCCCGCAGCAACGCGCGGGGAATTCACCTAGTATCTTATATAGATGCAACCCACTAAGTATCATTGATTGCTATATATCTCAATCCTCATGCTGCCACATCACCTCAATTGTTTCATCCATCCGATCGAACAATGTGTGTTTCTTTCAGCCATCCGATGCACTGACTTTTACCAACATTCCTCCACATAGCATCAAATCATCAGTTTCTGTTAATAAAGAAACACGTCAGTTTTTATTCCAATTAAACCTAGCAGTCTACCAGCCATGCGTTACCTCATTGGTTTCTCTTTTTTCAGTTCTCACTAGAAATCATGGTTTGAGAAGGCAACCAGATAAATAATACACCACGGTGAAGGGAGTCGGCTACCACAGGACTCCTCCATTCCGAAATCAATTTCTGTTCCTCCCTCCCTTTCTAATTTTATTTTTGTGTGTTTGTTTCAGTTTCTTGGCAGGACCTTTCCAGGCTCCTCATCACTGAGTCTTGAGGATCCAGACGTGTCCTCCATGGCTCCACCTTCATGGAACTGAAGTTTATCAATCGCCTCTTAGCAGACTGCCATGTGAGCTCTCTCTCTCTCTCTCTCTCTCTCTCTCTCTCTCTCTCTCTCTCTCTCTCTCTCTCTCTCTCTCTCTCTATCAACGTATCAATCTTTCAATTCTTGATTTGTTTGCCTGTCAAATGGTTGCGTTACTTTTCCCTCTCTCATGCATGCAGGTAGTGTTGTTAGTAAATAATATTTTTTTCCTGTGTAAGAAACAGAGCTTCATCGAGGTTCAGTCCAAGTCTCTCAATATCTCTTCCCCCCTCCCCCTCTCTCAATGTATTTCTCACTATTCTGTTCATGAAGAGCCACTAACCAAATAATTTTATCTATCTAATCATTCATTATTATTCTATTCCTCTGCATTTTTCTCAGGTGGTGCTGCACATCATGTAAAGTTTCTCTTTTTCAACTTTTTTTTTTTGTACAATTAAGCTGCAGTATCCGTACATTGCTCCAATGTGATGTTCACCAATTTTGTAGTTCATCAAGCATTCTATTTCAACCCTTTGGCATCTGATTAAACTCTTCATTATCGCATATTGTTCCACCCAATCAGATTTTTGCTTATATTTCTACCAATGTCATTATGCTGATTTTACGCATCTATTAGAACGATCTAAGTATTCAATATGATCTATGCAATTTTTGTATTGCATGTTATGCATTCTGCACCATATTCATATAGATGTTAACAAAGGTTTGTATGCTTATACCTAATAATAAAAGTAGCACTTTGTACTCATGGTGTTTGATCATTGGAGTTTATATCCAATGAAAAATAGTTTATCAAATTATTTTTATATGGTATACGCTGCGTCCATTGTGTAAATCACTAATATAAGATAAGAAACGGTTCAGTTTCATGAATTTAATATCCTATAATCTCACCAACAACTGACACATGCTTCCCCTAAAAAAAACTGACCTATGCCGTCATTAAGGTCCTAGGTGCAATGCAGTTCTCTTCATACGCGTGAAAGAGCATCCTTTGTATCATAGCATCTCCTTGCCTACGATACATGAACCAGTGGTTCGTCAATCAGTTTGTCAAAGCATATATCCAATCTGTATAATGACATCTCATTCGGCAAATTGTAGTGATTAGCAAATGGGCCAACTGATTGTTATCTTCTTCTTATTGGTATCCTAAAGTGCGCAATATTTTTTTTTAATTTCGCAAACTCTCCTCTCATGTGTGAGGATTCCTCATTTTTCTTTTCCCACTTTGTTCTTTGTTTCTTTTCTATTATGTTCTAAAAACATGTCCGTTCTTGGCTTCTTGCAGCATGTCATCTGGGGGCAAGAAGGCTAATTCATTTACTTGGATTATCACTACAAAGTAGGATTTGATATCCTTTCTAAAGAGAAGCAGATATGTAGAGAAATCATCAGTCTTTTTTTGTCTATAAAATCATGTGATTTATCCCGCATGTATTAATTTTTTGTTACCCTACTATTCATTTGAAAATCATCTTTAATTCCCACAGCAACGCGCGGGGAATTCGCCTAGTTATCATTATGATGGTGAAGGGTCTGAAGATTATCGTCCGAAGGCTTCGCGGTCTTTCGGAGTAGCTAGCCGCACCCGAAGCAAAACTAAGAAGTAGAAATCCCCTGATTTTAATTTACTGATATGCCTTAGTAGCCCTTCATGTTGACTCTTTCAATTTTCCTGTTGCTCACGTCTCTACTAGTTGTCGATGGCTTGTTCTCCTGGAATTCGTCGTCAACTGCTTGCGAAGGTTCTTCTTGGCCTGGACTGTGAATTGTAGACCGTTGTATTGTGTTTGTTTAGCTTTTCCAACTATTGCCTCTTGGTGGCCTTCGTCGTCTCTCTTTTTTTTGCGTGATCTCTTCTATAGGTACCTGATTATTTGGACATCGAAGCGTTCCTTCGGTCTTGTGTCTTTTGTTGCGCAGATGGCTGATTTCTTGTTTTCTCTTCATCGAGGGTTCGGCTCATGGACGGCGCCAAATGTTGCGGGAACTAAGCCCTCAACACAGATTGTTACGTTTAGGGTTCTGGGCCGAATCCTGGTCGATGTCCGCGGTGCCGGACGAAGCGTGAAGCGGAGGCGAAGCCATCGAGTTTCAGTGATATTACGTAGGTGAAGCCCTCCAATTGTCCGCGTTGCTCAGTCTCGACTAGATGTTAATTTGGCTCATGACCCAAAAAACCGTTGTTGTTATAGAGAGGGTCGGTCCTATTTATAAGCCTGGTCTCGACTATTACAATGTGGCCCTTCACCTGTATCGAAAACCCTTCCTTTAGTCACCTTACTATTATGTTCTGTAACCCTTCGTGTATATGGTCTCCACTCCAGCCGGAACCCCCAACACACAGCTATGGCGTGGAAAATTGCCGCCACCCGCCACAGCATTTCACGTTGCTTTTGTGTGGTCCTTACTCCTATTGGCTGGCAACCAAGCAGAAGATTCTTTCGTGTGGCTGCCTAATATGTGCTGGGAACAGAGCAGCCCCTTTATCTGTTGATTTCGCTCTCTGCCAGCTCGGTATGATGGCGAATGGCTTGCCCTACCAAGTACTACACTGAGACTATAGTGTACAGTGAGGGAAATGAATACTCTATGTGTGACATGATATCATTTCGCAATTAGATGGTTAATATTTTTTTCGATTACAGATGGTTAATATAATACGATCACATCATTGGGTAGTTTATATAGACAAACTGATTAGTCGACAACAATATTGTCGACTTATCTTTCAAAAACAACAATATGGTCGACTTCTCTACATATGTTTTTAGTCCCTTCATTTTTTATGTTGCTTAGCTCAAATTAACTGTATTTTCTTTGACAGAACAATTAGCTGTAAAAATTGAGCTACATAGCGTCAAGGAATAAAATTGGAGGGAGTATTGTTGGATTAACGCCAAATTTGATGCCATGAAACATACTGGCCACTTTTAATCGTGTGATATACTCCATCCGTTCACAATTACATGTTATTTTAGATTTGGCCAAAGCTAGAATAGCATCTATTTCTGAACGAAGGTAGTATGTCACGAGACCACAAACTTTGCCAAAAGATGTTCAAACCCCTCACTTCATGATATGACTTGCAGCCACGAATCTACTAAGCATCTGCTGGAAATTCATCGTCTTCTGCACAATTGTTGTGTCTCTGTCACTTCCGTATTGGGCACTGTTCTCCTGATAACACTACAATTATGACCACTCAACCTCCGCAGAGGTTCTGGCGATATGATGACACCACCGAGCCCATACAGGTACTAAAATAAACACATGATTCAATTCTAAACACCTAACCAGGTTAGCACTACCGATCCTTAATTTGGTGCAGATTACCTTCATCTTGTAATTATACTCAATGATGTCTGAAGACCCTCTACAGTGCGTGCATCTGTGGAGCATGAACTTTACAGGAAATTATCTTGAACAGGGAAAAATAATTTCAAGACCAAATTATACTCATTGATGTCTGAGACGTGCTACAGCAAGGTGAAATGAACAAAATTTTGATTCGTCTCCCCATAAATAGCAAAAAGTTACCTTAGGGTAGAAGCCTGCATAGAAAGAATGGGAGGTTGTGCTCAATTTTTGGGGACATGTTGTTTGTCATATATTAAACTAGATGAATTCCCCACGCGTTGCTGCGGGAATTTAGAAAGCGTCCAGGTGAAAATGAAGGTTTATTAAGAAAGATATTTTGGAACGAACCGAACCTGGACTCATAATGTTGTCTGTATGTAAAACCATGCCAAACTCTAGAAACTTCTGATCGTTGCTTTGAACAAAGTTGCTCGATTAATCTTAATTGCAGCTTTCAAAAGCCACAACAATCAAACATCATCGGATGGAATATTTCAAATAGTGCAGATTAGCAGAAACAAAGGTTTTGCATCTTCTGAACAGACAACAATTGTTTTTTCATTCCTGTATTGCAGACCAGACCACATGAAAATCTATGCTCGGAAAGAACATACTGGAACTGAACTTATTTATTACCATGATAAATCTCTCTTAGAGACACTGACCAGTACTATATTTGGTTGCAACCATCCTGGGCGACACAAAAAATTATGTAAAGTCAAGATAACCAATGAATTTGGTACAATCCTCTAACAATTGGAATATGATGGGCATAACAACAAAACACTAATCGGACACAATCATGGTCAAGCTGTCAGTCCGTGTCGTGTGGGCGTATGGCCGGAGCTGCTCGATCCAAGGAATATGACTGGTGCAAGCTTCTGTAACCTTGGGACTTCGGCCTTGTTCCGGGAAGGGCAGTGGTGAGATTGGAACCAGAGAAATAGAACAATGAGTATATATATACATATAGATATGTGGTCTGGTCTGCAACAATTAGTGAATATATATGAATACTTTATTTAAATAAGGAACAACAAAAGAATTGGAAAACAGATTCATAATTCTGTCAGAATGGAAGTGAAGTAATGACCTATTTTGAGCATCCATTATGTACAGAGAAGCACAGGAAAATTCATTTTGGTCGAAACCATGCATCAACTGGAAAATTCAGTATGAACAAATAACAAATCAAAGGTTCTACGGTGACATAAGGAACAACGTGGCTATTCATGACAGACAAATGCATTGATTCAACCCTAGATTTATTTTGAACTTTATCAAAGGCATTAATCAAGTCATAATATTTCTGCATGGTAACTTATTCCCTGAATAGACCAATGACAAATCAGTATCCTTTTATTACAATTAAATGTGTGATATTTCATATTTTATCTGCAAACATTTCAGGTTGAGACAGAAACTGGCAGTCTATAGTAAAGGTTTGAACAGAAATAAAGTAGAGGTAGTAACGAAACAACTAATCACACAACCAACTAAAACACATGTACCTGAAAGTTGGGACTTGAGACTTATCAGAAGGTTTCTTGGTTAGCCCTGGAATTAAAATATGATCAAATTTCAGTATTTTTCTCTTCATTAGAAATGGTGACTCAAATTTCAGTCCATTTAATTTCATTGCAGGGAAAAGATGAATCAAATGAGAGGGTGCTTGGTAAATGATAAAATCGTGATGGTGAGTAGAGAAAACTGAGCAAGTGACGAACCTGGTTTACAGTTTGAAGCCTTGAACATAATTTGCATAATCTGCTAAATCAACAAAGATCGATTTATCCTTTTATGCATAATATGCAGATAGATGCCGAACACTGAAAGATTGAAGAAAAGAAAAAAAAAGATTGGAAACCTAGTATCCATGGCGGCAAACTATGATATATAGTGCAAAACTATTTTACATTATTAATGGAACGAATGGTAGAGAAAACCTGGTCTTTTCAATTTCATTTCAATCCTTCACTGACAAAGCCGAACCATATAGATCCAACCATATAACAGATTGAGTCATGAAAAAATGTGTTGGGAGCTCTGGCCCACATTGCCACCGGGGAAGAAAGATGCGAGAAAGTCTGTGGATTCCAGTTGCAGCAAATTCATTGATTTGTGCTCAAGGGTTAGGAAACTGGAAGACACGATGACAGGGAAGTGATTTAAAGACTGGCTGCTACTAGGAGGCATGGATTAGGAAGATGGAAAGAGACGTGGATTAGGAAACGGAAGGAGGCGAGTCGTCGGGGAAGACGAATAAAAGTACACTAGCAAAAGTGCCCGTGCGTTGCCACGGGCTGAATGGAAAAAAAATCATTCGATATTGTTTTAATAGACTTATTAATGTTACTCATGCAACCGTATTTATAAAATCCCATCTTAGTCATAGGACAATCTATCTAGAAATTAAGAATGTTGTATATTTGTCAGCATAAACTTAATTACCTCCATTTTTGTCTCATGCTTTTATCTACAAAGTTTCATGATCCTACATCGAAGAAATGTTTTTTAGGGTTTCTTACTCTGACATCGCACGAGAGGCTCCAAACACAAATAAATTATTCAAATGTGAGCCTTTAACGGACTGTGTCATTACAACTTTATTTACAACCAAGAAGGAAACATAATACGTCGTTGGAAGTACAAACATGATCATGTATCAATTTACGTCAAAGTTACGAAACCATGTGATTAAACTGCATGAACATCCATTCAATTTACAGATAGGGATCTCCCATCCTAGTTAAAGTAGAACAATATGCAGCAGGAGAGTCAAATACAAAGGCTAAAATATATTTTAAATCTTACCACTTTCCTCAATTTTTTTCTCATGCTTTTATGTTTAGTCTACAAAGTTTCCTTATCTTTTAATGCATTATAATTTTATTAAATTTTATTATTTCATAAAACGTAACTAATATTGAAGCCCCTTCATTTGGGTGCCGAAGAGTTGACAAATAACAAATATTATTGGAGTAAGCATTGATTATTTCAATTTGAGACTCATTCCGCATCAACCAGGGACCCTTCATGATCCTACATGGAAGAGATGTTTTTAGGGTTTCTTGCTCTGACATCGCACGAGAGGCTCCACACAAATATAAGTTACTCAAATGTGAGCCTTTAACGGACTGTGTCATTACAACTTCATTTACAACCAAGAAGGAAACATAATATGTTGGAAGTACAAACATGATCATGTATCAATTTACGTCAAAGTTATGAAACCCTGTGATTAAACTGCATGAACATCCATTCAATTTACAGATAGGGATCTCCCATCCTAGTTAAAGTAGAACAATATGGAGCAGGAGAGTCAAATACAAAGGCTAAAATATATTTGAAATCTTACAATTTTATTTTCACATGTTTAGCGACATAGTACCTTCAGATTGTTTTTTTTTTTTTTTGATTCGTTACATGGTTTGATGCCCAAGGTGAAGCTGGCAGACCCAAAGGCCTCCTGCCATGCATCATGTCAGTTGCCTGCATAGGCGCCTGCCCTCCAAGTCGTACGTGCACCAAACAACTTCTTGTCTATAGTCGGAGCGGCAGCCGCAAAGTACAAGGAGGAGGTGAAGCAACCTCTCCCATGCCTCCGGATGACCCAGTTATGGCGCCCTCCTGCCACGGTTGTCGTCGTGGTGGTGGTGGTGTACCTCCTATCAGTTCTACAGCATAGATATCATCAATCTTGATGGCAGAATGCGTGAAGTCATCCTCCCACAAATCTTTACGAAGTCCTTCAAATTTTTCATGTGTTAAGGTGCCCCTGTGTCAAAAACTTCATTAGTCCCAATATGTAGGACCACGATTATCCATGAAAGTTGTGTTTCCCTCATCACTCTTTAAAACCAAATACGCAACACATCGTAGGGTGTAAACGGAGAAAAGCAGAAAGAACAGTCTAGGAAGAAACTGAAATTACAGAATAAAATGTGATAAGCAGTAGGAAGTAGAACAATCTAGGAAGAAACTAAAATTACAGAATAAAATGTGATAAACAGTAGGAAGTAGAACAGTCTAGAAAGAAACTAAAAGAACAGCCTTCGACTGCAACCAATCAACATTTAACTTAGATGAGACTGAATCAATGTATCTGAAGAGGAAATACTATTCAAATACAATCCAAGTATATCATAAATTTGCAACTGTTCTTATGTGCGTGCTACTGGAAACTTAGCTTGTTAGCTTCCAGGTCATATAACGTGCAATAGCTTTTTAATAAAAATAATAATTACAAGCTTAGGTACATTTTCATTAATCTTTAATGCATTCAAACTTCGTGGCAAGAGGTTATGCATCTACATTACAATAAGATAAGATTAGAGATGCACCTGAAATCGACATCATTTATACTAAGAAGATTTGACTGAAATTGACACCACAATATAGAATTTATCTGGTGCCCTGCACTTGCTTCTTCAGTTTAGCATTGCTCTCGGAGACAGATGGATGTCTAGCTACTCCATCACCGAGCTGCTTATTGAAATAGATCAAGTGAAGCAACTGTTGATATGCTTGCTGTTGCATCACATCGTAGGAAATATGATGCTATCTTTACACAGTTCAAAGCAGGAGAGGGTAGCAGAAAGCATTCTTGTATCAAATAGAATATAGCTGACGAGTTATAATTCACACATTGACCATACATGCAGATTTGAAAAGGCGCATGGCACAAACCCAATTACGTGCATGACCAGAAGTAACCCTGTTCTAATTCTGGAAATATATAAACTTTAATGTTCCATCTTCCCAAGCAGAAGATGTATGCAGCATGCATGAGAACCTAAGCTTTTCTATCAAACTCAGAATTCGCCGAGGCGACGACGAATCAACATGTGTTTGTGCCTCTAGCTACTGTTGAATCCAGCGCTGTGGAAGGAAATTTCTATGAGTGAATTGCTAAAGGTCACATTTGTACTGAATCTAAAAATTACGAATCAGATCTATGACTGAATTGCAATGGGCAATAGAACTACCTGCAGATCTTACCAATGGAGGTGGGGACGCCAGCCGACCGTCGCCATGGCTCAAGAGTAAAATCCAAAATCCTGAAACCTTGGCTCACGAATTGAAGCAAACTTGAATGAAATCACTATGTTTTGCTGACCGAACCTTAGAATTAGCATGTTGCTGCCTCTTTACTGTGCGGTTGTTGAGCAATTCGTCGCGAGCTCTCCGCAGCGCGATTGACGCATTCGCTCTCTGCGAGTTCTCCGCAACGGCTCCCCGCGCAGTCGCCGCAGTGCCACGGTGATGGTGAGGGCGAGGTCGAGGCGCGCATGGCATGCCGAAGCCGGCGGAGCTCCTGCTCGGTGAGGTTGCCGCAGGGGTGGCGAAGCAATGGCTCGCGGGGCTCCTGCTCCATGAGGTTGCCGCAGAGCCGGATCCGCCGGCCGCCAGCCCAAACCTTGGCGGCCTTGTCGCGCTCGGTCGACACCGAGAACGTCCTCCTCCTCCGCCGCCCGGATCTTAGGACATCCCGGCGGTTCGTGGTGGAGATGGGGACGACTGAGGAGGAAGCGTGTACGGTGGCGCGGCACGAGGGAGGGCGTGCAGCAGCGACGTGGGGATGGGGCGCGCCGTGCGGAAGGCCAGGGTTCGTGAGGCGCTGACCGTGTGCGTGCGAGACGATGCTTGAGGGATAAGGGGGGCCCACCTGTCGGCGCCAATTTTTGCGGTGGAGGATGCGACGCACGTTGCACGGGAGTGGACTCGTAAGACAAATAATAAGGAGTAAAGATTAACTGTTGAGAACGGGGTGAGGAGGTTAATTAGCACCTGGACGTGCTGATCGGATTTAGAGAGCATGATCGGACGGTGCAAAAATAAAGATGACGTGGCGCATCGTGAGGGCAGAGAAATAGCAATCAATGACTTTTTTGGTTGCATCTTCTGTAAGTATATAGACATACATAGAAAAATAGGTACGAGCAACAGTTTCAGCCATCCACTATTTACTGTTGATTAGGTGTGATGGGGCACCCCACACTAAATGGGTGAAGCATCTTTTTCTTTGCAAAGGAGTGAAGCGTTGTGTTGTTGCTCATGTCATTTAGGCGTCAATAATGATTCACTTATTTTGCTTTTTTTTTTGAGCTAAACTTATTTTGCTTTTATTAAGTGAATGCAAACTTTGGTAGGCTGGATTGTTTGAAGGCCGAGGTAAAAGTGTTTGAAAGGTTCGACACAGTTACAAACCCTTTTGACAGAGCCTTTTAAAGTGAGATGTTGTTACTCCCTTCGTTCCAATATATAAGGGATCGGGGGAGTTCTCAATGAAAAATGCAGATCAGTGAAAAGATGAAAATGCAGAGACCATTCATTATTGCTCTGTATCTTCCTCCATCGGCCATCGCACCGCCAGCACGACGCCCGTCGCTCCACGCCGCAGCCTGCCGCCGCCAAAGTCCCCCCGAGTCGCCCGAGGTCGCCTCCCCTGCCCGCCACCGACCCCAGCCGCCTTCCCCATGCCACCGCGGAAGCTGACCGCGCCCTGGCCGCCTCCCCCACGCCGACCGCGCATCGGCCGCCTCCCCTGTGCCGCGGCGCTCCTCCTGCCTCCCCCGCGCCTCGGCCACCACCCTCACGCTCCGCCCGCCTCCCCCGCGACCTCGCGCCCGGGCTGCCTTGCCCCTCCCTCGCTTCAGATCTGGGGAGGTGGCTCTGCCGAAGCTCGGCGGGGGTGAGCTAGGAGGGAAAGACGCGGCGGAGCCTGGGCAGCAGCTCGGTAGAGATGGAGGGAGGCGAGGTTCCACCGGCGGGCGGCAAGATGCGAGAGGGGAGCGGCACTGTGGAGAAGGTTCCAGTGAATGGGGAAGGGGATGGAAAAGAAATTAAACGTGTGGATCCCTGTGCTTCAGTCCCTTATATTTTGGGACATTTAGAAACTCCTCCAATCTCTTATATTCTGGGACAGAGTGAGCACTTGTTAGGCTCGGTTTGTAACTGGTGATGGAGACAGAACCAAAGATGTGGCTGAAATTTTTTTTTTGAATGAACATGTGACTGACACACTTGCATTTGGTTCCACTCTTTATGATGGGCGAAAGAACGTAATAGGACAATCAATGTGGTCCGAGTGTTAAGGCGGACAACTTAAGGTAAGGGGCGGGGTCAGCGGTGGGGCGCTGTCTCGTTGAAGATATGTGGGAGAGCATCTCCAACAGTTATGTATAATGGGTTTTTAAACGTAAACTAAAAAAGAGCAATCAGCAAAATCAGTCCAACCGTTATGTAAACGAGGTCTCCAAATTTAGTCCCTGTTTGGCTCCTCTAGCCGGCTAAAATTAGCCAACTAAAACATTAGTTAGATAATTTTTTAGCCAATTAATTTTAAGAGGTACTTGTTTGGATCTTTGACTAATGTTTCTGATTTTTAGACTTTTTTGTTTTTTAATGTGTTTCTTGCCTTTTTTTATATATTTAGTCGATTTTAGAAGCTTTAAGGTGACTAGAGGCTAAAAGTTTAAGAGGAGGTGGGCTAAAAATTTAGAAAAATTTTAGGAGCTTATGTTTGGATTCCATCTGACAAAAATTAGCCAGGTAAAAGTGTAAATATGGATCAAACAGGACCTTACCATCGGCCGAGTTTCCCCAAGTGGTCGCCACATTTGGCAAAGCTATACGCACTCCCAAATCCCAATCGACTCCCTCCCGCTTTTCCCGCAACAAACTGGCCCGCACGTCGTTTCTATACCTCGATGGCGCCATGGCTACAGGCAGCCGGTTCCCAACTCCAAGGGGAGGGGCGCACCTCCAGGCGTCATTGGCAGGGTCGTACTCGAGAGGTCCGTGTGCAAGGGAAGTTCGGTTCTTTTTCTAGAACGTGCATTGCACGTATTTCATTAAGAAGAAGAGAATTACAGCGACAAAACACCACCCAAGCGAACTTGAGTGGTGCTGAGTACAAAGGACATTACATGAAGCACACACAGTCGACACAAGCCAACCATCTAACACTCCGAAGCGACGACCGAGGGAGCTCGAAGAGCAATCAAAAGCTTCAGAATGAACGAAGAAGTGCAACACCCCGACACTGACACGAAGACGACGCCTCCAAGGAGATCACGACGTAAGAAACGCCGCCGCCGCCCATCCGAGTAGCCGGAATTGAGTTTTCACTCGGAGAACCTCCATGATCACCAAAGAGCACCACGACAATGCCTCCAACGAGGAAAACGGCACCCGAAGATGTCGTCATTGCCGGCGCCGGCGAAAAACCGGGCAAGGCTTACGCCCGATGCTCAGGCAACACCACGACCACACCCGCCAGAGAGACGTATTGCAATCCCATTGCAACCCGATTGCAGCAGCCAGGTGCCAACGACAAGGCCACGCTTGGGCCCAAGAAAAAGATGGTGTGTCCATATTTGAAAGATTTTGGCAACAGAAAATAGATAACTGTTGGAGAACATCAGTTTTTTTGCTCCGAGATTTGCTTATTCTTAGGTGACTGAGATTCGTACATATCTCAGTCACATTTTTGGAACAATGAAAACATACTACTGGAACAATGAAATTGCACTGCTAGAACAATGAAACTATACTGTTGGAACAATTCGTTCTTAAGTGAAACAATTTCGTTTTTTTCAAAGAACTTTTTTTTTTGCACAAGTGAATGAAAAATATGAGTAGTTGGATCAAAATCCAATGACTGAAAAAAGTGACTGAGAGATTAGCAAAATCTCAGTCATTTGAGAAGGAGACACCTCCTTTTGCTCCTAATATATATTTGAATACTCCCTAAATCAATCTTTTGGGAGTATTTTTTTACATACTCCCTCCGTTCTTAAAATGATGTCGCCGTTGACTTTTTGCGTTACGTTTGACTGCTCGTCTTATTCAAAAAAGTTTAAAAATTATCAAATATTTTGTTATAATTTGTTTTATTACTAGAGAAATTTGAAACATAACTTGTAATTTTGCATATTTGAGCTAATATTTTGAATAAGACGAAGGGTCAAACGTAACTAAAAAAGTCAACGGCGACATCAATTAAAAAACGGAGGGAGTAACTATTGGAAAATCAGTTCACAGTTGGCCAGATGGATCCTTAATTTTTCAGGCTTGGCTTAGCTTAGCATATAGCATATCTCGCCCTTAAGTTTCCACTACGTTTCGGCTGTGTCAGTCGCCAGGGGCCGCACGGCCAGCGGCAGCCTCACCAGGTGATCCAGGCTCCCGGTCAGAACAATCTCACCGAAGCTGAACGCCCCCGACGCAGACGTCGCTCTGAGCTCGATCACCACCTCCTGCGTCCCACCGGGCGCCACCTCGAACCACGCTGGCCGCACCGTGACATCCACGCCGGCCGGCGGCAGAGCGGAGCAGAGGTACGTCTCGTTCTTGATCGCCACGTTCCTCACCCTTCGCCGGACGGACAGGGCCCCCCGCAGCGCGGAGACGGTGATGGACGGCAAGTTGAGGTCCGCCGGAGAAGCTAGCGGTGACGGCGCCTGATGGCACGCCGCTCCGGTGGCGGCCCGCACGTCGGCAGGGCTGAGCTGGGGCAACGAGCACAGGAAGGCGATGTAGTCGTCGTCCTCCGGCGCGACGACCAGCCCGGGGTCCAGCGCGCCGGCGGGGTTGACGAACCCGGCGCCGTAGTCGAACGGCGTCCCCGGGCGCAGCGATCCGACGACCTCGAAGGAGCCCTCGGCCATGATCGCTCGCCCATGGTTGTCGTGCGTCCGGGCGGTGGTGGACAGCGCCGACGCGACGGCCGACGGCCCCCACGACGGGTGCCGCCGCTTGACGAGCGCCGCGACGCCGGCCACGTGCGGCGCCGCCATGCTGGTGCCGGAGACCATCGCGAAGTGGTCGCCGGCGAGGACGGGCTCGTTGGCGCTGGCCGCGCTCCAGGCCGCCCATATCTGGTCGCCCGGCGCGAGGATGTCCGGCTTCAGCACGTCCGCCGGCGTCGACGCCGCGTCGGCGACGTCGGGACCTCGCGACGAGTACCGGGCGACCACCGGCGCTGCGTCAGCGAACGTGGCGGTTCTTCCTTCCGCGATCGCCGCGGTGGCGCCGAACGCCGTCGCGATGCCGGCGTACACCGTGTGCTCCGCGTAGTACGACCATAGCACCTGCCACGCACGGATCGATGTCGCGCTCAGCACGCAACAAATATGGATCTATATAATCTACCGATTGGCAAGTGTTAACCGATGGATGACGGAAGAAAGAACTCACCTGAGCGTCGGCGACTAGGGGGACCATGACGCCCGGAACGCGGAACGGCAGCGGCTGCGCCACGAAGTCGCCGTACCGCGCGTCGGCCGCGAGGACGAAGCCGGCGAACCCGAGAGCCTCTGCCACGTGAAGGACGGCGGTCACCGTCGACGTGCCGTTGAGGAACCCCTGCGAGAACGAGCAGAGGACGATGCTCCCGCGCAGCAATTCAGCGCGTGGGCGCAGCGCCTCCGCGTCCTGGCATTCCCCCGCACGATCCATGTCGGCGGCGTCCGGTGCCGCGGCGTCCTTGGCGGCGACGAGCCTGTGCTGGAGCGTCGGCGCTGCAACAAACGATCAAGTCATGTACATTTGTACTGTACAGTACAAATGTGCACTGTTTTGATGGGAACGAAGAACACCGAACCTGATAAGCCGAGTCCCAGAATAAGGCGACCGTCGCCGAGGATCAGCCTTGCCGTGTAGCTCCGTCCCGTGGTGCCGGCGGCGACGGTCATCACCCAAGGGCTGTAGGACACGACCGAGGACTCGGCCGGGCCTCGGTTGCCAGCGGCCTGTGCGACAAACACGCCAGCCCTCCTTGCTGACAGCAGAGCAATGTCCAGCATGCTGAGGAACGTGACTTTGCTGCCGGGACGCGTGTCTGGCCCAACTGATAACACTAGCACGTCCACCCTGTCTTCCATTGCCTAAAGGAATGTGGCACGATGGTAAAGGGGAAAGTGGCTGCAAGCAAATGTTGTTTGCACTCCTTCAATTAAATGTCCACATCCCTAATTAAAAAACTGAGATCCCTTTGAAATTATGATTTTTCTAGGCTCATTATTAGAGTTCCCATAAGGGTATAACCAGTTTTTAGAGTCATTACTCCGCAATCTTGACGTTTACGATGCAATGTCTCGTATCAGAGTAGCACATTCGAGAGCATGTGTAAGTGGTGCATCAATATGAAGTAGCAACAAATCTCTATTATTTTGAAACAACTATTTGTTACCTTTCTTAATGATAGCATACAATCAACTAAATTCTCTATCATGGTGATCATCTGTTACACCCTTAGACTCCATAATCACCAGACTGTATGGTGAGTTGTGCTCACGTTGTAATTCTTTTCACTAAAGTACTGGACAATCTTCACCTTCTATAAGGAGGATTGATATACGAAGGTACTCGGCAAGTCGAGAATACAATAATAATGCATGCTATTCCCACTAGCCCTGAGCGTGGGTGGGTTTAGATGAATTATAGTGGGTTTACAACCCACCTATGAACGCCTATGAAATGATCATTCAATTAGGGTTGGATTGGGTTGGTTGAATGGGTTACATGGGTTAAATATTCTAAAGTTTGAAACTTACAAAATTAAATGTGATATTTTTCATATTTAGGACTATAAATTTACACAAAGTTGCTTTAGAGTAGTTAATTTATCCACAAAAAATTTCAATCGATTTCGCGAAAATTTTATGGTGTGAACACGAAATATAAATTTCTTGATAAAGACTTTTTCCGTGGTCCCATTTATACATAGGTGAAAATTTCACATTTAAGACTATAAAATTGCACAAAGTTGCATTATAGTAAATAATTTATCTACAAAAAGTTTCAATCTATTTCGTGAGAATTTTATGGTGTGAACGCGAGATATAATTTTTTATAAAGAATTTTTATAGCGCGAACACAAGTCTAATAGTTAATTTTTATAAAAATCTTTAATAGCGAAGTAACCCATGGATCTAATGGGTTTTACCCGTCTCAATCCAACCCATATATGAGTCACTTTCGGGGTCTCGGTTGGGTTTGGGTGGATGGGTTGGGTGGATTTTCAAACTCATGCTCAGGCCTAATTCCCACATATCAAGCAGTAGCTTATAACATCTAGCCTCGGCTAAATCATATCCCATCATGTTGAATCCCTATTATGAAATAGTTATTCTGATTCGAAACATATTCTTAATTTAAAATCTACGATCCACTTAGTACCACAGGTGACTGTCTCCTATAGGCCATTTCCCATCGCGGACATAACTTCCATCGTGGTAGCAAGGAGTGAATATTCACGTTTTTAACTCTGCAGAGGTGTATCACTGTACCCATAGACTAACTTAACCAAGTTTTCTACATGTAGCTAGCACTAGGGCAGGACGAAAAGCTCGTGGCTCGTTAGCTCGGCTCAGCTCGTTCTCTTTTTCTAATGAGCCGAGCCAGGTTTGTAGCTCATCATGTTTAACGAGCTGGCTCGAGCGGGCTCGCGAGCCGCTCACGAGCCAAACAAGCCAGCAAGTCCTAGCAGGCCCAGCATCCTTAAGTCTCTCCTCCCTCACGAGCTAAACGAGCCCATTGACGAAAGCAAAGGACCAGCACCCCTCCTCCCTCCCCACACCTTATCCCTATCATGAATCGCATCGCCACCGCACCTTGCCGCCTCCCCAGTCCCCACCACGTCGCCTGCCTCCCTGGCCAGTCGCCCTGCTCCCTCACCACCCTCCTCTACCTCGTGTAGTGATGCCGCCCCTCCCCCTCCTCCCCTCATGCGGTGGTGACGGCTCCCCTCCGTCGTTCCTCCACGTCACCGGCCCCCGTCCCCTCCCGATCGCAACGACCTTCGTGATGTCAGCCTCCGCCTCCCCGCCTGGCGCACCGTCGTGCTCAAGGGTGTGAAGATGTACCCGACGGCGTGGTCGTCGTCTTCTTCCCCAGGTCGCGGCGGAGGTGCTGGAGGCGAGCAGTGGCGAGCTTAACGAGCTGGCTCGAGCTCGTAACGAGCCAAGCCGAGCCAGCGTTTCAGCTCATTAAGATAACGAACCGAGCCGAGCCAGCTCGTTATCCTAACGAGCTGGACTGAGCCGAGCCGAGCTGGCTCGGTAGTCCAGCCCTAGCTAGCACGCTCCACACAATTCCTTTGATGTGCGGCTTGGTTAAGCTAATAAAGCCTTTCACAAACCTTTATAGTATGTCAAAGGAGTGCTCCACATCCTAACCAATCGCGGGGTATGCATGGGCTACCCTTGAACCATTAGGATAGTTCGTAGCGATCCTTGCACTCTTAGGTCACCATGCGACCCGTGGTGCCTCATCCAATATAATAATGTTCCCAACTGTGGAGGCATGCTACAAGATTAGATACTTAGCTCAACATGTCCCATACTAGGCCTGTGGTTGATACGGATTATATGGCGATGGGTCAATAAGTGGGAATTGTGATTAACCTTATATGATAATAACCATTCCCTATGTAGAGAAAGCCTAAACATTCCAAACTATCTTTTTATGGTTATCTCCACCCACCATACATTACTAATTCATCAACAGCTGCTCCAATCAGCCATTGCATCTAAACCAGTAAATCATGATATTCAATTTAGAACATAAATTTCATGCAGAAAATATTGATAATTAAGTAGATTGAAAATAAGTCTTAGTAGAAAATACTAATAATTCATATGCTATCGAATAAACTCGACTTGCCTTGTCACCCAAGTATTCAAGTATAGGGTTATTTCAGTACGGCTCTGCATATGGTTTTCCTCCTATTCAGACTAAATCCATTCCTGAGTTATGGGTATCCTACCTGCCAGTGATCCACGCTCAGACTCCATACCCCACTTGTCTGTGCGTGGCTCCATATCCTAATACTAATTTTGAAGGAGGATGCATCCTAGAGCTGGTCTTGTGTGGATATGCAGAACTATTTCTCTGCTCTTCCATGTGTTCAGCGGTGTGCCTCCCTCATGCTACTCAAGCTGGTGGTGAACTATACCTATAATTCAGCTCTCTGGTTTCTTTTAAATACTTTGGTGTCCATGTGTCCTGAAGTGGAAGATATACAACCAAAAAGAGTTACAAAGAATAAGGATGAAGTGTGTATGCTGCCGACCTAAAGGTTGTGTGCTTATGTTAAAAATTATTTTACTAATCCATATTTAGTAGTGTTGTGACCCTGTTTAGGGTGCATGGCTGCCTGGTGTCCCTCCCAGGACAGTTGTATGTAGATTTCTTGTTGGCCAGGTTATATTCTGAAAATACACCTAGAGGGACCATTTTAAAAAGATTTGGGGTTATCCACAATTAGAACATTTCCAGGGGTTTTAATTCGCAATACTCGATTGACCAGCTTGTCCTCCGGTGTACACTATTCAATTGGAATCAAGCTTGTGTGTACACTATCCATTTCACGAACTCAGGCTAAGGTTGGATTCTACTTCGAACTTGCATTCAATTTAACTAAATTAGTTAGTTAGTTACAACCAAGCATGGTTCTTGATGTAAGAAAGACGTAGTACGTAAATTCTGGGTCATCACATAATCCTAGCAAAAGAGGCTGGAAAGAAAATAAACAATGTTTTTTCTGTGAGCTTTCATAAACAATTGACCACTTGTTTCTTAAATTCCCTCTAGCTAAATTTCCATAGGAAACTATCATTTTGACTTTTAATCTACTATGTATTGAGTATGTAATGAACAGACGATACCATGGGGGTTGCCCTTGCTGGTTTAGGAAACCGGCCATCGTTAGGATTGCTGCAAGTGTGCTGGAGTTTGTGGAAAACTAGGAACAATGTATGTTTCTGCAACAAAATGCCTTCTGACCCTACAAAAGTTGTATTCACTATTTGTTCTTGGCTGAAAAGTCGGTCCATTGTGCATAAAAGCGAGGACAATGAACGACTACTACAAAGAGTTAGAAGTTCAAAAGATACAATCACTGATTTCTACAATCTATCCAGCGCTCCAATGAGGATGACACTAGAAGGGTGAAAGAACTCTAAGAAAAGATATACACCAGATCTCTGTTTATTGGATGCTAGTTTAGCTAAAGAACTTCTGTTTGTTTTGCTTGGTTTTAAGCTAGTTTTCTCCATGGCCATGCCAGTAGCAGGCAACACTAGTGGTTATGTTGCCTATATGGTAGAAGTCGTGGGTGATGGACCCCCAGTCCATCACCCTCTCCCAAAAAAAGTAAGATTGCTGACTGTAATTGATGCCCTCTTCTCTAATAAAAAGATAAAAACTTAACAATTTTTTTGTTCTTCTTCTATATAAATCACGGTTTATTTAAAGAGTTTTCACAAACTACAGTATTTGAAAACTATTGATTTGAAAAATCAGGGTATTATGGCGGGTATACAGCCTAAATGTCTTACTTGATCTATGGCAGCAATGAGGTCAACCATTGTTCCTCCTGCAGGGTATACAGCCTTGTATACAGCTAACCTACAGTTGCAAAGAGATTTTAATTGGATCATTGAGTGTCGAAAAAAAATAGATCATTGATTAATTACTTGATTTGTTTCTCAAAAAAATGTATTGCCTTGCGTTTGGTGCCATGCCGCTGGCGAAGCCGTAAAATGCACCGTCGACCACCACCGGCACTCCCCTGTTCCCCGCTGCGATGGAAGCAACGTGGCTGCAAAAGAGGCGATCGCGCATCTTAGGGCATGGACAATGGGATAGGCTTAAGAGGGTGCTTAGGAAAAAAACCGGAGTTTTTTTGCCTAACCAACTTGGAGCGGTGCTTAAAAGGGTCCAAAGCAGCTTAGTTTTGCGTCGATGCCTCCGTAGTTCGTTAGGCAGTTTTCTTTCCTCGATGCCTCCATTCTACCGACGGGTGCCTAGCTATTCGTTTTGGGTTGTTACAGATACGATCAGATCTTTGAAATATCCTAACAGATATGATCAAATAATGAAACGTTTTTTTACAGCAACAAAGTACTCGTTCTTGAGTGGGCCATTACTCCGTGGATGGAATATGCAGACTCAAACTTATATGCAAATTACTTGTGCATCCGTAAGCCAAAAGGCAAAAGAGCAAGCACCATGCATTGGAGACTAGAGATGCTTAGATAAATGCTAACGAGGTTGTTAATTATGTTTAAGCACCTGGAAGCTTAATTTTCATTGTAGGAAAGAGTTGCTAGACTGGTGCTTAACACTCTCTCTCTTTAAGCACCTCCTCCTAAGCCTCTCCCATTGTACATGCCCTTATTGATTTACATGGAAGCTTCTTGATACATCGTAAAAAATGATATTTTTTCTGTTGTTACTAGGATAACTTAAACTCAGTTGTTTTCCAAGAAAAATAACTGAAACTCAGTTGCAGCCAGTTCATATTACGCACCTGCCGTGTCCTTCAGCGTCGAACGGCGACAGGTCACGCGAGGCGTTAAGCGGAAGCACCGCCGCCGCGCCGGTGGCGAAGTACCTCGCCCTGACGATCTTGCCATTGCACGATCCGGGAGGAAACATGGGCCCAACGCGGCAACCGTCGTCTCCGGCGGCGACTGGCCACGCGCCACGCCGCCCACCCGCGTCGCCGCCCGGCGTGTCGTCAGTCGACGCCCGCGGCGCGTACGCGAAGCTGGGGTGTGCGGAATCGATGCCGGAGTCGATGAAGCCGACCACCACTCCCTCCCCTCCGTCGTCGTCGTCCCGGCGCCGCCGCCGCCACACGCCGCCGGGCAGGCCGAGGAGCTGCGGCGTGTACGTGGTCATGAGCCTCGTCCCGGCGTCGTCCTCCACCGCGGCCACCTCCGGCGCCGCCCTCAGACGCTCTGCCAGCGAGGCGGTGGCGTGGACGGCGAACCCGCTGAAGGCGTGGTGGAAGCTGTAGAGCTTGCGGCAGGAGGACAAGGCGCTGTCGCCGGAGGAGACGGTCGTGGAGCCGTGCCGCCCTCCTCTTCTGCGCACGGTACCACGTCGCGTTGCGCTCGGCTACGCCTCGCCGGAACGCCGCCGCCGCGGCCAAGTGCGGCTCACCGTGCACGGACACGAGGTAGATGGATGGCTTCTCCTTCTGGTCAGTGTCACGCCTTGCTCTCAGCGCCGTCGCCGCAAATGCTACTGCAGCTACGAGGGGCAGGAGGATCAGAGCGCAGAGCCGACGAGACATTGCGGTATCCACGAGATAAAGCATGACAAGTTTGCCTAATCATGTGCACACTGCCTGCGAGAAATTTCAAGATTGAAAGAAGCAGTTTCTGCGTGCATCGCTCTATACGTTTCCAGGTTTACATGGAGACGGTTGACGACCGGCGTGTTGGTGGCGTGATCTGGAGGGGCATGGTTTGACTAACCTGTGCGGCTTTGACATCTGTCTCACCTTGGCCTGCGTGGAGCGTGAGCGAGATGCAGTTAACTGGTGCAAATTTCGTCCTCTATCCAACAAACTCCCCATTTACCCTAATTTCCATGAACCATTTGCATTGTTATTTAGCATTCTATTTGCTTTACAATTTTCGCAAATTCAGTGCCTTCTAAATTTGAACAACTATGCGATTTTTGTCCTTGTCAATTTTGCGTCCTTGAGAATCCATAATTCTTTCAGGCCATGTCACGCACGCCAGTAGCCCAAGTCATGCACGCTTTAAATAACGTGCTTATTTCTTCTTATATATAAACATTTTACTCTGCTATATTTATTTTCTTTGAATTTTTTCTCAAAATTTCTTATAGAAGTTATCTCAAAAAATTTCCGACACAAATCTTTATTTTCACATGTGTATGATTGAGTATTACGAAAATGTGGTAATTTGTGTATGCATGCAAGTTGGACAGGCACCATTCATGGTTATCACTACAAGAGTAAGAAACTTTTCCGACAGTTCATGACAAATGGCCAACAGTTTATAATATATCTACTAAAAACTGTCGGTAAAGATTCAAATTCTTCTAGTGTATTGGTTGGATACTTGGATGTTAACAACTGCTGATATGGGAGGAGGGGGTGCATGATCGAGCGGACCCTGCTAGTTTAAATATATCCGCTAGTAGGGTGGTTTTCGGTCGTGCATCATAACCATTTCATGTCAGGTAAGCTTCGCGAAAAAGCCTGTAGCCGGTTACAAGAGATTCAGTAGCACTTTATGTTCTGGATTGGATTCCCATAGTAGAATTTAACGGCGTTGTTACTTTCGCCTTAGCGGTAGGCGACATGACCGTCGACAACAAGACGTCAGTTGTGACTTCTTCAGTCTCCAGAATTTACCGGTTTGGTCTTCGAAGATGCTTATAAATATAGGGTTTGCGTATATGCGTTCATAAGAGTGAGTGTGCGTACGTTATGAGTGTATGAGATTATTGTGTAATAACAAAAAGTCGGGTAAGCTTCATCCCCTGTTTGTATTTTCCTTTTAAGTATTTTTTTATACAGTGGCAAATGAGAAAATCGGCAATATATCTTCCGAGATTAGTAGGGTGGCAATCCAAAAGCCGTCATGCCGCCAGTTGATTGTGGTGTTGCCAAAAGATGAATGAGGTTGCCGGGGCCGTAAAAGATAATAAAAATAAATTAAAAAAGAAGATCTCGCGGCCATTCCCATATTCACCCGCGGTAGCGGCGCCACAAATTTTCACCGTTGCCGCTCATTTTTCCCTCCCCCGCCAAAAAACAAACAACGCGGTTCCCTATCTCCCCCTTCCCTCCCTCCTTTCCCCGCCAAAAATCAGCTAAACCTCATAAAACCCAGCTCCAAATCCCACCATTCCCACCCATCTCCCCGCCCCTCCGCTCCCGCCTCTCCCGCTCCCGCTCCTGCTCCCGCCGTCGCGCCACCCCACCTCGCTTTCGCCGCGCCCCCCAACCGCGATGATGGTCGCCGGCGACGGCGGCGACTCCGACTGGCCCGAGTCCCCGTCCCAGGCCGTCCTCTTCGTCGACGAGATCGTCGCCGTGCGCGCCATCCTCGGGGCCGGCCTCCCCGAGGCCCGCGTCATCGCCGCGCTCTCCCGCTGCGGCGGCAACACCGAGCGCGCCATCAACGAGCTCCTTGACGACTCCGCCCACGCCGACAATGAGAGCCCGAAGAAAGGCCTCGGCGGTGTCGCCGCCCTGAAGCCCGTCAAGGCGGAGCGCGACGTCGCCGGCCTGGCGCCGGCGCCGATTCCGGTGAAGGTGAAGGCCGAGGCCCCCGAAGAGTCCGAGGGGAGCCAAGAATCTGTTGGCTCCTCGGCGAAAGACATTAAGGTCAAGAGGAAGCGAGTCGATTTGTTCCCCAAGTTGCCGGCTTTGCCGCCGCATCCGGTCAAGGAGGAGAAGAGATGGGACGGCGTCGCGCCCACGAAAGGCGCGGCGGTGGCCGGCGGCGGCGTAAGCCTTGTGCCAAGGCCGAAGAAGAGGCCGCTGGAGGACGAGGCGGACAGCATCGACCTCACGGTGACCCACCCGGTGCCGTACCTCAACCCGAGACCCATCCGTGCCCTGCCGCCGAAGCAGGTCGCGGACGTTGAGATGCGCGACCAGCGGCCGCCCAGAGCGATTGCGCCTGCCCCGGTGAGGGATCTGAGGATGGTGGTGGCGCCGCCGGAGGCCGAGTTCGGCGACTTCCCCGTCGAGCACGACTGGTTCCTCGTCGCCAAGTCCTATGTCACCGGGCTCTCCACCACCCGTGGGAGGAGGATGATGGACGCCGGCGAAATCGTCCATTTCGCCTTCCCCTCGTACGGGAGGAGCTACGGCGGGCTGAAGGTGTCGGCCAAGAAAGCGGCGGCGCTGGCGGAGATTGTGCGCTTCTCTACCAAGCGAGCTGGAGAGGTTATTACTCCAATCAATCTTGCAATGCGTTGATTGAATTTGATGATTAATGGTTTCTGTGCAAAATTATCGTAAGCTTAATATTGTGCAATTGGTGGTGTTTACAGATTGGGAAACTATCCCCGAATTGGGCGAATGTCCTTGTACCGCTTGTGAATACGTCCAAGGTGAAGATTCAGGGGAAAATCGTGTTCCCAACAATGGAGCTGAGTCTGATGCAAGAGGTTTTGCTCTATGTTAGGTAATGACAAAAGATGATACATTCTCGGTGTTTGGTTAGTTGGTAGTTTGCAGGATTTTGTTGTTATGTATTAGTACTGTTGGTGGTGGTTTGCAGGATTTTGTTGTTTTGTATTAGTACCAAGTGACAGTGAGTGTTGTTTCTGCAGCTTCTATATCCACAGCTCTGTGTTCACAGAAGGTGAAGTCTCATCCTGGAACGCGAGTGGCCCTGTAACTGTTGATTTTTCTGCTAACCCTCTGCATCAGTTGTTTAATTTGCTCAAACTAAAGGCATCCAACAAGGTAGCACATCAAATCGATTCTTTTAATCATATTATATATTGTTCTTGGTCATTGATTGGCTTATATGTTCATATCCCTGTCATACACAGGAGGATTTTTCTCTTGATGAGTTCAGCACAAGAAAGCTGAAGAGAATTTTAAGGGTAAGCAATAAAGCTTCTTGCTGCCTTTTCATGTTCCCATGCATTGTACCATCTATAACTGAGTAAGACTGCTATAAAGTGCAGTTCAAAAAAAAAAAAGAAAAAGACTGCTATAAACTGGATCTACTATGGCCTTTACTTATACTGCTGCAGAAAGTTATAGCATTGTTCTTGTGACTTCCACTTGCTTGGCATTGTTACCCGTCGCTTTGTTCCTTGTTGATCCTTGATTCTTACTGCTACTCTCTGTTTGGATACATCGGTTTAGGGTAACCACAACCGTGGTGATGAATCTACTCCTTTGCTGGGCCAAACGTTTCCGGAGCAAGGCACTGATGAGCAGGCTATTTCTGAGGCTGCCTTGAATAAAATTATTGGCGCTGCTGAAACATTTGATTTAGAGGTAACTAAGAAGTGCATGGAGTTGTTTGAGTGTTTACTCATGCTATCCTGATATTTGCGTAAAACTTATTTGGTTATAAAATTGAAACAACAGGAAGCAGAGCCTCCAAGTACTCTTGTCTCTATACTAAAACCGTACCAAAAACAAGCTCTCTTCTGGATGTCTAAATTAGAGAAAGGGAAGGATGCTTCTGAAGCAACAAAAACTATTGACCCCTGTTGGAGTGCCTACAATATTATTGACAAGTATGTTCTATTCAGTGTCCTTTGTGCAATAGCACATAATGCTTATTAAATTATGGTAATAAAGGAAACCATCTTACAGGAGAGCACCTGCTCTATATGTTAATCTTTTTACGGGTCAAGCATCAACTCAATTTCCAAGTGTAACAGAGACTACACGAGGAGGGGTAAGTCTGTTGCAAAGGTTACTCACATGCTTCTTTATATTAGATTATATTCCCAAAGGTAGCATTGTTTAATTTTTCCCTGACATACTGTTTCTTAATGCTGTTTTCTGGTGCTATTAATCTATTATGTAAGAAAAAATGTTGTTATTAGCCTCCCTAAAGAGGATGTATGTGTTAGTCTTGCTTGCTTACTATTACAGCATGTTAGAGAGGTTTGTGGCGAATTTCAATTGTTAGTGCTTTAGCATTATTCTTCAGTGTTAGCTGATGAATCTGATTCTTACAGAACTTGTATTGTAAAACATATTTATGTTTTCCTTCAAAAAAAAATAAAACATATTTATATGTTATTTCTCTCTGCAGATTCTAGCAGATGCAATGGGTCTTGGCAAAACTGTCATGACCATTGCTCTGATACTTTCAGATCCTAGAGGGGAGCATTCCAATTATATAGAAAGAGATACAAGGGGTCAGAGAGATCGTGCAACCAGAGCAAAAACTTCAAGATCCTCTATGAGAGGAGGTACCCTTATTGTTTGTCCAATGACATTGTTGGGTCAATGGAAGGTAAGCACCTTAAACATTATTGGGTAAATTTATGCTGCCCTGTGACCTTACCCATTTTGAGCGAGAATCCTGGATTGCTCCAGAAAAGTAATAACACACATACTGTTCCTCCTCACAGGACGAATTGGAGGCACATTCGACACAAGGAGCTCTTTCTGTATTTGTGCACTATGGTGGTGACAAAACTGATAACCTCATGTTGATGGCTCAGCATGATGTTGTCTTAACAACATACGGCGTCCTTTCAGCTTCATACAAAACTGTATGTGTTTGCCATTTGATCTCTGCTACCAGTCTAACGGCCAAAGTCAATACTTCTTTTGGAGCTAACAAGGTCATTATAATTTTCACTGATGAAAAATTCTACCCTTAGCAGGATTCCAACAGCATCTTTCAGAGGATAGATTGGTATAGGATTGTGCTTGATGAAGCTCACACAATCAAATCTCATAAAACAAAAGTTGCCCAAGCTGCTTTTGGATTAACCTCACAGTGCAGATGGTGCCTTACTGGCACACCATTGCAGGTACGTTTCAATCATCAACACACATTTGGTTCTCATCACATTAAGTTAAACTGGCTGCGCACGGAGTGTTAATTGATTTTAAAAAGCATGATCCGATTTCTGTATTTGCAAACTCATTGCGACCGCATTTGATGCAGAATGATTTGGAGGATCTCTACAGCCTTCTCTGCTTCCTACAGGTCGAGCCATGGTGCAATGCAATATGGTATTGGTCATATCAAACTTCCTAATATACATATTTATTTACTATAGGTGCGCTGATAATCCTGACTCATGACATTTTTCTCTCTCTAGGTGGCAGAAGCTGATTCAAAAGCCTTATGAGATTGGTGATGACAGAGGATTGAAACTTGTTAGAGCTATTCTTAGGCCACTAATGCTGAGGAGGACTAAGGAGACAAAAGACAAGTTTGGAAAGTATGTCTTTTCTTATTTCATTTTCTTTGTAAATAAAAATATACCATACCTTACAATGCTGCAATATTTGCTTCAGCCCCATACTAGTCCTCCCTCCAGCTCATGTTGAAGTTGTGGAATGCGAACAATCAGAAGATGAACGTGATTTCTATGAGGCACTTTTTAGAAGATCAAAGGTATATTTATGATTTAAAGGTTTTCATGATACAAAGATGAAATTGTAGATGGTAGTGGTTGATGTTTGTTTCTTTATTGAACTGATGTGGTGCTGAAAGTAGAAATTTTGTTCATCATGGTCAAACTTAACTGAATTATGCTTCTAAATGTTCATCTCAACAGGTCCAATTTGATAAATTTGTAGCGCAAGGCAGTGTTCTTAACAACTACGCAAATATTCTCGAGCTACTTCTCCGGCTAAGGCAGTGCTGCAACCACCCTTTTCTAGTTATCAGGTTAGCTATGCATTACAATAAAATACTTTTTTGTTCTAGCATTCCATCACTGCATCATCTAATTCATTTGTTAAATTCTTATTGTGCAGTCGAGCTGATACACAGAAGTATGCTGACATTGACAAATTAGCACAGCGTTTTCTTGAAGGTGTACGAAGTGATTCTCATGCCTATGTAGAAGAGGTTGTTGAAGAAATTCGTCAGGGTGCCACTACTGAGTGCCCTATCTGCCTTGAGTCAGCTTCTGATGATCCTGTGATCACCCCTTGTGCGCATCGGATGTGCCGGGAGTGTCTTATTTCTAGTTGGAAGACTCCAGCAGGAGGGCCATGTCCTTTGTGTCGAAGTCATATCAGCAGTTCTGATCTGATCATACTGCCTACTCAGTGCCGCTTCCGTGTTGATCCCCAAAATAACTGGAAGGACTCATGCAAAGTGAGCAAACTTATCATGATTCTTGAGAACCTTCAGAAGAAGAGGGAGAAAAGCATCGTGTTCAGCCAGTTCACATCATTCTTTGATCTTCTGGAAATCCCCTTTACTCACAAGGGTATTAAGTTCTTGAGGTTTGATGGCAAGCTGACTCAGAAGCACAGAGAAAACGTTCTGAAGGAATTCAGTGAAAGTCAGGATAAGCTGGTATGCGTGATCTACTTTTAGTCATGATCCTTTCTTTCTGCAAAAATATTATTCCTGAAGTGTGACATTGATATTTGGTTTGAAAATTAGGTGCTGCTAATGTCTCTCAAAGCTGGAGGTGTTGGACTTAATCTAACTGCTGCGTCGAATGTTTTTCTGATGGTAATTCTTCCACTCGTTGCCATTCTAGTAAAATGGTTATTCTCGATGTTTCCAAATTAGTTGCATTAACAATCTGACTTGTTTTGCTCATATAGGATCCATGGTGGAATCCTGCAGTCGAAGAGCAGGCTATCATGAGAATTCACCGTATTGGACAGAAAAGAGCAGTCCAAGTTAGGCGCTTCATAGTCAAGGTAACTAAAACGACATCATATCAGCTATCGTCTTTAGATAAATCACTTGGTCAATATCCCAGGATTCTGAAAACTATAAGCTATCGTCTTGAGATAGATCACTTGGTCAATATTCTAGGATCCTGAAAAAGTGCTTGCTGTCTTCATTTCAGGATACCGTCGAAGAGCGGATGCTAGAGGTTCAATTCCGCAAGCAGAGGATGATTTCTGGGGCTCTGACAGATGAGGAAGTCCGTGGTGCTCGCATTGAACATCTGAAGATGCTGTTTACATAACTGGTGCTGTGATCTGCAGATGTGTATAGTTGATGTTTATGTCTAGGACGCTTATCAGTATCTAAGTAGAACTGAGGACATGTTCGGTAGTACCTAGGTTCAGACCATCGTGAGTGGGGATGGAATGGGCGGAATCATGTGCCCATTCAATTTTGTGGATATATGCCCCCATGCTGGTTTGTATATTGTCTCTAGTGGACTACTCTAATGTAGCAGGGCCTCACTTAATCCTAATCTGATGTTCATTCTAGGATTGCAGCCGCTGAACTCTGATCAGTTCAGTTACCTGACGGCTGTCAACTTTCACTGCTCGTGTTCTTAGTTTGGTGCTCATTGCAGGTTGTTCATCCGTGGGTGCTTTAATAATGAGTTTGTAGCTGGCAGTAAAAGTTTTAGTAGAATGCTTGGGCCACATCATGTATGAAACATCACACATTAACACATGCGAAACAACTACAACTAATGTAAACTAATAGTCAGTGCAAAAAAGATTGAGACACTAGGGTAGTAGGGTGCCTTTCATATTTTGCTGGAACAAACTTTGCTTTGAAATGTTTGTTTTTTTCGCGTATGAACGCGCTGATGATACCTCATAACACTGCCACTTCTTTGTTTTGCCACTACAATTCCACCATCGTGAACAGGCCCATCTGGCTGTTGTATGTATCCATTGACCATTGGCCGGGACCTTTTGGACACCCGGGTCGCTAATGTTCCAGATTCGTTGGTGTAAGATGTGTTTGTGTGAGAGGGAGAGCAAACGAGAGACCGGCGGAAGGCAGAGAATCAGACGCTTCGTGCTCGTCGTTTGGAGGGAGCTACGATGAGGAGCGGATAAAGATGTGGCCTGCGAAATGAATCTTACAAGATCTATTTAAACGAGAATATAAAGTTGTAGTTTTGTTCAATTGATTTTATAAACGAGCATGTAAAGTTGTAGTTTTGTGCTCAAGATGCAAAAAGTTGTACTTTTTATATTTTCTTAAATTGAATGCAGGCTTGTTTTACTCTTACAGAAATAGCCGTATTTTTTAATTCTCATTTATAAAATTATTTCCAGGCACATTACATTGCGAGTTTCTCTGTGAACATCGATTCTTGATTCTTCACCAAATAATCAATACAGTAAATCACATAAAAATGTTTTCATGTGAACATGAGTCCACGCGGACCTGTGAAATGGAAGGTGTCGGAGACGGACTTCGCAAGTGTTTTGCAGTTTCAGTTGGAATACAAAGAACTTCACGCAAGGTAAATTTTATGTATTCCAAATAAAACTTTCAACTCATTTAGTTTTCTTTTCCCATAGCTGAGTTACACTTTCTTCTGGATCGAATAAAGTGAAACTTTTGGTGAAACAACTGCATCTTCCACAGATTTCCCCAAGAAAAAATGATGAACTTAAAAGATGAAAGAAAGGGGTAGCTCGTACTCTTGGAATTAGGGTGCGTTTGGCTAAGAGAAACGATTCAGATTCTCATGTGAAACGGTTGAAACGGTGCCAAAGACCCTCACAGCGAAACGATTCTTCCACGAAACGGCGCGGACGATTCGATCTTTTTGCCTGGCGATGCGGAACGGCAAAATGTTTTCAACTGCTGAAACGCTTCGATCTTTCCCACCTCCCCTGGACTTGGCGCTATTTACGTGAAAATGCCATTGCCCTGATCATCAGCTGCTGTCGCACTTGGTCGATCCTCTTCGGTATTGTTTAGCTCTATACGGAGCCTGTCTAAGTCGGCCCCATGGCCGCCGCCGCATTGGACTAGTGCTCAGCAGTCCGGCAAACTCTCGCTCCCAACGCTGGCGCCTGGTCGCCGCTCCCAACACTGCCGCATGGATGCCGCCCGGGAGCATGAGCTCGACGCCACCCAAGGCCAGCAGCTTGACTCCAGGAGCTCGACGCCGCATGGTACCACCTCTGATCCTTTCTTCTTTCCTCATGTTGCCTGGGGCGTGCTTACAAAGGTAGCAAGCAGTTCTATCACGCGTGCGTACACTTGGCTAATACATGCAAGGTCTGCATCACGTAATGATTAGTTTTTCCACTAGATTGCAAGGTCTGTGTGTCTCTGATGCTCGCATTGCCATCTGATACTTGTAGTGCTAAGTAGATGCCTGATCTCATAATGCAACGAAGGGTAAATGGGACAATTCAATCCTTCTCCTCTCTATGTCGAAACTAAAACCAAAAAACTAGCCAAACGATTTCTGAAGTGATTCTGTTTCAGATTGACAATCGTTTATGGGTTGAAACTGAAACGTTTCTGATTCTCAGAGAATCTGGAACCGTACCAAACGCACCCTTAATGCTTGTGATGGAGTTGCATCTGCCACTGCACCTAAAGAAGAGAGAGTGTCAAGAACACCATGCAACACGCAGAGCAGCCACGAAAAAGACAGGTTGAACACTTTTTCCTGCGCCCTCTCTTCATAGGTGCAGGTGCAAATGCAGCTCTATCACATCACCATTGCTACGCTCTTCTCTGCATGATGACTAACCGAAGCTCCTATTTCAGATTGCATCAATGAGGATATCTACATCACACCTTATGTAGCATTGCTGGGTATTCTGCAGCGATGTGCAATGCTTCACCTTGCACGTGGTCCATCGTCACGCTCCACATGGCACTTGCACACCAGGCCAACGGCACGGTGACACGTGCCTATACACACGTGGCAGACACCTGCGGCGCACGATCGAGGCAATGGCTAAGGATTGATGGAGCCACGGCGGCGAACACGCGTTGCATGTATCGCATCGTCGCTGAAGATTCGAGCATCACTGCTTTTTCTCACGTAGCTGCCTTGGGCAGTTAGTCGAGGATTAGAACTAAGGGCTGGACGGTTCACAAGTCAAACTAAAAATTTAACTTGCTTAGTTAACAAGCTAGCTCGTGCTCTATCTAATGAGCCAAAAAGATCAATCACCAAGTCCTATTTTTCAATAATCTCGGGTCACAATACTATTGCACCAAAGTCATAGAAGTACTAAAGTGCGATAACATCTCTATTGAAAGCATAACTAAGATTATTCACATCTTAACCTCTGGAGTTATAAACAAAACATATATATTTTATGTGAATCATGTTTTAATGTTCAGCTCGTGAGCCAAAACAAACTAGCTCGCAAACTTAACAAGATGAAACAAGCTAAGTTTTCAGCTCATTCTAATAACAAGCCAAACTAAGCCAGTTCGCTAGACAAACAAGCTAGACCAAGCCAAAGCAAACTAAACCAAGCCAAAACAAGCGACCAAGCCAAGCTGCGGCTCGCGACATCTAGCCCTAAGTAGAACTGACAGCTCAGAATGACACCTAGAACTTGGGTGGTATGGGAGAAACACCATGGTTGGGGCGATAAACACCAAGGTTGGGGGCGACAGATCATGAATTGTCCAACGGCTTTGGTCTCTAGACTCCTATTGATCTGCAACTGCCCAGCTCGTGAATGTGCTTCAAATTTGAATACTCGATGAAGTTTCATAATCAATAGGAAAAAAAAATAAGAGTTGCCAGATCTTTTGCTTCTACGACCCGGTAGCTTCGAGGCTGACTGACCTCAAACTGTTGAGCTTTGCTTTTCTAGTTTTTGACTCTTGGTTGTTGGGTTTTCGTTATTAGCTTTTATAATAATTTTTTAGCTTCTTAACACACCAAAAGTCAAAGAAAGCAAATCTTAGGCCGCTTTTCAAAACCCAGGAAGGTTCATGCATTACCGGACTTTAAACCCTTCCGGCATGTTGAATGTTCTCCCTTCTTGAAATAGAAAAGGTCATTACCGAAAGATAGTTTTGTTTATAGCTTTCAAAAATATCAAAACACTAGCATCGACACAAACTTGCTCATTCATTAGCTGAATTTCAATACGTGGTTAAACGGCTTATTTAGCTTTAACTCGCACAAACCACAGTTCTCATGCCTGATGTATGATTTTAGATCACAGAATCCGAGGCACAGTAATCTGGGATCCTGTTTCTTGGGAAAAGAACTGAAATGAGGAGTGAAATCCATTTTTCCAGAAGAAAATATTCCTATCAGAATCAGGACCAAAATGCCAAGCCATTGGAATTGGAGACCGTATGAAATGCAATCTTTATGGCACAGGCCGCTGGATTATCTGCACCATATGGTCTTGTAACATTCTGAAGAAACGATAATGACCCACATGTTTTGTTTTATAATATTAGAAATATATTTTAAACTAACAAAATATACAAGTCACATGGAAGTTCCTTGAACTGCACGTCAATAAGATATATCTGGCCTCTCGTTCCAATTTATTTTGGAATTGAGTAAATTTTCGCGGTATATACATCTATAGTGTTGGCGTCTGAATCTTATTTTTCCGTAAATCAGTTCAATTCACGATCCGTAAATCATACCAATATGGAACTAAAACCCTTTCAGGACCCAACTCACATGTACCGGATTATTATTTGATTGGAGCCTGCTTGTTGAAGTGAACTCTTGTCATGGCATTATAAGAAAAGGGCCACCTTAAATTTGGGGTCATCGTCCTACAAATGACCAGATGACATTATAACCTTAATTGTCTGCGAAGAAGAGGACCACATTAAAGAGGCTTACCATTATGTTTCCCATCACTGAACTGGGCGTTCTTAGATGATTTGAAAGTTTCCAAGAACTCTTTACCCTTCTGTAGTTCAATCTTTTGCCTTGCCTTGTCCCACTTGTGCTCAGAAGCTAAAATCTCAATGATCCGGGGCAAAGCTCTCCCAGCCGCATCTGTGTCAAGGAAAGCAAGCCGGCATCTCCTTGCAATAAAATCTATAGCAGATTCACAATACTCATGTCTAGCACAGTATGCTACTTCAGCTTCGAGAAATGGGTATCCATGAGCAAGCCGCTTTCCCAAGCCTTCGTTCTAAGAAAAACAATGAAACAAATATAAGACAGAATGATAGCTAATAGTAAAAAGTACTACATTTTTACAGCAGACAAATCAAATATTGATCCTCCATTCAATGTAAATTTGGGCATGTACTCATGTGAAACAGCAAACTTATAGGTTTGATTCAACTTCCTAAAAAAGTTGGGTACAGATTCAGGGATGGACAAGGCTGGATTCCGATGGATTTTAGCAACTTCTTAAAATATCAGAATGTCTATAAGGGATTGTTCAAGGTTCTCAGAAGCACAAGAGTGAGATTAGAAAAGTGACAGATCAAACAATTACTAGATGACACAAAGAAACAGCCCACCACTGTAAGCTGAATTGTACCTTTCCTCTGTGACAGTTTTTTTCCCCTCAAAAAACTCTGCAGTCTTTGACACTATTGACAAACATGTATGCATATTGATGCCAAAAGGAAAGAAGGATAAACAATAAAACAATGACGTATCAGTACCGAAACAAGTAACTTGCTATGGAATCGAGGGAGAACACACCTGGGCAATAGTAGCCACTTTTTCAGCCAAAGTTCCATATGCATGTGACAAATGTTTTGACACAGCACTGTCCATTGCACCTGGAATAACTTTGCCACCATATGTTCTTTTCATTCGCCTATAATTCTGAGCAAGTACCGTAAAAGAAGCAGGATCCCATCCATATGCACCAACAATATGCAAACTATCAGTCACACAACTATTAGCTGGCTTCAAATTGCCCGACCTCACTGCTGCATTTACAGCATCTTCAGCCATACTGAATATAAAACGCTCATTAGATTCAATGATGGAGCACAAATGTGCTGTAATAGACACAGATGTTCATGCATTTATACAGTAAATCATACCACATGTACATTACATATATGAACTGATTAACCACAACGGATCTTTGTTCAGGAACAACATCCTAATAGCAGGAAACATCTTAGGCGGTTTGGTCACAAATGGCAGTCCAGGCGCAGTCTATTATATATTGTGTTATTTAAAGTTTAAGTTACCGGCAGCAGCTAAGGTGGTTCAGTCAAGCTTTCCCATTTTCTTTCACCACTCTAAGAAACCTCCAACAAAAGAAACGGGAAACAACCTAGCTAAGTTTTATTAGATTCTAACATTCTACCAACCAAATAATCGTCCCCCACACAAATTCATTTCCTTAGCTCATCACCATCCTCTCTTTTTATAACTCCTTCCAGGTGCAAATCCTACTTCAGATAGAGCGCAAATTTGCAAGCAGTGCAGCACAAGGAATGATAGCAAGCTGAGGGTTTGGGGCAGTTGGGAAGGGAGAAAAAAAATCCTATGATGCACCTTATGCCTGAATCATGTTTGGCTGTGCTAAAGGTGCAATCTGGAGATAAGGTGGCGGTGTAGGCTAAGACAAGCAGGGAACTGGCGGGTGGGAGCAGAGCTTGGCTAGACGCTGGCCAAGCGCTAGGCACTGCTGGCTCCACAACATGATACCTTAGTAAGATCCTTTTATTTGTAGCAAAGAATGATCAATTGCATTCAACCAGTTTTCATATATTCATTCTGTAGACATAAGATCCATCATAACACTCAGCATATCACATTTATTTTAAGAGTTAAGAATCTAGGCCAATTAAGTAAACTAGCAAGAATAAAGTTTCATGTCAATGCAGCCTCATTATTCTGCCAATTCTAAAATAAACTAAATTAGCAATTGGAGAGGTCTTACCTCCTATAAGTTGTCCATTTTCCACCAGTGATTGTTATTAGCCCCGGATGGTCTTCGAATACGACATGATCTCGAGAAATACTTTCAGTGTTCTTTGCTGATGGATCCATGGCCAGGGGTCGTATACCACTCCAGGCAGAAAGAACGTCCGAACGTCTTACCTAATATATGCATTGAAATTGTATTTGTTGTCAGAATTTTACCGATTTATCCATGTTTCTTGTGTGTGTCTTTTTAGGGAAATACAGTAGGGGAGACACCTACTGTCCTTGTTTCTTGTGTTGACCAATATGATTCTATTAAAAACATTATAAAAGGTTATACTTAAGAGCAATGACACACTTAATACGGAAGTTAGAAATCTTCCTATCAAAAATTTCAATTCCAAACCTTGGAGCACCACAACGTAAAGGAAAGTTACAACCGAACAACCATTACGACTCCTTGGGACTCTAATGAGTTAAACCAGTATTCAAATTTTAAAGTTGACATACATTGTTAGGCATTAACAACATTCTATTCTTGGTATATGCTTTCTATTTTTCATATTTTGTTGGTTGCTGATTGAGTGCTTAGTTTTCTCACAACAATTTTAGTTTGCCAGAAAAAGCTATGTGTTGCCGGGAACGTGGATCTAGAATAATCTAATTTGCAACTGCAATCTATAATTAGATTGACAAGAAAGATTTCAAAAGGCGTAGTCTAACATCGAAAGCCAGAGTAAGGAACAACACATTAATATACATATGCATCCTCATAAGTACTCTAAAATAAGCTGCAATCCACATACTCATGTAATCTTAACAAAAAGAAGAAATTTTGGTGAAGTAGAAGTGAAATGAGTTCAAAATAGACATTAAAAATGCTCTCTTCCAATATCACCAATTTCGAAACCAATTACAAACTGATAATATAAAGATGGTACCTGAACATTAAGATAGTCAGAGATTGCATCCAGTATAAACTGTATTTCATCCTCATGAGGTTCAGGAAGCATTGTAATTGCTGTATTCGAATCAGTTGTTCCGGCTACCGTCCTTCCCAACCATGGCAACATAAATACAACTCTCCCATCCTTAGTTTTGGGAACAATTAACCCCATCCCTTCAGGGGAATAGTAATCAGGAAGTACAATGTGCACCCCACTACTTGGACTGATCATGGGCATTACATCACTGTTAGCCATCTTCCTTACAGAATCACAGAATGGTCCTGCCGCATTAACAACAATCTTTGCAAAGGTTTCAAACTCGTTACCTGAGACACGATAGCATGCTCTTTAAGTATCTTTAGTTGTATCTATATCATGCATGAGAAATATATTCATTCACATTTGAAACAAGAAAAAGTATGTAAACGTAGGCAGGAAAGATACACAAGATTGCTCATGAAAAAAAAGAAAACTTGAACCACATTCTGAGATGGTTATTTTATATAGCAGGTGGAAAATAGACATACTTTATTCTACCTGATAGTGTGTCACGAACACGTGCACCAATGATTCTTTCCCCTGATTCATCCTTAATGAGGGAGACCACTTCAGCATAATTAAGAACAGCTGCACCAACAACTGCAGCCGTGCATGCCAACCCCACATTCAACCGAGAGTCATTCATTTGACCATCATAGTATACCACTGTTCCTCTTAGGCTACGATCATGGCTACTTTTTGCAAGGGTTGGGAAAAGTTCAACTGATTCATCTACAGAATAATACCGTGACAAATGCAGTAGCCTTCTTCCAGCAACAAGATCATAAAACTTCAAACCAAACCAGTAGTATACAACCTCAAACCAGTTAAAGCAAGGAGTCATGCAGGGCAAAGCATGACATAAATGGGGAGCATTTTCAATAACCTGCTTGCGTTCTTTAAGAGCATGGAAAACAAGTTTCAGCTGACCATAGTCAAGATTGAACACAGCCTTCTCCAAGTAGCGTACACCTGTACAAATGGATCAAATATATTGATTGAGAATGGAACATTAAAATATCAATCCATGCAAATGTATTTCTTGTTTAGTAATTAAGCCTTGCTGTTTTGAAAATAAAAAAATGGTTTTCAGACTACGAAATATTTAGTTGATCTTTGTAATATTTTCTGAAGCAATGGCAAGGAAGAGTAACAACACTCAAGACATCTTCTCAATGGCGAGGAAGAGAAGCTACAACATGTATACCAATCTGGCAATCTCAATGGGATATTGTTATCCACAAGTAAATTATAGCAAACATGACATATGAAGTAAAAACCAACCAGTTTTTGGAAACTTTATAAAAAGATTTCAGTTTGAGCACTGAATCAACATAAAAAATCCCAATGAAATCCGTGTACACAGTGAATCTTCAGATACATAAGTGTCATGCTCGGAATCAACCATTGTCATGAGAAATGCAAAAGAGAAACACGTAAGTTCTATTGTTGTTTCATGGCTCCAGAACCAAAACATATGCTGAAACTTCGGGTTCACCAAATGCTGAATATGTCGATTCACAACCAGTGACTTGGATATATCTTTTAAGCGTCATACACAGAAAAAACACCAATAACAATGTTGTATGCTATGTTGTAGCAGCAAAGCTCCGTCCCTCCAAACTTTTAACAAAGGATTCGGAAATGTGATGAGGAAAACTAAGGTATATTCTAAAAAAAGGAAACTTGGTGGGGGCAAAGGTTTTCGTGAAGTCCACTCACCGCCGTGGATGAGTTTGGTGGATCGGGAGGAGGTCCCGGAGGAGAAGTCCTCACGCTCCACGAGGCCCACCCGGAGCCCTCGAGTAGCGGCATCGAGCGCGACGCCGCAACCGGTGGCCCCGCCGCCGATGACGAGCACGTCGAGGGGCTCCGCGGGCGTGGATCCCGCCAGCGCCGCACGCTGCGCGGCGCGCGGGGGCGGCGCAGCCCCGGGCTGGGCCACGCGCTGCCGCGCGGCCTCAAGGGCCGAGGCCGAGGGGTCGGAGGCGGACGCGTACGGCCAGGCCGCTGTGGTGGCGGCGACAGCGGAGGAGGCGGCGAGGGCGGCGGCGCCGACCCGGCGGAGGCGCCACGCGGCCATGGCGGCGGCCGGACGCGTGGGCCTGCTTCCTTCGTTCGGTTGGGGGATCACGTCACGGCTCGCACGGGGCGGAGGTCGGGAGGAATGGAAAGTACTAGCATCTGTTCTGTTGGTGGAATTGAACCGTGAACCCTGCAAGTTGGGAAGATGCCGATTGCCAATTGGCTTTGCTAGGCTTTTGCAACCCACAAAAACTGAAAAGCCACAAAAAGTTCCAAGGAATGAGAACTCTCGTGTTTAGAATAATTGTTTCCAGACAACTAAAATCCTAAGCTCGAATATGCTTCATTGGAAAAGTTCTTTTGCAATTGGAAATCATTTAAATCAATTGAAAATTAAAGGGTTCCTTAACCTTTTATGAAGTGTCTCATTTTTTATTTTTCTATTGAAATTATGTTTTATGTGAGAATTGAGTTAAAGAAGTTTACTGACTTGTTGCGTAAGTGATAACAGATTTGTGAAAATCCACAATTCAAATCAAGCTTGAAGGCATAGATTAGTTCGGGTAATCACCATTGTTTATTGTAACTAAGGTTAAGAAAGATCTAAGGTGAATCAGTGATTTGGATTGTCAACATAAGACCTTCCGCACCATGGGAACTTTAATATAGTTTTTCGTTAAAAAAATTAAGACCTGTCAAAAAATTGGTGAAAGAATTCACCCATACAAAAATACAAATGTTTACCTAAAGACAACTGATTCCCTTCATTACTTTTTTTTCTCCGCTGCAAGACTTTCCTCAGTTCATTAACCAAACAATCAGTAAGTAAGATGGATGGCTAGACTCGATGACAAATAACATTGCAATCAGGATTAGAATGCGGCCTAATAGTATCGGAGATTGTAGAGCTCAGCTTGATGAGAGAATACAAACGTAGTTTGTCAAATTTGTATTGATATAAAGGATTGGAGGTGTTAATAAGGGTTCAAATAGACAAATAGGAGATTAGAGTTAATAAACCTCTCCCTGTAGAGAATTCTAGGAAAAGAGAAACCAAGCACAAATCAGTTTGAGTGAATTGCATTGGTAGTATCACAACTTGTGAGGTGAATACGATTTAGTTACACAACTTAAAAATTGCTCAATTATGTCACACAACTTGTTATGGTGATGCATATGAAGTCATAAAGTATACCACAACATGATATTTTGATGGTATGAGAGCAAAAAAAAGAATCATTCTGTATTAAAAAAATGCCACATCGACATGTATGACGTGATTTATGAAGTAATAGTATTGGTAATGGAGAATTTGACTTTGTTAAAGTAGTGCGACTGATAAAAATGAATCTAGCAGAATTTGCAAGAATATGAAGAAAACAATGTGACTTTTGCACATGCCATGTGAAATATGTGTTTGTGAAAACATATATTTGAATGCATATTGAATCATGATTTTGTTTTTGCTCCAGCCTCCATACGAACTTATCTCATAATCTATCTTTAGTTTATGACTTTATTTGCACTACCAAAACAAATTGTGTGATCCGATTGAGTAATTTCAAGTTTTGTGACTAAAACACACTCACTACACAAGTTGTTGTATCACCTGTGCAATTTACTCAATCAGTTTTATTCAAGTTCAGGCCTCCCCACTTTGAGGAAGAGCTCTACACCTCCTTGCACTTTTGTTGTTAAAAATGTGATTTTTTTTGATAAAAAATGTGATATTTGTAACACAATGACAGGATAGAGGTGAAAGAGGAGCAAATGTTGGTTTGCTTAGTTGCTAGCCTTCAATTGCTAAGCCACGTTGTAACTTCCACAATACAAAAACAGTTGCTTGGTTGTCAGTCGAAGTTAGACTGACTCCAACAACACCATGCAAATGCAATTTTGCCTCCCCTGCGGCTACTGTTCATCACAAATTCTCCTCCAACAACACCATGCAAAAGGCAATGCAAAATGCATAGGAGGAGATCGCCGGCCATGCATTTTCTGCCCACGGCCGGGCCCACCATCCGAGATCGCCGGCGCGCGTCCAGCAGCTGCGCGGCCGCGTCGCCCGCCGGCGAGGGGTGCGGCGTGGACTACTCCAAGGCGGCGGCGCTCTCCTGCTCACCCCGGCCGGCTCCCTACTCCCTCACACTCTTCTTCTTTCTTTCTCGCTCAAGAACACGCCACCAAGCCGCCATTGCCGACGCTCCTGCTTGCCGCCGTTCCACTGCTCCTCCGAGCTCGGCCCCAATTGCAAAAAGGAGCGCAAGGACCCCCTCTAGCCCAACCCTAGCACGAAACTTCAGCTTCCTCCACTCTATCGCGAGATCGAAGCTTGTTTTCCCCAATGGCCGCCGGGTGACCTTCTTCGAGTTCGACGTCGATTTCTCCCACTCCGGTGAGCCTCGGTCCAATTCCTCGAGCCGGGTGATGCGAAACTTGACCGCGCATTCGCCTGACATGATCTTGTTGTCCTTCGTGCAGTGAGCTCGCCGGAATCCCTCTTCTTCCTCGCCGCCGTCCGCCGGGTCATATACTCCTCCGTCGAGCTCCAGCTTCCGGGCCTCATCCACGTCGACATCATCGACGGTGAGGCTCTACTGGACTCCGTGAACCTCTTCCTCCTCCCCTTTTCGCCATTTGTCGCCTTTGCTCGCCGGAACAGCACTTCGCCGTCCGTGCCGCCGCAACCTCTCGTCGGCGGCGCGGGCGGGCTCGCGGCGCGCGCGCGGCGGGCGCAAGCGCTCGGTGGGGGCGGGCTCGCGGGGAGCAAGGCAGCGCGTCGGGGGCGCCGGGGAGGAAGGCAGCAAGCTCGCCGCCGTTGAGTCCATCATCATTTCATCAGGGCGGCACGGGCGGGGAGGGACCGAGGGAGATGCCTCTCCCGTATGGCTTCGCGTTGTTGGAGACAACGATATATGGATTCCGTTCGGGTCACTGTACACGCGAGGCAACCTCCGATATGGCTCTCCGATATGCAACACATTGTTCGAGTCAGTCTTAGCCGTCACAGCAAAAGAGCGCAGGAAAGTACGAGAAATATAGATAACAAAATGTCACAGAAAAAGAAAACCAATGTTGTACACCTAAGCAAAACTTGCTGGCAAAATCGTGCAACGTACACGTTCGCCGCACCTGGCGCCGTGGCACGGCCTGAGTCGAACAAGTCCGACCGATCAGTCCAGAAGCCGTACACACACAGGCGAGCCATTTTCGCCTTATCCTCCTATATATAAATAAAAAACACCGGCGCCGCTGGCCATGTCGGCCGCCGCCTCGCTCCTTTCGTCCTCCGCCCGCGCCTTATTCCGCCGCCTGCCCTCCACGCCGCACGTCTCTCGCTCCGCTCGCTTCCAGGTCCTGGATTCCGTACCGGAAAGCTTCCGCTATGTTTTCTTGAATCTTGAGTTATTTCAGGGGTTTTACTCGACATTTACCGTTGGATTCAATTCTTGATTTTTGCAGAGATTCGACAGGTTTCGCCGTTTCTCGCCCGCCGCAATGTCGACGTCGTCGGGACCGAAGGAGGCGCCGGCCAACAACCCGGGCCTGCACACCGAGATCGACCCCGCCACCAAGGGGTACTTCATGCAGCAAACGGCAAGATACCATTTGATACTAGTTTGTTTCGCCCTGTTCATTAACTTGTCCGTGTATTGTTCAAGCTTCCCCTTTTGGGGTTATGCATGGGTTTAATCGAAGCGATTTGGTGAAAACTTGTAAAGTTAGAATGATCCGCTGTCGGTAGTTGCTGTAGCAGAGTAGAAAGATTGGGGGAAGAACCGCGAGTTGCAATGAAATGTAGAAATTTTGTGATTTGTAGTGGTTATTCATAGGCCTTGCAGTCCCTAGGTATCCTATTTGCCTGTTCCCAATATTGCTCGTCATGTCGTGTAGAATGCAGGAAAAATACTTTGTTGGTTGTAACAATGCAATTCACTTAACAATGCAAGTATCTCTGAATTGGGGTCGGATCCAATTCCATGTACGATCGGATGCTTCTAAATTGAATCTAAGGATTGATTTTCAAAAATAAAATAAAATAAAATTCTGAGGATTTTACCCTGACTATTAGGGTGTTCTGAATGCTTTACAGCCATGACTCGATATGGCATACTTTACCTAGTGCCGCGGCTGACTAGAGGAGCTTCTCAGGAACTGGATCAGTTGCAAAACCTGCTGCTTGAGGTCTCTCTGACGCCAACCCCTGACAAAAGACATGGCCCGTTCATTGACAAGGAAAACAAGTTTAACACCTCCCCTCTATACAAGATGCTAGCTGCAGGGACTGACACACCATGCGACTATAGCAACTTTGTGTGGGAGAACAAGCACCCCCACGAATACAATTCTTCAGTTGGCTACTAGTCCAGGAGAGGATACAGTGTCGCACCAACCTGCTGAACAAAAATAGAGCTCTGCTCCGCCACATCAGAATGCTCTGATCACCTCATCTTCCGGTGTCCCTTTGCACAATCCTTCTGGTCAACATTGAGGAAATTGTGGGAACTGCCGCGACCGAGCTTCATACCCTCACTGCACTTTCACTGCTTCATTCAGCTGTGTTGCTGGCGACTCTGAAGCACAACATTGAGGAAATTGTGGGAACTGCCGCGACCGAGCTTCATACCCTCACTGCACTTTCACTGCTTCATTCAGCTGTGTTGCTGGCGACTCTGAAGCACCGCAACGAGCTAGTGTTCTGTTATGAGCCCCCGTCGCTGCAAAGACTACTGCGAGACTGCAAGGAAGAAGCTTATCTTTGGCGATGTCACTTGCCGTGTTAAGATGCCCATGTATCTGACGCATGGTGTAACCTCTTTAGTGTAAATATGTAGCTATATGTATCTCTCCTCCCTTCCCCACATTCTGTAAATAACTTACGGGCTGCTTTGGGCCACCATTTTAATTGAAATGGAAATCAGTGGGGAGCGTTCTCCCCCCTGTTGACCTTAAGAAAAAAATGTGGCATACTTTGTTTCAGTTTCATTGTGTTGAACTGTGATCGTTTCATGCTTTCGCAGTTGACCGTTGATTGTCCCCTCAGATATTTTTGTTGTCACTCTGGTCTATGTAAATCATCATTGAAATTTATTTTTCTTGGTTTTGCAGATGTTCCGTGTGAAGGACCCAAAAGTGAGCCTTGACTTCTACACACGTGTGATGGGCATGTCGTGAGTTCTCTTTCTTTCTCTATCAGCAGAAAATGCAACCATGCGTGCAGTGGGATGTGGTAAACTTAGTATATTACCTCTGGTTCTGGTGATATGTATGCTCTTCAGATGTGCTGATAACTGGCGATGTGGGAATTTTTCAGTTTATGACCTTTATTAATTAAAAGAGAAACATGGTCCACTGGAAAATAGAGAAATGAAAAAAACCACTCAATTTCTACATGTTTACAATCACAATTCAAAACCACTTTTACATTCCACTTGACATAACTAGTAGCAATGTTATGGATTCTGATGGATGTGAATTACATGTACATTTGCAAGCTCTATACTGTTTGCCTGTGCTAGCCAAAATTAGTGAGTAAATGCAATTGAAGGCAACAGACAGATGACACTGGCAGTTGCAGTTGTCAATGCTTAACACAGAATGAACTCATTTCATGAATGATGCTGTAAAGAGTTTTAACTGGATAAGGTTTGGCTGATTCTTAGCATTCCCATTGTGACAGATCTGTGAAAGACATTTCAGGCAAACAGAATAACTTTTTGTTTAGGTGTATTGTTCAAAATTTAGGAAATGTCACATATAGTAGCGGACAAACGGCAAAACATGGTAATTTCAGGCAAACAGAATAACTTTTTGTTTAGGTGTATTGTTCAAAATTTAGGAAATGTCACATATAGTAGCGGACAAACGGCAAAACATGGTATCTACGTGTACCAGTTAAAATTTTAATCTCATATTTTGGCTTGACAGCTTTGAATAAAGTTATGCATGCTGTCATTGCTTTATGTTTGAATATTAACAAGGGTACAAGCCTCCCAAGTACCAAATTCAGTTTTATTGCTGGCCCTAAGAATTTGCCCTTGCCCTTAGTATGCTTTAAAGCAACCTGCCTTGCTCCCTGCTGTTCTGATGTGAATGACTGTTTCACCTTCAGGATACTGCATGCATTATTTTCCTTGTTTCTATTGGATAATTTCAGTAAATTGCTTGACATTGTGTTCTGTAAAACAATATAAGAAAAAACCTGAGTCCAAAATGCTGATGTCATGAACCTAGTTTCATATGGTAAGTAGCGTCGGTTGCAAGAGGCCACAAACTAATGGCAATGGATCTTGAATAGATCTTCGCAAAGCTGCAACTTCGTCCTAGCTTTTGGATCTATTTTGATATATGTGAAACATGAAATGGCTGTAATACCCCTACTAGGCGGCAGCACGGATACGTCTAGAAGTATCCGGCGGATACAGATACGGCAATACGCCGTTTTCTCAAACAACCCGATACGTGGATACGTTTATTTTTTTTAGAAAAATGTAGTGAATATGAAAAATAATAATGGCTTAGCAGCCAACAGCTGATCCAAATGTCACACAGCAGCACAAATTTTTTGCACCTTTGATCTTCTTTTCTCATCTCAGTCAGCATATCAAATGTCACATTGCACGGATTGATTCCCTTGCCAAGGGTCTGCTGCATATGAGCTTCAACTCGAGTGTAGCTACTGGATCCATTGTGATGACAGTAGCATTGTCTACTAAAGATCGAAGCGAAATCATCTCATAAATCAAAGGGCAAGGGATCTCATCACTGATTCGGATTGGGAAAAGAGAAGGAAAGGAAGCAAACGAGCTCAACTGGCCCTGCTGATCGCCATCGACTCGCCGCTGGCGAGCTCTTCGGCTGTCTCACAGCTATGGAGGCGCGCTCCTCCTCCCAGGGGCGGAGCCAGGATTTTTTGTTGAGCTTTTTTATAGAGCCAAAATTCGGATCGGGTGTTTTGCACATCTTGTTGGTTGCACACTTGCACTAGGATTTTTAGCTCCATCACCGGGCTGGAACCAACAAGTGGCTTATAAAACCTATCAATAATCCATATCTTTTTCATGCTGAAGGTGAAAATTGAGATCATTAAACAGGGACTTAAGGCAATTTGGCTGCAGATGGCATCGCCTCATAATAAAATTAATCCTTCTTCTTTAATCTACATTATTATCTAATACAACTGGGGATTAGCATGACCGGAAGGAAACACGAAGCATACTTTTCAAGTTCAGAACTCGCAGCTTCCTGGCTTGGTAGTAGCGCTAGTTCCAGTGCCACATGAGAGTTCTGAGGCGGCTGCTAGTGACGACGTAAATAATGGAGAGATCAGGAAGCCGATCCCCAATCCAATGACGCAATGTGGACGGGCGGACGACGGAAGATAGAACCATATGGTTGCAGGCTTGTTCTCTTTCTGATGGGCCAATTGGGCTTCCAAGTGCACAACGCCCTTGCCCCATGGTCACGCTGACGGGGGCCTGCTCATGCTTATGCATGTAATTAGAACAGAGATTAAGGGACTCCAGGCTTGTCTCCACCACTGCCTCCTCCCGTGCTGTGCGAGAAACTGGCTGGCGCGGTCATGGACTAACAGAGAAGGGAGGTAGGGTAGAGATCTCCTTAACTGGGCTGCTGCTAGGCTCATAAGTATCCGATATTGGGCCAAATTCAACCCAATACGTACTGACCCAAGTATCCACTTTTCTTGTTTTTATTTTTAATTGGATACGTAACCGAGGCGTATTCACCATGTATCCGTATCCGTCGGGTTTTGTAGCTAGTTGCTATCTTCTAACACCATGTATTAAAACCTACAGAAGTCGCACCTGCATTGGATTTTGAGAATCGGGGAGTAGAATTAGGCTGTAAGCATTCGCATTTGAGGGCCTAGTCGAGAATAAAAAGTTGTAACAAATAAGCCATAACTTGGTACTCATTTCTCTGAATCTGAAGAACCCAACTACATTGAATTCCGAGAATCATGTCTTGGAATGGCATCAGGTTGATTAATCATTGGCTTTTGGTGTCAGAATCCAGAATCATAATTTGCAACAAGAGAAACTCAATGGCACCTTATATGGCTTGCGTACCACAATCTGTAGCAATGTATTCTGTCATCACTGTCAGCTGAGAGAATAAGAAAAATGGGGAGGAGCAGAGCTGGGGGTGCAGACCTCGCCGGAGTTCGCCATCTCCGATGAGCAATCTATAGCCGAAGCTTTAGGGTTGGAGGGTTTGGATAGGGGAGCTTAATGAAATCCGTATGCTTTAGAGGAGGCTGGGTCGGCGGTCGTTGGGCAGCAGCCGCGGCAGGGATTGCTCATTGGAGACGGCATGCAGGGAGGCGGCGAGGTAGGCATCTTTGCGTCGCTGTGGAGATCGCAGAATTCCGCCGCGCGCGCCGCCGCCGAGCTCCACCCTGCTGGGCGCGCCACCCGCCTCTGCCGGTGTGGGAGACGATAGTCGATAGGGGAGGAAGAAGCTTAGATAGGGAGAGAGTGGGCTGGGTTTGACGGGCCGTCACCTCTCCGTCAGTGCACAAATCGCAAAGGAAGACATTAGTGGATCTGATTAGTGGTCCGTGAGAACCACTGGGCCGGAAATCCCCTCTGTTTGCAACAAATAGGCCATAGATTCACACTGGGTCACATAGCGGAGGGGGTACCGGCTTATGCAAGAGCAGTTCACACCCATTGAGAAGCCTCAGAGTTGGATTGATTTCTGCATTCATGTGTTCGATTGGTGGAAAATGATTTTGAAGCCTCATCAGAAACAGGAATCGAGAGAAAATTACAATAATTCATTATTACATCCTGATTTTTGAACAGCTGCCGCATTACTCGAGCAATTATTGTAGACTACTACCATTGCTTTCAATGCTGAAGAAATTTGTGGAAGAACTTTTTGTGGATCAGGATTCCTATTGATACCTCAATACAACTATCAAAATTTTCCTCAAAAAGAAAATATGATTATCAAAATATTTATTAGCTCGGTCAATGTTTTGTATTTTGGACCAGAAAGAAAAATATGACTATCAAAAAGAAAAATACGTATCTAGTATGTACTTCTCTATTGCATTTTTTTATGACGTCTGCTACTTTGTTATTTTACCAGGCTGCTGAAAAGGTTGGATTTTGCTGAGTTGAAGTTCAGTTTGTATTTTCTTGGTTACGAGGTAACAGTTTCTTGAACCAGTGGAATTATGTATCACCTATCAAAAAGAATTCGCACCATCATTGACTTTGCTCCATTTCTAATAGGATGTGTCCTCAGCCCCTGCTGATCATATTGAGCGGACTAATTGGACTTTCAGGCAGAAAGCTACCCTTGAGCTCACCCAGTACGCCCTTTATTAGACCGCATTTTTCTGAAGATGCCATTTACGCTCAATAGCCTAAATGCTTGCTACAAATTAACATATTGTTGACAATACTGCAGCAACTGGGGCACCGAAAATGATCCTGAATTCAAAGGTTACCATAATGGGAATTCAGACCCTCGTGGTTTTGGTATGTGCTTTGAAAATTCATGTGCAATTGGAACTTTTGTTTCTGTTTCTTGAAGTCACATATAGTTTTGATCATAAGAACTATTGAATCTCAGCTGGTCTAACCCTTGTTTTTTTTTCTGTTCATTCAGGTCACATAGGAGTTACCGTGGATGATGTGTATAAGGCATGCGAACGTTTTGAACGTCTTGGGGTTGAGTTTGTGAAGAAACCTAACGATGGTAAATTGATTTACTTTGTGTTTTTATTTGTTATCGGTATGGTTGGCGTTGATTTGTACAGCCTTGATGGCATGATGCTGAAGTGCTATTTAGAAAGAAAATACTCCCTCCGTCCCAGAAAAAATGGCATTATGGTTGTCTTAAGTCAAACAATCTTACCTTTGACCAAATTTGTAGGGAATAGTATCAATAGTTCTGACACCAAATAGGAATAATATGAAAACATATTCCAAGATGAATCCAATGATACTAATTTTAAACTATAAACATTTGTATTTTTCATCAAAGTTTGGTCAAACTTCAAATGATTTGACTTAGGACAAAACTAGAATGTCATTTTTTGCAGGACAGAGGGAGGAGTGATTGGGCAGTTACTGTAAAACTGATTTGATGTAGTAGTTTTCTATTTTCCAGAATACTTTACAGTTTTTTTGCCATTCCTTTTCGCGTTAGCATGCAAAAGTTATGGATGCATATAAGAATTGCTGCTGAAAAAAGGATGCATATAAGAATTGCTGCTGAAAAAAGGATGCATATAAGTTTTATTACAATCACGGTGAACAAAGATGATTAAGGTGCTCTGGGACTTACAATTGATAATGTTGTGTACCCATTACAATTGATAATGTTTCTTTTAACACCTAACTTTTGCAATGCATGGTGCGGTGATGTATTGATGGTGTTTGTCTGCAGGGTCAATCAAAGGCATTGCATTCATCAAAGATCCTGATGGCTACTGGATCGAAATATTCGACCACAACATTGGGGCGGTGACTGCTTCGGCATCGTGAAGTGCTACTACCAATGATAGGATACATGATTACACCGTTTGTGCATCTTAGGAGCACACTAGCAGGCTTCACCCTTTATCAATAAGATTATTACCTCTTTTTGGCGATCAGTGTTTGGTTCAGATTGAGGGCTAGCATCTGCCGACTCCTTTTATATTTTTGCATCAATCTTCTGTGAACTATGTTGAAAATTGCACAGTTGTAATGTCTGAAATAAGTTTGCATAAATAATTCCTGGTCTCATTGCATGGTTGCACATCCATGGAAATTTGGGATAGATACAAGAAATGCAGACAAAAAGAAACACGTTAGCAGGCTCAGTTTCTTGTCGAGCGATCCTGCCGCGAGACAACCTGGTCTGTTTGTGTGTGACAGCTTAATTTCATGCAAGCAGGTCCTTGTTTTTGGCATTCTGCTAGGTAGGCAAATTCGGCTCACTGAAGTTCACGATGAATACCAAATACAACAAATAATTCTGTATGTTGGGACAATTTGCAACCTAACTTGTATTATAATGAGGAATCAAATCATGTTCAGGGTAGAAGTTCTGCATTTTATATCAGAGAACTTAGACTTTCGATTGGAAAAATTAATGCGTACGCATGATACACAGCTTGTCAATTGGTTCGCTGAGCTTAGCATACTAGTACTGATAAGGATGGCAAATTATCCATTGCCACTCTTGGGCCCGTTTAAGTGTGGTAGCAATTCATATCGGTGTTTCCAGCATATATGCATTGAAACATGATCAGAAATCAATGAGGGATCGCTAACATTTAGACATTCATTGAATAATAGTGGCCTAACACGCCAACAAATCTAATCTACCTTCGGTTAAATGCCACAAGCCTTCCAACCGGACGGACTAGGATTATTTTTTTAGCCAACCAAAAGACTAATACTAATTTTATTAGTCGCGGACTAACTGTTAGTTGATTTTTTTTTTGCGAATAACTGTTAGTTGATTAATTAGTCCATCCTTCAAACAACCACCAGATTACTAATTAGCTCAGCTAATTTTTAGTCCATAACTAATCGTTACTCATCAGTGAACTTCAGTGATCCAAACAGGGCCTCAGTTCGGAACATTCAATGATGACTATTGCTTTCAATTGCACGTCTCAACAACAAAGTTCCTAAAGTGCCATAATTTCGAAACTCCAAATTATTTCAAGCATATTGCTCTTCTAGTGTTAGTATTTGGTTTAATCTTCTTGTATCACTCCGTTCAATGAGGCCGTTCGTGAGGTCCAAAATACTTTAGAATTGTTTCAATTTGAATATTCAGTCCTCAAAATTGAGCTTTCATTCATACCAAAAAACATCACACTGCTTCAGAAATAGTTTGTGCCTCACCCTACATGGGTTTAATAGTCTCCAAAAATTTCTTGTCTTCTAAGGCTCTGTTTGTTTCCCACCTAGATTATATAATCTGGCTCATATAATATATAAGCTGAAACAAACAGGTCACAGATTATAGCAATCCACATGCCAGATTATCATAATCTCATAAGCTGCTCTCCTTCACCTTATAGATTATATAAGCTAGATTATATAATCTGAGAGGGAAACAAACAGGGCCTAAGAAAATAATGGTACTTAGGGAGTGCTTGTTTCTCAGTCAGCATCCGCCACACAGAACGTTAGGCGCCACCACGAAATCCAAAGCCGTGCTTGGTTTTCACGTAGCTAGACCAAGACCGTCACAACTTTTCCTACTTTGTTTTGCTGGACTGTGGCGCCAGAAAAGGCCGCCACAGCTGAGGCGGCGCCAACATGTGGCTTGGCTTGGCAAATGGTGTCCGCCTGTCCGGGAAGCACACACACCCTTAATGACCAGACTAGTAGTATCCATTCAAGATTAATTCATGATATTTCTTCTTCTAGAAATTAGACAATTTTTTTTAATGATTTCAAATAATATGTATATGGCATTACTACATAGACAAAAAGTTGAATGCAAAACATAATGGATCATCCGCAATATTCTCGTAAGCATCCCTAGCATCAAGGTATTATGTTCTATACTTTCAAACAATGCCACTGTATCATGTTATCTGATATTGGCTTCCCTGGTCGCGGTAGTGAAACGGATCAATCGTCATCTTTCTTCGGTTTACGGTATGTTTTCTCAATATACTTCGCCAGGAAAACGTATGTGTCGAATAGCTTTTGGACATTTGGAATATTGTAGTTCTGAGCTGCATAGACACCACAGCCCATTCCCAGCATGAACGTGAAGCTGCGCTTTAGTAAACCCGCCATTGCTACGAAACCTGGGAACAAAAATAAAATTGTTATGATAACTCTTAAACACTGAAACAGAAAGCAGTTCAAACAATTGTCACGTTTGCCTCTGGCCACGCAGAGTGTTAGTGTTGCACAAGATAATTGGCTGCTTAAGATAACAATATCAGTGGCGATGATGCCTTAAATCAGAACTATTGCTACAGAAGCTAAGTTTACTACACTCCTCAATCACAAATAATTGTTCACGTTGGATTCCGTGCTATCAAAGTATCAATACTACTTTGACACTACTAATATTTTGATTGGACAAAAATGGCATTCTTCGCCAAAAAAAAGGTACGGCTAAATTTACAGTTCAGGCAGATTAATGTTTTTGGTGAGTTTATCAATATAAAAAATGACTATTTGTGGCAGAAGAAAGTAACATCATAGAATTTTACTCTTGTTTTAAGATTATTCACATCTTCCATAATAATCGTATGAGTGTCTCAAGAAATATAATCAAGCACTAGCTATGTCCATGACATCTCCATGGCGGGGGGCGCGGTGCTCAACGTGCAGCAGCGATGGAAGCCACCATGTGGAGGTTTCTCTGCGACACTTGTCGATGGCGGTGTGGGAGTGCGGTTGGTCGGAGATGATGTTGACGGCGGGCGGAGCTCGTCGCCGTTGGTTGAAGTCCTCTCCTTTCGACCGGATCTATCCCGGGGCGGAGCTGGGCAGCTCGGTGGTGTGGCAGCCGTGGAGCATATCCCCGTGGCCCCTCCGGTGTGGTTTGGGTGCCCTAAGTGCCGCCTTGCCCGGCAATTTTAATCTTGCCAGCGCCGACAACATCAACGTCTTCGGATGCCGACTACCTTATTGGAGATGTTTTTCGTGGTGCTTCTTGGCTGCCCAAGGAGGTCCTCGAGGTGCAAACCCAATTCCGGTTCTCTGAATGGGTCATGGCGGCGGTTTCAATCGTCGTGTTCTCGTTAGGGGCGTCGTCTTGGAGGACTGCAAGTAGGTCTACTTGGGCGCAGGTTTGAGAGGTGGTGATCGTCATGTTGGCATTGGGGCGGCTCTTCCTCATTCAGAAGCTTTTGGTAGCTTCGAAGTGATAGGTGGTTGGCTTGTATTGGTTGTGTGTGTGCTTTATGTACTGTCCTCTTGGTCCATGTGTTAGAGGGTCGTTGATCTTCTAGAGCAGCTGTCTATTGTAAAACTCTAACTTCTTGTTAATGAAATACATGCAGTCCATGTTCTAAAAAGAAACCTGGATAGCTACAAAACTTCTTGCATTATTTGAAATGCTATATATAGACTAGCTAAATAGTTTTTTTTTCTCTACACACATAATTAAACTTTGTTCCAAATAGAAATATTATCTATGAGGGCATCAAGGTTACGCACCAAAGCCCAAAGGGATGGCTATGAGGAATGACCATGTCAACCATTTTTTTTTTTTTGGGATCAGTATTCCATATTCGATTTGGATCGTCTACGCACAACAACTATTGTTTTAGGAGCTTTTCATCGCTTAGTTTTTATGCAGTTGTAACACCTTAATTTTGGTTACATCATAATTACTGAAGGTTTAAACCATTATAATTCTTGTGTAATGCAACTAATTCTAGTATATATAAATAAAATACACACAAATATGTGGAAAAAGTTAGGCGTTGGGAGGTCTTACAATACACGAACTTTTCTTATATTCCCATAAAGCACAAATCCTGGCACCAATGTGAGCCATTAACATCTAGAGATGTTGGAGTCCTCTGAGACACTCAGGTGCGGTTTAGCTTTCTCTGTTCGATTAGGCTGATTGCCATTGAGATTGTGGACGTCACGTGAATAATAACAGGGACGCGACTAACCGGCGACCGGTGTCTTCTTCCTCGCGCCGCAGCCGCCGGTATCGATGGTCAGAGGGGAGAGGATGAGAGTTGGGGGTACGAACCATGTGCGTTAATGGATTCTCGAGGGTATCGATGGTCGACCGAGCTAGCTATTAGCAGCTAGATAGGTTTTCCCTAATAACATTGACACGGTGCAAGATGTGTACCAGACTGGTTAAAGCAATGGTCCCAATAATATAGGCTGCGATCGCTTCAGGTTTCTACGGCTGCGGCTGCGGCTTTTTACTGTAGCTACAACAGCAACTTCTTTAGAAATCAAAACAGCCACAACCACAGTGGCTCGCAGCAATCTGAACCGATCGCTGCCATAGAGATCTGGCCTGCCACTAACCATGAAAACCAAGATAACCTATAACAGCTTATTTGGACTACATACTGGTCAAGCACAGGTTAACATATCGACGCATTATGCAACTTAGAAACCCTATAACAGCTTTTAGGTAACACTTAGGAAATTAAGATGGACCAAGTAGACATACAAATCATGAAAATCTTGTGAAAGAACCATGCGTTCTGTGGGAGAAGAGGTGCGCACTACCGGTGTGGAGGGCGGGCGACGAAGAGGTCCTCGACGCGGCAGCGCGACCTTTCTGCGGAGCCGACGAAGTTACCAAAAGCAGTGAGAGTTGTCGTGGACGTACGGGAGGCGATGAAGAAGTACCGGACGGCAGCAGAGAGCCAGATGACGACGGCCGGCGGTGGGGTGCAGATAGGGGAAAGGAGATTAGCTAGATCGCGATATGTGGCGGTGATCGAGGGTGTTGTTGGCCTTTTCCGTAGCGCCCACGAATCGTGACCGACTCGGTGACCATTTTTTCCCCTCTTCCCTCTCGACGTACGGCGGCTACATATTGGGACGGGACGTGCACTTCTCCACCAGCGCGTCGTTATTTATTTATTTTTCTTTTTTTGAGGGAAACGCGTTGTTATCTTCGGCACTAGGGCAGGGCAGATGGAGAGCACCCGCGACGCGCGCCGCAAGCGCCCGAGATCACTGTGCGCGTCCGGTGCGGATCAGACGGCGCCGCGCCGCCCCGCGAGCAAGCGCGTCAGCGGCGGCGGTGATGGCGTCTACGTCCCCCCGCACTGCGCCGCTGCAGACGAAGAATCCAGCGGGTACCAGCGGCGCAGCTGGGACGCGCTGCGGAAGACCATCACGGGCCTGGTCAACAAGGCCACCGCCGCCAACGTCCGCCACGTGGCGCCGGAGCTGCTGGCCGAGGACCTCGTGCGCGGCCGCGGCCTGCTCTGCCGCTCGCTCCTCCGCTCCCAGGCCGCCTGCCCGACCCTCACCGACGTCTTCGCCGCGCTGGCCGCCGCCGTGAACGCCAAGCTCCCGCTCGTCGGCCGGCTCCTCCTCGTCCGCCTCGTCCTCCGCCTCCGCCGCGCGCGCGCCGTCGGCGACAGGCCGCGGCTCGCCTCCGCTGCCCGGTTCGTGGCCCACCTGGTGAACCAGGGCGTGGCGCACGAGCTCCTGGCGCTGGAGCTCGCAGTGGCGCTCCTCGACGCGCCGACGGCCGGCTCCGTGGAGGTCGCCGTCGGGCTCGTCAAAGAGTGCGGCGCCGCGCTGACCGAGTCGTGCCCGCGCGGCGTCGACGCCGTCTTCGAATGCCTCAGGCGGATCCTCCGCGACGGCGACGACGTCGACAAAGCGTCCAGTTCATGATCGAGGACCTCTTCGCCGTCAGGAAAGCGCGGTTCCGGGATCACCCGCGCGTCCGGTCGGAGATGGACCTCGTCCAGCCGGACGACCAGGTGACGCATCAGGTGGAGCTCTCTCTCGATGAAGACGGCGACAATATGCTCGATCCCGAGCTCCACCTCGACGTGTTCAACCCGAGCCCCTTCTTCGAGCAAGACGACGCGGCATACGAGGACCACAAAAGGACACTGTTCGGAGACGACGAGGACGATGACGAACAGGAGGACCAATCTGAATCCAGCGACGAGGAGGCCGAAGAACCAGACGTGGCCATCGTCAACGACGAGACCAAGACCGATCTGACGAACCTCCGGAGGACCATATACCTGACGGTCATGTCGAGCGTCGACTCCGAGGAGGCCGGGCACAAGCTCCTCTCCGTCGTGAGGCCCGGCCAGGAGGCGGAGCTCTGCGCCATGGTCGCCGAGTGCTGCACCAACGAGAAGGCGTGCACGAGCTACTACGGCCGGCTGGCGCGGCGGCTCTGCGCCGTCGGCCGCGCGTACGGTGCCGGCTTCGCTGCCTGCTTCGCCCGCCACTACGCGGCGGCGCACCTCATGCAGAGCGACGAGCTGCGCGCCTCCGCGGGCCTCTTCGCGCGCCTGCTGGCGGCGGACGGCGCGGTCCCGTGGCGCGGCACGCTGGGCCGCGTCAGGGTCACGGAGGAGGACACCACGTCGTCGTCGCGCATCTTCCTCAAGGTGCTGTTCCAGGACCTCGCGGAGCAGCTCGGGATACGGGAGCTTAGCAGGAAGATGAACCACGAGGACCCCGAGGTGCGCGATGCACTCTTTCCGAGAGACAGCCACAACAACACGCGGTTCGCCATCAATTTCTTCACGGCGATTGGCCTAGGAGGAGTCACTGAATCAGCGAGGAACCGTCTTCTTTCTGCACAGTAATTAAGCCATGGCTGTATAACAATCGTGTACTTTTTGTATGATGGCTTATAATTTGTATATATTGTATTGGAGTTTCAAAGTCAGTATCCGCAAAATTAATTGATACAAGTTGTCTGATATATATCAGAAATCAATAACATGTTGTCCAGGAGGGATTCCCAGCAGAAGAAAAGTTAGAGATCCAGCCAAGGTTTTTTTTTTTCCCTTTTCTTTTTTGTTTTGTGATCAGAGCTAATCCTTGATTAATTTATCTGGCCTGTTTAACTCTCATCTACCTGGGCTGATTCCAATCCGGTTGCACCGGATCAGCTTGCCAATTAGACGAGAAGATTCCTTTTGGCCCGTTTACTTGTTCCGGGATTGGCACATATGTGGTCTGTTTCGATGTTTGGGCCAGAAAATATATTTCCTTTCTTTTTATCTTGTTTATTTATTTTTCAGTCGATTCTAATTTTTTTATTTTCAGTCAAAAAACAAATTAAAGAAGATTCGATTGCTAGAGATAATACCAACCTTATACCCAATCCATATTTTTTCACCGCATTCGGAACATGGTGGATAATATGTGGCTACAGATGTGAATCTGATTTCTTTTTTGGACGTCGGAAATTGTGCAGACTTGGAATGAAAATATGGACCGGTAGCGCATGAAGTATCAGATAATTGAAAAGCTCACAACAGTCATGCAACAACTAAGTGAATTACCCCACACAAATATTATCAGTCGATCGCAAATAGATTATAAGTTCTAGAATTTTGGGTTAATGTGCATAGTATAGTAACAGACATGAACATGTGGGAAATGATATATTTTTGGATATGCTAGGTTATAAGTGATGTAGTGGATGACTAAAGTTGTTGGACATCTCTATTATAAGCTTTGGATAATCCACATTTAATTGTCACATAGTCCATATCCATAAGATTTTGCTAATCACGTATCATATTCCGCATTGTGTTCGTAGGATAATTAAATGCCTCCCCATATGCTCAAAATCATATTTGAATTGGATCGGATCAGGGAATTACACAAACAATTTTCTCCCCTATCCAAGAGGGTTTCCTAGCAGGAGAAAAAGTATGGAGGTGTCTCTATATTAGGTGAGTGATTATTTTATTAGTCAAATTTAATCCATTAGATAAGAATCTAACAATTCCTGGTAATACAAGAAATAGGATGGGATTCTTTAGTACTCCTTTTGGAGCTAAAAACAGTCTACTACGCCATAGCGAAGGGCCAGGAACCAATGGCGAAGGATCATTTGATCATGCAGGCATCTCGTATTACGACTAAAACTGACGAGGACCCACGAAGGAAGGCGAGGCAGCAAGGAACGGCCTTGTACAATCATTGTAAAACCCAACGGCTTTGGAGGAAATACAAACTTTGATATGACATTATTTTGTGTTCCCTTGATTCATCTCATCCTGTGCGCGGGGGGGGGGGGGGGGGGGGGGGGGGGGGGGGGGGGGGGGGGGGGGTCTGAACCACAACAATGTGGATATTTTGCTGCCACCTCAACCGCAATGGCCGAGGGTACGAATGCTTTTAAATATTCTTAGGTGCATTTTACATATTTTAGGCTTTAGGTTTTTGAAGTAGGTTATAATTACGCTTTCTGTCAAAATTAGAAATATTTACTGGTAATTTTGATTTTAGTTTTTCAGTTGTGCCTTATGATAAATACCTTTTTTTGTATAGTACTAGTAAATGATTCTACGGAATGCTTGTCATTGTGCCTGCTTTTGAATGATCGAGGTTAATTTAGATATAGTAGCCAATGATGATGTTGTCCTAACTTGGGTATCAAAACTGCATACGTGAATCTAAATAAGTTGCTTTGTGCTATATTAGTCTCCTCATCATCCTTTGCTCAAATTTGCATGACATTTCGTAAGATAAGCCACTATATCCGTATATATATTCACCTTGATTGGTACCCCAAGGTAAGGAAGGACAGAGAAAGTAATTAATCTTGGTGGATTAAGGACACACTCTGTGTCAAATAGTATATCTTCATTTTTTTTAAAGCTGAAGAAAGGAGAAAAGTGGTTGTTTTTATCCAGCGCATCAGTACGAACCTGCATAATTGATAAGGATGTCATTGACTTGTGGTTGATTCTCTTCCACGGTAGTAGTTAGATACATCAATAAAATAAAAACATTAACTAGAAGCCAAACGTCTACAGATTTCTTTTTCATGCATGACCGCGTCTTCATTTCTTATGGCAGCTGGTAGGTATACTGTCTAGTTGATGTGCTTTTCATTATGCATTTCACGATCCAGACCGATGCAAGAATCTTACAGTGAGATAGGCAAGTATCATTTTCAGTGCTGTACCATGATACTATATTTTCCAGAAGATGGAAAACTTTCAGTTATGTAAACTCACTGACATGACCATAACATGCAGACATTATTTATACGAGAATTGACTAGGTAACCGCATAAGCAGAGTGGCTACGTACGTTTAGGTAAGAACAATATGTTGACTCACATATATAAGTTTTTTAAAACTTTTTAGTTTACTTTTCTTCAGGGTTTTTCCAAATGTCTAGATAAACCCCTGAACTTTCATTGTGTTACTCCCTAATAAAGTGCTAAAGCTGTAGCTCCATAATGACGTTTTTAGTTTGTTGAAAGTTGAATTTTTGTGGGATGACAATAGCATCACGCCATATGATTACAAATATATCAGAACTAATTGAATAGGGTTGGGCTAAGGCAGGCTTCAAATTCTGTACATATCAGAATGCACGCAATTAATTTTGAGTAAATATGAAAATATTTGGTTATTTTTAGAAAAGGGAATAATTCTTATTCCAGTCTCTGCATCTGTAGATGCATGCAACTATTCATGAGTACAAAAGCTCTATTCCTTGCACAAAAGCATAGGAAAAGAGAGCAAACAACAAAGAAAAGAAAAAAACTCTGTCTCCACCCAACACTCCAAAACCTCTATAAGTCTTGTTCCTCTACCCTACCACCAGAACAAAAAGGTTGAAACGAGATGTCTAAGCCCTAAGTGACATTTTAATGACGCCCACGGACGCCATCGTCGCCTAATAGGAACATACACCACATCAGAACCTCAGTTACACCATGATTAGCCGCAACATCCTATCGTGTCATGAAGGCTACCTCCTTAATCACAATTTCTTTTTGGACAAGAGGGTCTTGGCCCTCGGATTCGAGTAGCGAATCCATACTCTACTGCCCCCGGTACTCACACACACATGCACACACACCACACGCACACGCGAGCACGCAAGTCGACCCGGAGAATCGAGCTTGCGCGGGCTGCCCGACTTCTGGCGGTGCTGGCCACCCGCTCCCACCAGCGGGTCTCTCCTCCTTAATCACATATCCCGCCAACTATCATGTAGATCTTGTGCATTTCAACAGCCTCCAAAAGATCCTTGCATTAGTCACCTTTGAATTGTAACAACAAAGGAGCCCCATGACCACGGCGGAAAAACAACCAAACACACCATTGTCCACTACTAATAGGAAAAAATATTTGGTTATAGGTGGATGATGTTTTTATTGCAGTGTTCCAACTTAATAACTGCAAAAGGAGAGAAAAAACTATATATTTGACATTAGAAAGTGAAGTGTGCTGATTACTAGTAGTGTTCATGAGTTAACTTGAGCTAAAGAAAACGGTTATAGTCACGAAACAAAGAGACACACAGAGGGAGTATAATGCACTTCTATCCTATACTTTTGTTACTCCCTCCAATTCCATAGGGTTCACCCTTTTCCTCCATTCTCCAATCCCATGTGTTTAGAATTCTTTCGAGGTACAGCCTACATATACACTATCTTTCTTTCGTTTTTTCTTCAATTAAACTCTTCCGCCAAGTATATAAAAAAAAAAACTCTTCCGCCAAAAAATTCCTACTCTTTATTCTATAGCACATCCGAGCAGGTTGTATCATTCCTGAATTTTAGATTCCGTAGGATTTCAAGTGACAGAGAACTTCTATCCTTCATTTTTCGTATTCCATATTTTCCCCTTATTAAATACTTTCGTTATAGAATTTTTAGGAGCCCATTCCTGTATGCGCTTGCTAATTAAATGACACCCTTTAAGGGATAATTAACTTACAAGGGAACATGGCTCGTTGCAACTTTCATTAATTGATGTTTTCTCTTTTTCCTCGCAAAAAAAAATGTTTTCTCTTTTAAAAGAACAGAAGAGGGATGTCTCCCCCATACATTGAAAATTCTCGCGGTTGTATTGTTAGAGAAACAGTACCCTATATCTCTTACTTATTTTGCTCACATCCAAAACCATACCACGCCATACCCAACCATCCTCTCATTCCTACGGCCGTATCTGAACTGAACCCCAAGCGCACCTTTGTCTCCCATTTCCTCTCCATCCGTGTGCAACAGGCTTTGTCTCTTTCTACCAAACTCTCTTAACCGTGGGCCAAACGCCATTGTTTCCACATGTGCTACCACTGAAAGCCAGAAATCTTTTTAATTACCATAATTCTAAATTAGTACCATTTGAAATTTTGACCTCGTAGACTCCAAAAAGGCAGTTACGGAGAGAACGTAGTCATGATTGTGCTGTAAAGTCTCCCGTAATATATATTTAGCAATCATTGGCGCCACATGCTGTCGACACCTATAATCCAATGTCCGTTGCCGCACACATAATGCCCATCAACTAGGACTTAAATTAACGTCGCTGCGCATACAATCATACGTGATCCATGACCATGTTAGGTGCTCTCCGTGACAGGTGTGGTTCGGACCTTTGCCGCTTGGGTTGTACAGCTCCGGCATGACGCACGGTGGTCGTATCCCAGATCAAATCGCGAGAAATATTGTGACATGAACGGCGGCTGCTGTCTTGCGCCATAAACAAAGGGGCATGTGTGACTTACCAAGGAAAGATTCGAGACGGACACACAGGGAATAATACTCTTGCGGCAGGGGTCAACTACCTACGTACGCGACATATGCATATGCAATGCAATTATTGGTATTGTTGATATTCTCTTCTATTAATTGTAATGGTTGCTATTAATGGCTCAGAAGTTTTCCGATTCTATGCTACTTATAATCAAGTGAGAAAAGCATATATCTGGTCATGGGCGATGACAGAGAAGATGAGGATGCAAAAAATTGTCGAGGTGTAAAGGTAGCTTACTCAGAGATGAAGGATGGGGGCATCGGACGATGCTAGATGCCTAGATGAGGCTGTCCCTTGAGATGCATGAAGAAGATGGGCGTGACAAGAGATTGAATACAAATGCACATTCTTTGTAGAAAAGAAAAGGCTACACGTGCCTTTTTCAGGTCTTGAAATGCCTAGATTTGATCAAGGCACCTTACGCGAAGAACTACAGATACCAGATGGTAAACAGTAGTGTAAAAATTTGGAAAATTTGCTAGTTATGACTCCTTTGTTGAAAAATACAAGGTTTTCAAGGATTGGTCAAAGTCAATATTTTTGAGCTTTGGTTGCTAATAGCAAAAAAAAGTCATAAAATTGACAACATATATAAAATGACATTAATACATTAATTACTAAACCAAATTAATACAATAATATGAAACTCTTTAAGTTAAAAAAGTTTAATTTTGAACTAGCACGGCGCGAAATAGCATATTTTTATAGGTATTGCTTGTTAAAGTTGAAAAAGTTTAATTTTGACCAAAATCTAGAAAGCCTTGCACTTCGTTAGTTTGATTACATTTTCGTCCATATATGTTTCCAATGAATCAGAAGACCTAGTAACTATCAACCATTTTTCATAATATTATTTTCTTGAATTCTATATTTTTTTAAAAAAAATAATTGCTAGATACAAAATTGTGCACCACCATTTACCTATCAAAGATCCATGTTCTCTGAAAGCCATAATATTCCACTTAATTAATGATATGTAACTAGGATTCAATTCACCAATCATTCATGGTACTACCCATGAACTACTGTTTTGTTGGTTTCCATACATATTCGAAATTTTCTTTATTAAACGAGTAATTTATTTGTAAGAAAAATCAAGTGTGTGCACATCCCAATCTGGCTGCCTTGGAGTATAGCTAGTAATAGAGTCCCCTCGCGAAAAAAAAAGCTAGTAATAGGGTCTTTTGTCGATCTGTGGAAAAGAAAAGACTGACCTGACATCTAGTAGATCAAGCGAGACTCTACAGGTATATACATGTACTATATGATTTCACAGCCTAGAAATATGATTTCACAGCCTAGAAAGAAAGTAAAATTAGAACCGCAGATCCTAAAAGCGTGGATACGCAGCGTCTCGTCCGTGGTCAGCTTCTATGATCCATTGGCCGGGTCTCCATCAGAATTCAGAAGCGCCTGCTATAGCCGGCGGTGTCTGCCTTCAGCTAGGTAGGGCCTGCTGCCTGCACGTTGTGACATCTCAATACAACGTAAGCCGTGTAATCTTAATGCACCATCCTACACGCAACAACAGGTAAGGAAGAACCTGTACGTCCATCTCTTTCACGGGACCAGCAGCTAGCGGCGCTGCGATTCGTGGGGAATTTCTCAAGCGCGTGAGAGCGAGAGAGAGAGAGTGACCATTCGTCTGGTGCTTAGTTGCTGCATGGGCTTTTTATTCGGCCGTCCATGAAGAAAAAGTATACGTGAGGAGGGCAGGGATTTCTGGGGCTGCTACCTACTTGCCCGCCCGCCCACTAATACCGCCCAGCTCATGTAGATTCCCGGGCCGGTTAGAGTTTCGGCGTAAGAAGTTTCCGACCATTGAAATATGGTCACCTTGAATTTCAATGGGATACCTGTTCTGATGACAAGTGCAACTGATAATTAGCTTCAATCATTTATTTATTTAATAATTTACTAGGTGAAACATTGTGTGAAATAGCTTCACTTGGATATATATTGTGCGGAAACAGACTACTAAATTGGCTGGGGAAACAGTGATGATTTTATTATTATTTTACCTTTCGACTAGAGTGGAATGCGAATTTTTTTGCAGTTTAGATAATTTTATTCTAAGGTTAAACCTTTGATCTAGTTGTAAAGTCTGTAATGTTGTATCCAGATCAATCTCAAGGTTCTAAGCAAGATTTTAGATCCTATTTAGAATATTGAAATTGGACAGAAACAACATACAATCAGACATTATAGACCACAAACATGACACTGTTTTTGGAGCCACACACATATATGATCCAGGTTGTATTTAATTTGCATCTAACCAATCACAAGAACAAAAAAAAAATTGTATTACTAACTCCTCAAAAAAGAATTTGTATTACTAAAGATAGAATACCTGTCAACTATCCATCATGTGGCATGTATCCACTTACTAAACTCTCCAAACAGGCATGAAAAATTTCGTGAGAAATTGAACACCAAACTTATTAGCAGAAAGTACTTAGTGATTCACCATACGGATGCCAGGGTACCTGCAAACAAACACGCGCCAAGAGCGATTCCATGTGCAACTGTACTTTGTTTACAGAAAGACAGGTCTGTGGTGGGGTAAGGCTCGCTTATGGAAGTAGTGAACCTTTTTCTCTGGTTCTGAGATTTGAGGGGGCCAACCATCAAGCCGGAGGTGATTGAAACCAAACAAAGACAATCCTGCACATTGACTTCTCTCTCTCTCTCTCTCTCTCTGCCCTGACTGCCTGACGGTCTCTCTCATCAGTCTTATATATTTTTTCTGTGCTCTTCTTGTTGCCTTGTGCTCTCTCCTCTTTCTCCCCTTGCTTTCTGTGCCCTTGAGAGACAGTGCTTCTATGTCATCTAGCTAGATAGCACAGAGCAAGCTGCCTGCCAAGGCAGCTAGAAAATTAACAAAAGGTTGGGGGCAGTGGGATTTGGTAGCTAGGTATTGGCTTTAGCTTCGTTGTGGCAGATCCTTTTGTTGCGACCTCATGGGGAGGGCTCCGTGCTGCGATAAGAACAATGTGAAGAAAGGGCCCTGGTCTCCCGAGGAGGATGCCAAACTCAAGGAGTTCATCGAGAAGCATGGCACCGGTGGCAACTGGATTGCTCTCCCTCAAAAGGCTGGTATGATGTATGAAATTACATGTAGATGCGTCTTTTCTTCTCTGGGGATTTGATGCTTCTATGAATCTGTTTAATCGATCTGGGTTCCTGGTGGTAGTATCTCTCTTTTCAAATTTGTTGCTTTGTTCATTGCTGGATATGTTTGGGATTACTTCTGCAGAGATTTGATAAGTCTCGTCTAAAAAAATAGTTGGAAAACTTGGATATTGATATTACTTCTGATGCACAATGGTGTTCAAACATATGCCTCGTTTTGTCCCTCCTCCTTCACCTTATACAGTCAGTACATATATACGAGCTCAAGGCTTTGATGCTACAGATCTTCAGTATATTTTTTATCCATCCATTGCCTCCATGTTTTCCTTGTGATTAGTCCTATTTGGAATTTATCAATTGTCCATTTTTACTAATTATATTGTGACATAAATGGTGTGTCTCTCTAGTTAGCCCGAGTAGACTTTCTTTAACTCGGATAGTTGATAAGCAAAAGTATATTTTCTTTTAGATTCATTTGGTTTATACCTCAGTATATTGATAAGGATTTATGGATATATTTATGCTTATATTACCAATGGAGTTTCTCTAGTTAGGCTTGCAGTTAGGCATCATGCGACTGTAGGACTGACTCTTAATTGCAGTGGCGTGTCAAAGTCCAAGGTTTCTCACTAAAAGATAGCTTCACTTATTGGAACATTTTTTGTGCGGCATGTCGTAATTGCATGCTCTTGTTAGCGTATTCCTTTGTCTTCATACAATGAAACTTCTATTTGACTTCAGGCCTATAATATGGCTTGTCTCTACTGTGATTACAGGGTTGAGGAGATGTGGCAAGAGCTGTAGGCTTAGATGGCTAAACTACCTGAGGCCCAACATCAAACATGGCGAGTTCACTGAGCATGAAGACAGGGTTATCTGCAGCATGTATGCAAGTATAGGAAGCAGGTAAAAATATGATACATTCTTATCTGAAGTAGCACAGTTTCCTTTTTATCTTCTGCTTTTCCAAAAACACTCCATATGTCCCTACGAATATAACTCCAGTAGTCCACAGACATAAGTGATCCTCTCAGTTTCCGCTTACAGTACGTCTATGACAGGAATGCCAAATTCACATTGTATTACCTCTCTTTGACAAGAGAATAGAGAGTGAGGTTAAGAAACGGCAGGAATGTGCATGACTCTTATGCTACATCGTGAATACATTTCAGGTGGTCGATCATTGCATCGCAGCTCCCCGGTCGGACCGACAACGACATCAAGAACTACTGGAATACCAAGCTGAAGAAGAAGCTCCTAGGCACCTCAGCCGTCACGGCGTCACCTCACCGTGCTGCGCGGCAGCAGCACCGGCCCCTCAATCTCATGCTCCAACACTCATCACCCTCATTATCCCAGCCTACATACAGCAGCTTCTTCTCCAACGCCAGCTCCCTCCACGACCCCATCATCCCGGCATTATCACTGCCACCACCCCAAGACTTCATGCTAAGCTCCAGCCTTGCAATTCCGAGCGCCTCATCGCTACTACACGCGCACGGAGTGATGCAGCAGCAGCTTCACCATCATGTAGTGAAGGAGGAGAGCGGCAGCATGATCGTGTTCGGCGGCGATCAGCAGAGCTGCAGCTCGTCGGACGGTGGCGCGCACAGCCGGCAGCAGTTCGGCCATGGCAAGGAGCTGAGCTTTGACGGCTACTATGGAAACAACAATGGCAGTATCGAGCATGACCACAGGTTGCTCCAGCTTCAAGAGCATCACCAGCAGGCTCAGGTACCAGTCGACTACAACTACGAGGAGATCAAGCAGCTGCTCATGAGCTCAACCGCCGGTAACTTGCATGGCGGCCAAGGTCATGACGGCGGCATGGAAGGGTTCGGCTCACAAGGGAAGGTGACGATGATGTAAATTGGTTGAGGGAGGGACACGGAAAGGTTGATTGATTGATCAAGGTGTGTGTGTGTGTGTGTGTGTGTTTACTGCTGTAATTTTTTTACGGTGTAGTTCGTATTTGATGGTGTGTGTGTCCTCTGTCATGGCCGCATACACGTGCTAGCGTCACGTGACAGTCGGTGTATGTGTCTGTGACATGGGATCGAGATGCTCTTTTTCTTCTACTGCTGTTGTACTTCTCTCGGTCTTATTTCTCGCCAGAGGTATAGTGTAATGATTTACTGTGGCGACTAATTAACTGTGTTTGGGCCACGGCACCGAGGACAAAGTATCGTCCCTTGCTTCTCTTGGTTCCGTACTTCTCTTTCTGTGCTGGATTGTTCATATCTTCTTGTGGCCATCTTTTTCTTCACATGTGCCTAGATGTGATGTGTCTGACCTTGCCAAGTACTAAGAACCCCCCTCTCTCTGTCTCTGAGATTACTCTTGGGCACATAGATTTCCTGCTGCTGCGCACAGGACAGCCAAAAGTGCATGTGAGTACAACACGTACATGGAGTTGTAGCGAGACGTCGTGCATGGCTGCAAGCATATATGATTAGCGTGGCATCGCACATGGGGATGAAGGTACGTAAGGGACGCGAGCCCGGCTGTACGTGCCGCAAGAAACGTGTCTTGTCTGTCAGACAGCCGCATTGTTTAGCAGTTGCGATGCAAAGATTCCGCGAGGGATGGATCGATCGGAGAGAGGAAAAGATTCCCGGGTTTTGCCGTGCGAGTTGTTTAATTAGTGCGTGGTGACAGACATTGTCCTACAGTGCGAGGGATATCCGTCTCTTTGTCGCGCCGTTGCTTGCTTCGGTTTGTGTTTGTAGTAAATCAATGTTTATTACTCTCTCCGACAGCAAGATGCAGAAAGGATATGGGTAATAATCAATAGACATATATTACCTCCGTTTGTGATAAGTTTTTCTTTTAGCTATACTCTCAAAAGATGCATTAATTACATAGGCTCTAGCTGATCTCATGCTCTTGCTCAAGCCAGAAACGTAATACTTTGGATCGGAAGCATATAGCCTCCTAATAGCTTCGTTTAAAAATAATGTGATTTTCCTTGCTTTCATACTATCATCACACTAATCGGTATATATGCACTTTAGTAGAAATAAGTAATCTTTATATCGTGATTCATCAAGGATATAGTAAGCATTTTCCATTTACCGGATCGGAGAGGATAAAGCACTATATATCCCTCGAGGCACAACTATATGTGATCTGGCTGTTTCACAGTAACCTAGCGCCAGTGACACGAATCGAGAAAAGAAAAACAGCGCCAGTACAAGTGTTGCAGAGTTGCAGTGAGATACTGAGCATAGTTTAATTTCCCAAAGCCGGAAACATCACTCATTTGTCAAGTACAGGACGAGATAGGCTGCCAACTCAAGGGTTCTTTAAGCCGGCACTGTCAAATCATAATTTTATATAGCTGGTCCTGTCGTGCATCATCCTATATGTGCTACGGAGTAGCAGTCGCAAATTGGTCAACTTGCACATCATATTGTATCTTATCTGTCTGCTGAAAGCTCTCCCAGTGTGATGTGGCAAAAGTTTGGTGAAAACTGAATACGGTTTTGGTGCCTTATGGGAAAGGCCAGCTACCGTACCTGTTCGTAGCTGGCTATACAACATGTTGTGTCCGAAATTGTAAAAGCCAGGAAAAGAGAAACGCAGCCAGCAGCACCGGGTTTTTTTTCTCCTCAAAAAAAAAAAAAAGCAGCACCGGGTTTTATGATTGCTGGCGGTATTATCTGCTTTTTTTACTTGTTCTGTTCAGATATTAGCATACTTAAATACACAATACTAAAGTTAATAATTTCCATAAAAATACTAAAATTAATAATAATTTGAAAGCACATTTCCTTATAAACCTATGCATTGCCATAACTCTTTTACTGCAGTCGTCTATTATTTCATCTTTGTGAATTTTTCAGTGGTCTTTGGGAAGTTTCAGTGTTAACACTGTCATGATTGTTTGTCCTTGGAGAGGTTCATAATGGGAAAATAATTGTGGCACTTAACCAAAAGGAAGATTTTTGTTCACCCCAGCTGTGTCGCTCTAGAGTGGCACTAGTGGTAGATTCCGATTCCGCCAAGAAAAATCAATCCATGGAGACTAGAGGCGAATGTGCAGAATGATCAGATCGCTGGCAAGAGACACCACAATTCCCTACAAGTGCAGTTGACGATGAGTGGGAGAACAAGTATATTCATCATTGAACAATGAACAGTCATCGATTGGCGGCCTCTACCGGGCGACGCTGATGGCCGATTCGCCTCATATACTTCGGGGACAGGGTCACGGTGGCGTCGGATCTCACGGCGGCAACATGCATTTGTTGGTGGCGCCAGAGGACGATTTCCCTCATCTACTCTAAGGAATTGGGTCACTTCGACGATTGTACTAGCGACAATAATAGACGTCAATGGGTTGCGACAGTGGCCAATTCCCCTCCTATACTTTGCGAGACTGGGTCTCGATTGTGACATCCTGGCCCAGGGCTTAATAGGATTGATAGAATACTGATGTCAACAAGTTGCAACTTCTTTTTCGGAAGCTCATCTCGAAAGAACTCCGAGGTTAAGCGTGCTTGGCCTGGAGCAATTTCGGGATGGGTGACCGACCGGGAAGTTTTCCCGGGTGTGCACGAGTGAGGACAAAGTGTGTAGAAAAGACTTGTATTGGTTTGTGAGGACAGTCTTGAGATCCCGGCTCGAGGAGCGGGACGTTACAGGATGATGACATTGCATCCATGGTCACTAGCGCTCATTCTATGGCGATCGTCGATCTAGCTTTGCAAAAGCATTGGTGGTCGAAATCATTATAATTACTCTTGGGGGTTAGATCACGATGGCGTCGGCAGACATCAATAATGTTAATGGCACCATGGTAGACTCGCCGATGTTGTGTATGTGGATCAACAACTTTGCGAATCTCTCGGTGAGAACCTAAATCCAAGAGTTTGGATGGTGTGTCGATCAACACACATCCTTCTTTGGAGGCGTCGTCTAGAGATTTTCCTAATATGGTGGTGGTCTTGCCTTGCATGTTTGTCGTCATTCATTGGTCTCGAGCAACTATTCTGTCATGGATGTCTCGGATCTCCACTAGTCATTGTGGTGCGTTGGAGCTCCTTCGTTTCAACAATAAAGCTGTAGTGAGGAGATTTTGTTTTTGGATTATTTTGTTTTGTCCATCGGTGTGTCGTCAATTCTGCATACTAGATATATAAAGACCGATATCATTGGTTGTATTTAGCTGTAACTCCGTTGAAAAGTCAAGTAACCACATTTCGTAGGATGTGTAACTACATAATTAATCATTCATATGGATGTATGTAGTGAAATTGCTTAATAAACTAGGCTGAACATTATTATTATGTAAAATACAACTCTTTTCCAATGTAAATAAGATATATCTGCTCCTCGCAAAAAAAAAAGATATATCTGCGGGATTGGTATAATCAGTATAAAGAGTTGTATTTTATAAGTAGAGCTGAGGTTACTAGCATAAATCGCTTCAAATAACAACACTCCAGCTAAAATACCACTGGCGCAGAATCTGTGGAGTAATGTTTAATCATTACGATATGGAGTGCTTGCATGTGTCTAGCTATATAAGGGTCATTACTCTACTGACTTTGGCTGTCAGTCCGTTAGACACAAATAAGGGTCATTACTGACGAAAGGTACACGGATGACAAGCTTGGTACAATACATGGCGAAGGAGAATCGAGGATTTTTCGATAAGGAACCAAGATACTATTTATCATAGAAAATAGCCACAATATATGGTTCACTGGTGAAGATAAAAAACAGATTGCATAACTGTAATTCTCCTATATTTATATTAAGAAGGACATGAATTTGGTGGACCAATACTTCATGCCTTTTGATAAGATTACCTTCAAGAGTCTACAAGAGATTGTGGTACATGCATAAAAGTAGAGGAGTTTTATGATGCCCCATTCCACCAGTATATACTAGTGGTATTTAAAATCTGACGGTCCATATTAGTTCTTCTCTCACCTCCAGTACCACCAGTATTCATGAGTAGTATTAATAATATTAGGGTATTTAAAAAAATTAAGTGCTGTTATGAAATAGGTGGCAGCAAAGGATGGCAATATCATAGGTGGCGGCTTGGTGAGATCATGGGGATAGGGTGGCGACGCAAGAATTTTGGTGGGCGGTGGTGCGACGTAAAGCATACCGATAAAATTAAAATGACTGTGATACCCTTCATGATACCACTAGTATAATACTAGTGGTAAGAGGCACCTTACGTAAAACTCTTCAAAAAGTAATGTAAACAATGTAAAATCAATAAATTAAACATGAGTGTTCTTAGATTTCCTTGAAACAAGATTAAACCAGAATTTCATGAGGGGGAAAATTTCTAGATAGATACTAGTAGTTAATTATATGGCGCACATCAGGATGCACAGCTTACTAAAATAGTCATGTCCAGCTTCCAATATTCTTTTTGGGACGTACCTTTGGCAGTGATGAGCTCATTCAACGATAACAAAGACCTCTGAGATAAAACAATAAAAAGTACATAAAATTTAGTAAAACATATGAAGTTTGGGTTGAAATATTCAAAAATTTACGATTCAAATGGCAGCATATAGATATGGATCTATGTATTCTTAACTAGACTAGAAGACAAACCTTAGTTTGTAGTTAGTATTTTCGAATTAATTCAAGAACTGGGACTCTACAATGGAGGCCCACAGTACTAACTACAGTGTTGGCCGGACGCCATTACATTTTCCAAAATGTATGTACATATATTTACCAACATGATTGTACTATAGCTAGCTGGTAGAATAACATTCCAACATGTCAAGCTCATGTGTTGACTTGTGAAATGGGGCCATCGTGTAAGAAAGGTGAACATGTCTTTGCTTGGCATGGTCTCGATTGCAATTAGATGTTGGGTCTGTCGCCCAGTCAGGTGACTGAGATTTAGCGCTTGCCTCAGTCAAATATTTGTAGCCGATTGATCAAAAAGCATTGGTTCACAGCAAAGGATGCTTAAATGGAAACAACCTGCCTGGGGCATCCCATGTTATCTTATCGGGCCTTCCTTCTGCTAACAACACAGGGCTTTTTTACGAACGGGTCAGAAAATGGTCAGAAGATGAACCCGTTAACAACGTAGTTGTTCAGAATTTCTCTAGGACTTGTTTGTATAATTTGCCAGGCCATTGGCAAACAACACAATATTTTCATACAAATTTGGGCCTTGTTTATAACATTTTGACACCCAGATTTGTGAGCCTGGAACCAACATTTGGGTACACAAAATTTTTATTTTGCTTGAAACATTTAGTACAAAACTACAAGGCTATCTATATAGCAATTTGACAGACAAATCTGTGGGTCATAAGTTAAGTTTGTAGTAGCATAAGTTCAGTTTGTAGTAGCAGTATCCTCTACAGAAGTTGATGTTGAGAACGCAGATCAAGCCCAAAGTAAGGAGAAGCATCAAGTTGCGGGTCTCTTTCTCCATGTCCCATGGTAGTCCAGCATTGAATAAGAGTGTAAACGCTCAGCATCAAACCAGACCTTCATCCTTCCTACAAGTCATGTTAATAACTTAATACAATGCGAAACATGTGTATTTTAACTAAATATAACAGTAAAGTTCCAAATATGAAGCATATGTAAATTTTAACAAAACGACAATTAAAATTACAGCAAAAACAAGCATACAAAAACAATACAAAATAAGTTAAATTCTTTTATACTTCAGTTAATTTCTGTGAAATTTAGGGCAAAGTTCAGTAGCAGACTCCAGTTAACATCTATATTCCGCAAACTAAAAAAGTCAAGACATTACAAAACACAAATATTAGACTGCAATACTTCACAATACATGCAAAATCTGTGCAATGAATACTAAAAAAACACAGTAAAACACAAACACATAGTGGAGGCCTGCATCTGATGGATGGCACCACTCACCCCACACAGGCTTCTTACATTTTTCTTGTATTAGCTGTCTCAGGCGCAACTGATCTTTATATGCCAAGGGTGTCTAAACTAATCTTCAAGACAACAAAAAGGTTCTAAATTAAATACCATGACTAAATTTATTGTCCGTGCACTCATAATAATGCTGAAAATATTACAGCACACAACACAAAGAGAAATGTTTGCTATGACAGGAATGCTGAGCTACAAAATGATCTAGGACAACTTACGGATAAAAGAAGAAGCACAATGGATTTACCATGCCTTCTGCCCTGTTCTTCAATTGCTACTGCAGCACACCTCAAATGTTGGCTTGGCAGTAGTCTCCCCAAGAGCAACTATCAGATCAGCTCTTCTAGGACCAAGCACGGCCATCTCTGAGATGCACAAGTGGCCTCAACATGGCTCTACCCAGACCAAGAAACAATAATCAGAATAGTACAACCTGATGGCATTTTTTGTCAGCATGGGATTTTGCATAAACAACGGCAAAATCAAAATGAGCATACATAAATTTCCTAATGAGTTCCACTCTTCGTAAAAGATGGCACCAATAATCATCTTTTTGTTGGAATGATCTTAATAATTTGAAAAGTAGTTAATCATCGAAAAATTTATGTCTGCATAAAATAAAATTACTATGTACTACACGTTATAAATACATATGAACTAACAATAGTATTTCAGGCTAAAAAAATTGGACATCAAGAAACTCAAAAACGATAGTAGCATTCTTCACATTAGTTAGAGGTGTCAAGTAATCAGGGCTGATGATAGGTTTTGAACTGGGATACAGGAAACCAAAAAACTTTTGACTACTAAATCATCAGACATGCCACCTTCCAACAACTTGTCAGCAAGTGTTTTATATTGGTAAGAGTAGATATCTGAGAAATTTCAGGCAACTATATTCAATGACAATAGTTCCTTTGATGTTTTGGGCTTAGCTGTAGGCGGAAGCAACCCTACTGGCGGATATGTGGCGCAAGAGCACACTTACTTAGCCACCAAAAGAAAATAGATCATGAACAACCGGATTAAGAGAAGAAAGAGGGAGAGGTTAAAGGTGATAGTGCAACGATCTCCAAGAAGAAAATGCATAAACAAAGATTGGAGAGAGATAACAAAACATCAACTGGGAAGGTTACAACTGTGTCTAATTATTCACATCCACAATAACGAGATTACTACATTAACCAAAAGAAATTACTATAGATGCGCAAGTAATAATTTTATTATGAAACAATTGTAACTATTTTATTTAACCTAAATCAGGAGTTACAAGCACAAAACTTACAGAAGACAGCAGCGATGTGATTGTTCCAACAAAAGATCCCTATTACAGAATGCCAACAAGCTTTTGACAAAAAAAAGTTCTGTTATTCTGCTAATGATTAATAGCTGAGAACACTAAGTCTATCCCTAATGATTAATAGCTATAGTCAAAATCATCTCAAACAAATAAAAAAAAACGAACAGGGACCTAAATCATCTGCCAAACATGAATCCAGCTCAATGACACTCACAAAGCTACGAAATAAAAACACTAGAAACTGGAAATCAAACCTAATCGCATGACGATTTTGGGAACAACTGCGAAATGGAACGAATCAAAATCCATAGTAACCCGCTGCTGAATCTCAAATTTTCATTCATTCGAGGCACCTCGCAAATCGCCGTCCACCTCGCTTCAAGGAAATGAACAGAGCATGGGAAGCGACAACACCAGAGTATGCTGATAGCAGTTGGGCATGCAAAACACATGTAAAAGGGTTTTCATAAGGCTCTATTTGGTTTGCGGAATTGGGACCTCAGAATTGAATAGGGGCTCAATTTCAAATCCATGTGGAAATGGAAATGACGTTCCAATTCACCTATTCTGTTTGGTTGGCTAAAACGGAAATTGTATCAAATCAATCTAACACATGTTTTATTAGACAATTAGCAAATCGAATCAGACCACAAGCATCATTGAATGAAATTGGAGGTTAGGACTCAGATTGGGGTAGCAAACGTGCTGGTCCTTCTTGCTGATCGACAGGAGGAGTACTGGAGCGGGGCTGCTGCTGCTAGCAAAGATTCGGGGCGGACCTGCTGTTGGTGGCGACGATGGACGGCTGGTGGCGCCCTGCTGCAGTGAGGAGTGGAGGGAAGGAGGCCCATTGGTGAGATAGGCGAAGGAAGGAGGACTGCGGCCCTAGGCATGGGTGGCGGACAGAGTTCGCCGCCGGCGAGGTCGCCGGTCGCCTGGATCGGAAGCGACAGCAGCGGCGGAGCTCATCCCTGCGGCCGCGGCGCTGGATCTCGTTCCCGCGGCGAAAGCGGCGCTGTACCTCGTACCTACAGCCAGGCGGAGCTGGAACCGGAGGGCGCGACTCAGTGGAGCGGCGTCGGAGAGGAGGAACAAGGGCTCGGCCCGCCGGGGGGAGGAAAACGGGCATGGCCCGGACGGCGTGCCGGAACCAAGGTTGACAATTTCGTTTTACTCGGTAAAACCGGTGGCCACCGAAAAGTCCGGTTTTCGCGAAAACCGGAAACCGATCGAAAACCGGATCAAAATTCGAAAAGCAAAATTTGAACCAAAAATGCCCGAAATTTCCGGTAAACCGGACCGGTTTACCTTCCGGTCAAAATGTCCGGAAAACCGGACCGAAATTCGGAAAACCGATTTGAGAGGAAAAATGAAAAAAAATTGAAATTTTCAAAAAATTGAAACAAAAATATGTAAAAAAACTAGATGCAATTTGCAGTGCATTGGTGCAAGAAGAACTCAAAATTTGATTGTTTGCTTGGTCAAAAAAATTGAGGAATGTTGCAGGTTCAAAAAGAGAAAAAAGAAAAGGGGTTTTTTTCTTTTTTTTCCTTCCTTTTTCAACACAGAAAACTTCCTTGATTTTTTTCGCCTATCAAACGATCGATTTCTTGTGTTCTTCTTCCACCAACATGCTGCAAATTTCATCTAGCTTTTTTACATATTTTTTTTCAAATTTTATCAAATTTTCAAATTTTTTTAAATTTTAAAACCGAAAACCGGATTCCCAGGTAAACCGGACCGGACCGGTTTTCCGGTTTTTGCGGAACCCGGTCCAGTTTACCGCGGTTTTGCAATCCTTGGCCGGAACCGGAACCCAAACGCAACCGGAGTTTTTTTTTTTTTTTTGAGAAAAACGCAACCGGAGCTTGACGCACACCCGATAAGACACCTGCGGGACAAACGACACGAAGGACTATGATGAAGCCCACACCCGTTCGATCATGATCGTGCAGCCACAAAATTCGACTGAAACAAACGCACAATCTCAGTCGACTTACGTGGAGCAAACTTCTTAGAGGGTTATGCATTCGGACAAGTTCGTTATAGATATCACCTAATTCCAGTTCAATTTGGTGAGATGTTGCTATCACATGCCCAACCATCACATTGAACAGGGGATTGATATTGCAACGGCCGTACGCAGAGGTCAATACATGACACTGGAAACGTCCAACCTGGACATTTCTACACGGTAATGAATTTCAAGTGCAGTTTCTTATCTACCCTGGTTTTCCATGAGAACTAAATGACAGAAGTTCTAGTTCAAATGGAAAATAATTTATTTTCCTACAGAGGCAGTCTGTTGTAGCTACAACTTTGAAAGGAAGACAGCGGACCAAAATAATGTACTATATCCAAGGTTGGCAATACCGTTTCACTCGGCAAAACCGGTGGCCACCGAAAAGTCCGGTTTTCACGAAAACCGGAAAAACCGGTCGGAAACCGGATCAAAATTCGAAAAGCAAAATTTGAACCAAAAATGCCTGAAATTTCCGGTAAACCGGTCTGGTTTACTGGTAAACCGGTCAAAATGTCCGGAAAACCGGACCGAAGTTCGGAAAACCGGTTTGGAGAAGAAAAATGAAAAAAATGCAAAAAAAATAAAAAATTGGAAAAATTGAAACAAAAATATGTAAAAAAACTAGATGCAATTTGAAGTACATTAGTGCAACAAAAACACGAAAATTCAATCATTTGCTCGGTCAAAAAATTCGATGAAGTTTTCAGGTTCAAAATGGGAAAAAAGAGAAGGGTCTTTTTCAACCCAGAAAACTTGCATGATTTTTGTGACCCATCAAACGATCGAATTTTTATGTTCTTGTTCCACCATTGCACTGCAAATTTCATCTAGTTCTTTTACATATTTTTGTTTCAAATTTTTTCAAATATGTAAATTTTTTTAAATTTTAAATTCAAAAACCGGACTACCGGGTAAACCGGTTTTCACGAAAACCGGTCCGGTTTACCGCGGTAGGGAGATCCTTGACTATATCATGTGCGTAGACTCAACTATAGAAAATATCAAGGAAGCAAAGTCAGATTGGAAGCAAAAGAAGGCCTGCAACAAATAGCGAGTCATCCCAAGCGCGTGTAACGACAGGGGCAGTAGCTTTCTGTGTAACGACCAGGTTTCAACAAACTCTGTTCGTTATCTTTACTACCCATAAAAACGCGAGTCCGCGGTGAATGGCCTGTCGTCCGTCGCACCCGCCGCACCAAACCGATTTTGTGGGCCGACAAATGGGCCCCGCAGCCCTCACGCCCTTTCGCGTGTCCAAGAAAAAACCCATCCTCGTCCTCCCGTGATTCCCATCGCCGCCACCGCACCTTGCTTCTGCCCCGCCACCAGCCCACCATCATTCCCTGTCCTTCCTGTCGAACCGCCGCCCCGGCTACCTCCCAGCTCTGCCACCCGTGCCCACCTTCACGGTGGCAGATTCATGGGCAGGCGGCGCTCATAGGCTCCATACAAAGGGACGCCGGCGCCCGCGGCCCCCACCCAAGCCACGAGCTCCGCCGCGACATCCTCGCACAAAATCAGATGGACGTGCTCGGCCTTCGCTCACATATCGAGCTCCTTGCCTGCTATGGCGATGGCGAGGTGGTGGAGAATGAAGATTTGGACTAGAAGAAACTGGAGAAGAGAGATTGGGAATGATGGGGAGTGTGGCGCACGACCTCGCATGTGGTGGTGGTCGAGATTCTGGCCGGCAGCGAGCAATTTTGGGTTGCGGCGGCTGTCACTGGTGGGGAATAGGCGGCGGCGATGAGCCATTAGCCATAGAAAGGAGTCAGAACTCAGAAGACTGGAAACAGACCGAGCGCTGTGCTATTTGGTACTTTACAAAAACACCCTCAAGAAATTAGAAATTAAAAGCACGCCCTTGGGAGCTTCTAGACTCCCTACAGCCTACAACTACGAGAGAACCCAAAGCGCTGCTGCTGCGTTCGTGGCATAGCTGGGAATGGGATACTGGGCCAGCAAAATGACGGCCCAAATAGACATGTTAACTTGTTTTCTATTTCATTTTACTCTTAAACATGTAACATAATGAATAATGTTTAATAAACATGCAACATTAGTTCTATAAAATTGTAAAGTGAATATGTACTAGCCTAACAATTTGGACAAAGTGTACACTTGACTCTTTTTGTTCGGAGATGAAGAACATGCAGTGGCGAGCTGTCCGAGATCATATTTACCGCAAAGGAAAAGAAATACTTCCTTGACATAGAATTATATCTAGAAATATTTCTTTTGATTATATCCAACATGGACAATCCTTAATATTTTATCCAACGAGAACAATCCTTACCCTTCCTTCACGTTGAGTTTTTATCAAGTTAGTAATATACCGTGGCAACGCACGGGCGTATAGCTAGTAAGAAAGTCAGAGGCGGAGCTAGAAAGTGTGCAAAGGGCTGTTTGCTTAAGTTGAATATATTTCAGTATAGATCAAGTCAAATCAATGTAATTAGACTAAAAAATATTGAAGATCAGTACATACTGGAGTAAAAGTTCCAAAGCTGCAGGGGGGTGCTGCAGCACGGGCAGCACCCCCTGTGGCTCCCCCCTGAAGAAACTATTGTATTTTCATCTGGGTATTAGTATCAGGTTTGATATAGAGCGTTAAATCCCTCTCTCTGTGTCTCTGTGTGGGTGGGTGGGGTTATTGCATATGTGCTGCCTTGTGTCGAAGTCACTTCCAATTTATGTGTCTATAACTGATTCAAGAGCATCACAATTATAATAATTAAGTTATTGTATCTAGAAATGATTCAAGATTTAGTGTGGGATCCTTCATTTCTTTATTCTGAGCAATCAAACATAATATTCAGCCACAGCGGTCAAGTCAGTGGGTATAAATATTTCGTCATATTTCTTCCGAAGTTAATTTACTCTTTAGGCATAAGAATCACCAATAGCATCTCATTGTAATAAATAAAAGTATTGCATTCGCTATGAGAAGAATGATCTCATGAAAGGACTATCATGCGCTTTTAGGTGTTCATGATATTGCAAAAGTAAATAATGTAAACTAACATATAAAAGATTGATGTAACTAGATTTTAATTGTAAACTGAAAGTAGATATTTAACAAAGACATAACAAAAGTGTTACTAAATTACAAGAAGTAAATAAATGGATAAATAATTGTGTATAATGGATTATTGTTTTGTATTGAGCCTGTCGGTCGAATATATATGATATGTACTTTCCGGATACATATGGGAGCCCTAAATGTACAATATCTAAACTACAAAATATATTCTAACATCCACCGGCAGTTACAACGGGATCACTGCAGAAGGGGGAAGAAGTCAGAGGTAGAAGCTGATGAACTGACATCCCCTACAACTGCGTCGTTGCAATGCAGATGTTGTGACTGGAGAGAAAATCGGTGAGTACCTCATGTATATGATAGCCTTGCTGAAGTAGCCGAGGTTGAGGTGGACGTGGTCGTAGCCGAGGAGGGCGCTATTCCGAAGCATCAACATAGACACACATGTACATATAATCAACAGTGCCAACCGAATAACTCAGTGGACAGTGTGACGCGATGGCGAAGATGGCGGGCGCTCGGACGTATCAACAAATGCCTTTACACATTAGCCTGTTAGCAACATGTGCATTGGCAGTGCCCTGGAGGTAGTGGTGCGTGACGAGGAGGACAAACATCATGGGTGGTGCCACCGCCTGGATAGGTGTCGATCCCAATTAAGATGGCTTGACCATGAGCCAGCGTGTTGCAGCCAAATTAAGACGTGGCATAACGACAACATCCTCAGGGGTGTCGAGGTTCGACTATCCACGGATCGGTAGGGTGACGCAAACCCAATCACTGATCGGGCAAAAGAAAAATTGCAGCAACAAATTATCATCTTTATGTAGACCATGGAGATGGACACGTAGCTTAACTCCCTTGTCCTCTTTAGCCTGCAGTAGTGGAGTGGGGCCAAGCGTAGCCAGGGCACGAGTAAGGGCTGTTTGGCAGAGCTTCGGATTATGCAAAAAAGAACTTTTGCATTGGATTCTGAGGCAAAATAGATTCTCTAGCTTATTTCGGATTCTCTGTCAAAACAGCTTATCCAGTCAAGCCGTTTGGCAAAACAGCTTATCCTGATTTTTTTTTTTTTGCGGTGAGCTTATCCTGATATTGTGTACCTCTTAAATTAAAGTTTGAGTTCGTCCATACATTATGTACCATATTAAACTGACAATATTTGCAGATAATAAATTAATATCAAATAGATGATTACTAATAAGACTATGTTTGAGTATTTTATTTAAAAAACAGTATGCAAAATATAGTCGTGTGGTCTAGTTTCGAAGATCTTTTCACAACAATTGTAATGGTGTGATCGGTTTGCAATTCGGACGTTTGGTTTGTAATCTACAGCTTTTTTTAACAAAAGAACATTGTTTCAAATGCTGGTGGGCCCCGTAGTGGATGGAACCGCGTAAAAACTTGGCTTGCGCTCGGATTTACTTGCCATGGTGGGGCCTGACTCTGTGAAGAATCCGGTAGAAACCAGGAATTGGTGCTTCTGCTTACCAGTGCAACTTGAAAACGGATTCTGATTGCATATCAGTGAAAAGCTGTTTTGAAGTTTGCCTCTTTGGCAGGCGGAGGTGATAAGCTGAAGCTCCAGAATCCATGCCAAACAGCCCTATAAGTTGGGGTCACCGGAGAAGCGAGTGGAGCCATCTGTGCCGCTCTCCCGCTCGGGGAAGATAAGGCGAGATCACGGAGACTGGTGGTCGACATACTGTATAACATTGGCGGAGCAACTAGGCGGCGGAGCAACGCACCAGGCACGGTTCCCTAGCGCAGCTTGACTTCCAAACTGCTTCTTCCGTTTCAGTTTAAGTGTCATTCTAGCATCATATAAGTGTCATTCTCACTTTTCGATTCAAATTTTTCTCTATCTCTCTCCTACTTTACTGCTCATCGTTTTCAGCGCGCTCTTTACTTTTTTCATCTCTTTAATTCCCATGTCCGAGGCTAAAATGACACTTATTTTGAAACAGAGACATTACCAAGTACCAACTCTAACAACTAGTCGAACTTATTTTATTTTACCTGTCTGGCATTGGCTTTTTTTTTTTTTGAGGGGAACCTGTCTGGCATTGGCTGAGTTGGATTTTCGTTTTGAGTCAAAAATCAATGCTCGAACCCGGCCCAAATTATAGAAAAGGCTGAAAATTGAAGAATGTGCCAGCCCCCCAGTACAGTTGTAAGGACATTGGGCCGCCGAGCTTTCCATGATCAGGTATACCTCGACATTCAAGCCCACACTCAACATTCTCTTGCAGCTGGACCTCGGATCAAACCGGCCCAATCCTCTCAAATCGCACGCCTCCGGCAAGCGCCGCCTAGGGTTCACAATTCCGGCCGCCGCCATCTCCCCACGACAGACAGGAGCGAGAGCGGAGATTGATCGGAGATGAGCGGGAGCGCGTTCAACGCCTTCAAGTCGCGGGTGCCGGTGGCCTGGAGCCCGCGCCTGTACATCACGCTGGTGCGCGGGCTGCCGGGCACGCGCCGCCTCCACCGCCGCACGCTGGAGGCCATGCGCCTCCGCCGCTGCCACCGCACCGTCGAGCACCGCACCACGCCGTCACTCCTCGGCATGCTCACGCAGGTCAAGCGCCTCGTCGTCGTCGAGACCGAGGAGATGTACAACGCGCGGAGGAAGGCCGACGAGGAGCGCCGCGCGCCCAGGCCGCCGCTTGTCGTCTCCCACCACCCGCCGGCGCCGACGCCGAAGCTGGCCGCCGCAGGGGAGGCAGCTACAGCGTGACAGTAGACTCTGGTAAGCTTCCCCGAGTACCGCCCATTCGTCCCTTTGCTTGCTCGCGCGTGATATGTTCAATGGAATGTCTGAATGGAGAGCACATCAAAGGGCATCTCAATGCACCATATTCACAGTGTAGAATGATCTTGGGCATCTCAATACCCAAGATCATTTTGTCTTGTTGAAACTAAGAAATAATTTCCATGGTTGTCCAGGTTTAGGCGTTAGACCTAATCTGTACAACATGACTGATATCTGTTTATTCCCAATCATTTATTCCTGTCTTATCAACCTGAAAAGTTAACTGGCTGTTTGACAGATCATTGTTTTCCCCTATGATGGAGTAAAAGTTGACATTCGCGGTTTCGAGCACTACAGATATTCATTTTATTTCCTTTGATATTTTTGTTCATTTTGATTGCATCACACCTATATAAGGAGATCTGAGATACAACTTACAAGTGCAAGTTTGTCATGAACCTTAAGTTTGAATCAAAACAATGGCAAGATGAACCAATTAACCATTTTCAAAGAGTAGTAGGTTGACACTTGTGGAGCATGGACACTGCATGGCAACCAAACAGAAAGTATTTATGAGCTACTCATTTTTCATGAATTCGTTTGTTGTGAGTTATGTTGCATGATATGATTGCATATTTGATCTCCAGACTAAATGGTAGAGAAAAGTTTAGTATCCTTCCTTGCACTTACATAACTCGCCACTGATGTGAGTGAAGCTAAACTAAAATGATAATGTTGATACTTAATCCCATTATTCTCATATTACCTTAATGTGCCCATGCTAAATCAGAAAAATCTAATATAAAGGAATTATTTTCATTGTTGTGCATGTTATTTGCCAGAATGTCAGCTAAATAGATGCTCCCTTCACAGAGCAGTGTGCATGATATAGGTACAGTTCTTGTCTGTGCATAATAGACGAATTGTTAATGAATTAGCCACCTTTTAGTCCATATGGAAGGAAATTTCTTTCAGTGCGTCTTAAAAATCCCATGTTGCATGGACTTCTATCAAAAAATTCACTCAGCCGCTTTGCAAAATCTGACACCTCTCCATACTGTCACTGTCAGTTCAGCTGTCAATTACACTTGACAAGGCTTTCTGGCCTGTCATGTTTCCTATAATGATGATATTGTTCACACTATTCCACATCGGGCTCATCGGAAATAGTATTTCCTTTTATTCTAAAAATAGGATGACGGATAAGTTATGAGGTTCAAAATTCCTGCGGTTGCGTAGAAAGGATCAGTATTGAAAACTGATGATATGCAGGGGAGTTGTGTTATTATGCTGTCTGGGTTTGTTATTCATCCCTTAATATTTGAGGGGTTCTATTTTTTAAATTTATTTTAGTCGAAAGAAGAATTATATTAGTATAAAGCTGAGTACATCCTCATGTTACAAGAACTATGTAAAACAAAGAGATCACAACTAAGAGCACTCAGCATGTAGCTCCAAAATTCAATCCAGAACTTGTATGAAGATTCATATGGATGATTGCACAGGCAAACACTCAGCAACATGCTAAGAAGAGGTGCCCAACAAAAGGCGGACAACATTCCTGTAGGTGGTGTTGGGCAAACTCTTCTTGTTTGTTGTGTCTTTCTTCTTCCTTCTGCCACCGAAGAAGAAGAAAAACTAAACCCGATCTTCTCACTAGCCCTCCATCGAGATCGGATCTAATCACGACAAAACGGAGAAGGTTCTGGAGAATTTTATTCCATGACGGCAGCATCATCCCCTCCTTGATGTCGGCATCAAAGACCAAATCCACCCTACCTCCTCACCATCGCCGGAGAGGAATAGGAGGAACCAAATCACCAATACCAAATAACTTGGCATGGAGAAAACTTAACCCTAATTTAGGACTCAATCTACTAAATTTATTGGAGAGATGTTCCCCACTCCCTCTGGCCGCTGGCGACTTGCTAGAGGCGGGAAAGGTGGTGGGCCAACAGTGGAGGCAAAGGCTGTGGCGGCTGTCCTGTTTTTCTTATCAATTTTTTAAACTGATGGTGTATAGTGGTGCTAAAATGTTGTGCGTACGGCCTGGTCGTCCAACCCGGTCGTACAATCAGTTCTGATTGCTGTTTGATGCTTGGTGCCAATCACTGTACTGTGTAAAGCCTGGTAGACGGCCTGGTCATTCGTATAGCAGTTCTCTATAGGGGAGCATGATTTCTTTTGTAGTCTGATTGTGTTATCCGTCCCCTGATATTTGATCTATTTTTTTTCTTGTAGGCCATCAGAAACAATTCTTGGTTCAGAAACATAATAATGTACTTGCCTGGGTCTGCCTTTTGTCTCCAGATGATTTTTCTTTTTGAGTAATGTCTCCAGATGATCTCATTGGTTCTTGCTCAAAAAGATCTGGCTACCCATGTTATCTATGTCCAATTCACTGTTTTCATGTCCATGTATTGTAGATTTTTATGCACAACTTCAGTGATGTGGTTTATTTACTGAATTCCCTGAAAAATGTTTTTTTTTATGTCCTGTCTTATTTCCTTGCACAACTTGGCGAAAGGAATGGCATGTTATTATACACTCTTTGTCTAACAGTAGTTAAAGGATTGGTGTCATGATTGCCCAAATGGCTTCTTCAGGGAGTGAATGAAGCCAAAGTCTTGGCGACTTGGGTGCTGTGCTAATTCTCCATGTTACTCTTGAGTTGAACATTTTAGTAGCAATAATATAGTGATTTATCTGGTCCAAGACCATTCTTTCCTCACCCTAATAGATACTTGTGAACATTAGTAACAATATTATCATTCTTCTAATTCATCATGTGCATGAGATTGAGATTTTTTTTTTTTTTTTTTTGGTATAGCCATTAACCAGAATGAAGCGAATTACTTTTGTACAGTTTGCAGCTGACTATTCCTACTAAGAGCACATGCAACTTAATATTTTAAAATAGATTATTTGGGAAGCGTAGGACAAAACTCTTCTTTCCCGCATCTTGGCATTTTTCCTCTTACTATTGCAGGCCTACCATGATAGACTAAGTCTGCGTGTAGTCAAGGCCTAGTAGTTTTTAGTTCGACGACAGGAAAAAGAATTTATAGAGCAATCTGCACCACAATGAAGGGAGAACCCCATTCAACCACACATACCTTTAGAGTGGAGATATGGCTCGTGTACTCACCTTCCTTCTCATGGCTCATCTGCTCATCTTCCTATACTCCAGTTCCATTCAAATTTTAGCTGCAGAATCCGTCAACAAATCTGAAATCGATCGCCAAGCCCTTCTCTCCTTCAAGAGAGGCATCGTCGATGACCCCCTCAGTGTACTGAGTGCATGGCTCTCGCTCGATTTCTGCAGCTGGAGAGGGGTCACCTGTGGTAAGGTACTTCCACTTCGTGTCATTTCACTGGAGCTGAATTCTTTACAGCTAGTTGGGACATTGTCGCCTTCTCTTGCTAACCTTACTTCGCTAGCTGGGTTGGATCTTGGGAATAATCAGTTTTCTGGAGGCATCCCTGAAGAACTGGGCACACTCCAACAGCTACAATCTCTGATGCTTGCAAGTAACAATCTTGCAGGTAACATCCCTGCATCACTAGGTACTAGTAGTAGCTCTCTCAGCTATGTCAACCTTGCGTACAACGATCTCACTGGAAGTATCCCCAGATCCTTGGCAACTTGCTCGTCACTTGCTGTGCTAAACTTGACAAGCAACAGCTTTTCAGGAGTGATACCTCAGAGTCTGTTCAATGGCTCATCTCAACTTATTGTTAGCAATCTTGGAAGGAATTTCTTCACGGGACCTATCCCGAATTTCCATGAGATGGGAAATCTGCAAATTCTTAACCTGGCAGAGAACAATCTTTCTGGAAGCGTTCCTCCATCACTAGGCAATGTTTCTTCCCTCGTTAAAATATTGCTTGGCACAAATAACTTAGCTGGAATGATTCCCAAAACTATAAGTCAAATTCGGAACCTTAGCGTGCTCGCTTTAGGTAACAACCTATTTGAGTATGTCCCAGCCGAGATTTATAATATCTCATCGCTGACAATCTTTGACTTGGGGCAGAATATTTTAACTGGACGGATACCATCCAACATTGGCAACTCATTACCAAATCTTAAAATGTTGATCATGTCAGGTAACATGTTTGAGGGATTCATCCCAGCATCTTTAGCCAACGCTTCGAAGCTCGAAACCATTTATCTTTCCAACAATTCACTTGCTGGCCCAGTGCCATCTCTAGGATCTTTATCTAGGTTAAGCATACTTGATCTACGAAGTAACAGCCTCGTATCTGATGACTGGGCTTTCATAATGTCTCTTAAAAACTGCTCCAACCTTGAAATGTTGTCAGTGTATGGGAATTGCCTTGATGGAAATCTGCCAGCATCTGTTGGTGATCTTTCATCGAATTTGCTGACGTTAGACCTTGGAAACAACAAAATCCAAGGCACAATACCAGAAGAGATAGGTAAATTTCGAAATCTTGCATTTCTTTCCCTAGAGCAAAACTCAATCTTTGGAGAAATTCCATCAAGCATTGCAAATCTTAGCACCCTTGTAAGTCTAAGGCTATCCCACAATAGATTGTCAGGTCAGATCACACCTGCTATAGGTTATCTAATTCAGCTAACTGAGCTTTCCCTTGATAGTAACGACTTGAGAGGAAATATACCAACAAGTCTTGGACAGTGCAACCTATTAACCATGCTAAACTTGTCTTTTAACAGCCTTGACGGATACATACCAGCTGAACTGCTTAATATAAGAAACCTTTTCAGTTTGGACTTGTCAAATAACGATCTTACAGGATCAATACCACAACAAATTGGTCTATTGATCAATCTTCTTTTCCTAAAGATTTCCTATAATCACTTATCCGGGCAAATTCCTTCTTCACTTGGCCAATGTCTCACTCTATCCACCTTCTACATGGACAACAATGTGATTGATGGCATGATTCCAGAATCTTTCAGTAACCTGAAGGCTCTCCAGCAGATTGATCTTTCTCAGAACAACTTAACTGGACCAATTCCAGATTTCTTCAACAGCTTCAGGACACTGGAGCAACTTGATTTATCCTACAACAACTTTGTGGGGCCTGTTCCGACCAGTGGCTACTTCTGTAACAGTAGCTTAGTTAGTTTGGGTGGCAACACTAATCTATGTTCAAGTGTTTCCATGCTTGCATTGCCAGTTTGCCCCGTGACATCAAAAATGAAGAGCAATTATTCTCTCATAATGCTAATTGTGATTCCAACAATTATGGTTGCATTGTTCTTATTCTTCATCGTCACCTTTACAAAGAAAAGGGCACATACAGCTCCGTGTTACAAGGAGACGATGAAAAAGGTATCTTATGGTGACATCCTGAAAGCTACCAACTGGTTCTCTCCCATCAACAAGATCAGTTCAAGCCACACCGGCTCGATCTATATTGGCAGGTTTGAATTTGACACAGATATTGTCGCCATCAAGGTGTTCCATCTCAACGAGCATGGTTCACTCAACAGCTTCCTTATGGAATGTGAAGTGCTGAGAAATACCCGCCATCGCAACCTGATGAAAGCAGTGACTGTCTGTTCGGCAGTGGATTTAGAGAATAATGAATTTAAAGCTATAATATTCGATTTCATGGCTAACGGAAGCGTCGACATGTGGGTGCACCCAAAGTCGTCACACCAAGAAACCCCCAAGAGAGGTCTGAGCTTGGGACAGAGGATTAGAATAGCCAAGGATGTGGCTTCTGCTTTGGACTACATGCACAACCAACTGGCACCGCCTCTGATTCACTGTGATTTGAAGCCGGCCAATGTTCTTTTGGATTATGATATGACGGCACGAGTTGGTGATTTTGGGTCAGCGAATTTTCTTACCTCAAGTCTCGCTACCACAGAAGGTTTTGCTGGCATCGGTGGAACTATTGGATACATTGCACCCGGTGAGTACATATTTGTTAAACATTTCTTACTAGTTGTTTTTATGCTGACAAGGAGTAGTTTTTTGCAGAGTATGGCATGGGACACAAAATCTCAACCCGATGTGATGTATACAGTTTCGGAATCTTGCTGCTGGAAATGCTCACAGGAAAGAGACCAACGGATGCAATGTTCACTGAAGGTATGAACCTTCACAAGTTGGTGAGCTCAGCATATCCGAATGAACTTTGCGAGGTTTTAGATCCCCATATGTCCCTGGAGGCACACCATGCTTGCGCAACACTTGTGATGCAGAGCTGTCTGGTGCCGATAGTTGAAGTTGCTCTCTTGTGTTCCATGGAGTCACCGAAAGATCGTCCAGAAATGCAAGATGTTTGTGCCAGAATATTTGCGATCAACGAGGCATTTCTCGAGTCCTGGTGATATATTTTATCGCAGCAAACTAGCTAATGTGAGAACAAAATTCTCCAGCCGATTTGCTTTTGTTTACTCGGGAGCTTTTCATGTACTGGTCATGATATACATATAGTGGCCAGAATCTATATATTTTAGTTCGGACTAAATGAATCATCCAAAAAGACTGATTTTTGTGAAAAACTGCACCGTTCTTATAAGACCGCATATGGACTGCAACTGCAATACAGTTGTTTCTCCAGCCGCGTCGAGCTATCACGCACTTCCCTCGGACGGCCCTGCGTCCCCCCTTTGCTCAGACTAACTACATCTCTAGTCTTCCTACTCCAATCCAGTTCCGCCTCAAATCCGATTGTTAGCAATTCAGCTCCCCTAAAAGCCTCAGTGCAGCATGGCCAGCCGCGTCCTTCAGAGCTCGCTATGAGCACGTGGTACTTGGTACCTGATAACTGTTGAAGGACCTTCTAAACTTCATGGTCATAGGATTGAAGTGCAGCATCGCGCCGTGCCAATATCGTGGAATAATCATTTTTAAGATCGCCATTTCTAGCTTATCCAAGGAAAGGAAAAAAAAGGTATCATATAAATATTCTCCCTTACTGCGTTGTACCATCTTACCATAGCCAGCTTTGTTGTTCAAACGCAAAATTGCATCCTTAATCTCTTCAGCTCGTTTGGATTTTGTTTGTGCAGTTTATATATGTTTTGTTCAACACGTAATATTTTTTCTGTGCGTATTCGTTCATTGTCGTTCTCAAGTCTTCGTTTTTCCTCCTTGGACTTCAACATTCCCTCTCAGGCACGTTATAAGATTCTCATGTATTCGTTCCATTCAGTAAGTCAAGCATGTGTCAACTTCATTGGTCTATTACGCGTTCTCTTGGTCAGATATTGGTCCTTTTCTGCTTTTCCAGTCCCTCTCAACTGGTTACAGGTTCACAGGGAGACAGCAATCAGTCTTTACGATAAATGTTGTTCTGTTGAACTCTATCAGACTGCAACTCTTCGATTTAAGAACATATACGAGAGCAGTAAGTTCCCCCCAGCTCCAACGAAGACTAACGTTGCTGGTTTCCTTTGTTCTTTTGCACCCTGTATTCCTTGAACCATGCCATCGATCTTGTGCCTGTTTTGTTGCTTACTTATTTTCTTCCCTAGAGCCATGGCGCTTGCTGCCGCTGAAGCAAACAAGTCAGAGATCGACCGACAAAGCCTCCTTTGCTTCAAGTCAGGGATCTACTCAGACCCCCTTGGCATCCTGAACTCATGGCTCAACACCTCACTCAACTTCTGCTACTGGCCAGGGGTCACTTGTGGCACGGGGATTCAAACCCGTGTGGTCTCTCTAGACCTCACCTCTGCGCATCTTGGTGGGCAGATATCTGGTTGCATTGCAAACTTGACATCTTTATCACAGATAAATCTTACAGGTAATCTCATATCTGGAGCCATCCCTGAGGAACTGGGCACACTGCAGCAGCTCCATACTATTATGCTTGCTGGCAACCATCTTGAAGGTAACATCCCTGATTCATTAGGCACTACCATGTCTCTCAACTATGTCAATCTTGCAAACAATAGTCTTACAGGTAAAATCCCTCACTCTTTAGCCAATTGCTCCTCACTTCGCACATTGATTCTATCCCGTAATAACCTCAATGGAGAGCTCCCTGCTACTTTATTTTCTAATTTACCAAGACTTGCTACGATCGATCTCCAGATGAATTCCTTGACTGGTGTTATCCCACCTTTCGCTAAGGTCACATCCCTCAAGTATCTTTGTGTTACAGAGAACTTCCTATCTGGAAGCATACCTCCATCAATAGGAAATGTTTCTTCGCTCCATTCTATATTCCTAGGCCAAAATAAATTTACAGGGCAGATTCCAGAACGCTTTACTCACATTCCAGAACTTATTAATCTGGATCTTAGTTTCAACAGATTGTCTGGGCAAGTACCTTCATCTATTTACAACAAGTCTTCACTCAAATACATCAACGTAGGCAGCAACTTCCTTGTTGGACAGTTACCATCAGACATCGGTTACTCACTGCCACATCTCCAAGTCCTGATCATGCAAAATAACAAGCTGGAGGGCTTGATCCCTAGTTCACTAGGAAATGCATCAGATCTGCAAATACTTGACCTTTCAAAGAACTCCCTGCATGGCCTTATTCCATCTTTTGGGTCGTTGGCAAATATGCATGAAGTGCTGCTAGGGAGGAATTGGCTACAAGGACATGATTGGACATTCCTTGCCTCTCTAACAAATTGCACCAAGCTGACTAAATTGTCATTGGAAAAAAATTTGCTGAAAGCTAGCCTACCTAGATCAGTTTGTAATCTGTCATCAAACCTAGAATATTTGGCGCTCGGTTCAAACCAAATTTCTGGATCTATACCTGTTGAGATAAGCAACCTTGTTGGTCTCACTTTCCTTGGCATGGAGAACAATTTTCTCTCGGGGAGCATACCACCTACAATTGGAAAACTGCATGACCTATATATCATAAACTTATCAAAGAACAAATTATCAGGTCGGATCCCTACCTCAATTGGTGACATTGTTCTACTAGGAAAGCTATTTCTTGATGATAATATTTTGAGTGGAAGCATACCAAGTAGCTTGGGTCGGTGCTTGGGTCTGCTTCAGCTAAACTTGTCATCTAACAGCCTAGATGGATTCTTACCAGAAGAACTATTTACAGGCCCTCCCCTTTCTTTCGGTGTGGACCTCTCGCACAACAGTCTCACAGGGCCAATACCAATACTGGCCAGGGGCCAGCTGGAAGATATCACTCTTTTTAATGTTTCAAATAATAGACTTTCTGGACGGGTTCCGCAAATTTTGTTGTCCATCAGTCAATATATTGATCTTTCCACAAATGAATTGTCCGGTAATGTACCAGAATTCTTTGGGAACCACTCCTCAGGGCAAATTGATCTGTCTTACAATAACTTTGAAGGGTCACTTCCTAGTAGTTGGGTCTCTGCAAATCCCACTGTGGTACATTTACATGGCAACGCAAGGCTGTGTTCAAACTTCTCCATGCTAGCATTGCCACCTTGTTATGGCATCTCAGACACTAAAATAAAGACCCATAAGAACCTTGTGCCATTTCTGGCGGCAGGGGTGGGAGCAGCAGTCACTATTGCTTTCCTTCTAGTGTTGTTTTGTTTTTTCACTCTTTGGAGGAAACTGGAAGTAGATACATCTGAATTGCATAGTAAGTTCCAGAATCTGTTGCAATTTGTAACTCACTGGGGAAGAAACGTGTGGAATCTATTTCATGCTTTTACTCACTGGGTCAGACAAGAAATTTGTAAATTCAATGTAGTGATCAAAGAAAGAGCTCTTTGGAGAAGAAGAGAAATGCGTATATTACCAAGCTACAAAGAGATACTAAAGAAGGTATCCTACAGTGACATAGCTAAAGCTACCGAATGGTTCTCACCACTCCACAGAATAAGCTCAACTCGTACTGGATCGGTCTATGTTGGTAGGTTCAAGTTTGACAGTGACATTGTTGCCATCAAAGTATTCAACTTGAATGAACATGGTGCACATGAGAGTTACTTTACTGAGTGTGAGGTGCAACGAAGTGTACGCCATCGAAATATTCTTAAATCAGTTACCTTGTGCTCAACTTTGGACACACTAAACAATGAGTTCAAAGCACTAGTCTTCCCATTCATGGCGAATGGCAGTCTTGAAAGGTGGCTTCACCCTAGGCAACAGAGTGAGAGAACACTGAGCTTAGGCCAGAGAATATGCATAGCGACGGATGTTGCGTCTGCTGTCGATTATCTTCACAACCAAGTGGTACCGCCTTTAGTGCATTGTGATTTGAAGCCAAGCAATATTCTATTGGATTATGATATGGTTGCACGCATCGGTGACTTTGGCTCGGCAAAGTTTCTCTCTCCAGGTTCCAGCAGCCTAAAACACTCCATTAGTGTCAATGGAACTATTGGATATTTGGCTCCTGGTATGTACATTTTTCCTTTCCCTGCGGATGCATGGTTTAGAATTTTACGTAGTATTAAGTGCCTATATTACTACTTTTGCAGAGTATGGCATGGGCTGTGGAGTCTCCGCTGGAGGTGATGTGTATAGCTTTGGAGTGCTTCTTCTAGAGATGCTTACCGGAAAGCAGCCGACGGATGAAATGTTCGTTGACGGACTTAGCCTTCATAACTATGCCGGATCCAAATTCCCAGATAGAGTTGAAGAGATTCTACATCCCCACGTTGCAGCACATGAGGACGACCAGCCGTGTGCCGGAGTATGGATGCAGAGCTACATTATTCCGCTTGTTGCGCTTGGCCTATCATGTTCCACGGAATCTGCGAAAGATAGACCTGGGATGCAAGATGTGTGTGCAAAACTTTGTGGTATCAAAGAAGCTTATCTGGAGTCTCATCGTGAGTGCTTAAACTCGTAGGATGCGTAGTCAGTGAGATTCACAAACCATTCAATTTTTACCTATAGAAATAATGGTTTGCAATACAGACTCCTCTTCTGGTGATGTTAGCACGTACTGCCACCCTGCGTGGTGGCCATCCCCAGTAGACAAATGCTAAACAGGACCAGCAGAGCCGGGCCATTTCATTGACGTACCGGCCCTTATGGCTCACGGACCGGGCCAGGCCGGCATGACAGGCCTGCAGCCAAGCCCAAACACGACATGATCAGTGTTAGATGGGCCGGGCCTGGCCGGCCTATGGTTGAAAAGGTAGTTTTTTTTCTCTATTTTTTATTTGTTTATACAAAATAGGAGTAAACGGATCGAGCCGTGCTACACAGGCCACGTGAAGGGTCGAACGGGGCATTTGCTAAACGGACAGTGTCGTGCCAGCACCGCGGGCTTGCGCTTAGGCTCAAGCACAGCCCTAGCCGGGCTCCGGGCCGTGCCGTGCTCAGATCGAGCCTAAATGGCCGGGCCTCGGGCCGGCCCTTTTAACCCGGCCATGTGGCCAGGTATACCAGCAGCTTTTGGTGGATCTCAAAAAAAAAAACAGCAGGCTTTGGTTTATTTCTTTTACAACCTATCCATATCTCTGATCTGCACATGCGGATCATTTAGGAGAGGAGAGTGCCCTTTGATGTGCGGCTGGAGCCCCAGGGCACCGAGCTTACTGTTAAGTTAGTTTCGAGCCCACGTTCTGGTGGCCTTTTCTATTCTACAGTGGTGCGTGCATTTGAAGTGTTGTAAGGAGGTGTAGTTACGGTTCAACTTTGTTCTTCCTTTTCTTCTTCTGTAATAAATTTATGGGAAATTTGTCTGTGGAAACTACTTAATGTTGGTTTTGTCGTCTGGACACCGCATCGCTTCTTTTGGTCTTGTGGATACTGAGAAAACGCGGCTTTTGTCTTCAGAACACTATAGCAGAAAAAGTAACTATTTCCAAATTTTTTATCTCAATGCATAAATACATTGCAGCTTGAAATTTGCAACAAAGTTACATTGTTTCTATTTCTGTCCATGTGATTTTTTTTCTTGACTTTTTGCCGATTGTTAGCATAGTTTGATTTTAAAAATAAATATTATATTAGTTAAAAAGTTATGCAAACAATCAACAATAAATATAAAAAAACTACATGTATAGGGAATACAGTAATGTATGCTTGTGCTAAATTTCAAGTTGCAATGTGCAATGAAAAATTTTAAATAGTCATTTTTCCAAATATAGTGTGCAAACAAAAGCCACGTTTTCTCAGTGTCCACGAGACCAAAAGAAGATAGATGCGATGTTCAGGAGACAAAACTAACATTAAGCAGTGTCCAACGGACAAATTTCCCTAAGGTTACATCTTCGAGAAAAAGAAAAGCAAGGTACATACTTAGCACATGGATACTAAACAAGACAAAATTGCGTCACAAACAATTCGAGCTAGCTTTTGACTGGGGTTGTAACACCATCAACAAGAACTTGTTTCTCCCGTATGCCTCTATTTTAGAATTTGTCGAATAATTTCTTAGAACACGGCTTTGACAGGGATGAGTACATCTTAACTACCCCCCACCCCCCTAAAAAAACGCATGCATGATAGGACAAAATAGACATGACATAATATATTTCATGATAAATCTAACTATACCTTTTTGACACCATAATGATTGGTATTTTTAATAAAAAGTTGGTCAAAGTTGAAATTATTATTTTCTAGATAATGAAAAAAAGTTCCGGCCTTGACCTCATGAGAGGCTACAGCTTATTAATACAAACTTTATCAAAAACCATATCATTACGACTTAACCAGCATAAAGCCGATGCACCTAATAGCAATTTCCTCTTAAGTTTAGTTCCTAAACCATTCAGCCAAGAACCAAACGTATGATTAATGCTACGCAGTGGTCGTAATCCAAACAAAACTCTACCGCCCTCCAAAGAAAAACTGCATAATGACAATCAATAAAAAGGTATGGGATGGAGGGAGTAAAAAATATCCAGAGCTAAAAATTTACTTATCCATCATTTGTCCTTAATAAGTGGCTTGCTTTTCTACAACTCCTTGACGACTTGGTACCATGCACAGTCAACTAAGGTGTGCTTGGACTTGGTCCCATTTTTTATTAAATAGCACTGTCATCTAGAACAGTTGTTTCAGGACTAGAATAATGAGCTGAAGTAATAAGACGGAGTAAATAAGTCCCTTCCTGATTCAGATATTAATTCAGTACAATTTCTGCTATTTAAAATTAATTCAATCAATTAGGAAGCAAACAAGATCATTTCGATCCTTTCACAGAAGTTGTCTCTTCTCTCGCCTCATGCGAGCCCACCGCTGAAAACAAAGGCCAATTACTGGAAGGAAACTGCAGAGGGTGGCACTCAGGTCAAGTAGAACTGCACAAGTTTCTACCCATACTTTGCAAGTACAGAGCATCTCAAAACACACGCACGCAGCGTGTGCACACATGGCATAGAGCAGAAGCACACAATCTGAACAGAGACATGGCTCCTGCAGTTCTTGACACCCAATCTCCATCTCCCCCTCGTTATGCACAGTTGTTGCTGTGCAGTATCTTCATTTTTCTGTCCTTCGCTACCATACCACTCTCATCAGCACAAAGCAACAATAGAACTGAGGACGACCGACAAGCCCTCCTCTGCTTCAAATCCGGCATCTCCACCAACCCTGCTGGCGCCCTCGCGTCATGGCGCAACGATTCACTCAACTTCTGCAGCTGGCAAGGTGTTATCTGCAGCACAACCCTCCCGACCCGTGTGGTATCTATGGATCTAAGGTCTTTGCAGCTCAGAGGAAAACTATCCAGTTGCATGGCAAACCTTACTTCTCTAGTGACGATGGACGTTTCAAACAATGATCTTTCTGGAAAGATACCTGATGAGGTAGGTACCCTTCCAAGACTTAACTATGTCAATCTTTCAAGCAATAATCTTAGTGGAGTTATTCCTGATTCCTTATCCAAAAGTTCATTGCTTAGTGTGCTAATCCTCTCACAGAACAACCTATCTGGGGAGATCCCAGCTAGGCTGTTCAATAACTCATCCAAACTTGTCAGAGTTGATCTCCAGTTCAATGCTCTTTTGGGGGTAATTCCACATTTCAACAATATGGCATCTTTGCAGTTTCTTGGCCTGACTGGAAATATGCTTTATGGTAGCATTCCTGCATCTTTAGGAAATACTTCATTAAGTTCCATCTTGCTAGCAGAAAACAACTTAAACGGATCCATTCCAGAAACTTTAGTTCAAATTCCTCAGTTGAACATTCTAGATCTAAGTTACAACATATTATCGGGGAATGTCCCAGCCATGCTGTACAATATCTCTTCACTCATATCATTGAACTTAAGCAACAATATGCTTGCTGGAAAAATACCTTCAGACATTGGCCACTCACTTCCAAACCTCGAATCACTGATCATGCATAGCAACACATTCCATGGAGTGGTTCCAGCTTCACTGGCCATCATGCTGAAGCTCCAAGTGATTGATCTCTCAAGTAACTTAATAAGTGGCTCAGTGCCCTCTCTAGGATCATTGAGCAAGTTAAAGCGACTGCTTATGGGAAATAACATGCTACAAGCTCAAGATTGGGCATTTCTTACCTCACTGACAAATTGCAGTCAGTTGTCATGGTTGTTGATGGATAGGAATGTCCTGAATGGAAGTCTTCCAAAATCAGTTGGTAATCTTTCCACGAATCTGGAAAGGCTAAACTTTGGAGGCAACAAAATTTCAGGAAACATACCAGACGAGGTAGGTAACCTTGTGAATCTCGCCCTACTTCAAATAGATCAGAATAGGCTTTCAGGTGTCATCCCCTCTTCTTTTGGGAATTTGAGAAACTTGTCTGTCCTGATACTGTCAAGGAACAGATTGTCTGGTGAAATCCCATCCACAATCGGCAATTCTTCTCAACTCTTCAGGCTTTACTTGGATGATAACATGTTGTCTGGAAACATACCTGCAAGCCTGGGACAGTGTAAAAGGTTGGGTATGCTAAATCTATCAGTCAACAACCTTGATGGGTCTATACCAAATGAAATCCTCAGTGTTTCTTCTCTTTCCTTGGGTTTAGACTTGTCAAACAACAATCTTACAGGGACCATACCACCACAAATTGGAAATTTGATCAATCTTGGCCTATTGAATGTTTCCAACAATAATTTATCTGGTGACATACCATCTGCAATTGGCTCGTGTGCTGTTCTGTTATCCCTGCAAATGGAAGGCAACATGCTTAGTGGGACTATTCCTGAAACATTCAAACAACTGAGATCTATACAACAAATAGATCTCTCGAAAAACAACCTATCTGGGCCAATTCCAGAATTCTTCGCGACCTTCGAGTCCTTATATCATCTTAATATATCATACAACAAACTGGAAGGACCGATTCCAACCAGTGGTATTTTCAACAATTCAACTGCAGTTGCATTGGAAGGTAACAAGGCATTATGTCAACAAATTTCAATATTTGCATTGCCGATCTGCCCAACTGCATCAGCAACTAAAAGAAAAATCAATGCAAGCTTGTTGATGATAATGGTTCCACCAGTTACTATCGCACTATTGTCATTTATATGTGTTGTTGCGACTTTTATGAAGGGACACACAATCAAACCATGTGAAAGCTACAAAGAAACAATGAAGAAGGTGTCATATGGAGACATTCTTAAGGCCACAAATTGGTTCTCCCCAGTCAACAGGATCAGCTCAAGTCATACAGCATCAGTCTACATTGGCCGGTTTGAGTTTGAGACAGACCTTGTTGCCATCAAGGTATTCCATCTTAATGAGCAAGGTTCGCTCAATAGCTTTTTCACTGAGTGCAATGTGCTAAAACATACCCGTCATCGCAATCTCATTCAAGCAATAACCTTGTGCTCGACGGTGGATTTTGAGAACAATGAATTCAAAGCACTAGTATATGAGTTCATGGCAAATGGTAGTCTAGACATGTGGATACATGCAAGGCTACATCAGGGTAACCCAAGAAGGGTGTTAAGTTTAAGTCAGAGGATTAGTATAGCTGCCGATGTGGCTTCTGCTCTTGATTATATGCACAACCAATTGATACCACCATTGATTCACGGCGATTTGAAGCCTAACAATGTTCTTTTGGACTATGACATGACCTCGCGCATTGGTGACTTTGGTTCAGCAAAGTTTCTCTCTTCAAGTCTCAGTAGTAATCCAAAAGGCTTGGTTGGTGCCGCAGGAACAATTGGTTATATTGCCCCTGGTAAATTGCAAACCTCCTTCTTTGAAATGACTCTTTATACTTTACTTTGTTTTTGTTAGTTTCTCAATTATTCATTTGCACTGCCTCGTTTTTACAGAATATGGGATGGGTTGCAAAATCTCAACCGGTGGTGATGTTTATGGTTTCGGCGTGATGCTACTTGAAATGCTGACAGCAAAGCGACCGACTGACACATTGTTTGTAAATGGTCTCACCCTTCATACGTATGTGGATTCAGCATTCCCTGACAAAATTAATGAGATTTTAGATCCCCAAATGCCACGTGAGGATGGAGATGTTGGTCATCTATGCATGCAAAAATATATCATACCATTGGTTCAAATTGGCCTTATGTGCTCCATGGAATCACCAAAAGATAGACCAGGAATGCAAGATGTTTATGCAAAAATTGTTCACATCCAAGAGGCGTTTGTTGAAACATTTTGATGATGCAATGTGTTGAAAGAGATGGAATTTTGGCTGGGAGGACTTATCAAATTGAATAATTTAAGCAGACCAGGTTAGAAGAAAACATCATGCAGACAGGAAGAAATGTTCAACTGAAATTGTTAAAAAAGTTTTTCTGTGATAACAAGTTGTTCCAAAGGCTGCAATAAAGATATATAACAACTGGTTTCCGGTGCTTAAGGAATAACCTCAATAATTTGTATATTTTTTATGTCAGTCTACAAATACATCAAATGTTTCTCTAGATGGAAGTGTTTGTGTTCTGGTAGCTTATCATATTCATACTCACATTCTAGTAAACACTCCGCCATTGTTTGTAGCAGTAGCACTATTCGTGGTCTCTCGGGAAAGTGTAACCCCACTTCATTATGTTACAGCATGGCATGCTTCCTAACATGGCTGTTAATGCCGGTTTGAATAAACTGACAGCTCTCGGCACACCCTGTTAAACAGTCCTAATCATTTCCTTTACAGAAGAACTTATGATACAATGCTGGTACTCTCTTGGCTACCAGCTACAAGCTCCAACAATTTATATGTACATCTTCTAACCCTCCAAAAGATTTATACCAACTAACATCTGGGATGTGAATAATAAGAAATGAGAACTGCCAATAAAAACCCAAGTAATAAAAAGTATTAAAAGAACCTGCCTGTTAGACCTTATAGTGCTCTCTGCTCTGCACTCCTTGTGCGAATCAATGTACAGAGCACCCAGCACTGAAACTATCCTCTTTTCTAGCAGCTCTAACCAAAGGGTGTAGAGCACGAGAAACTTGTACTCTTTAACGACACCCCATCAGGCATCAGCCATGTCCTGCAAATAGCCAAAGAAGCTATAAAATGTGTTGCAGAAAAACAATAAAATCAAGCTTATCCGTACAAATTGCAACCTCAGTTAAGGTCCCTAGCTGTTGTTGGTAAAATACATTGATCATATAGATACTTTTTTGGGACATTGATCATATAGATGAATATATAACCGAAAGAAGGAAAATATAACTGAGCACGTATTATCTAAACTCACTAGTCACACCGCTTGCCCTCTTCCGAATCTGACTACGTGAAGCAGTTTACAGTAAGGATTAGAGAATGTGAAATCACGCCAAACAGAAATTGCAAGTTGCAATCAACATGATCAATTTTCTATTCATCTAAGGCCTCCTTTGGATTGAAGGAAAAAATTTCCTTTCCTGCGTTTTTCCTGTGAAATTGAACTGTTTCCTGTGAAATTCCTGTGCGATTCCTGTGAAATTCCTGCGTTCCAAAGGAGTCCTAAAACAGTGGTGGCAAGAAGGGAAAAAGGGCAACCCAATCCGCTCGGCTCAGCTCAATCTCCTTCTTTACCATGTAAAATACGGACATTGAATCAATGGCAACCCGCTCGGCTCCATGTAAAACTCCATGCTGCGCGAGGCTAAGGACTGTGATATTCCGTTGCAGATCCTATGCGATAGAGCTTTGCGGCTGTGTTGGAGCTACAGCGGCTAAGGCGGAGCTAGGATGGCGGCGGACAGGAGTGCAGGTGCAAATGGATAGGGGACTGGCCCAATTGGCTGCCGGAGCGAAGCGCTAGAGTGGCCATGCTGGACCCAGCAACAACGGCGGGGCAGCTCCTTCAGCGGCGGCGGCGGGCATAGCAGCGCGGAGAAGAACGGGGATGAGCACGAACGGTCCCACCAAGGACCAAGCCAGGTCCGTCGAGTGGGCTTCCAGACAGCTTTTGGGAGGCCCAAAATCCCTAAGGGCCCGTTTGGATCCCTGGAAACAGCCCGAATCGAAACACTTTCGGAGGTCCGGCCTGTTTGGCAGCGCGCGGAATCGAATTAGCACTTTCGGCCCGTTTCCAACCGGTGAAAATTTGGCCTGCGACCATTTCGGACCCTAACACGGGAGAAACTCACCGAATCGTCTCTTCCTCCCCGAGTCCCCGACTCCGCCGCCGCTGCTCCCCACGCCCGACTTGGCCGATCCGCTGCCTCCGCGCCGGATTGCCGCTCCGCCCTCCGCGTCCCGGCCCACGCCGCCGTCCGCATCACCTCTCCGTCGACGCCCCCGTCAGCCGCGCCTTCCCCATCGTCGTCCGCCGTCCACGTCCCGATCCGCGCCGCCGTCCACGCTGCCATCCACATCACCTTCCGCGTCTACGCTTCCCATCCATGCCTCCGGCCTCGAACCATGGTGACCCAGGTACCCTCGTCTCCCCCTCCCCCTTATATGCTCAATCGAGCCTGTTTGTGCTGCTCCTGTTGCCCGCTTCACTGATTCGTTTGCACTCTGATGCTCACATCACTGTTTCATTTGCACCCTAATGCTCCTGATGCCTGCATTCGTTGTGTACTAGGATTAATTACTGAATGTGTGTAGATTAGGATTGTTGAGACGAAATGATGAATAATTTGGTGGTTCATGGATGGGCTAGCTGGTAGCTTTGGATGTACATGTCCCCGTTGATTGCTGACTCGAGCTAGACATTGCCATTATGTGACTTGATGCTTCGGTTAACTTTATCGGGCTTACACTTCTTTGTGTTTGATTGGCAAGTCTTTTTAGTTTTATAACTTGTTCCTTCTTCAGTAGCAAGTCTATTTCTCGTACTCCAAATTAAACTGCATATTGGCTTAATTTATACCTGGTGAACGATCTATTCAAGTTTTGAGCTAGAGCAAGAGCACTACGTGCAATTGTTAGGAAGCTTCCCCATGCTGGATCTTGGTTCCCGCCATCTTCGTAAGGCCGAATCATTCTATTGTTGGGTAATGCCTTGGCTCACGGATAGATTCGCCTGCTTGGACTGACAAATAGGTTTTTGGAACTCTGGATCATTGCAGTATTTTTTAATCATGGAAATGCCCTGTTTGTTTAAACATTCGATCAGTTTCAGGCACTAACATAATGGCTGCACCAGCTTCTTATGTCAGCGCTGTGTCACATTTACGCAGCTGTGAGCCAGCATTTTTGGTTTATCTCGGTGACTTTCAGAGATATGCTTGACGAACAGGAGAGAATGATGAGTTGGAAGAATAAATTTTGTTTCACTCAAAATGAAGCTGTGCTTTCCTGAATTGTGAAGTTTCAGTAATCAAAATTGATTTCTTTAGATAGCTTATTGATAGTTGTGTTTTAGAAAGTTTTCTTTGGTTTTTCTGAAGCACATTTCCCTCCACATGGCACTGTATTGATTGCTTATTGATAGTGGTGTGGACAGTTCTACTATTAAAAGGAGCAAACCTTCTAAACAATTAACTGACAAATATCTGTTTTTCTTGCTGTTATCACAAATATATATCTGTCAAGTTAGCTCTTGCTGTTATCACCAATATATATTTTTACTTCAGGCTTACAGCAATACAACAGGCTAGTTTTTTTAGGCAAAATAACCCTGGTACCCAACAGGCTGGTTAATCATAAATGATTTATTATTGTCCATCAACTTTTACTTTGTTGATATTCATTGTGCTATGTACTGCAGAGGAAGGAGCATCACAAAAGGGCCAGGGGAGGCTGCAGTTACCGGATGATGTCGACGCAGTGGGCAACAAAGCTTTATTAATCAACGGAAGAAAGAAAGATTTGGCATTTTTTTGACTGTATAGTGTCATTGTTTTGTATAGAGGTGATACATCTGCCAAAAGGAGTTGTCCAACAATGCAGCATTGTTCCCTGTGTAAAGATATGTTTGAGTTAGATAGTAGAAGTTGTTTGTTCGTTGTACATTCAACTGATTCCTCATGCAAAGTACCCAAACAGCATTCTGATTTTAATTCTAGGAATTTAATTCTTTGTACATCCAAACAAGAAAAATTGAAATCAATCAGTTTCTGGATGATTCAATTCTAGTTGATTCAATTCATAGAATGTGATCCTAGAAATACTTTCATTTCTAGGGATCCAAACAGGCCCTAACAGACGTTTTGGGTCAGTTTTATGAAAGACGGAAGGCCAATTGAGTGCCATCGTTTTCAGTACGTAGGGCGGATTTACAATCGAATAGTTTCGAGATTCGTGAAAAAAACACATCCGACGGTTGTTCTCTTTTCTTCCTCCTCTGGCCTCCCCGACGGCGACGGCGACGAGCCCGGCGAAGCCGAGTTAGCGCGGCGGAGGGCGCCGCGGATCCGGCCGATGGAGGAGGGCGGGGCGGGGGCGTCTCGCCGGAGAATCCTTTAGTGCATCTGGTTTGTACCCTCAAGATCTCCCCCTCCCCCCGGACATAGAAAAGGGGCGGCGGGGATGCCGCCGGCCGCGGTGGTGGCCGCCGGCGGTTGGCGGTGTAGGGGCAGGGGCGTCACGCGTCAGAGTGGTTAGCGTGACGGCGGTCGGCTGCGGGGGAGCCGCCAGAACCGGGTGGGAGCCGGAGGCGGCGGGGGCAAGCACGACGACGGCAGGCGCCGGTGGGGGCGAGCTCGGTGCGGCGACGGCTCGAGGAAGAAGAAGCTGGTGCGGGCCGTGAGCCGACGCCGAGCAGGCCGTGGGCTGATCTGCCTCGTCGATCCTGTCGGACACCCTGTGGATAGGACGTCTCGTTTTCATATTTCTGTTGGATTTTTTATACAACACGGGTGTTGTATAAAAATTCGGGCAACACCCTGTCGATAGGAGTATCCGAAGTATCCAACTTTAAAATTCGGGCAAAACAGGAACCGTACAGTTCACTTTTCTTCTCGGGCAAAACAGGAACCGTACAGTTCACTTTTCTTCTCGGGCAAAACAGGAACCGTACAGTTCACTTTTTCTTCTCATTCCTTCCCTCTCCCTCCTCCTACACCTTCGCTCTCCTGCCGCCTCCTCCCTGAGCCGCCGCCGCCGCACCCCAGCCCCACTCGCGCTCCCACGCTCCTCCCTAACGCCACGTGGAGGCGCCGCGTCCTCGCCTTGCCCTTGCACCGCGCCAAGCCCCGTGCGGGCAGCAGTCGCCCCCGCGCCACCAGCACCCCTCGCTGCGCCCCGGGCCGCAAAATGCCGCCGGGCCACCGTCCCTTCGCGCTGAGAACCCTATGTCGTGAAACAATTGGTTTATTCATCTGGAACAATTGGTTCCTTGATCTGGAACAATTATTTTGTTCTTATAGAACAATTTGTTACATGGGCTGGAACAATTGGTTTGTTTGGCTGCAACAATTGGTTCCTTGGGCTGGAATAATTGGTTTATTCGGCTGGAACAATTTGTTTGTTCGCTTGGAGTTTCCCCATATTTCGTGGTTCGGAACAACTATGGTAAGAAAGAAGAGAAAGAAGAACCAGCTGAAATGAGTTATTTTTTTTGCTGGGCCGTTGGTGGGCCGGGTACCCCCACCGACTTGCTAGCACGCAAGTGCCATATAGGAGGTCCGGATTGCTGTGGCGTTTTGAGGGTAGCGGATCGGCTCTAGATCTTGGTGTGCGCCTCTTTCTAGTTAGATTTGCATTTAAACTGTTCGCTCTCTCGATCCTTTCAAAGGGCGGCCCTGCAAGCTTTCATTTGTTGGAGTTTTCACACATCGACAAAAACCGTATTAATGTAATGGCACTAGAGTAACAGAAGCTTAGAGATCCCACTCATGGATTCGGGGCTTCGACGGGTTTACACCGATGGGTGGGTGGGCACCCGTTTCCTAGTGGGTTGAGACAGTTCCAGTTTTCACCTATAGATACCTGTTAGGGACCGTTCAACATAAATGGGTGCAGATTTTAATTCGTCATCTTTTTAGAATGTGGGGTTTGTTTCCCCGATGAATGTGGGTTTTGATAGGAATTTCTCTGTGAGTGGTTGTTCGCTCCACCAGCTTCGAACCGGACCAGCTTCGAACCTGACTTATTAGCATCCCTACGAAAGCCGGCCAATCTCCCGTTAAGTTCACCTGTTTGTGCTCGCAGCTCTAGCAAGTGGAAGAAAAATTTGGGTATATGACACTTTTTTCAATCTTCTTTGGTCGTCTCCGTTGCTCTGTGTGCTGGTCAACGTTTGCTCAAGTCCATGGAAGAAAACTTTCGGTTCATGGCAGAAACATTATTCTCGCAGCGGCTCCGTCTTACATTAGGTCAACGTTTGCCGTCTGACGTACCCGGGTCCCATCCTCCAGCACTGGCCCCACGGTAGCCGTCAAGGGGCGAAAAGGCCACAGCTCCTGCGTTTTCGACCCACCCGAGCGGCCACCGAAGCAGCAGCAGCAGCGCCGCCGCCGCAGCCCACCCACACGGCCATCCTCGTATTTTATTCCCGTTCCCCGTCGCGGCCCTGCCTGATCGAGTACGCAGCGCAGCAGAGCAGCCAGCCCTTCGGCAATCTCAAGAGCCCATCGCGGCGCCTCCTCTGTTCCTCAGCGCCCGGCTCCCTTCGATACCCCCGATAAAACCCCGTCTCTTCCTCGCGTCCCCTCCCACCCCGCCCCCGCCTCGTCTCCTCCGGAGCAAGGAAGCCGCTTCCGACCGAGGTGGCCTCGCCCATGTCGCTCTCCTGCATGCGGTGCCCCGCGGGGGCGACCGCCGCCGCCGCCGTCTCCGCCCGCCGCGCCGCAGGGCCCCCTGCCGCCGTCGCCTTCGCCAGATGCGGCTTCGGGAAGTCCGCCGCCGCCGCCGGGTGGCGCATCGACGCCGTCGCGCCGCAGGGAGGTGCGTATGAGCTCTCTCCTGCGCTTGTTCCCGTTCTAATTTGGTTAGAATTTCTATTGAGCTCATGGATTCAAGGTTCGGGATGGTAGTTTTGAGTAGAAAGTCAAAACTGGGAATAGGGGTACAATCTCTGCTTCTGGGTTCAGCCCGGACACTTAAGATAATCTAGATTGTTTGATAATGTTCAGATATGGCATAAAACGGCGTTATCCAGAGATTTTTAAAAATTGCGTTCTGGTCCCAGATAACAATGAAGTTGCAGTTAGCATTTCCGGCATGATAGGGCCCCTCTTCGAGAAGGCTAAGCAGCTCATAATGCTAATGCGTGAGTAATACGCCAATTGCTTTTGCGCGTTCAAGTTTCATTGTTGTTTGATTAATATCGATGCATTCTTTACCCGACCTTTTGCAATTTTAGTTTTCCATTTCCCGTCACCATGATGGCACACTTAAAACTCAGTAAAAAGTTTCAATTTTGCTTCGAATTTATTTTAAAGTTCCATCGAATAGTGAGTGTTTTGTTTTAGGGTGCTGGAAATTATGGTACACACTGACTTTTTTTTAAAACTTTTCTTTCATGTCATCATCAGTGAAACTTCCCGTGGATGCCGCTGTGGAGAATGCAGCCACACCTTCTGCCCCATCAAAGGCGGCAAATGGAGCACCTTCAGAAATCACTCTGGATGAATTTGAAGACTTGAGTGCTCTTTCAAAAAATGATGATTCTACCGTTAGCATCACTGTTGTTGGAGCATCTGGTGACCTTGCCAAGAAGAAGATATTCCCTGCCCTATTTGCTCTCTACTATGAAGATTGTCTTCCAAAGGCATGTCTTTGTTCATATCGCTATGATGAAATTTGCACATTCTTGTTTAAATATCTGAAACTCTAGTCTTTTCTTCTGTAGCATTTCACTATCTTTGGCTATGCACGGAGCAAGATGACCGATGCTGAATTGAGACACATGGTCAGCAAAACGCTCACTTGCAGAATAGATAAAAGGTTACTTAACTGAGGAGGATTTGTAATCATGAGCTGTCTGTATTAAACGGGACTCCTATACATGTCATTGGTGCTTAACGTAATTCTGTCTTTGCAGGGAAAACTGCAGCGAGAAAATGGAAGAGTTCCTCAAAAGATGCTTCTATCACTCAGGCCAATATGATTCAGAGGAGCATTTCATGGACCTAGATAAGAAGCTAAAGCAACATGAGGTTTGTTTGTTCTTATCTAGTCAAGTTCCGAATGCATCACTCTTTTGCTTCTAACCTTGTTCCTCAAAAGGTGGCTCCAGTTCTTTTTCATCACAAAAAGTATATTGTTTGAACAACTTTTTCATAGACACAGCTTTTTTCAATATGCTGCTCATCCATCGGTCATTATTATTTCATTTTGTATCTCATTTTCTGCTGCTGTATTTATTCTCTATAATCTATAGTGTTTTACCAAATGGTTTCGTGTCTGTTCTTTTGTAATGATGTTGTTTCCCCATCTTGCTAAAACTGTTCTATTTGAATTGTACATACAGTGATCCCTCAGAGATTTTCACAAAAAGGTCTAGATTTATTAGAGAATCACTCTTTCTTTTTTTCCTTCTTCCCTCAAGCATGCAAGAGATTAAGGAGAACAAAAATCAGGTACAAGGTCTGGTTATGTTGTGCCATGGAAATAAAAAAAACATGGAGAGAATATCTGATGTAATAATGTGTGCACGTATTCTCCGGGCTGTTGGGCGTAGGTGGTAGGAGTATTGGGGAGGGAGGGACGGCTTGAACGATGAAAGGCGAGGCCGGCCTATGGTGGCTGGCTATGTTGCTGTTGCTTGCGTGGGATGCAAAACAGAGAGAGGGAGGCGCAGGAGGCAGGGGCAAGAGAGAGTTTCCTCTACTAATTCTTGCTTAATCAAAACCAACGCCCCTGGCCTTATACTTATAGCCAGGAGGGGATACACCATTATGGTAATTCTCTAATCATTTCCCCTATTACAAAATAGACTACCAAATTATCCAAAGACTCTTTCCAAACTAAATGATACTTGACTCTTGAGAAAAAGCAACCAAATCACTAAAAGGGGAAGGTTATCTGGAGGGAGCAGCAGGGGCGCAGCCAGCCCTAAGGCTCCTGCTGTGCGCCCCAGGCTGGGACAGCAGCAGCAGCTTGGGCCCTGGCTGCTGCTGCCTCACGTGGTGAGCTAGACCGGCCCAGCCGGCCTTCGGCCATCTGGACCGTAACATGTAAACTTTTTTCACATAGAATATGCAGATCTACATCAGAACATATGATCGGATGAGCTAGCATCTAATAGTGCTGGAAATCTTAACTCCGTATCCTGCACAAAATCTTACACAGTGCGACTTTTGATGCTATTATTTTAGTTACAGAAATCAGTGTGCTTACAATCTGATGACAGTCTTATTCTTTATCTGCAGGGTTCCAGAGTTTCTAACCGTCTTTTCTACTTGTCAATACCTCCTAATATATTCTTGGATGTTGTCAAATGTGCGAGCAAATCAGCATCTTCTGTTAATGGATGGACAAGGGTAATTGTTGAGAAGCCCTTTGGCCGGGACTCAGAGTCTTCCGCTGCATTAACAAGAGGTCTGAAACAATACCTCGTGGAGGACCAGATCTTCAGGTAACATAAGCAATTATTTGAAACTGCTGTAAATTTGTAAAATATTTACTGGTAGTGCTAGCTTAATTTATGATCTTCATTCCCAGTAAATGTCAAAGCAGTCCAACAATGTGAATGAAAACAGGCAACAGATTATGAAATCCATACTTTAATTCTTTGTGAAAAGCTTATGAATTATGCATTCCTTTTTGTTTGTTTCACAGGATTGATCATTACCTGGGCAAGGAACTTGTGGAGAATTTGTCCGTCCTCCGCTTCTCAAATCTTGTTTTCGAGCCTCTTTGGTCAAGGCAATACATAAGAAATGTACAACTTATATTCTCAGAAGACTTTGGCACTGAAGGACGTGGAGGGTATGAGTTTTTTTTTTTTTCTTTTATTCATCCATGTTACTTCCCTAGTGTTGTATCTTATTTTATTAGTGGATTACTCAGGTACTTTGATGGCTACGGTATTATTCGTGACATAATGCAGAACCATCTTCTTCAGATACTGGCCCTATTTGCAATGGAAACTCCTATAAGCTTGGAAGCAGAGGACATAAGAAATGAAAAGGTCTGTACAGATATGCAGTTCTGAGTTTAAAAACTACTGCCATATGACATAGGTCAACTCAGGCAGGATGGGCCATTGTGTTATCCCCTTACAATGACATTTATTTATAACCTGAAGTAGATAGATTTGATCTTTTTATCTTTGTTTTATTTATGCATCATGTGTTCGTAGTTAGCATCTTTGTTCAAGATTGTGTTACATTAGCTCCATACTATCTGCCAGGTTAAAGTTTTGAGGTCCATGAAGCCTCTGCAACTTGAAGATGTCGTAATAGGCCAGTATAAAAGTCACACAAAGGGTGGTACGACATACCCTGGCTACACTGATGATAAGACAGTGCCCAAGGATAGTGTAACTCCAACATTTGCTGCAGCTGCACTTTTCATAAATAATGCTAGATGGGATGGAGTTCCGTTCCTTATGAAGGCTGGAAAAGCTTTGCATACAAAACGGTATGTGCCAATTGTTTCCTTAAGATATTACATCAAAATCTTCAGTGACCTTGTTACTTGATAAAGCATGCTCTGTGCATGTTAAAATGTTACGAATGTACTATTTTGATGAAAATAAAGAGGGACTTGCAGTATGTTTCCTAATATAACTCTTTCTTTCGTATGTTTCCTAATATAACTCTTTCTTTCGCAACATTGAATTGATTGTTCCCAAGGGCTCTTTGCTGAATTATTTTCTGTACCAAAGATTCTGACTTGTATTCTTCCTAAAAAACAATTTCAGGGCAGAGATTAGAGTACAGTTCAGACATGTACCTGGAAATCTCTATAAGGGGAGTTTTGGCACTGATCTTGACAGAGCCACCAATGAGCTTGTGATACGCGTGCAACCAGATGAAGCTATTTACTTAAAGATTAACAACAAGATTCCTGGGCTCGGTATGCGACTGGATAGAAGTAACTTGAATCTTCACTATGCAGCAAGGTAATATTAATTTTCCTGCATTTTACATTTGTAAACAGAGGTACCACTTCTGCACGTTACCCGGAAAGTTTTAATGTTTGCTTCTTCGTTTTTAATTTCTTATTTAGGTTGACTTGGCAATTTTCTTTCTCTCCATGGCTCATACACTCCACTTTCCAGTTTAGTTGATGATTGATCCTTGATTTAACTTGGGACTTTGGGAGCAAGTCACTATTTCCCTTTTTTACTAAACTACTGTCTAGTATATGTATATTACCAGGATACCACTTCAGTGCACTGTATCCTCATACTGTGTGAGTCTTGTCATTGTTGGTTGGACCTTATGTTCTCACTGACCCTCTTTAAATTTTTTCTCCGAAATGATGCTTTAAGAACCAATTATATATCGATACCTTACTTAGCGTCCCTTTTTATATTCATTATATATGTTATTTATCATTGCAAAGCTTTCTAGAGAAATAGTTAAGATGCTTTATGTACCTCGAAGTACTTTTCAACAAAGACTAAATTGAATAAAAATTTTCTATCAACCTTGGCTTGGCTTTGGCCATCCATACTGCTATATCATCCCTTTCTGCTTTCTAAAGTTCATCAATGTGATGTTCTGAATAGATCTGTAGCATGTCGCAAGAAGCCTGGAAGTTAAATGCATTACTCTATCATTAGTTCCCTTCATTCTATTTTGTTTGATTTAGTTTACTTTTCTTGGTCATCTAGTAAAATTTTGGTGTTTCTAAAGTACTTACCAACAAACTAGTAATACAGTATCCAGATTTTTTATGTATTGATGATTAGGCTTAAAAATGTTCGATGGAACTGGTGCTAGGATGTTGAACTTAAAATAACAGATGAAATAATTTGTTTTGTACTACCTTCAGAGTATTATTCGGATGCTCATGTTACTTCATTATGCTTGTCCAACTTTTTCTATCTGCAAACCAGGATTTGGAAAAGCGGCTCTGTTATCCTTATTTTTGTTTCTTGTATCTTTTAGTAATCCTGGCAAAGCTTTTGTTTCTTCCCCTTGTTTCTCATGTTCTTTTTTTTTTTGTTTCAAAGTTATATTTGAACATCTGTTAGAAGCCTTCTATTACTGTGTGCTGAAAATATAAGGCAAAATTTGCTGTGGCACACCGAAAAGAATTGGTTTCGGGCACGGCACACCACAACTTTCAAATTTCGCTCAGGCACACTCCAAAACTGTGACTCCTAGCCACAACATACTAAAACAGCAGAAAGAGTGATTTTCATTTTTTGTATCTCCTTGCATGAAATACATTACAACTTGAAACTTTGCACAAAGAAGTGTTGCATTCTCTCCTTTCATATAATTTGGTTGAAAAAACAAAGATGGTTTTCAATGAAAAGTTATATGAACAGTTGAGAAAAAATCTACAAAAAATTACATGCGTAGAGGATGCAACAGTTTATAGTTGTGCAAAGTTTCAATTTGTAATGTATTTCTTGTAATGAGATAAAACGATTGAAAATATGACATCTCTTGATTTAGTGTGCCACAGCAAAGAGCCACAAATTTGCAGTGTGTTGTGGCTAATATCGAAAGTTGCAGTGTGCTGTGCCTGAAACCACATATTTCTGGTGTGTCACAGCAAATTTCGCCAAAATATAATGTTTTGGGGCGTAAGGGGTCGAATCGTCCTCGTAATAACCTGAGAGGGTCTGGTTCTGGTTGTGTTGCTTTCTAACCTTTGCTGTAGCCCTAAAGAGTAAAGAGGTGTTGGCTTATGGATTCACCAAATCATGCTTGTTTTCTGCAACTGGTAGTATCGCTCTGCATTCACCTTGAGTCTTAAAGGTCTTAGCTTATGGATTCACCAAATCCTTTGCTGTAGTCCACTTTGAAGTTTCTACACACAAATCACTGATGGTCTTTTTTTACTTAGGTACTCCAAGGAGATACCGGATGCTTATGAGAGACTCTTGCTTGATGCAATCGAAGGTGAGCGAAGGCTTTTCATCCGCTCTGACGAATTGGATGCTGCATGGGCTCTGTTCACGCCCCTTCTGAAGGAGTTGGAAGAGAAGCGGATTGCACCAGAGCTCTATCCTTACGGGAGCCGTGGCCCTGTTGGTGCTCATTATCTTGCAGCAAAGTACAACGTCAGATGGGGTGACTTGAGCGCAGAGCACTACAAGGCGTAATAAAAAGATGATTATTCTTGTGATGTTCTTGCAGTTCGATTTCCGTAAGGGTGCATGCCCTGTTGGCGGGGTAGATGCAGGATGAAATGGATAGGAATAAAGTGAGCAGTTGAATAGGTTGAAAGGCTTGTATTCATTAGTAGACTACGAATAGTTCTGTTGGCATGGTTTCTGTTGGCATGGTTACTACTATTCCCCCGTTTCAAATATATATGCTGTTATGGCTATGTTTTTGAGTGTTAGAATGTTTAATGAATTTGGACCTATGCTTGTCTAGGTTTAAAGAATGTTCAACGAACCTGATATAAAGCCAAAACTGCATATATTTTGAAATAGAGGGAATATCTCAAATCTCTAGTTTCTCAGAAGGAATATGTATGAGCTGCCACGATCTTCTTAGTGGATTGGGTGACGAAGCAGGGCTGTCCTACAGGGAATGCTTGTTTGTCTTGGGGGTGGGGCCAGCATGGCCGCTCGAGGTGCAGGCTCGGCGAGAGAGAGAGAGAGAGAGAGAGAGAGAGAGTGGAGAAGAAGGACCGGTGCGGGGGATAAATACGAAAAGAAAAAGAAAGTATTAGAGGTTGACAAGCGGGTCCCACATGTACGGGTAAAAGTAGGGGCTGTAGTTTAAGAGCTTCTGTTGGAGCAAATGACAAAAATCAAAGCCCCAGAACGAAGAAAGAGCCACTACTCAGGAAGTCAGGGCTCTGGTTTAGGAGCTTCCATTGGAGTTGCTCTAGTACATAATGAAACAAGGAAATAAGAAAACAACAGAGGCTAAGTATTTAGGCTTAACATAATTTTTGATGTGTGGGACCTGCTTGCCTGCCTCCCTCTCTGCTTCCCCTCCCTCGCCGCTCTGCTGCGTCGCGCCGCAGCCATCATCAAGCTGCGCCAGCGCGACTGTGTGCACTCCCGTGACATGCCGCACGCCAAGTTGAGCTTAGAGAATCCCCAACAGATGATCTAAAATGACCCCATACTCTAAAATCTGGCATTATACAGCACCAACCTTCCATAAAATGAGGTTGTGCTTTAAAATTTTTAGAGCATGCTTTGTATTGGGCTCTTGGTGCTGTAAATATAAAGCACCAAAGGCCGTGTTGTATCTCGGTGCTGCAAACCAACGAAAGTGGAATCACACCGCCTTCCGCCACCCACCCCGCATACCGGCCTGCCATCCCCGTCGCCGAAGACGACGACCCCAATAGTGCAGCACGTGTTCCCGACCCTCCCCTACCACCGCAGCTCCTTCCCCTAGCTCGCCGCCTTCGTCGCACTTTCCCAAGCCGTCTTTGGGCCCCTGCAGGCCGCACCCCCGACCAGGACCGCGAGGGCGAGGTCCCGCCTTCAAGCTCCGTCCTCCGCCTTTGCGCGCTGCCCTTCCGCCTGAAAGGATCAAGGGCACCGAGAGGGGGGGTGAATCGGTGTGTCAACAATTTCTCCCAAACGTACTTTAGGCGTGAAGCTAGAAAGACTAGATATGGTGATAACAAAAGCAAGCGATGCGCGCACACAATCTAGTCTATGCAACAAGCAACACCCTAACAAGCAATTCTACCAAGTAGTAAAGAGACAACCTATCATGCAATTCTACTAGCACATAAGGTAAATACGGAAACGTAAATGCTAGTAAGTAGATAGGGATAGGAATGCTCATGATTTTTCCTATGGTCTCGGAAGGATGGCGCCTTCCCCTACTCCACGTTGGGTCACTCCCACCGGAGTCTCGACCCCGTCCCTCCGCTCGATGGCGATCTCTCCTAGAGCACACTTTCGAGTGAAGTCGCGGGCACGTCCCGCCGGGCTCGATCCCGGGTACTCTTCCGGAGGTAAGGCTCCGCACGTGATGTGTGCCAAAGGGCGCTCCACTAGTGATGCTTCTTTCACACGGGAAGCTCCAAGACCGTGTACAAACTTGTGTTGGCTTCCACACTCTCCTCGGACAGCTCAACACCGACGCCTAACCGGTCTAGGCCTCGCCATAGACCAAGAGTAACAAACCGATGTGACTCTCTCAAGCTCACACTAGCCTAGAGATCAAGTGGATGCAATTGCTACTCTCTCAAGCACTAGGATCACTCCAAATCCTTCACAAGTGCTTCTCTCTCTTGCTCTTGGCTTCCTCTGAGTTTCCTGCACTCCAACAATGGCCAAGAGACCCCTCAAGGGGCGGGCAACCAACTATTTATAGACTACCAACCCAAAACTAGCCGTTGCCCAAAAGTGCCCTGCGAAACTAGAGACCGTACAAAGGACCGTACTGTCCGGTCTCTTCCTGACCGTATTGTCCGGTCTCTATTTCCAGGCGCATCTCCATCTTCTTCTTCATCTCCAATGAAGACCGTACTGTCCGGTCCCTAGGACCGTACCATCCGGTCGATTGTCCGGTCTTCTGATAAGAACCCGCGAGGGTTTATGCGCCGATCTTTTGGTGAGAAGGGGGATAACTCGATTTGGTGGAAGGAGACGACGTTCACGGCTCGACTTCAGCAACCAAAGGATGCTGCGCCTTAGCAACCGATACACCACCTCCAATGGACGCCGCGATCTTGTGGAAGCGCGACCTCCGGCCACGAGGGCACCCGTCCTGCAAGCAATCGAGAACTAGCAAGAACAAGTAAACAAGCACTGAATGCGAGATGTAATTGAAGAGCTAAAGACACTGAAATCAACTATGGTGGGGTTCTGAAAACAAGAAGTCGGGCGGTTTAGTCAACTCGCGCGCTTACAAGGAAGTAGCAATGGCTAACTTTCAATCAAACAAAACCCGAACTGTTCTTGGCGGCGGCTAAGGAGTATAAGGACATGGGAGGACGACCACAGGGGTGCTGGGGTCGTGCTCCAACCCTAGGACGCGCCCCTAATTGGGCTCAACTTGATACACGGCCCATCGGACCAAAACTGGACAGAAAAAGGTGTCTGCAGTAAATCGACGATTCTAGGCGACTCCGGATAGATATGAATATGAGGTCGGATCCATTAGAAAGAAGACTTGATAAGCTTTCCATGAAGTCCAAGATCGGCCCAATCGGAGTCCGTATGAAGTCGTGGTGGCCTTCACAAGTCGACCCTGTCCTGCAGTCCGAATCCAGCGCGCGCGAATCCCCTCCCCTTCTTATCCTCTCCATCATTCCTAAGCAAAACAAGAGTGCACGTGTTTCCATGGTCTAAAACAGATGGACAAGAGCTTAGGAAGGAACTCACTTGGTAGTTTAGTTGACGAGCACGAGCACGAGTAAGAGCACCAGCCGGCATTGGTGTTGTTGGTGCTGCTGTAGGTGTGGACGTATCGATAGTGTTGATGTCCTCATCATCCTCCCCTTCTTGCATTTGAGTCGTCCTCGACTCAAACTCATCTTCTTCTCCCAAATATGGCTTCAAATCTGCAATGTTAAATGTGGGACTAACCCCAAACTCTGCAGGAAGATCAAGCTTATATGCATTCTCATTAATTTTTTGCAACACTTTAAATGGTCCGTCAGCTCTAGGCATCAATTTAGATTTTCTCAATTCAAGGAACCTATCCTTTCTTAAGTGCAACCAAACCAAATCACCCGGCTCAAAAATCAATTGCCTTCTACCTTTATCACCAGCAAGCTTATACTTAGCATTCATGCGCTCAATATTTTCTTTAGTTGTTTCATGCAACTTCAACATAAATTCAGCGCGTTGTTTAGCATCAAAATTCAATTTTTCAGAAGTTGGCAAAGGCATCAAATCAATGGGAGCACGAGGCAGCAGTCCATAAACAATCTCAAAAGGGCACATCTTAGTAGTAGAATGCATCGAACGATTATAAGCAAATTCAATATGAGGCAAACATTCTTCCCACATCTTAAGATTCTTCTTTAAAACAGCCCTTAACATAGTAGACAAGGTTCTATTCACAACTTCAGTTTGACCATCAGTTTGGGGATGACATGTGGTAGAAAATAAAAGCTTAGTCCCCAATTTACCCGACAAAGTTCTCCAAAAGTGACTAAGAAATTTTGCATCACGATCTGAAACAATTGTATTTGGCACACCATGCAATCGAACAATTTCCCGAAAGAACAAATCAGCAATATTAGTAGCATCATCGGTTTTATGACAAGGTATGAAATGTGCCATCTTTGAAAATCTATCCACAACCACAAACACACTATCACGCCCTCTCCTAGTCCTAGGCAAACCCAACACAAAATCCATAGAAATATCTTCCCAAGGCACACTAGGAACGGGTAAAGGCATATACAAACCATGTGGATGTAATCGTGACTTAGCCTTTTGACATGTAGTGCAGCGAGCAACCAATCTCTCCACGTCTCTCCTCATCTTTGGCCAAAAGAAATGACCAGCAAGTATGTCCTCCGTCTTCTTTACTCCAAAATGTCCCATCAAGCCACCTCCATGCGCTTCCTGTAACAACAACAAACGAACGGAGCTAGCTGGAATGCATAGCTTGTTAGCTCTAAACACAAAACCATCATTAACGATGAATTTGTTCCATGCTTTTCCGTCTTTACAATTCAGCAACACATCTTTAAAATCAGCATCATGCACATATTGTTCTTTAATTGATTCTAACCCAAAAATCTTGTAGTCAAGTTGTGTCAACAAGGTATACCTCCTAGACAAAGCATCAGCAATGATATTATCTTTCCCTCTCTTGTGTTTGATAACATAAGGAAAAGACTCAATGAATTCAACCCACTTAGCATGTCTACGATTCAATTTTCCTTGACTACGAATATGCTTCAAAGATTCATGATCAGAATATATGACAAATTCTTTGGGCCACAAATAATGCTGCCATGTTTCTAAAGAGCGCACAAGAGCATATAATTCTTTATCATAAGTTGAATAATTCAAAACAGGCCCAATCAATTTCTCACTAAAATATGCAACAGGTTTTCCATCTTGTAGCAAAACACCACCCAATCCAATTCCACTAGCATCACATTCAAGCTCAAAAGTCTTATTAAAATCTGGAAGTTGGAGAAGAGGTGCATGTGTCAACTTATCTTTCAGCATGTTGAAGGTGTTCTCTTGTTTGGTGCCCCAAGAAAAAGGGACTCCTTTCTTTGTTAACTCATTTAGTGGTGTAGCAATGGTGCTGAAATCCTTCACAAAGCGACGATAGAATCCAGCAAGTCCTAGAAAACTCCGCACCTGTGTGACGGTCTTTGGTACTGGCCATCCATCAATAGCCTCTATCTTGGCTTTATCAACTTCAATTCCCTGTGGAGTGACAACATAGCCAAGAAAAGAGACTCGATCCGTGCAAAAGGTGCACTTCTCAAGGTTACCAAATAAACGTGCATCACGTAAAGCATTAAAAACAGCACGTAAGTGATCATGATGTTCAGACATGGATTTGCTGTAAATCAATATATCATCAAAGTATACAACAACAAATTTTCCAATGAAAGCACGCAAAACCTCGTTCATTAATCTCATGAAAGTGCTAGGTGCATTAGTTAACCCAAAAGGCATGACTAACCACTCATATAAACCGAACTTAGTTTTAAAAGCAGTTTTCCATTCATCTCCAAGTTTCATGCGAATTTGGTGATACCCACTACGCAAATCAACTTTAGAAAACACAACAGCACCACTTAATTCATCAAGCATATCATCTAAACGTGGAATAGGGTGACGATATCGAATGGTGATATTATTGATAGCTCTACAATCCACACACATCCGCCATGATCCATCTTTCTTAGGTACTAGAATAACCGGAACAGCACAAGGACTAAGAGACTCACGTACATAACCTTTGTCGAGTAGTTCTTGTACTTGGCGCTGAATCTCCTTTGTTTCTTCTGGGTTTGTCCTGTATGGTGCACGGTTGGGCAATGAAGCACCGGGGATGAGGTCAATCTGGTGCTCAATCCCTCGAAGTGGTGGCAGCCCCGGTGGTATTTCACTTGGAAACACATCAGAGAACTCCTGCAAAATGTTAGCAACAGCAGGGGGCAAAGAATTCTGCATTTCATGAAGGGAAATAAAAGCATCTTTGCATACAAAAGCATAAGCAACAGATTTGGATGCAAGCAATTCATGTATATCAGATTTAGTAGCAAGCAAGCATTTTCCCTTCAAGGATATCTCATTTTTCGTCTCAAAAACAGATTCTGCATTTTTAGTATTCTCAGTTTTAATAAGATCAAGAGATTTAGCTTTTCTAGCCCTAGCAACATCATCATGCATAATAGCTTCAGGGGACATCGGATGCAACACAATTTTCTTATCATGGTACAGAAAAGAATACTGATTTGATCTACCATGATGCATAGAATCCATATCAAATTGCCAAGGTCTACCTAGCAGAATATTGCAAGCTTGCATAGGCACAACATCACATTCAACAACATCCTTATACGATCCAATAGCAAAATTGATCCGCACAAGTCTAGATACCTTTGCCTTACCACTATTGTTCAGCCATTGAATGTAATATGGATGTGGGTGTGGTTTAGTAGTAAGTGCAAGCTTCTCCACCATCTCGCTGCTCGCCAAGTTGTTGCAGCTACCGCCATCAATGATCATGCGGCACGAACGTTCTTTAACTACACACTTTGTTTGGAACAAGGTGTGTCGCTGATTTTGCTCCGCTCTCTCCATTTGCGCGCTAAGCACATGCTGCACAATGAGGGTCTCATACTGCTCAGCATCACCTGCACCAATATGTTCTTCGCGATGCCCGTCGCTACCTGCATGGTCAGCCGCAAGCAATGCAAGTGTATCATCATCAAAATCACTAGCTGAAGAATACTCACCATCATCTTTGATGAGCATGACTCGCTTGCTTGGACAGTCACGCATGACATGCCCAAGGCCCTTGCACCGGTGGCACTGAATGTCTCTGGTTCGTCCCGTGGATGCGACAGAAGAAGCACTAGCAGCAGGCCTCTGGGCGGCCTTTGATGCTGAAGTAATGGAAGTAGCACGAGGCTTCTCATTAGGAGGAGAAGCTGCTGCTCGGCTCGGTGATGAGGGCGGTGCAGGAGCATGTGATGTCGGTGTAGTAGTGGTACGTTGCTGATATGAAGATGTACGTGCTGCAGAAAAATTAGCTCTAGCACCGGCACGTCGTCCCTGCACTTCCCTCTCAGCATGACAAGCAAGATGAAACAAACGGGTTATGTTAGTGTACTCTCTATAAGAAACGAGGTCCTGAATTTCACGGTTTAAGCCCCCCAAAAATCTAGCCATAGCAAGATCATCAGTTTCCTGAAAGTTACAACGTAACATACCCATTTGCAATTCCTGATAATATTCTTCTACACTTTTTGTCCCTTGCCTTAACTGCTGCATTTTATTTAACATATCACGTGCATAGTAAGAAGGAACAAATCTAGCCCGCATGACCCGTTTCAAAGCATCCCAAGTATGTGGTATGTTATCAGGATTTTTCTTAGCATGTTCTATCCACCAAACAGAAGCAAAATCAGTGAATTCACTAGTAGCAGCCCTAACACGTGTATTCTCAGGAAAATCATGGCATGTAAACTTTTGATCAACAGCAATCTCCCAAGTAATGTAAGCATCAGGATCATATTTACCATCAAAAGGAGGTATCTTAAATTTAATTTTACTAAAAGCATCATCATGTACCTCACGTCGGCGGTGACTGCCCATACCTCGTCGGTTGTGTCGTAACCGTCGACGATTATGATCCTCTTGTTCCGTATCAGCATAATAATCCTCGTTGTCACCAACAGATTGTTCACCATCTTTCTTGCCAACAGATTGTTCACCATCTTCCTTGCCATTTTGACGATTGTTAGCCATGAACTCATCAAAACGGCCCAACAAAGCAGCAAGGCTTTTGTCCATATGACCGACGGACGTCTCCAACACCCCAAGCTTGGTGTTGGTTGAAATCTGTGTTTGCTCTAAATGCCCAAGCTTCTCATTCGTCGTCTGCAAATCTGTATCAAGCCCCTCCGTGTGCATCTTCACCTTCTTCTGAAAATAGGATATAATACGCTGGGTGCGGGGAGTGTGTTGCCGCTCATTGTCATCTTCTTCTGAACCTGTCATGGGAGACACACAAAACCAAACAGAAAAACAAGTGAAGAAGAACAAATCCCTAAAGCTACTAGGATGTAACCAATGTAAGGGGCGCTCACTCTCAACCTGTTATACAAGCTCTTACCAGTTCTTACCTTGCTCAACAGGAGGGGTCGGCAACCAACAAGTCAAGCACCTGGAAAGGAGTGTATCGGCGCTGCAGCACAACACCTAGGAGGCTGTCGTCGTATATGTGGAGCTGTAGGTGGGCTGAAAATAAAGCTCAAGGAAATACTAGTACCACGTTAGTGAAAAGGCGAGCTGAATAACCGTTCAACGGGGGTTGTGTGCTGGTCCTAGCCTAGACCGTGCTAGAGACGCGAGCCTAGACACAAAGGAAGTCACAACACACCAACCAAGAGCAAGAAATAACACCAAGATCAGCCCCTTTTCTTTTCTCTTCTTTGTCCCTTTTTTTTCTGCTTTTTTTTTGATTTTTTTTTTGGGCAACTTCACAAACTGATTATAGGAACAAGAGAGACCAAATGAGTAGGTCAGGACACACACTTTTTTTTTTCAGAGAGAGCAGGGGTAAAACGGTAAGAAAAAGAGTAAGGCCGAACTTGTTAAGCTGTAACAAAGCTGCAGAACTGATGTGTTATAAGCGCTATTGCAGACACGCTACCAAGCAAAACTGAATCAAAATCGGACCCGAAGAGGCAATTGGTGTCCTACTCGGTTTCGAGTACAAGTCTGGACAGAAAACAACTACTCAACAGAGTTTGAGTCACAATATGATAGGTGTGCAGCAGATATCAAACTCGGATTCAAAACTGATATGAGTACAGCTACGTAACAGATTTCAAGTCGGACTATGAAAGCAAGCAGAACCGAGCACAATTCGAAGCGAAACAAAGCGAACTGAGATGAGTACTCGGACTCGATGAACAGAAGTGCGGCTGTGACAAAGCCGTGACCCGAACTCGAAACTCTAAAGACCGAGAACTAGAACCAGCAACTCGACACCTCCGATGCAACCGAAGACTCAACAAGCCCTAACCAAGCAGTACTAGTAAAAGGCTCAAAGGGTCGATAGGATTGCAGGAGACTAATCTACAATTTTTTTTTTGGCTTTTCTGGACAATGGGAAAAAAAAAAATTCAGCGAAGAAGAGGATGTTTCTCACCAAGCAACCTTGCTCTGATTACCAACTGATAAGAACCCGCGAGGGTTTATGCGCCGATCTTTTGGTGAGAAGGGGGATAACTCGATTTGGTGGAAGGAGACGACGTTCACGGCTCGACTTCAGCAACCAAAGGATGCTGCGCCTTAGCAACCGATACACCACCTCCAATGGACGCCGCGATCTTGTGGAAGCGCGACCTCCGGCCACGAGGGCACCCGTCCTGCAAGCAATCGAGAACTAGCAAGAACAAGTAAACAAGCACTGAATGCGAGATGTAATTGAAGAGCTAAAGACACTGAAATCAACTATGGTGGGGTTCTGAAAACAAGAAGTCGGGCGGTTTAGTCAACTCGCGCGCTTACAAGGAAGTAGCAATGGCTAACTTTCAATCAAACAAAACCCGAACTGTTCTTGGCGGCGGCTAAGGAGTATAAGGACATGGGAGGACGACCACAGGGGTGCTGGGGTCGTGCTCCAACCCTAGGACGCGCCCCTAATTGGGCTCAACTTGATACACGGCCCATCGGACCAAAACTGGACAGAAAAAGGTGTCTGCAGTAAATCGACGATTCCAGGCGACTCCGGATAGATATGAATATGAGGTCGGATCCATTAGAAAGAAGACTTGATAAGCTTTCCATGAAGTCCAAGATCGGCCCAATCGGAGTCCGTATGAAGTCGTGGTGGCCTTCACAAGTCGACCCTGTCCTGCAGTCCGAATCCAGCGCGCGCGAATCCCCTCCCCTTCTTATCCTCTCCATCATTCCTAAGCAAAACAAGAGTGCACGTGTTTCCATGGTCTAAAACAGATGGACAAGAGCTTAGGAAGGAACTCACTTGGTAGTTTAGTTGACGAGCACGAGCACGAGTAAGAGCACCAGCCGGCATTGGTGTTGTTGGTGCTGCTGTAGGTGTGGACGTATCGATAGTGTTGATGTCCTCATCATCTTCATTTCTTCCACTTCCAGAAACTCCATCTTCTCTGTCTGGAAATCCTCTGATGACCGTACTGTCCGGTCCCCTTGACCGTACCATACGGTCCATTGTCCGGTCTTCATTTTCTCAGCATCCCGAGACTTCACTTCTCTGTCTGGATCTTCAATGAAGACCGTACCATACGGTCCCTAGGACCGTACTGTCCGATCTCTTCGGCATAAGCTGAAAACTTGATCCACTTCTTGATCCTTGCTTCCAACTTCTCCATTCTTGGTTCCTCTTCTTCTCTTCAGCCACCCTAGCCCTCAAGAGACTCACAATGCATCCATTTGATCTCTAACCTAGTGTGCTCTAAGAGAACCAATTCGATCCCTCTTGATAGTCCGGTTTTTCCTATGGACTCAAGCTAACATCTAACCAAGCAACACTCGCTTGGATCTAGCATGCCCTTAGCCTTGATCCATATCTTCTCCGCGACTCCATCAAGTTCTCGATCCGAATTGTCGAGGCAACCAATCACCAAGTCGTCAATAGATAGAGTATGTGAGACGACACTTCATTGACATGACCATTTGAATATCCTACAAGGAAATGTTAGTCACATCAATATGGTCATCCAATCACCAAAACATTCATACCTTTGGGGTTTCCAAACTCCAATGGTCATGAAGCTTACACCGCCACTTCCCCGTACTGGCCAGGCAAGCTCGCCACCGCCTGTGCGCCGGAGACGACGACCAAGGTCATTCAACACGCGTTCTCGAGCGCCGCAGTCGCCATCTGCCATCACGCGAGCTCGCCTCGCCTGACTTGCTCGCTTCCCGTCGCGATTCGATGCTGTCCTCGTCGCCCCGCTGTGATTCGGTGCCTCCCTCTCGTCGCCCCGACCGTCGGCAAGGTTTTCCATGTTCAGGTTTGAGCTCCTCCCCATGGACCGCAGGACATCGATGGCAGGCAGCGCGCCGCGACCAAGCAACACCACCGAAGTGCCCGGTTGCTAACGTGGCCTGGGCCGCTGCCTCCGCCTCTGCCTCAACATTGTTGAACGCCAAGCTCCCTCAGGCTAGGGCTCTTCCCCGCCGTGGACCCCAAAGCGTACCCACCATGATTGCCGACGACCTTCCCCCTCCTCAATAGCGGCGACAACAGCTCCACGGTGGATGAGCTCGAGGTGCTCGATGAAATGCTTCAAAGCATTGTGGTTCCTTGAAGAAATTATACAACACCAGTTTTACAGCATCTGTTGGAACACATGACACAAAATCTTCAAACAGAGCAAAAGTAGTGCTCTATAATTAGTTTTAGAGCACCACTTTTACAACATCTGTTGCGGTTGCTCTTATCCCCTTCCTCCATCCTTGGGTCAAGCCGCCACTCCTCTTCCTTCTTCCTTTCTGCCACAGCCACGCAGCCATTGGCGCTCGTCACCTCCGCGCCACGATGCCGCTGTGCTTCCCCTCTGCTTGAGCCATGCCATGGAAAGCTGCGCCAAGCACCCCTAAAACTCCTCCCCACCTCCATTTCCCCTGTCGCCGTGCCGTAGCTGCAGATCGAAGCTGCTTTGCCGCTATTGCTGGCGGGTGAGCTGCACCAACTTCGCCATCGAATTCTCCCGCCACCTTGAGCCGCTCTTCAATTCCTCTCTTTCGAAGCTCCCCAACAATCTCCCGCGTCTCTCTAATCTAGTTCGCCCTTGATTCCACATCTTCAGTCGCCAGAGTCAAGCTCTTCCCCGCCACCGTTCACCGGACTGCACCACCTCCACGTCAAGTTCTACCTTCCGCTAGTTCCCTTCATCGACATGTTGCACAGTGAGCATCCCCACGTCGTTGTGCAGCTCATGCTTGCTCTCTCTGTAGCATCACGCCTCAAAAATGAGAGGTTAGCTTAATAAAATAATGTACAAAGTGAAATTAATTTATTATAACTTTAATTCAGATTTGATTACACAAAAGAGTTTGAAAAGCGTAGCGAAAGAAATATAAAACCGACATTATTTATCCTACTAAGAAGCACATCCAGCCCGTAAGCATGCTTCATTCTCTTCAGGCAAAAGATCACGTGCAACAAAACATCATCCAACAACCCTGAGCAACTAATACTCAGCAAGTCTTACCCGTCAAATTGGCCTTCTAAGGCCTGAGTTCTAGCATGCAGGGGCTGGCCAAAGGTGATGGAATAATTGCATAAAAGTAGTGCTAAAAGTTGGCCCTTCTTTCAAATTTTAGCCAAATTAAAAGGGTTCTTGCATAAACATAAATATTAGCATCCTACACTAAGCAATACATGGTTGAAATACAATTAATTGAAGTACAAAACATCAAGTATAATCATCATGTTCCACTTCTTACTAGATGTGACGTCGTGAACAAGTAGTACTCAATAACCCCGAGGATGGCGATCGAATCGATTTACATCCTACACGAGAAACCCGAGACACACGAGGTACGCACACTCACAGGAGTCACGTACGACAACCTTTCACAACGAATCCATAGGGTCGGGCCGGTTCTCACTTATCTCAAGCACACGTCCTCCACGTGATACCACACACTGAGGCTATCCATGGTTTATCCCGTGCACTTTCCCAAATATCACCATAGAAAGTGAGGTGGGATGTTGCCCAACCACTATGATCATCGAGTTACATCGGTTTACTAGTACCCATATCACTAGCATGCATCTGATACTGTTCAAACTTGTTCGAGTAGAGCCACAACGAACGGTCCTCAACCGACACAAACGAGGCTATGGTGAACAAGGGCCTAACCTCTCCACCTCAACCTACATATGACCTTCCCCATTCGGTCTCATTTTCATCATCATCATGTGAGAGCAAAAGGGTAAACTCGAACGACCTTATCTCGAATGGTCTCTATACCACCCGATTTTTCTATATATCGATGACTCAATATTACGCATAACAAAAACTAACAAGCGGCTGAACAAACTGAACCAACCCAATAGGTCGACAAGGTGCTAATGCATCTTTGGTTCCATACAACTCCTAAACATAATGCACATTTCAAGACTCGAATACATGCATGTGTGAAAATGAAAGACTTGTAAAACATAAGAATGCACCGGGGCTTGCCTTGCCCCTGGTGGTCATCACACTCAAGAATGTTAATGTCAGCACCGAGATCTTCAGCTATGATCTCCACGCCCTCGGTTCCAGCATTGTTCCCTAATTGATGGTAGGAACGTATCTAGTGGAAACCAACCTCTCCGTGCAAACTATGAAAACTTCAATCGAAGCCACACGATGTTGATCCAAGGGGGCGCTCAGGGGAGGTGGGAGAGGTGATTTGCAAGCTCAGGGGAGGTGGAAGGGGTGATTTGCAAAGGCACTTTTGCAAATAACCCCTCTCACCTCCCCTAAGCGCCCCTCCTGGATCAACATCGTGTGGCTCGGATTGAAGTTTCCATAGTTTGCATGGAGAGGTTGGTTTTCACTAGATACGTTCCAAAACATGCAAGAGTAACATATACAAAAATTGGATCAAAAGCATGCAAGAGTAAAATACTAAAAATGAAACAATGCAAAGCATGAAAATACAATTACTATTGAGTGTGTTGAAATAAAATGTGTCACTTGGTGACAGTTCAGGAATGCCATGAGATGCATGTACAACAAAATTTACAATTTCGCGTGTATAGAAAAGGAGATATAATTGAGCTTTGCTTTCATTCTCTGAATTTTGTACAAAATACTTTATGTGAATAATAGAGATTTGATTGGTCCACTGGATAGATCTAGTCATAAGAATTCCAAAAATAATTGTTTCACAGTTTTCTGAGATATAGCTATTGATTTTACATATTTAACCGTTTTCTGACATTTTCTGGAATTATTTCGAATCTAAAAAAGGGAAGCCTTGCTAGAGCACGGCGGAGGCTCGCCAGGACAGCCCAAACGTTGACAAATCGAGCGTATGAGAGCATCCTCAAGACCGTGGCGAGGTGGGGGGGGGGGGGGGGGTCCATTTGAGGTGGTTCACACGACAAGGAAGAGCGGAGAGCCGGAGATGGCAGATGTCGAGCGATGGCGAGACGGCCATGCTCGGCAAGGTCGTGAGTGCGTCACGATGCATGAAAAATTGGGGATAAATGGGCGGAGCTTCACCTCGGTCTGTAGAAGATAGCGGCGTGGAGCTTGTCATCGACGGGGAGTCACGGAACTGCAGCAGGAGAAATGCTAGATTCCGGCGACTCGGCTGCGGGAACAAGGAAAGAACAGCTTAGTAGAGGGCGCAGGCAAGTCATGCAGCCCTGTGTGTGAGGAATTGCGAAGATATTGACCGAGGAAGAAGGATTTGGCAGTGATTGTTCGCTTGTCGGTCTCTACGGAAGAACGGCATCGATCTCCGCAATAGCTATTTGAAAAATTCATGAGTTATTTAAATTGCTTCCCCTTTTTATAAAATTCTACAAACTTGTCCAAAATTCATTATTTTTGTGTACATCCAGACAAACTTAATATCATGGTATGTTACTGTTGAAGAAATGGTATTTCCTTGATGAGTTTTGATTGATATTGATTCGATACATTTGATTTGAAATTTAAATTCGTTTCTTTTGACTTGGATGCTTCAATCTATTTTCTGGTGATTGCAAGGAATTAAGATTTGTTCAAAACAGGGGATGGAACGCCTATTCTGGTCGCCGGAACGCTGCACGCTGCGCCGCCTCGTGCACAAGGTAGGGTTCCGTGGCTGCCTCCCCGTGCTCTTGGTGGTGCTCCATGTTTCTTCCTCTAGGTCGCTGCCATTTGTCTGGAACTCTCAGGCGCCGCTGCGATGTCGCGTGCACCTTATGGCTGGCTAATATCTTTTTCGTTTTCTTTTCTCTAAAAAAATGAGCTGATTTTGTAAAATTGATAGAAAATAAATAAAGCGCAGAAATATGTGAATTTTTTTTGTTATGTTTTGATCTATCTAGTGGACCAATTAAATCTCTATGCTTCATACTAAAGTTTGTACAATATTCATGGAATGGAATCAAAGATAAATTCATATGTCCTTTTCTGTATGTAGATGCAAAAATTCTGAATTTTGATACATCTGATAGTATTGCTGAACTGCTGATCAAGTGGCATTTTCATGGTTTGCATTGTTGCATTTTTAGAAAATTATTCCTGCAAAGTTTTGAGCCAAATTTTGGATATGTTACTTTGCATAGTAGTGTTGTACTATGGAAAATTTCAGATAATTTTTATGACATACAGAACCACGTTAACTAATTTTGACATGAAAAATCTTGCTAATTAACCACTTAAGCACTAAATGAATTAAGGGTCGTTTAAAGTTTCTTTCTTGAAAAAACTTGTGTTGCATGTAGCAGTATTAAGGTGCTAGGTTTCAGCTAGTTACTCGCTAATTAAGTTCGTGCCATCTTTAAGCATCCTTTCATTGCATTCATTCCATTAACAAAATCCGTATTGGTTACATCTTATTCTTGATATGCATATCATCAATTAGGGAACGACGTCGGAACCGAGGATTTGGAGATCATAGCGGAAGAACTTAGTGCTGATTCTAACATCTTTGAATGTGCTAACAATCTCCAAGCTCAAGACAAGCCCTGGTGCACTCCTGTGTTTTACAGAGTTCCGTTTTTTGCATTACGTGTATGATTTGATTGAAACCTTAGTTGCGTGCATGTATCCGCCTATATTCCTATAGGTTTTGTTCGGTTATGTTCAGCCACTCATTATATTTTGCTATGCTTAGGATGCGTTTGGCAGCCAGAATCACTTCAGATTCTAGAGTGAATCGGTTGAATCGGAGCCAAAGAGGAAAATCCTGAAGCGTTTCTCGCCAGAATCGGAGCGGAACGTTTCGTGAAACTGAACTGCGCAAGCGAATCGGCGGAAAAGGTGTTCCGTCCGTTCCGATTCGTTTCGTGCCAGTATGTTATCAACTTGCCCTCCAACTTGGATGCCTGTTTACGGGATTTGCCACCTCTCCTCCCCTGTTCTGTTCACCGCGAACAGAAACTTGCAGACGCTACTCGGTCGACAGGGTTCGATCGACGCCGACGCCACCGCCACCGGGTGCGCCGCTCCCCACCTCGTCTCCGTCTCCGCCCGGGTCGCCCTCCCCATCTCGTCGCCGCTCCCCACCACCTCGCTTCTAGCACCGCCCAGGTCACCGTCTTCAAGCTGCAGCAGGACGCCGAGACGAAGCAGCCGCCCGACGCCGCGCATCATGTGCTGGTCGCCACCGCGCTGCAACCAAGTTTTCCGAGTTCTTTTTCTTCTTCTCCGTCGTTTAGATCTGTACACACGACAAGAGTGTTTCCTTCTATCAGCATGTGCGTGGGCCACAGATATATAAGCATACAAATTTGTTTTTTTTTTCTGAACCATGCCACCGAACATTGCATGCGTGCTATGCATTTTCTTTTTATTTTTTCAGTTGTATGTGCAACTCAAGGTAGCAATTAATCAGGCACCATGTCAGGCCAACGCCTAAATGTGCCTTGCCCCCACTATAGTTTTTGTCAATATAGTGAGTTGATTCATTTTTATTTTTTATTATACAGTGACCTTGAGCATGCTTGTATATCTAGAGACTTCATTATATATTATATAATCTATCAAAAACAACATAGTCCAACCAAGGGTAAATAAGTCATTTCGATCATCCTCCTCTCTCTGTTGAAATTGAAACCAGAAAACTAGCCAAACGGTTTCTAAAATGATTCGGTTTCAGGTTCTGAAACGTTTCTGGATTGAATCTGAAACGTTTCTCATTCTCGGTGAATCTGGAGCTGTACCAAACGTACCCTTAATGCGGAGTCATTAGTAGAAAATCAGGTGGTATAGAGACCACTCGATATAAGTTGATTCGGGTTTAGTTTTTTGCTCTCACATGATAATGATGCAAAATGAGATCGGACAAGAAAGTTCGTGTGAAAGTTGAGATGGCAAGGTTGGCCCTTGTCCGTCATAGCCCCGTTTGTGTCGGTTGAGAACCGATCGTTGTGGTCCTGCTAAGCAAGTTTGAATAGTATCGGATGCATGCTAGTGATATGGGCACTAGTAAACCGATGTAACTTGATGACTGTATCTTCTGGTGATGAAGATGGTTATGGTGGATCATAAGTTTGTGTTAGAAAGGGATGGTATATGGGCTAACCACGGATAGCCCCGGCGTGGGTATCGCGTGAAGGACGTGTACTCGGGAGAGGTGACACTCGGACCGGCTCTATGGTGTCTTGTGAAAGGTTGCCTGCGTGACTCCTTGTGAGTGTGCGCACGTTGTGTATCTCGGGTATTTTTCATTGAGAAAATTCCCTCTATGGCCTCAAAACAAATGCAGTTGCTCTCTATGGCTCTCCCGGAATTGAACTTCTCTATAAGACCCAAAACCAATTTTCAGTTCCCTCCATGGCCCTTCCGTTAGTTTTAGGACTTAACGGTGTTAACTAGAAGGTAAAAATACCATTTTACCCCTGATTTGAAATGAACCTCAGTTATGTTCAAAAAGTTGTGCGAATGTGAGTATTAATTTACTGCTGTATTGTGTTTCGTAATTGTATATCTTGGCATGTTTTTTTTTTCAAAATGAGCATTATTTTCATACTTTAATTTCATCATTGGACAAAGAGGTCTAGGTCTGCACAGAATGGTGATTTGCACAACATGCACGAACACATAACAATTGGATTAACTTGACACATACAAAGTTTCACAAGTGTATGGGTTCATACTGTTTGATGAAAATTTGACAACGAGTATTCACATCTAGAGCTACTAGTACTAAAATACATACTAATGGGCTACTCTGAAAGAAAAGCAGGAGACGGCTAGCAAGCAATGTCATGAAGCTTAGAGCACTCAAGCACATGAAGCTGTCCAACACGCATGACTACATAAGAAACGTAGCGGCCAGTGAGCGCGTATACATATGTATGCGTACACTTGCATGTACGCATGACTACACTTTTTTTTCAATCGTTTTTTGTCTGTCGTGCGAGTTGAGATGAGAGAGAGAGGGCTGAGGCTAAAATTAACATTTCATATTGCTTGGAATGAATTCTTCACGTTGAAAGTAACAGAAGGCCATGGAAGGAACTGCAAATTGATTTTGGGTCTCAAAAGGAAGTTCAATTCCAGAAGGGCCATATAAGGCAGTTGCATTTGTTTAGAGGCTATAGAGGAATTTTCTCTATTTCATTTGGTAACAATCATAAGGGGTGGAGTCCAGAAAACAACATCGGTAAAGTTGCCTTCCTCCAAACACTATGAACCAACCTTTCATCAAGCGAAACAACAACGACCAAGGAAAAGATGAAATACCGTTGTCTCTGACATCACCTCCCTGCTCCACTCCCGTGACTTCAGATGCAAAAGTTATGGACGTTTTGGTGTATAGTACTCAAATTTCAGATCTGGCCACGAAAATGTTTCAGGATCAAAATAGACCTGACCAAGAACGAAAGAACGAGGGGGGGGGGGGGGGGGGGGGGGATCTTGATGGGGAACAAATGAGAAAATAAATCAGAGGCAGAATACGAAGGGGAAACACACAGATTCAGCAACCAAACTCGATCTATTGGACCAGAACTGAACCAAACTCATTGAAATTTCAGATTGGGTTATGGGTAGTGGAATTTTTTGGGATTTTCAATTTGGTAAAGTGAAACAAAAGGGGTAACTGGGGTAAAGATCCTACCGAGGAAACTGTAGCTCTGAATACCAAGATAATGTGGGGTGCTTGCCCGATCTTCTCGTCGTAGGATCTGAGGATAACTTGAACTGTGCCACCTGACGAACCGATGGCATCAATAGCTGCTCGAAATACCACCTGTGACAAATGATTTCGTCTAACTACATGATCTGGTCGACGCCTAACTTGAACCATGCAAATGTATAGGCAATGCTTTTGCAAATTACAAAGAAACACAGAACAAGTGGTAGAAAAAACTCCCAATCCTCAAGGGGGAAGATATGGCACAACCTTGAGGACAAGAGCACTTGGCTTCTCTATTTTCTTTTTCTCAAATTCATGGTTAGGTTTTCCACTAGGGGTACAGGTTCTATTTATACTAGGAAGATCCCTCCTCTGGCAAACTGATGTATACTAGGGTTCCCGATCTTCCGAAAGGTTCAGATAAACAATGATTTAACGGAGAATTGACGCAAATCGATGCGGCTTCCGAACAACACGTTCCGAACCCCGCAATCGCAGCACCACCTCTCCTCTGGTTATCGACCGGCGATGCACGGTCGACCTCACCAAGAAGGCTAATCCTTGCACACGAATCGAAGAACACAAAAAAGAACAAGAAAGAATGCAACTAAATTGCAGATATATGATTAAACTCACAAGTTGGGGTCTCACAAACCGATGAACGGCGAAACTGTTCTTGACAGAATAATCTAAGCAAAACCTAAACCCTAATGATGCGGCGGCTGCTGTTTATGAAGACTCTAGGGTCGTGGCTACACCCCTGGACGTGCCCATAATGGGCTCCCAACATGATACAAAGCCCAAAGGCCAAATTACGGTGGCACAGCACTGAGACAGATTCTGGATGTCAACTTGTTTTGACAATTCATGATGACTCTTGATGAATTTTGACATGAGACCGGTGGCATTTGAAAGGTTATCAAATTATCTTTCCGTGCATATATAGAACATCCAAAACCGAGCTCGTATGCGACCTGCGCTACCGTTTTAGTGCAGACTGCTTCTGGACTCCGAAACGGACTCGAAATCGACTTGGACAGGCCTCAAACTTGACTCGGACGCCTTTTTTCATCCTCCACGCCTCCAAGTACATCTCTAGCTACCTCATCATCATCTCCATAGTTCCTAACAATAATTAAATCATTAGGTAGCATTTTATTCTCAAAGACATGTAAAGAAAGCATTATTTGGGACGAGCTCACCTGTAAATTCAGTTGTCGCGCATAAGCTCTAGTGATTGAACCTTGCAAGTACAGCGGAGGAGCATTGATTGTATCCGAAGGAGTGATGTCCTCATCACAAACTAAGTTACACTGCTCTAAAACAGAACACAAATGTTCAGATCGGACAGGTCTGACAAACAAAAGAAACACGGGGCCGAAACTGAACACGGCGTTCACATCGGACAGGTTTGAACTAGATCCAAAATAGGCTCTTCCAAAATGGCCACACAGCTTCAATGGATGCACTGTCTATTGCATATGAAAGCAGGCTTCCCCAGCTTTCTATCCATGTATAATACTAGGGTTATAACCTCACATAATGGTACATAATTCATTAGAAGAATCTGATCATCAGCTAGATGTCTTCAGAAACAACTCTCGTCAAAATGGGCATAACTCTTTCCACACGATTCCAATGGGCGTACTGTTTCTTGCAAATGAAAGTAGGCTCCATAATCTTTTCACACATATATAACACTTGAGCTGGAGCCTCCCAGATTGGTACATAATGCTTCATGAAGTTGAAGGTCGGAATAGATTCTTAGAGGAGACATGTTCACAATCATTAAAGAATAGATTCACCTCATGATGTAGTTGTTTCTTTCTTGCCCGAGTCAATGGCCTCTTGTAGACAATATTGTCTTGTTCAGCATGTTCGTGAGGGATGTCCTCATCAGTAAGTCTTGATGAGTATGAGTTGCTCAGGATTTATTGTTTAAATTTTTGTTGCTAGTGATGATCTTTTGGCTCGGAAGAATGAGGCACTTCTACGGGCTCGATGTGCTTCATCGTAGGGTAAATAACATCGTGTGTATATCGCTTCCTCTATGCTTTTGAAACTCTTCTATGTAATCAAATCTAAATCAAGTTGTAATATTAACTAAATTTCACTTTGAACTCTATTTTATTTATGCTTGTGTATGTACTTTTGGATTCTTACGTCATCAAGTGTCACCCGATCTCGATCTCGATCCTGTTAAGCGAACCCCTCAACTTTGAGACGGTATGTTACACATCCATTTCACTCGGTTTAGTTGCTTCCTCACCATGTTGGTTCCAAATTTCATAGTTGGTTTTGAAACCACGCAAGATCTAGTGTGAGTGGAAGTACTTTGCTGTGCCTTCTCTTGTTATTACAATCACGACATGGACAACACAAAACCGTCAAGTTGTTATCCATCTGATACCTTTCTGCAGCTGCGGTGAAGCCTAACACACTATTTAGAAACTCACTAGTCACTAGAAGTGCGGTTGACAAGGTACATCCATTTACGATCCATCTGCAATGTGCTGATTCATTAATTCAATATAGTACGAAAACTACATATTACAGAAAATTTGACAGAAGGGATGTTGGCGTCACGACTACACACCTGCGACATTGAAGATATGGCAGCAACGCTTAGGACAGCGACAAGGGGGAGAGCAACGACATTGGTGGCCCCGACGAACTAAGAGTGCGCAGTGAGATGGTAGAGTGGAGGCATGCACGTCATCACCTCGGCACGGCGAGCCGGCGCCAGGTGTGGCTTGTCTGAAGCTAGAATGTGGCTGCATACTTTTCTGAAGCCTAAGGCCTTGTCTAAAGAAAATGTTGAAGTGAGCTCTCCAATAGTTTCAATACTCTCGTCTGTACTAAGCACTAGGGTTTGTGATTAATTTAGACGGGGTTTGGTCCCTTGTCTGTGTTAGTTATCTAAGTTAGAGACCACCATTATCACAGACAAGATAAAAGAGTCCTGTCTGAGGTACATTGCCTCCCTTATCGCATATAGGGGTGAAGGAGGTCCACCTGAGATAACTAGCCAAGAGGTCCAAATCTTGACGGGGCAAACAGACCTCAAGAGGCTCCCGTTTGTGATAGGTTGTTACGGACGGGGCTTGTTTCCCGTTTGTGATGTCTCATCTGTGATGTGTGATTTGTTAGTAGAGTACATGATTTTTTTTTTTTGCGAAAGACATGAATTACAGCTTTAACGCCCATGTTCTTAGAGTACAACAAACAAGGCATATAACAAACAGTACTGTTGCCCCCATCCAATCCCCTTCATATCAAACCTGCAGATTGTGGCCTGTATCTGCAAGATCCTCATTAAGCCTGCCACTCGCAAGCAGCAATTGCGCTTTCTTGATGCAGAAAGTGCAAATCTGGGAAATCGAATTTCCAGGCTTGACTAGAATTAAACAGGACATCATGCTCATTGTCAAACCATGTTCAGTACAAATAGAGGGACAAACATATAAATAACATTCAGTTCCAGCAAAAATATAAATAAAACGAGAATACAAAATACGAGTGTTTAGCTCCCACTAACATCCATAAACCATGATAATAAGACGCCTGTAGCTAATAAAGAAAATAGCATCAAATAACAGATAGACAATACACTACTGATAGAAGTGACACAGCCATTCCTTCATCCTTGTTCCCATTTGATAACTTCACTGGGCAATCTTTAGTTATGCTCATCTTGCGTCTTTTCTTTTCCTTTCCTGAAAGAGGAATCAATGATGAAGCTTATAGGGCATCCATACATAAAAGGAAGCCACATAATTCGATTAAATGGCAGTTCACCTAGTATTGCTCGTTGATGCATCTTCTCCATTGGTTCTTGAATGAGTAATTGGTCCAAGTGCTTGAGGATGACTGATCACTAATATTCTATTTGCATTTGGAGCGTCGCTTCTCAGTTGCTGCTGGTTCGTATTAAAGTTAAGAAGGCTGTTGCTTCTGTTTACAGGCCTCAGATGATAGGTTACACCTCCTCTCATCATACTGTAAGGTGCCATGATCTCTGAATGTTGCTGTTGCCTCAGGTTCACCAAGGCATTTCTCCCAGACTGGAATGGCAAAGCTGCACTACCATTCGCCGAACCATAAGGCAGCTGATTTGAAAACACAGATTGCTGGCAAGTGTTAGTGGGAACGGCACGTCTCCAAGTGCTCCAAGGCACTGAAGGATATGACTGCCCATCTTTCGTCGTAATGGGAACTGTTCTATCAGATGCCATGTCACATGAGCAGCCATGAATCTGGTTTTCTCGCTTGAAAGTATTCTTTATTCCTGAGGATGGAGCTTGAAAAAATAACTTTACCAAAAAGCTTAAAACATCCTGCAGGCTGATTAGTAGGATCCTTGGTGATATCAGACATTTTTGTCTGGGATTGCAGATATTTCTGAACATGAGTCAAATCATCACCCATTTCAAACTTTGCACATAAATTGACGTTTGCCCGTACCCTATCAGCTGACGCATTATCCATGGAAGCAGGATCATGTATGCTTAAATCAATCTGAGTGGTCTGATGAGGTACATTGACAGCCATTGAAGCCGCATCCGGAGCAGAATACACATCTACTGTATCCAAATCAAGAGTTACATTCAGATCTATGTCAACTTTAACATTAGAAATTTTTGCATTAACTGACTGCGAAGCAGAACCACCAGAAGTTGACAACAGTTGGCAAATTTCCGGTTTTTTGTTTGAGGTCTGCTGTAGTGGTTCTGTGATGTCATTTCCTTCTGGACTTAGGATATCATGGTTTTTTTCTGTCTCCATTGAATCAATGACGCAACTCGAAACAATACCACTTATTTCTCTTGGAGCAACACAATGTTGAGGATTTTCCTTGTCACTTTTAACATTATCGTGTTTATTGTTTGTGTCCATAGCTTCTGTATCCCTCTGTCGCTGCACCAATCCATTACCACTTAACTCAGCACCTTTATTAACAATGCCGCACTTGTTGTCGCTTTTAGGATTTTTCTTGTTGGATTGCATCTTACCATAATTAGATTCATTTGAAACGAGCTCAGAGTTTTCCTTGCCACTTCTTTTCTGTTCACTATCTACAGCACAGTTTTCTAGCTTATCAGCACAATTCTCAACAGATGACTTCTTTCTTGATGCATCCTTTCTACTTAAGCCTCTCACACAATAGCTTTCTCCATTGCCACAATCTGCATTATTAGTTGCCTGTGATTCATCTCTATCTGTAGAGTCCATGCTAATGGAAATGTCATTAGATTGGCTCATCAATTCTTGTTCACCTTTCTTAACTTCCTCATCAGAAGATCTGCTCACATTTAAATTCCTCAAATCTGGCTGCTCTACCTTGGACTTGGGACAGGTCAAACTAACATCTGTATTGGAGGTTGTGATAGGAGAAGTTCCATGCTGTGGTGAAGCATTCATTTCACCAGCTAATAACATCATCGGTGGTGCAGAATTACTCTCAATCTTTCTGCTACTTTGTAAAAGTAGTTTATGTGGAATGTCAACAGTAGACAAAGTAGAAAAACTGCCATCTGCATTTTTTTTTCAAAAAAAAGAATATATTAGAAAAGAATAAATATAAAATAGAACTAGGTTGAAAACTTGCATCTGTAACTAAATTCTATGCATATAGTTACTGTGAGATGCCCAGGGAAAAAATAGTTGAAACATTTAAGATATCTTGAGAGTTGTATACAAATGTCCGATTTCAGTTATTTTACTTTCATCCTTGTAAAACAAAACCCTAATGCATGTGATGGATGCTGTTGCCATGTACAATATATAATATAACCTTTCATTTTTGTCATAATATTTTTTAGATACTAACCTTTTTTTATTGCCTCGTCGTAGGTTGCTCGAGCATTCCTCAAATCTAGCCTTTCTACCTCGGCAATAATATCACCAGATAACATAACTCCCTGGGATGGTGCAGAATTACACTCAATGTTTTTGCTAGCTTCTGGAATTTGTTTATGTGGAACGTCAATCTTAGATAAAGTAGCGAGACTGCCATCTGCTGCTTCAGAAAAGATATAAGAAAAACATATAAATACAGAACAAGGTTGCAAATTTGCATCTATAAATAAATTCTATGCAGAGTTAACTATGAGATGCCCAATGCAGGGAAATTTGCAGATATGGTTGAAACACTTATGATATCTTGAGAGTTGTTTTTTTTTTGCGAGGGATCTTGAGAGAGTTGTATATAAATGCTCTGATTTTAGTTATTTTACTTTCATCCTTGTAAAAGAAAAAAAGCTGATGTATCTGATACATGATTCTGTGTCCCTCAACAAAACAATATACAATACAAGCATGTATGGAACATTGGAACATTTCATTTGTGTCATAGTATTTTACATGTTTACCTTTTTTCATTGCCACATCGGTCATTTCACCAGCTAACACAAGTAACTGGGGAGGTCCAGAATTACTCTCAATCATGTCGCTACCTTGTGAAATTGGTTTTTGTGCAACATCAACCGTAGTTGAAGTAGCGAAACTTCCGTCTGCATTTTGTAAGCATATATTAACAAACAATACATATAAAAAAGAATACGGTTGCCATCTTTCATCTAAATGAAATTCTATGCACAGTTAACTGTGAGATGCTCAGGGAAATATTTTCAATAGCTTAACCACTGATGATTTCTCGGGAGTCAATACACAAATGTTCTTATTTCAGATATCTCAATTTCAGCCTTGTAAAACAAACAAGCTCTTGCATGTGACAGAGATGTTCTTATCCATGAAAAATAATATAATATACAAGCATCTATATGAAGCATTTCATTTAAATCACAAAGTTTTTTAAAAATAAGTCATTAAAATATTTGTGCGAATTTTCTAATAAATGCCAGCTGATCTCTAATGCTAACCAGCAATCTCAATAATGCAACCTCAATACAGTCTTACCATCAATAGCAAGAAGTTGCACTCAAATTCTATCCTTCATATGTTTTTCCAGCCGCTTATATACTTATGTTTCTTTGTATTCAGCATAGAAGTCTAGGAAAAAACTCTACACTCTGAATTTAGTTCCAATAACATGTGATAAAACTCTTCTAATTCCGTTTTCTTGTAATAAACAATTCTTTATATGGACAGAGGTATAACAAAATGCAATGAAAGCATATATGAATTTGGTTACAGATAATTTGATGTAAACATGCATGTCATAATTTTTTATATGTGATATATAGTTCTTCAATTGTCAGATTGATTGGTATGCCTTAGGGTCTGTAGTATTTGATAACTAGAAGCAAAAAGAGTCTGTCATTGCTTCGAAATTTGCGCTTCACTTCCTTATTTTTGTTGATATAAAACTGCAAAGGATTTCACAACAAAGAATACTTACAATGGATAAAGGAGATGATAAAGGGAAAGAAAGTCATGAATAAGAGACTCTAGACACCAATAAACACCTGTTTCTGAGTTTTCCTTTCACCCTATGAAGATGTTGAAAAATATTGTTCATCCTAGATTATTGTTAAAGAGAATTTTATTTCTTATCGGGAACAGATTGTCTGAATATGTAAGTATGAGTTCAGGGTGCAAAAGAGTGAAAAATCTAGCTTGGAAATGGGATCAACATTGAGCAGAAAAGATTCAGGAGGGTGAAACCTCCTTGCTGCGAATATTGGGTTCCCATGTTATGATGTCCCTTAGCTGTAATGTTAGCAGACCACAAAGTCATGTCAATAGCTCTGCCTCAATGTCTATTAAGTCTATTGAGATGAAAAACTGATGAAATGGGTCTTCATAATCATTTTGAAAAAAGTCACTCCAATGCTTTTGTTGACAATTTTAATTTCACCTTTCTTGCTAATTTCTAAACTTAGGTGACTCCCTCTATTGATCTTGTGGGAAGAGATGTAGTCGTGATAATTCCTAATATCCCTATTCTTTGTAATAATAGTTGTTATTTTTCATGTTTTTCTTTGTAGAAGGTTGTGAATGTCTGATAGTTTTTATCGTGTCAGTGGCTGTTCTTCAGGTTGATTTTTGATTGGACTTTGACACCTTTGTCACCTAGTCTGACTCATGCTGCATGGTCACACAAGATCCAATCAAGGGGATGTGCAGATCATTGTTGCATGCATTTCCTTAGAAAAATATATGGGATTGTAAAGAATGCCACACTATATAGTCTGAATGATGATCTTGTAAAATATGGAAGTATCTCACTTTCATGTGAGTATCTAGTTAACAGGACCTTTGCACCTGTACAGTTTTATTATTGCACGTAAAGGGAAAATTAACATTAGAGACCAAACCTCACAAGAAAGTATATATTGGTTTTAGTGGTCTGAAATTGCAAAACTTACTAAAGTGTGTAACTAGGGCACCAGCGAGCATACGATGATACGTCTGTTCTTTTGTTACAAAGAAAGAAGGCAACATTTTACCAAAAATTTGACAGAATGACCAACACGCCCCGCCCCCTCTGACTAGAAACATACTTTGAAGTCTAATTATGCAAGAAATAAAAGGAACATTATGAATATATTAAACCTATAATTAATCTATTATCTATGTAACTGCAAGATTAACAACTGACATACGGCTGGCATATAATCAAATAAATGTTAAAAGTTATGTTATTTCCTATTAACAGACCGAATAGTCAAAATCAGAAATTTCTAGGTCAATTTCCCCAAGAATACTGCCTATCCAAACTAATGCTGGTATTGGCAATAAGCCCGGAATCTAAACTTCATGCAATTGCAGAGTATGAAAACTATCAAATAATTTCCACCCATTCTAACACATGGGATATATGTAACAAAAAACGGAAGCAAGCACAAGATATGTACATCTTAAGAAAAAATAAACAAAAAACCATGTGAAATTAGTGTTAAAGCTTTATGGGGCACAGTACACAGTCATTACATCAGTAATTTATGAATGTTAAACACATGATCAATGTGATAGTTTGAGTGCGAAAAGGTATAAAAATTATGCGCATACATAACTATAGTTCTTAATGACATAGAAATATCTGTCCTTAATGTTATACTGCCATGTTTGCAGGTATTCACCTGGTGGTAGATTACAACCGTCAGAGGAAGCAGGAACAGTAGCTGGGCATACCACTGTTGTAGTCATGCTTATCCTTCTATTGGAAGGATCATTGTTCACTCCTGTGGATATTATTGTTGTGTAAATTTCTAATTAATAATCGCAAGAAACGCACGTTCTGACGTATGGGTGGCACGAAACTGGCAAGTATGCAGGTGTTCACCTTGAAGCGAACTTAGCCCGCTAGAGAAGGAAGGCACATCATTTGAGCAAACCATAACTTCAGTTGTCATGCTTGTGCTGCTAGTTTCGGTATCGCAATTATCTCCTGAAGCTGGAAAGTAACAAAATTCTATAATCACGTAAACAAGAATGCAGGCATAACATAAGTGCTAAACTGAAAATTTTAACATGTGTTCATCATGCGGGCCATTACATCTGTGATCAGGAGGAAGAGCTTCTTGGCAAGCAATCATTTGAATCATGGCTGAGCTTCTATTGCCAAGGTCATCGCCGACTCCTATAACTGGAAAATCATACTGACTTGATAAGCACATAAATGTCTTTATGCATACCTGTTAGTTCAGTAAATTTTCGTATGCTCACCTTGTGGCGGACTATATCCGCTATCAGCTGGGAAATCCATCTTTTCTGTCATGTTTGAACTTATATTGTCAGGATCACCGTTGATTACTAAAACTGGAAAGCCATATAAATTTGAGAACCACAGAAAAAATTATTAACCTAGGTTTTAAACTGGAAAGTTCACATGTGTTTACCTGAGAGAGGACTACATCTGTGAGGGGGAAGCATAAACAGCAGCTGGGGAAACTGTCATTTCAGCCATGCTTGTCTTACTACTGGTAAGATCTCCACTGGCTGATATAGCTGAAAAATACATAAGAGAGTTAATAAGGACATGGTTATGTCTGCAGGCACAATATGTTATTACGGTGACAAGTTTACATGTACTACCACCTTGTGATAGACTATATACGCAAGAGAAAGCAGAAACGATACCTGCACAAGCCACCGTCTCAAGCACAATATCTTTCTCTCTCTTCTCCTTCTCATACTTTACAAGCCCCTGACCCCAACCAAGACGGGACTTCTTCCCAGTGACATTACCCACTTCCACAGCATTGGCTGAAGGGTTCTTACCATGCCACCTTTTTCTAGCAGAACCCCATCCACTCAGGGTTTTCAAGAGATCATTTTGGCCATCCGGATGCTTCATGATCACATTAACATTAGCACCTTTGATGGGGGGCTCAGCTGAAGTGGCAACAATGGCATGGGATCTTAATCCAGTCTTTGGATCTGAAAAAGATGATGACCCAGGTCTCTTCTTTGGTTGAAGCTCATGCATTTACGCTGTCTGCCTTGAGTTGTCTTTTGGTTTTACACTCACAACAACATAAGAACCCTTCAAGGAGGGTTGAGATGGTCTTGTGTTCTTTACATGAGATCTTAAACTCGTATTTGGAAGTGATGGGCGAGATGCTTGAGCTGGGCTTCTTTTTGGTTGATTCTGAGGCATTTTCATAGGCTCCCTTGAGTTGTTATTGGGTCTCAACCTCACATCATCATCAGAATCTTCAAGAAGGGTACTAGCTGACATTATTTTTGCCTGAAATCTTGAACCCGTGTTTGGAGGAGATGACTTAGATGCTGGCGTGGGGCTCTTTTTTATTTGAAGCCGAGTCTTTTTCAAAGACTGCCTTGAACTGTTATGTGCCCTCATGCCCACATCAACAACAGAATCTTCCAATGGAGACTGAGCTGACTTTGCAATCGACACATGGGATCTAGACCATGTATTTGCATGATTCGAAGGTGGTGAGGTCGAGCATCTCATTGGTTGAATTCGAGGAATTTTAGCAGGCTGCATCCAACTGTTATGGGGGTCATCCCCAGATTGTCCATACAATTGTGATGATCCCAATAACCTTTTTTTCGGGGGCAGAAATGGTGGTTTCTGATCCTCCTTTGAATGTTTAGATGGCGAGGGCCCCAGCACTCCCTTTCTACCAATTCTACCCAGACCCAAGCAATCACTTCTATCCTAACCTGATGGGCGTAAGGTCTTGTCCTTGGATGAGATCCTTCCTTCTTCTGACAGGCGAGACCTAGGCCGACCTATATTCATGGATTTGAAAAAACAATTATCGAAAGTCACTGGAAGAAAACTCAAGAAGGATACATATGCATGGTACAGAAAAAGTATTTCAGAAATCATGCAATATGTAAACTGAACTTAACGAAAACCTTGCTCGAGTTCTCGTTTCCAAAAATTGTAACAAAAGGGAAAGAAATGGAGATGAACTATTTTCGTGTGTTTTACCTAATGGCCATGAGGGGATGATTAACGAGGACAGCTCTCCTCCATAGCTTTCAGATTGCTGGGCACTGCCTGTGCTGGCTACATTGCTGGAATTGATTAACGAATTTTCTTGCTTACTGGATGGATCCTTGTCCTTCCGTGGTGATGGCTGGACAGGTTCCATAGCGATCTGTCAGAAGACAGACCGCACAATCTAGAAACAATAGAAATAGCAGAAGGTTCTGGTTTCAATCAGCAAATAATCGAGGGGAACAAATTCAGCAGAATTTTCTGGATCCGATGTTGGGGGAACAAGATTTTTGGAGATGGTATAGATGTTGTAGGGGCTAGAGTTCAGTCAATCAGAAACGGAAATTGGTGGACATCTAGAAGAGGTTGCCTCAATGCGAAACCATTGATTTTGAGATCTTGATCAATATCTTGTTGCTATTTAGAGAGGAAGATGTCTCTATGCCTTTGTAGGCGAGCAGCAGGAATCACACTATTAGTGCGCTCTTCTTGCCATATCTATGCCTTTGGGTTTTGGATTCTTTCAAATCCTGTTGCTTGTGACGTCAGATATTGAAAACCCACTAAACATGTGAGTGATAGCTGTGGCTAGGTTGAAATGCCAGCTTGGGTACTTGGATTTTTGTGGACGGACACCTTTTCCTTTATGGAGTACCATAAATACTGCTAAAATTTCGGCACCTTGAGAAGCATGCCTGGGTGCTAAATGATGAAAAAGGAAACAGAAAATGGAGGACGCATAGCTGTTCTTTTTTTTTTGACAATTTTGTTTGTACAAAAACAAAGAAAAATTGAAATAACGCATTGGTCTAATGTTTGTAAGTTTTAGACCCATGGTATGTTCACACCAGCAGCTGGCTCACAGATGAGGATCCTATGTTGCTTGGATGAAACATAGATTCAACCAACGATCAGCATTGTATCCTCTGATTTGCATAAAATGGTCAATGGGACATTACTCCAGTCATTCATCACTGGAAGGTGTAAATTTTCAGAAAACTATAGTGTAATTATATAAGAAACTGCAATAAAAGTTAGCCTGAGAAATAATTCCAAAGCGTCAATTTTAGCAGTTTTGCTAAGAATAATAATTTCTTGTAATAGTTTTCTAATAAAACATTTTGTCAAGGAATTGTGGCTACACTTTTAAACAAGCATCCGAAGATATCCTCTTAGAGATCCCTTTAAAATAATTTCATAATAAAAATTATATTAGATATAATTCTATTAAAATATAAAAATAGAGATCAAACATCAAGACCCTAAAAATTCAACAATGTAAACACTTCTGATATGAATGATTATTTTTTTCAACTATGATGACAATCAAATTCATTAAAATTTTATGTAGCTTCAGTCGGTTTTGTTTCTCAGCAGAAATGAAAATAATATTTCTCTTTTTTTTGTCTCTAATTTGTGACCCTCTCTCAATATTGCAGTTAACAGAGAAATGCATTCATCACATGCCGGTCAATTCATACAGCTAAAAGCTGAATCCATCATTAGCCTATCACCTTCTCGAGAGATTCTTCAAATACCAGGTTTTAATTCTTTGAAAATTGTTTATCATGTTAGTTTTTCTAAAAAAATATCAAAGCAAAACATAAGACAATGAGAGAGAGAGAGAGAGAGAGAGAGAGCGAGCTTTAATTGGTGATAAATCAAGCGTCAGTTTAGTTTTAGGTACATGGGAAAATATGGTCTTTTGCTATCAAATTGAACCTTTTGTGCAGAGAACAATCCAATTAAACATTCAGTCTTCAAACGATTGACAACATTCAGTTCAAACCACTCGACCTGCGTGAGGAGACTCCCCTCAGACATTTAGCTAAGAAGAACCGCTGCACCCATCCTTACACATGGGCAGCGTGCTTTGGTGTGGTCGCAAGCGAGGGATTTTTGGTGAGAACGGGGATCGACTCCGGGTGGCGAGCTCACAACCGAATGCTCAAGCCACAATGAGCTAACGCTCGTTCCCAGTTCACAGCAAGATTCATGTGCTGCAAAATTGTGACCTCTCAAAAAGTAGAGCCAGATTGATGTTCAAAGTGACTGATATTCCAATCTTTGGGTTCGAGCCTGAGCTAAGTAGACATCGAGGGTGCCAGCATGCCCACTCAAAGCCAACTCCTACTTACATACAATTAAAACTGAGAGAAAAACCACTGATGGAATGAAATAGGAACACGAGGTGTGCTACAGGGCCTGTGCAGTGTGGGGGAAAGGTTGGATGGCAGGTGCACTGCCTCGGGGCTAGAGCTAGCCTCGCCTGGAGATGGGAGCCATGGTGGCCAGGCGAAAATTATCGCAGGGCATCTAGGCGACGATGGATTGCTGGATGGCCAATAAAGATGTGTCGCAGTAAGCAAGGGCACTTTGCTGGGAGGTGCACTGGCGTTGGGAGAGCGAGCCAAAATGCCTTCATTTTCCTATCGGTAGATGGAGCGGGTCATGGGGCTTATGGGTGACTGGGAGCAAGGGTGAGGAAGGATCTTGAGAAGAAGCTGAGGACGTGGAGAGGTCCATTGTTGAAGGACGGAAGAAAGATAGATGGAAGATTGGTTTGGAAATGAACGAAAATGATATACGTCCGCCCGCCGTGTATGACCGTGCTCTCCCATGTAATTAAGCTGCGCCTCACCCTGTTTGCTATCCGACCATTACGTGTCACAAACCCATGTTTGGCCGAATGAATAGACCATGCAATACTTCCCTCCACCAATGTAAGGGATTCTAGTAGAGTGCAAAGTTGTCCTAAATATAAGGCACCTAGAGATAGGACAAACATTTTGTAATTATTTTGACTGTGGGAAGTTGGTAGATTGAAGTACAATGAAATATATAGTAGTCATTTATCTCTGTTGTTGTTTTTGGCTCTCTTTTTTCCCGAAAACGTAAGAGAGCTGCATTTCATTATATTAATAAGAAGACACAGGACAAGAACCTGGTACATCACATGTACACCACCCCACCACCAATACATCAATTTACATTCGCGGCTTTTATTTCAATAAAACGACCCAACTCGACCCACACCTAATCATCCGGCAGAGAGGCAGTCTAGAAGGACAATCGTCGCTGAACCAGGTCAGCGCAACAGCTAGGCTAGGAGAATCTCCATCTAACACACACCGGTTACTATGATTCCATAGAATCCAAGCTCCAAGACCTTGTCTAGTCCGTCCACTACTGGATGTCCCAATCACTTGCTCCCACGAAGCTTTAGTTAGTTGAGGAGCTAATGTTTGACAACCGAACTGTCCCAGGATATGAAAGTATGAAACCAGAATTGTCTTGTGAAAACACAAGTTAAAAGGTGATTGATGGTTTCATCTTCTTGATCACAAAAACGGCACCTCTCTGGATGAGGTAAGCCATGTCTAGATAACCGATCTGCAGTCCAACAACGATTGTGTGAAACGAGCTAGAGAAAGAACTGACGTGTTATTTTTGCCTTAGGGATGCTAGGATGCCACTATGTTAGTACTTCGCTCCTCTGTTGGGCTACTAATCAGGGCCCCACCAAGTGTAAATTTGGAAATAATCTCAATACATGTGAAATAATAAGTATATGGAAACTCAAAAAGTGGTTTCTTGACCTTGCACTCAAATCCGGTTGGTTCCCTTATTTTTGTTTCTTATACTCAAGCACCGCTACTATTTCCTTCATTCTCTTTCCTTTTTAGCCTACATGCGAGATGCAACTACCGTATGGACCATCCTTTTCGGCTCAACCAAGCAGTAGCTTGCGTCGCCAATGTGCCACATTTACTCGAGGAAGAGCTAGGTGGAGTTCCTCCATCCATGCACATCAGAGGAGGATACAAACCTCCTGCCAGCATGCCAAAGGCCATCCAGCACATGTTGCCTAGTTTCCTTCACCTGCATGCACTAGAGAAGGAGGCGCATGCACCCCGGTAGGCGGAATTGGCTCCTACTATCGCTGCTCATAGAAGGAGGAGAGAAGGTGGTGGTTCGCACCGCCAACCCACCCGCAACGGAAGATTACCACTCTCCAGGGCCAAGCATCCACCGTGTCGATGCTTGAGAAGAAGCACATCCCTACTTCATTTTTTCAGTTAAAACATGTTGAATTTGAGTTCAAACGATTTGATTGCAAGGTGAAATATTTGATTTTGGGTTTAGGGGAGGAGGGAGGGCACCCTTTCCAGCAACCTTGTGCATTCTATTAAAAGACATATCTTCTCTATTGGATTTTTGTAGAGAGAGAGAGAGAGAGAGAGAGAGAGAGAGAGAGAGAGAGAGAGAGAGAGAGAGAGAGAGAGAGAGAGAGAGAGATTCATCTTTTTTTTTTTCATCTCTTCATAAGCAGCCCTGCTGATGAATCCAACTTGGCATTTAGACCTTTGCATTGGTTTTGGCTATATATATTGTTGTATATTTATCTTTTCCCAGAGTTGACTTTTATTCGGTAAAACTCCTATTAGGGGTCTTCCCTCGTGAGAGATTGGTTGGTGGATAAACATCCACCACATGATGCTGACACAAGCAGTACAACAAAATTGTCACATGCTTCCTTGTTATCCGGTACTGTTGATGAATCAAGGTTTCAAGTATTTTGGTTAAAAACACAAGCAGCATAGGATCCACATCGGTGAGCCAGTTGCCCTTGTGAACATACCATTCTTACAAGCATTAGGCCAGTGCACACGTGTCATCATAGTTGTTGGGTAAGCCGATGCGTCCTTCCATTTTTCTTTTCTTTTTCGTATTCTCCAGTTCCTTTTTTATCACTTAGCTCCCATGCATGCTTCTCATGGTGCTGAAAGTTTAGCAGTATTCTTGGTACTTCATAAAAGCAAAAGGTGTCCGTTCACAAAATCCAATTACACAAGCTGGCATTTCAACCTAGCCACAGCTATCACTCACATGTTTAGTAGGTTTTTAATATCTGACGTACAAGAAAAAGTATTTGAAAGAATCCAAAACCAAAGGCTTAGATATGGCAAGAAGAGCACATTAATAATGTGATTCCTGCTGGTTGCCTAAACGGCATAGAGATATCTTCCTCTTTAAAAAGCAACAAGATATTCAAGATCTCAAAATCAATGGTTTCGCATTGAGGCAGCCTCTTCTAGACCCCACCATTTTCCATTTCTGACTGATTGAACTCCTCTACGACATCTATACCATCTTCCAAATCTTGTTTCTCAACCTCGGATCCAGAAAATCTACTGAACTTGTTCCTCTCGAGTATTTGCTGATTGAAACCAGAACCTTCTGCTATTTCTTTTGTTCCAGATTGTGGTCTGTCTTCTGACAGATCGCGATGGAACCTGTCCAGCCATCACCACGGAAGGACAAGGATCCATCCGGTAAGCATGAAAAGTCGTCAATCAGTTCCAGCAACGCAGGCAGTTCCAAGCAATTTGAAAGCTGTGAAGGAGAGCTCTCATCTTCAATCATCCCCTCGTGGCCATTAGGTAAAAACACAAAAATAGTTCATCTCCATTTCTTTCCCTTTCGTTACAATTTTTGAAAAGAGAATTCGAGCAAGATTTTCGTTAAGTTCAGTTTACATATTGCATCATTTCTGGACTACTGTTTCTGTACCATATGTATCCTCCTTGAGTTTTCTTCTGGTGACTTCAGATAATTTACTTTTCAAATCCATGAATATAGGTCGGCCTAGGTCTCGACTATCAGAAAAAGGAAGGATCTCATCCCCGGACAAGACCTTACGCCCATCAGGTGAGCATAGAAGTGATAGCATGGGTTTGGGCGGACTGGGACGAAAGGGACTTCTGAGGCGCTGGCTCTCTCAAAATTCAAAGGGGAATGAAGAAAAGACCTTGCACCCATCAGGTCAGCGTAGAAATGATTGCTTGGATCTGGGAGGAATTGGAAGAAAGGGACTGTTGGGGCCCTCTCCGTCTCAAGATTCGAAGAAGGATCTGATACCACCATTTCTGCCCCCAAAGAAAAGGGTATTGGAATCACCACAGTTGTATGGACGTTCTGGGGATGACCCCCATAACAGTTGGACTGCTAAAATGCCTCGAACTCAACCAAGGAGAAGCTCCACCCCACCACCTTCGTATCCTGCAAAGACAGGGTCCAGATACCATGTGACGGTTGCAAAATCTGCTCTGTCCCCATTGGAAGATTCTGTTGTTGATGTAGGCATGAGGATACATAACAGCTCAAGCCAGTCTTTGAAAAAGACTCGGCTTCAAACAGAAAGGAGCCCCCCGCGAGCATCTAAGTCATCTCCTCCAAATACGGGTCTAAGATTTCAGGCGAAAAAAATGTCAGCTTGTCCCCTCATTAAAGATTCTGATGATGATGTGAGGTTGAGACCGAATAAAAACTCGAGGGATCCTGTGAAAATGCCTCAGCTTCAACCAAAAAGGAGCCCAGTGCAAGCATCTTGCTCATCACTTCCAAACACAGCTTTAAGATCTCATGTAAAGAACACAAGACCACCTCAACCCTCCTTCAAGGGTTCTCATGTTGTTGGGAGTGTAAAACCAAAAGACGACTCAACGAAGCCAACAAAAATGCCTGAGCTTCAAACAAAAAAGAGCCCCGGGTCATCATCTCTTTCAGACCCAAATACTGGATTAAGATCCCATGCGATTGTTGCCAAGTCAGCTGAGCCCCCCATCAAAGGTGCTAACGTTGACGAGAGCATCAAGCAAACGGATGGCCAAAATAATCTCTTGAATGTCCTGAGTGGTTGGAATTCTGCTAGAAAAAGGTTGCATGATAAGAACCCCTCATCCAATGTTGAGAAATTGGGTAATGTTGCTGGGAAGAAGTCTCGTCTTGGTTGGGGTCAGGGGCTTGCAAAGTATGAGAAGGAGAAGAGAGAAAAAGAACTTCTGAACTCACAGGCTATAGGAGCCAATCGTGACATCAGGAGTGGCAGCATGAGCACAACTGAGACCGTGGCGTGTGCAGGTATCGTTCCTGCTTTCTCTTGCAGTAATAACAAGGTGGTTGTACATGTGAACTTGTCACAGTAATAACATATTGCGCCTGCAGAAATAATCATGTGCTTATTTACCGTATCACTTTCCAGCTATATCAGCCAATGGTGACCATACCAGTAGTGACACAAGCATGGCTGAAATGACAGTTTCCCCCGCTGCTGTTCATGCTTCCCCTCGCAAATGTAGTCCTCCCACAGGTAAACACATGTGAACTTCCCAGTTTAACCCCTAGGTATAATATTTTTCCTGTGGTTATCAAATTTCTATGATTTTCCAGTTTTAGGAGTCAGTGGTGATCTTGACAATAATAGTTCAATCATGACTGAAAAGGTGGATTTCCCAGCTGCTAGCGGATGTAGTCCACCACAAGGTGAGCGCAAGTAAATTTGCCGAAATAACACATGCGTAAAGACACATTTATGTTTTTATCAAGTCAGAATGATTTTCCAGTTGTAGGAGTCGGCGATGACCTTGTCAATCGAAGCAGAACCATGATTCAAACGATTGCTTGCCAAGAAGCTCTTCCTTCTGATCACAGATGTAATGGTCCACATGGTGAACACATGTTAATTAAAATTTGTCAGTTTAGCATGCCTGTATTCTTGTTTATGTGATTATCAAATTCTATGATTCTTCAGCTTCAGGAGATAATTGTGATACTGGCAGTAGCTGCACAAGCAAGATGACTGAAGTTATGGTTTGCCCAAATGCTGTGCCTTCCTTCTCTAGCGGGCTAGGTCCGCTTCAAGGTAAACATCTGCCTACTTGTCAGTTCATATGACCCGTAGGTCAGACGTCTGTTTCTTGCGATTATTAATTCGAAATTTACACAACAATAGCTGCAGGAGTGAACAATTATCCTGCCAAGAGAAGCATAAACATGACTGCAACAGTGCTATGCCCAGCTACTGTTCCTGCTTACTCTGACAGATGTAGTCTACCACCAGGTGAATACATGCAAACATGCCAGTAGAACACGAAGGCCAGATATTTCTATGTCGTTATTGAATTTGCTATAATTATGTATGCACATAATTTTTATACCTTTCTGCACTCAAACTATCACATTGATCATGTGTTTAAAATTCATAAATTACAGATGTCATGACTGTGTACTGCGCCCCATAAGGCTTAACACTACTTAATTTGACATGGTTTTCTGTTTGTTTACTTAGGATGTATCTGTGGTCACCTCTGATTTGTGCTTGCTTCCGTTATATGTTTTAGTATATATGCCCTGTGTTAGAGTGGGTGAAAATTATTTGATGGTTTTCATACACCTCTGCAATTGCATTAAGTTAGATTCCGGGCTTATTGCCAATACCAACATTAGTTTGGATAGGCATCTATTCTTGGGGAAATTGACCTAGAAATTTCTGATACTGACTATTTGGGCTGTTAATAGGAAATAACATAATGTTTTCAATTTTATTGATTATATGCCAACCGTATATCAATTGTTAATCTTGCAGTTGGATAGATAATAGATTCATTTAGGTGTAATATATTCATAATGTTCCTTTTATTTGCTTGAACAATTAGACTTCAAAGTAAGTTTCTTTTTTTTTTTGGGGGGGGGGGGGGGGGGGATTCTGTCAATATATCAAAAGTTATCGAAAGCCAACATTTTGTTAAATGTTTCCTTTTTTATTGGTAACGAAAAAACAGACGTATCTGCGTATGCTCGCTGGTGCCCTAGTGCTCGCTGAACCATTACAAGCAGTACTTTCTTGTGAATTCTTTCTCAATGGTCCTGTTAACTGAATCCTACGACGAGGCAATAAAAAATTGTTAATATCTAAAAAATATTATGCCATAAATGAAATATTTCATAAATTCTTGTTTAGTATATTATATATTGTACATGGGCAACAGCATCCATCACATGCATGAGGTTATTTGTTTTACAAGGATGAAAGTAAAATAACTGAAATCAGAACATTTGTATACAACTCTCAAGATATCATCAGTGTTTCAACTATGTATTCCTTGGCATCTCACAGTTAACTATACGCATTGAATTTATTTACCAATGCAAGTTTGCAATCTTGTTCTGCTTCATATTTATTCTTATACAGATGATAAATTGGAACTGTATTCTTTTTTATATTTATTGTTTCCTAATATATGTTTACAAAATGCAGATGGCAGTTTCATTACTTCGACTTCAGTTGATGATAAACCAATTTCACAAGGTAGCGACAGGGTTGAGAGTAATTCTGGACCTCCACAGGGAATTGTGTTACCTGGTCAAATGACCGTTGAGGGGATTAAAAAAGGTTACTATGACACCTTGTATATTATATTATTGTTCAGGGACACATCATCATCTATCAGATGCATGAGCTTATTCTTTTACAAGGATGAAAGTAAAATAAATAAAACTAGAACATTTATATATATACAAACTATGAAAATATCATAAATGTTTCAAATATATGTAATTTTCCTTGGGCATCTCATAGTAAACCCTGCATAGAATTTATTTACAGATGCAAATTTGCAAACTTGTTATGTTTTTATTTTATGCTTTTCTAATATATTCTTATTTGGAGAAGCAGATGGCAGTCTCGCTAGTTTGTCTAAGATTGAGTTTCCACATAAACGAGTTTCACAAGGTAGCAAAAACATTGAGAGTAATTCTGCACCATCCCAGGGAATTGTGTTAGCTGGTGATATTGTTGCCGAGGTAGAAAGGCTAGATTTGTGGGATTTGAATGGGAACAGATCCTACGACGAGGCAATAAATGGTTAATATCTAAAAAATATTATGCCATAAATGAAATATTTCATAAATTCTTGTTTAGTATATTATATATTGTACATGGGCAACAGCATCCATCACATGCATGAGGTTATTTGTTTTACAAGGATGAAAGTAAAATAACTGAAATCAGAACATTTGTATACAACTCTCAAGATATCATCAGTGTTTCAACTATGTATTGCTTGGCATCTCACAGTTAACTATACGCATTGAATTTATTTACCAATGCAAGTTTGCAATCTTGTTCTGCTTCATATTTATTCTTTTCTAATATATTCTTTTTTGAAAAAAAATGCAGATGGCAGTTTTTCTACTTTGGCTACGGTTGAAATTCCACATAAACTACTTTTACAGGGCAGCAGAAACATTGAGAGTAATTCGATACCACCGAAGATGTTATTGGATGGTGAAATGATTGCTTGTCCACACCAGGGAACTTTTGCTACCACAACCTCCAATACAGATTTTAGCTTGACCTGTCCCAAGTCCAACGTAGAGGATCCATATCTGAAGAATTTAAGTGTGGAAAGATCTTCCAATGAAGAAATTAAGAAAGGTCAACAAGAATTGACAAGCCAAACTAATGATATTGCCATTAGCACGGACTCTACAAATAGAGATGAATCACAGGGTACTACTAATGCAGATTGTGGTGATGGAGAAAGCTATCATGTGAGAGGATTAAGTGGAAAGGATGATGAGTTAAGAAAGAAGTCATCTGTTGAGAATTTTGCTGATAAGCTAGAAAAATGTGCTGTAGATGGTGAATGGAACAGAAGTGGCAAGGAAAACCCTGATGGTAAGATGCAATCCAACAAGGAATCCAATGATGGTAAGATGCAATCCAGCAAGGAAAATCCTGAAAGCGACAACAAGTGTGGCATTGTTAATAAAGGTGCCGAGTTAAGTGGTAATGGATTGGTGCAGCGACAGAAGGATACAGAAGCTATGGAGATAGACACAAACAATAACGACGATAGCGTTAAAAGTGACAAGGAAAATCCTCAACAGTGTGTTGCTCAAAGAGAAATAAGCGGTACTGTTTCGAGTTGCATCATTGATTCAATGGAGACAGAAAAAAATCATGCTATCCTAAGTCCAAAGGGAAATGACATCACCGAACCACTACAGCAGATCTCAAACAAAGCACCGGAAATCTGCCAACTGTTGTCAACTTCTGGTGGTTCTGCTTTGCAGGTAGTTAATGCAAAAATTTCTAACGTTAAAGTTGACATAGATCTGAATGTAACTCTTGATTTGGATAAAGTACATGTGCATTCTGCTCCGGATGCGGCTTCAATGGCTGTCAATGTACATCGTCGGAAAACTCAGATTGATTTAAACGTACCTGATCCTGCTTCTATGGATGATGCATCAGCTTATAGGGTACGTGAAAATGTCAATTTAGAGTCCCAGACTAAAATGTCTGATATCACCAAGGATCCTACTAATCAGCCTGGATGTTTTAAGCTTTTTGGTAAAGTTATCTTTCAAGCCCCATCCTCAGAAATAATGGAAACTAGCAAGCGAGAAAACCAGGCTCATGACTACTCATGTGGCATGGCATCTAATACAATAGTTCCATTTATGACAAGAGATGGGCAGTCATACCCTTCAGTGCCTTGGAGCACTTGGAGACGTGCCGTTCCCACTAACACTCTCCAGCAATCTGTTGTTTCAAATCAGATGCTTTATGGTTCGGTGAATAGTAGTGCAGCTTTGACATTCCAGTCTGGGAGAAATGCCTTGGTCAACATGAGGCAACAGCAACACTCCGTGAACATGACACCTTACAGTACGATGAGAGGAGGTGTAACCTATCATGTGAGGCCTGTAAGCAGAAGCAGCAGCCTTCTTAGTTTTCACCCGAGCCAGCAGCAATGGACAAGCGTCACTCCAAATGCTAATAGAATGGTGATCAGTCATCCTCAGGCACCTGGACCAATTACACCATCAAGAACCAATGAAGGTGCATCAACAAGCAACACTAGGTAAATGCCATTTATATCAAACTATGTGGCTTTCTTTTGTGTATTGATGTGCTATAAGCTTCACCATCAATTCCTGTTGCAGGAAAGGAAAAGAAATGATGCAAGATGAGCATAATTAAAGATTGCCCAGTGAAGTTATTGAAAGAGGAACAAGGATGAAGTGGGATGGCTGTGTTACTTCTATCAGTAGCGTATCGTCTATCTGTTGGTTTGATGCTATATATTATTGGCTACAGGCGTCTTATTATTGTGGTTTGTGGATATTAGTGCTATGATGTTAGTGGGAGCAAAAGACCCTTATTTTGTATTCATTTTCTGTATATGTTTGCTGGAACTGTTCTTTATTTGTATGTTTGTACTGAACATGGTTTGACAATAAGCATGATGCGTCTTGTTCAATTTCCAGTCAAGCCTGGAAATTCGATTTCCCATATTTGCACTTTCTGCATCAAGAAAGTGCATGCACATGCTGCTTGAGAGAATGAAATTGATGTTGGACAGTGAGAAAGCTGCCGGGCTTAATGTTGGTGTTGGAAAGTCAAGCCACAATCTGCAGGTTTGATATGATGGGGGATTGATGGGGCACCAATATTGTTTGTTGTGGTCTAAGAACATCGGCGTTAAAGCTGCAATTCATAAACCGTTGCCAAAGGTTATTAATTTGCCTCTCATGAAAGAAATGGAACTTAATCACTGAAGGACTCTATGCGGCGCAAATATCCACTGGAAGGGCTACAGCCGCACTACGGTAATGACAAGGACGAGATGAGGGTAATAAAATTTTTTCACAAGGCTTCAAGTACCAAACACGTAGAACTTAGAAACAGTAGATATTGTGTGGAAAGAGGAATTTCTAAATAATGTTACAAAATTTCTAAATATTTTGTTTGGAAGCTGAAATCTAGGTGAATTATTTTGCTATACTGCAGGCTTTATTTCACTTGATCAGGGGTCCATCATCGTATCATCCTTGTGATGTCATCAGCTGGGCTGATCGAGGCTGGCACTCTCTCCGGAATTTCCCCGGAATGTGCACCCTGCCCATGAAGCCGTTGAGAGGTAGACATCAGCATCCACTCGGTTTTTTTTTTATTTTTTTTGGGCGAACTGCATCCACTCGGCTTTCGGTGATATGCATGCGCAACTCACCTACACTTCAGTTCAAAAAAAAAGAAAAAAGAAAAAAAAAATCACCTACAGTACAGCACTACTTATTGCGTGTTTGATCCTTAAAAGATTCGTTAGCATTATATATTCCCCTCACCAACTCATTCTGTCTATGCGTTCATGTTGAGTGTGAGTATATATATATATATATGCGTGTTAGTTGAACGACAAATTGACGGAAGAGATCAGGGAAGCTCTAGACAGAGATATAGAGATGGTGGCCGAAAGACACAGCGTCTCTTTCCTGCTGCTGGTAGTCATCGGGTGCTGGGCGTGCCGCGGCTGCCTTGCGGAGATCCCAATCCCGGCGAGGACGGATGGGTTCGTGTATGGCGGAAAGCCGCCGGCGTGGGGTGAGACGGTAGTGGTGGAGGCCTTCTTCGACCCCGTCTGCCCTGACAGCCGCGACGCATGGCCGGCGCTGAAGAAGGCCGTCGAGCACTACGACTCGCGGGTCTCCGTCGTTGTGCATCTCTTCCCGCTCCCGTAAGCACAACTGAATTGCATTCCTCCCCGTTAAATTTGCTCACATCACTACGGTTGCCCTGATTTCTTGTTTATCTCCATAATTAAAATAGATGCTGTCATATAACTTACGGTGCACTTTTGAACTTATTCATCCGTACAACTATGTTTTTTATGTTACATACTGAACAGTCCATCTGAAAAATATTTATATTTCATCTAAGTTTCTTTTTGGTTTTCATAAATGAAAGACTTAGGAAAACAAATAGTCAAACACTAACTCCCATCAAAACTTAATTTGTTAAAGATAAAAAGGGATATAGTAATAATAACTATAAACCATGTCCATCTTTAACGACAAATAACTGTGGCAGGGGTTGTTTCTCTAATTTATCAAATTTAAATATATTGTCCATTCACTAAGCCCAACCATTATTATCCGTATGAATACCAGGTGGGCTTCTTTTTTTTCGATTGAGCATGTTTAAGTGCTTTTTTATGCATATACATACATAGGATATATTATTTACACAACAAATTTTGTCAAAAATAATGGGTATATATGCAACTGAATACCCTTGAACCAATGTAGGCCCGCCCCTGCCGTATGAAGTGTAATATGTTGCCCACATGAATTGGCTGCCATTTTGAAAGCGGGCCTTTGTGACGAAGAATGCATTGCAAAAAGCACCATAACAAAAACTTTAGCCTAGTGTAGTCAATTCACTAAGCGCACCCAATGTTAATAGGCCGCATGCCCAATCTTTAGGCAAAAGAAAGATTGAGAATGATAAGTGCTCTTGCTTTTTTAAAGATGTGTATTTATATATCAAAAAGTGGGGCTTACTTTTCACAACAAAATAAGCTGTATACTTTGCCTTGTTCACCGGTAAATAATATGCTCTGTGAGTACCAAAAGCATAGTGTGCCGTGTTCAGTTGGGCCTCGTGCATCATATAGATATCACAAGAAAGTTTACTTATGGACTTTTATAGATATTTATTAGATTAGTCAAGAAAACATATGTTTGATGCCGCCGAGCATTCTCAGGACCATACGTAGATTCAACCAATGATCGGAGTTGTATTCTCTGATTGCATAAAATGGTCATTGTGACCTGCAGTCATTCATCGCTGGAAAGTGTAAATTTTTGGTAAACTGCAATAATTTTAAGTTGGCTTGAGATATACTAATTGCAAAGTGTCAGTTTTAGGAGCTAAAACAATAACTTATTGTAACAGTTTGCTAATAAACTTTCTGTCAAGGCATTGTGGCTACACATGTAAAAAAGTCAAAACATATCGTAAGAGATCACTTCAAAATTAATTTCGTAATAAAACATTACATTAGATATTATAAATCTATTATAATAGAAAAATAGCAGTCAACTGCGATGACAATAATATTCATCAAAAGTTTATGCAGTTTTAATCAGTTTTATTTCTCAGTAGAAACGAAAATAGTAGTTCTCTCATATATTTGTTTCTTTAATTGGTAACCATCTCTCAATATTGCAGTTACCACAGCAATGCATTCATCGCATGCCGGTCAATTCATACAGCGAACAAGCTGAATCCATCATTCGCATATCCCCTGCTTGAGAGATTCTTCAAATACCAGGTTTTGTTTCTTTGGAAATTGTTAATTATCTTGCCAGTATTTGTTTTTGAATTTTCAAAGAACACATAATATAATAAGAGAGAGAGAGAGAGAGAGAGAGAGAGAGAGAGAGAGAGAGAGGACTACAATTGAGGATAAATCAAGGGAATATTATCTTTTTCTAGCAAATTGTACCTTTTGTACATAGAACAATTAAAATAAACATTCAGTCTTCCGACGTTTGACAAGGCACAAGCCATTTGAACATACATCCAGTGCTGATGTTGCTTATTTTGTAGTGTCACCATGCATCGACATCCACAAAACCATATCAAGAGCGGTTAATCTTATAATCTACTCCCTCCATTCTTTTTTTTATGTCGTTTCAGACAACTATTTTGAACTAGCCGTAAGCTGAAAATTCTAGTCCTAACGTCATCATTTCAAAGAAGGAGGGAGTATACATTTATGTTTTGTTACTGAAATGTCGACTAAGCTTGTAATAGGCTATGCTACAGATCATTGAATAGTTGCCTATTAATTATATTTGAAACTTCAAAATATTATCACGAATTATATAGTGGGATGGCTTTTGAATTTCTCTAGGAAACATATTTATATATTTGTCTTGTAATTTTTCATGTTGTCCTGATTTCCCTAGAATCCTTATCCGTCTAAATTCATAAGACTTATACAATCATCTGGCAGGAGGGCTATTACAACATGCCAACCTACACAAAATCAAGAGCTACTGTGGTTGACGAATTAACAAGTAACCTTGTCGTTCCTATTATTGGTGAAGCCAATTTGGCAGCATACAAAGCAGGGTTCAACGATTCTCAATCCGATCAAGCTGCAAGGATATCGTTCAAAGTGAGAACATTATTTTTTCATACAAGTGATTAATTTTAGGCGTCTTATTAAATTTTTAATGAGCCTGACTCATGCTTTTTTATTTAATTCATAGAATGGTTGTGCACGAGGTGTGACCGGGACACCCTACTTTTTTGTGAATGGTATACCACTCAGCGACTCTGGTTCTCCTCTGGACTACAACAAGTGGATATCTATCTTTGATCCATTGGTTGGAAAGATGTAAAGAGTCCTCTCATTATAATAAAGTCCTATGAATTTATTACAAGCCGAACAAGAGTTTGGCATATCTATGGATGTAATACAGATATTTTGCACATCTCGTTTGCCATATCACATAATTAATTTTTCATTGCATGTTCGGAGTCTCTCAATCACCATCCTCTGTTTACGCTACAACATCGACTTCATGGTGAGGCTCCCTTTAAGTTTTCAGTTCATCTCTTTTTATTTAATTACACTATTTTTTCAGAAACTTTTGATTTTGAACTATATATTAAATTAAAATTATAGAAATGGCATGGTCAGCTGAAACTATTTCAAGGTGTTTTCTGTTAGACCCCATTGTAAAAAAACGAAAACACGCCACTAGGCATCAACATGCATCAGGATCATAATTTACTCAGTTTTCTTGTTTTGACTAACAATTGGTGATCAGCGCCTGTTGAGATCCAGGGATGTGGGCATCAGCTGACCCGTGAGCTGCCATAGCAGCGGCTGCTGCTCTGGCTACGGACGCACGAGGCACGGATGGAGGCAGTGGCAGTGGACGTACTCCTCCGTGTGCGCCAGCCAACCCGAGCCTGGCTGGCAGAGAGTGGGACTTCGACGACAGCATGGTCGTGGCTCGAGGAGCCCATTCCACACCGTTGTATCTTGCAATCACCGCAGAGAGCGTGACCCCCCCCCCCCCCCCCCCCCCCCCCCCCCCCCCCCCCCCCGCGCGTGATCATGGAGGTGGCGGCCTCCTACCCCATGCTGACCAAGGCCAACTAGGTATAATGAGTAGAGCCTGTTAATGAGAGTCAAGTTGAAGGCCTGCGACTTTGGGGGGTCGTCTGCTTCGATGATGTCGACTACTTTGAGAAACGATCGTTTTTGACGCCCTCATCGCCACAGTCCCATCGGTGATGATCCTGTCGGTGGCGACCAAGGAAAATGCTAAGACCGCATGGAAGTCCATTGTAGTGGCGGGCATCCACCCTGTCCGCATGCACAAGTCCACTCTGTAGAAGTTGTGGTGCGAGTGGGATCGATACTCCTATGACGGCGAGGCCCACAGTGACTTTTTGCTCCGCCTCTTCGGGCTCCAATAACGTCTGTTGAAGTACGACGACATCAACATTGATGAGTAGAATGTGGTGGAGAAGAGGTTATGTGTCGTCCACATGAAGTACACCTAGATCTGCCTCTCGGTCGAGAATCTCCTTGATCTCTCGAAGATGTCTATCGAGGTGGTGAATGGTCGGCGAAGAGGCGCCCACAGAGGCATTGATAACCAGTGGCAAGCTGCTTTTCTTAGAGGAGTCATGGCTTGCCAGAAGAAGGAGAGGAGAAATGTCAAGGGCTCTAGTTCCTAAAGGTCCGGTGGAAGCGACGAAAAGGATGGCGTGATGCGTAAGGACTAGTGCCTTAACTGCAATCATCGTGGTCACTTGGCTCATGATTGTCGTCAGCCCAAGAGGAATGGCCTGGCTCATTTATCCCAAGCTAATGAGGACGATGAGACGGCTCTATTCTTAGACCACACAGGCCCAATGAGTTTGGTCGCCCACATAGCTTGCTTTCAGAGGTATGGAACAAAACTTGTCCCTCTCTCAAATTCATATTGCGACACCTCCATTATCTCCTCGCCATTGGGAACCACTTTCCTCGACATCAGCAAGCCCCGAGAGAGAACCTTCCTCGTCACTGGTGGAGGCGTCTACAAGCTTGAGGGATGGTACCTCGGCAGCGGCACCACATACAACATGACAGATCGTGCTGAGTACTTCTCCAAGCTCGACTGCCGCTGTCAAGTGCCCCGCCAAGTTCGGCAATGCGACTACCATCGAGATAGATGGCATTGGCATCGTGGTCTTCTCCGGCAGGAATGGCTAGCACAAGGCACTCACTGGGGTCTACTACAGCTCGTGGCTCCAATCTCGGTCAGCTCGATGAGAAGGGCGCGTGTCTCCAAATTGAAGACGACGTGTTTCGGATATGGGATCGGCCGTGCCGCCTTATCGCCAAGATCGAGCACGGCCAGAACCCCGTAAGTGCTGCTGATGGAAGTGGTCCGGCCTAGCTGCCTCGTCGTCCTTCTCGACGGTGCCTCTTGTCATGAGAGGTTTGGACACCTTAACTTCGAGGCCCTGTAGAAGCTGGCCAGGAAGGAGATGGATCATGGGTTGCGTCCTCACCAAGCAACAGTGTCACCTATTCTCGAGTCAAGCAAAGTAGCGCGCACTGAAGCAGTTGGAGCTCATCCACGGTGATTTGTGTCAGCCTATCACACCGGTGACTCTAGGAGGCTAGCGCTTCTTTCTCATGCTGGTCGCTGACACCACCCGCTTCATGCGGGTAGTGCTTCTCCCAGCGAAGACCGATGCGGTCACCACTATCTAGCACATCCAAGCCGCGGTGGAGGATGAGTGTGGCTGTAAGGTAAGAGTGCTCTCCACCGACACGGCAGCGGAGTTTGGTGCCTACTACACTGATGAGGGGATCTAGCGGCACTTCTCCACGCTGTACACGCTGCATTATTATTGAACGCCAGAACCAGACATTGGCGGCGATCGCCCATGCACTCTTTAAGCACAGAGGCATGCCTATGGACTGCTGGGGTGAAGCAGTGATGATGAGTACACCTTCTCATTAAATTGTCGACGAAATCCCTCACTGGCAAGATCCCCAATGATGCTTGGCACAGGAGCACACCATCGGTGCATCACCTCCACACCTTTGGCTACCTAACATACGTGAAGGAGTTTAACCACATCGACAAGCTGGAGGACATGAGCAGTCCCAACGTCTTCATCAACTATATGAAAGGAGCCAAGACGTACCACATCTTGGACCGGAGGACGCGGCACGTGTGCACATCGCGTGACGTCATGTTTGACAAAGTGCGTAGCTAGTACTAGAAGAAGGAGAGTGACGGCGGCACGCGAACGACCTCAAGTGACTTCACTGTAGGATCTCCAAGGGCACGTCGAGAAGGGGGAGATGGTGGAGGATCACCACCGCTAGGGTCACTCGCTTCGATGTCCCCAACTCCCAGGACGGCAGAACCATTAGCACAATGCATTGCCACCTCCCATGCTCCAAGCTAACGAATACATGCACCACTATCACCGCAATTTACATCACCATTAGAGAATAACAAGGGTCGCATCAAAGTGTGAACTTGAGCACATTGTTGAGATGTCGCGCCATCCATAACCTCCTCAACCACCATAACAAATATTTGGTCTTCTGTGACAACTTAATTACATCCCAAAACCTGAGAACTTCATTATAAATAAACATCTACGATGAACTTATGACAAAAATCACTCCGTCATAGAATGTGCGATGCTGCTTATATTACGTCAAATCATGGTTATGTTACAGTCATACAAGTACAGTCATGTCAAACAAGAAACCACATCCAAAACCATCGTGGATCCACATGTTTTAGTCCAAGCAACCAACGCGAGTGTCATAAATAGAATTGCGCAATCACAATAAAATAAACAAATATGTTAGAAGAACGTATGGTCATACTTCTCCAAGAATTGAATTGTTTGATAACATGATATCTTATGAAAGACAAGAAGCAGTAACATCTATATTGTGTGCGTATTACATCATTGAAAACTTAGAGACACTTGGGTCTCCATACTTGAATGTATGGATAGAACGCATGTGAAGATACAAGCAAGTCACATTAGCATAAAAGTTCTTAACAACAGATTTATCACGGGCACAAATTGTTGAAAAAAAGGGAGATTCTGACCCGCAATCTTAGCAAGCCACATCAATCAAACTAAGTCCCAGTTGAATTTCTCAGCAAGCATTTTGTCTCTTAGTTAGAAAAGAAAATGACAATTTTGTTTACATCATGTATTAATTGATAGAATGGAGTACTATGAAGTGCAAGTATTATTGTTAAACAAGCATGAACTAGTAGCTAGAAGCGTTGTACACTGACCTAACGTTACCTAAGTCAGAGAACGCGCATAATGGTACAGTGCCTAACCACTTGTGGTTACATTGAATCATATTAGGACAATGCCAAGTTTGCTAGCTGGACTACCTACACATGATTCCAAATTCTGGACTACCTACACTATAATATGGACAACCTACGCATGATTCTAAATTCAGAGCCAAATGAGAAATGAGAACTAAAACATGCTGCACGAATAAGAAGAAATCCAACCTGTGGCTGATCAAAACTAGGGCCAAAAATTAAAGCACCTAGAGGATTCAATGAAGACTAGGGCCAAAAACCAAAGGGCAAGAAACGACTGCCTCGTGATGGCTTCTGTTTCTCCTTCTTCTTGCCGTCAGGTCTTCCTGATGGCTCAGCATCAGCACCACCACCAACAGGGGCATCTACACGTGATGTTGCAGGTGCAACTGATGCAGGGGATGAATCTTCCGCTCTCATCTTATGTTTGTTATTGGTCATCTTGGGATAGTCCTTCAGGATTTTCCAGCAATGCATGTAGGCAAGCTTCCTATGCTTCTTGTCTTCGGCCTTGAACAAAGCACATGCACTTGCGATCTGCACATTAGAAACCAAAACTAAAATTAAAATAACAACTGACAAATGATCATAGCTGACAAATAATGTGTTTGCACTAAGTAATAACCTTGTCAACTGACTCGCCACTGCGGTCCTAGCCTTAATCCCCTAGACACACATCCACAAAACACATTCACATCATGGTGAATCCTTGACCCGTTTCATTAACAAACCTTCTGTACGATTTGACTTGAACGTCTTGTGTTCATGGAAAGCAATGTATTCTTGTCCAAGATCAGCTTCTAGAATAGCATCTATGCCCACATTTAGCCAAGCTGACACAAGAAGTATGTCCTCCGCTTCTCTGAAATTTTGGCCTCTTCCCTGAGAACTCTTGGCTACTAGGAGGTGAGTGATCATGAGATTCTTCAACATCATTCACAAGGAGGTCAGTGTAATACCCTGTATTGATAGCACCTGTTACCAAAATAATGATGTCATACAATTTGTTGTAAACAAACATCAAAAGCATATTAAGTAATGCTTTATACAGGGTCACAACAGCTCATATATGCACTGAAATTCATTGACCATCACTAATATGTGCCATCTGTTAGACTTAAATTCAGAAAGCTTCTAACTGACGCTTGCTGGTTAAGCAACAGACATAGACCAAAATAACAGAACTGGCTCTTCATGTTATACAATTCAGAATTGAAAAACAATGCAATTCTCAAGTGAACTTGTGTTATAAAATTCATAATTGAAAAGCATGAGACATCCGACTACAAAAGATATCCTACAAAAGAATTGAAAAGAGCTAGTTTTCTGACCAATTCATGGTCAGCCAGAAAGCAAGAGCATGGACAAATGGTTCATGTCTGTTGCATGACTGAGAATTTAGAACATGAATGCCAAACAAAGGGTGCATTGCAAATAGGGCTCTATACCAATTTTCACGACAAAGAAATAGGGGTATTGCCACGAGCAGTGCTGCAACAACAGAAATTTGGTTGCAATAGATAGGTGTTGTTGCAACGTTTTCATACACGGTTGCGATGTGTGGACATTATTGCCTCAAAACAGCTTCCGTTGTGAGAATATGTGTTAATAGCCACTGTCAATAAAATGGTTGCGAGAGGTTGGCATCTATTGCAACAAAAGAATAATCGTTGCATTAATTTTAATATTTTGGCAATACACTAATATTATTGCCACAATTGTCTTGTCATGGCAATATGTATGCTCTCTCGAAACAAATATTATCGTTGTAATTTGTGAAAAGGTTGTTGCAATTAGAAAAAAGTTATTGTCACAAACATAGAATCGTTGCAGCACACAAAATCTATTGCAATGTTTTTTTGGCTTTTGCCACATTTTTTACTAAATTTTTCCACATCATGAGAGATGATTAATAAATAACATTGCCATTTAATACATAAATAGCTGATCAAGCAAAAAAAAAAAGAATACATAAATAGCAACACTAATGTGGTGGCAAAGTGTCTTCTCCAAAACATAAGGGTCTTGGGTTTGAATCATGTCTAGAGCAATATAGTTGCAATAGCCATTTATTGCCATAGTCTCAGTCGTTTTGTCTATTGTTGATTGCAATGTTTTATTTCGTGGCAACAAACATAGGTATTGCAACCAAACAAAAAAATAGTTGTGTATTCCTTTTGAAACGCTACTACTTGCCGCGGCTACCCACAATATGAGTTTTGTAGCTATAGTAAGTTATTGCAACTAATTTGGCCATGTTGCCATAATCTTTCACTGGGGCAATACCTAATTTTCTTGAGTGTTTTCTATGAACTTGTCAGGTACTTAACGTTGCAATCACCATATGTTCTATGCTATTCCTTACATGTTCAAAAATAAATAAAAAAAGAATAAAATAACAATCATTAAAGAATACAATCAAAATGTATATAGGATACAAGTTCACATTGAGGGATAGTCCTCCACCACACAGATGCTGATCAAGCAGGCAAGTGTACCAAACATATCAGGTAGGTCACAATTGTTCGATATAGCATGCCCTGGAAGCATCTTGACATGATGAATGTAAAACTTAACCAGAAACAGGGACTTGAAGCAACCAACATCTCACATTTTGGACAACTCATCATTGGCTGCTATGTAACGTGAAAATGAGCTACAATTGCATCAAATAACTGCTAAACCAAAAGAATGCTCAATGGATAAAAGGTTCCCAAACTTGAAAACACCTCAGTAAATGCCCATACATCTCATTTGAGTGTAGGACTCCAAGTAGGTTCTCCCTCAAGAGCAGGACTTGGAGCTATATCTACACCTCACACTGGGCAAATCATCATAGGTTGCTGAAAAATAAATAAATGTCATTCCCTCACAATCTCTGTTCTGCACAGATGAAAGAAATACTGAACTGAAATGCAAAGAAATAAATAAAACACTAGTTCATACATTTACACTTTGCCTACAAAATACTTTGAGCAACAGCTCGAACAGACGCACACTAGGCTACGGGAACAACAATTCATTTGAGAATAAATATGCGATTGATCCAACTCTCCCTTTGAGCGATGTGCCCCCGGATCCACCCTTCCTTTTGAAAACTGAGAGAAGCGCCGCAGAGGATCCATTCCACATGCTGGACACCCCAGCCGCCGTAGCCGCCATTGAACAGGGACGCGGCGGCTGTACAGGGCACACTGAGAGGGCGCAACGTCAGGTGCAACGGGCAGGATACGGGTGAGACAGCGGGAGCGAGGCAGGCAAGACCGCTTGCTGGAGCGAGAGGATGCGCGCAGGGGGTGGAAATTGACGTAGGCGCGCGGCGCGCGAGGGAGCAGAATCTGGCGGCGCTTGCGCTGGAGGAGGGAGTTGGCTAGGGAGATTCGCTCGGCCAAGATCGCTAGGGAGCCATGGAAGATGCCGAGTGAGATGGAGAGGAGAGGAAGATGGCGATCTGTTGGAACGCATTTTCAGCCGTGATTTCATTTTTTACCGAACCAAAACCAGGTAGCGAGCCTGTTGGAGTTGATCTAATGTACCATATTCTTTATGTGCCATTTGGAAGAAGCAAAGCTTTGAATAACATTGAACCATTGAGTCAATCTTGCTCAGCAGTTGAACGGCACGGCATTTACTCAATTATTCACGCCACTCGTTTGCTAAAATTGTACTCAAGAGGCAAATAGAACCGTCCACGAGCTCGTCTGTCTGTGGCTGCACCATAATGCACCATGTTCAGAAAAAACGTGTGACAATACAATATAAGAGTGAGGAGGTCGAATCAACAGGGTCTCATTGCTACATCCCTATGGTAAGAAGCTAAAGGAACGATGCCTCAGATAACCAATCACGAAAACTTCATTTCGTATGTTATTGCAAGCTTATCATTTACATTTTTGTCCACATATTTCCAGAAGAAAGAGATGCATAGGGCTGCGGAGGTGACCGGATCTAACATTTTTTAGGATAGCCAGACACTTTTTGTAAGTCCTCATTTCATTTTATCTCATCTTGCACATTGGATACACTTCAGGCAATCTTAGTACATAATGAAAATCTTAGTTGACACTCTTTATTTGCCAGGCTGATGTCGACCACGAAGTTGTTTCTGAAGTTGTGCAATCTGGTACAGTTGTTAAAGTTGTGGGCATCAAGTCACCCTCCAAGGAGTGCTCCAACCATTTACAAGAGCTTCGGGCTGAAGTTCTGACGACTAAAGAAGCCCATAAAGCACTTCGACGACTGATGGATAAGCAACAGCAAGAGTTGGCAACGTTGAAGAAGGAGGCACACGAAGCAGATGCAGCAATGAAATCTCAGTCTGATGAGATTAATTGTTTGAGGAAGCAAACTGAAACTGACAATGCCCGCCTGGGGGAACTGCTGAAGCTCCATCACTTGCGGCATCCTGGACAAACTGTACACTAAAATCTTAAGTATACTCTCCTTACCCTTTGGTCGTGCAATGGATGTAGTTTTGTTTGTTAGTTGTTATTTGGGCCCAGACTCGCCGCACATGTTTATGAACCGTCAAGAAGAAGCTTGTATATATATTCTGTCATCTATGTAATTTCTATTCCAATTTAAATGAGTTTGGGATCTTAATTGGACAAAGAAATAAGTCAGCAAAATGGGAACCCGTCCCATCTACTGTATGAATGGAAACCAATTACATCTATGGGCTATAAACACGACGGCCCAATAATACGTTGGGCTTCCTCCGGGCTCTATTTGGACCGTGCAACAATCTGTGACGAAATGCGCACTGACATGTGGGCCCGACCCAGCCAGCCCACGAACAAACAATAACAAAACGGCCCACTTTGTGGTGGGACCCACCTTCACTATTGGGCTTGGAAGTGGGCCACAACTATCTCCTCGCCCACGAGCTACGACGAAAAGGCCCAACAAAACACGGGCCATTGATTTCCGAAACCCAGCTGAAATTGGGCCGTAAGTGGGCTAAATCACGATTTATGACGAAAATAGGTGATCCATGTCAGCAGCCACGTCGGATCGCCATCCGACGTGGCCAGTAGCTATGTTCGGCTCAGTTTATGACAAATGAAGAATCGTCACCATCATATGGTCTGCGTCTAAAAAAGGTCATAAATCACGACTGCCCACGTTCGACTGCTGACGAACCCTAAAAGGTTATAATTCGCGATTTATAACGAAATTTTCGTCACTAGCAGCGATCGATGACACTTAATTTCTTTATAAATCAGCAGATCTGTTCTAGTGCTATTTGAGTCCAAGAATAACCGATCCTACGCGTCTGACGAAGAAAGAACAGTTCGGAAAGCAACAGGACAATTATATGTCCTCACAGTACCTGAAAACAGAGTTTTGCCTACGGGGATTATGCTCCTATTGGTCACAAACACGTAAACCACGGCTCATAGGCCAGCCAATCCCACATCTGGCGGCAGGAAGGATGATGTTTGTTGTATGTTTTGAACTTTGACGTACCAACCGTACTAGGTATATATTAATTCGTAGGTGTTGACAGCTTTGGATCGGCCCTAACAAAATCCACACGATCCTGGCTCCACTTGTTTACTGCTGGATCGATGGCACTTCGTACAAGCACTAAGTCCCAAGGTGATGGCTGGAGCCTCAGAACGTTCGACCTCCATTTGTCTTACTTAGCACAATAGAGATTTTTATTAAAAACAAAGCATAAGTATCAGTTCACACGCCAGACTGCCGCCGAGCAATCCTTTTTCTTCTTTCTTTTTTTTTTATTCGCGCCTAATGTCATTATCACAATTCTATCGATCAACTCCCAGACATGAGTCGTCAAATATGAATATTTTGATTTTATTGTTTCCACTTCATCTTTCAGGTTTGTTTTTTTGGGACCAGGTCAGTTGCCTTGTACGAGACCTCATCACGAATATTAGTTAGCCAGCGCCTGGAGCTACAATGTTGATATCCAACGAATTGGCTTGCGGCGTCATATCCTAAGGCCGTCCGGCACTACGCGCGCTCGCCGCCAAGTTTGGACCTTGATCGGGAGCTGTATTCGAGGCCCGCGATTTTATCAAAGCCATCGCCACGCCTTGGCCTGCGATTCTTGGCCCCCTGCCTGCATGGATGACTTCTCCTTCTCCCGCTCCGGCACGCATCCGCAGCGCCGGAGCCCGTTCCCCACCCCGGAAAACTCGACCTCCTTCGCTGCCGGCCCACGCCGCGGCGCACGTCGCCGCGGTGGAGATGACATGTCGTGGCAGAGCTCCGTGTCCTGGCAGCCGGACACGTCGTGGGCGCAGCCGCACGGTCTCGGCGCCGCCGTGGGGCCATGGGCGCCGGCGGCGAACGACGGCGCTTCGCGGCGCGGGCCGGCCCTGTTCCGCCGCACGGCGAGGGACTACTACCTGTCGAGACGGTCCAGCCGTATCTACCGCGACCGGCCGTCGGCCATGCTCCAGTCCCGCGCCGGCAAGCGTCTGGAGCTGCAGAGCGTCGTGACGGATGCGAGCCGCGCCATCGTTGTGGCACCCAACGCTTCTTTCGCCAGCAACGACGACATCCCCAGCACGGGTGACAAGGCCATGGTGAAGGTGAAGTACAGCGACACGTACAACAACAACGCCATGTCGCGGGAGGTCTCCTTCTCGCGCGACAACCACGACCAGCTCTACGTCGCTCCGGCACGGCGGGACGCGCCCAGCTTCGGTTACGACATCAGCGTCGCTTCCCACAGCAAGAGCCACTACTATGATGATGACGACGGTGGTGGAGACTACGACTACGACGACGATGTGGATGACGACGAGCTCGAGGTGAGGGTCGGGAAGCCGGTCAGCATCGCCGGTCTGTTCAAGTATTCCACGCCTCTGGACATCGTCCTCCTCGTGCTCGGGTGCATCGGTGCCATGATAAACGGCGGCTCGCTGCCGTGGTACTCCTACCTGTTCGGGAACTTCGTCAACAAGATTGTCAACTCCGACAAGGGACAGATGATGAAAGACGTCAAGCAGATCAGCTTGTACATGGTGATTCTTGCGGCTGTTGTTGTCATAGGAGCTTATCTGGGTAAGCTGACGCCTGTTTTCGTTTTGACAGCTGATGGCTTTTTCTTGTAGTAGTATTGATTCTGTATGTATGGATGCAGAAATTACATGTTGGAGGATCATTGGTGAGAGATCCGCGCTGCGGATACGACGAGAGTACCTGAAGGCGGTGCTGAGGCAGGAAATTGGGTTCTTTGATACGGAAGTGAGCACGGGCGAGGTGATGCAGAGCATCTCGGGTGATGTCGCTCAAATCCAGGAAGTCATGGGTGAGAAGGTATACGTTACCTATTGCAGACAAATGATTCTGAATGAGTAGTCCTAGCTAGGTACTGATGAACTGAACCAAATGTTCTGTTTTGGTTGTAATCAAAGATGGCGGGCTTTGTGCATCACGTCTTCACCTTCATCTTCGGCTACGCGGTTGGCTTCGTTAAATCGTGGAAGATTGCTCTCGCTGTTTTCGCCGTGACGCCGGTTATGATGTCCTGCGGCATCGCGTACAAGGCCATCTACGGTGGCCTCACCGCAAAGGAAGAGGTCAGCAACTCACTGTCTCAACTCAACACAACAATTATTTTCCTCATTTCTGTAAGCAATAATGGACTAGGCTAAAATCAGCCAATGTGTTTTTTTCTTTCTATGATGATCGATTAGGCATCATACCAACGTGCTGGTAGCGTCGCCCAGCAGGCAATCAGCTCGATCCGAACCGTCCTGTCCTTCGTCATGGAGGACCGGCTGACTGACAAGTACGCCGAGTTGCTGAACAAGGCGTCGCCAATCGGCATAAAAATGGGCTTTGCCAAGGGCGCCGGCATGGGGGTAATCTACTTAGTGACCTACTCCCAGTGGGCGCTCGCGTTGTGGTACGGCTCGGAGCTCGTCGCCAGGGGCGAGATCAAAGGGGGCGACGCCATCGCCTGCTTCTTCGGCGTCATGGTCGGAGGAAGGCACGTACAAGAACCTTTCACGGCGGCTATATATGCGTCTTCACCACAAGAAATGCTACTTTTGCTAATGCTTGGAATTTGGCAATTAATGGCAGGGGTTTGGCGCTGTCACTGTCGTACTACGCTCAGTTCGCGCTGGGGACGGTGGCGGCTGGGCGAGTGTTCGAGATCATCGATCGGGTGCCGGAGATCGACCCGTACGGTGGCGAGGGGCGGAAGCTGTCGTCGGTTAGTGGCCGGATCGAGTTCAAGGACGTGGAGTTTGCGTACCCGGCGCGGCCGGACGCGATGATCCTGTACAACCTGAACCTGACCATCCCGCGGCCAAGATGGTGGCGCTCGTGGGCGTCAGCGGAGGGGGCAAGTCCACCATGTTCGCGCTCATCGAGAGGTTCTACGACCCAACGCGAGGTGACGCACCGGCCGGAACACGTCATCAGAGATTCAGTTTAGGAAACAGAGTGTGCCTCACAAAGCTCTGTTTTTTTTTTTTTGTGTGTGTGTGTGTGTGTGTGTGCAGGGTCGATCACGTTGGACGGGCAGGATCTGGGGTCGCTGAATCTCAAGTGGCTGCGCTCGCAGATCGGCTTAGTTGGGCAGGAACCCATCCTGTTCGCCACCTCCATCATCGAGAACGTGATGATGGGGAAGGAGAACGCGACGAGGTCAGAGGCCGTTGTGGCCTGCACCAAGGCGAATGCTCACACCTTCGTTCTCGGCCTTCCCGAGGGATACGACACGCAGGTGAGCCACGATCTGAATACTCACCATGTACCCTCCTGGAACCATCTGCTTTGACATTACCGATGTTGGTCAGGTTGGCGACCGTGGGACCCAGCTGTCGGGAGGCCAGAAGCAGCGCATCGCACTCGCGCGCGCCATCATCCGGGACCCGCGCATCCTGCTGCTGGACGAGCCCACCAGCGCGCTCGACGCCGAGTCCGAGGCCGTGGTTCAGCAGTCTATCGACCGCCTCGCCGTGGGCCGCACCGTGGTCGTCATCGCCCACCGTCTCGCCACGGTCCGCAACGCCGACACCATTGCCGTGCTAGACCGCGGGGCCGTCGTGGAGTCCGGCAACCACGCCGACCTCATGGCCCGTGGCGGCGCCTACGCTTCCCTTGTGAAGCTTGCGTCATCGGACAGCGGCAGGCCCGACAACTCCGGCGAGCCAGCTGGTGCGGCGATGTACAACAGCTTCACGGACGATTCGGGCTACGACATGTCTGCTATGTCCAAGTCAAGGTACGGTGGGTTTGCCACGATCCAAGAGGAGGCGGAGCAGAAGGACAAGAAGAAGAAGGACGTCAAGGTCAGAGTGTCCGAGATATGGCAGCTGCAGCGTCGGGAAGGGCCCCTGCTGATCCTGGGATTCCTGATGGGCATCCACGCCGGCGCGGTGTTCTCCGTGTTCCCGCTGCTGCTGGGCCAGGCCGTGGAGGTGTACTTCGACGCCGACCCGTCCAAGATGAAGCGGCAGGTGGGGTACCTGGCGACGGCCGTGGTTGGGCTGGGCGTGGCCTGCATCCTCACCATGACGGGGCAGCAGGGCCTGTGCGGGTGGGCGGGCGCGCGGCTCACCATGCGCGTCCGCGACCGCCTCTTCCGCGCCATCACGCGGCAGGAGCCCGCGTGGTTCGACGACGAGGACAACGCGATGGGCGTTCTTGTGACGCGGCTCGCGCGCGACGCCATCGCGTTCCGGTCCATGTTCGGCGACCGCTACGCAGTGCTCCTCATGGCCGTGGGCTCCGCCGGCGTGGGCCTCGGCATCTGCTTCGCGCTGGACTGGAGGCTCACGCTCGTCGCCATGGGCTGCACGCCGCTCACGCTCGGCGCCAGCTACCTCAACCTGCTCGTCAACGTCGGCCCCAAGTCGGACGACGGCGCGTACGCGCGGGCCAGCAGCATCGCCGCCGGCGCCGTGTCCAACGTGCGCACGGTGGCCGCGCTGTGCGCCCAGGGCAACATCGTCGGCACGTTCAACCGGGCACTGGACGGCCCCATAACCAAGGCTCGGCGGAGGTCGCAATACATGGGCGTCGTCCTCGGGCTCTCACAAGGCGCCATGTACGGCGCCTACACGGTGACGCTCTGGGCCGGCGCGTTGTTCATAAACAAAGGCATGTCCTCGTTCGGCGACGTGTCCAAGATCTTCCTCATCCTTGTCCTCAGCTCCTTCTCCGTTGGGCAACTGGCTGGACTCGCCCCCGACACGTCCGGCGCGCCGGTGGCCATCGCCGGCATACAATCCATACTGAAGCGCCGGCCGGCGATCAACGAGGAGGGGACCAAGCGGCGAACCATCAAGGAAGGGAGACCCCTCGACGTCGAGCTCAAGAAAGTGACATTCGCGTACCCGTCGCGCCCCAACCTGACGGTGCTGAATGAATTCACGATGCGGGTGAAGGCAGGGAGCACGGTCGCGGTGATCGGTCCGAGCGGGAGCGGCAAGTCTACGGTGGTGTGGCTGGTGCAGCGGTTCTACGACCCGGTCGCCGGGAAGGTTACGGTCGGCGGCGTGGATGTGAGGGAGCTGGACCTCAAGTGGCTTAGAGGGGAGTGCGCCATGGTGGGTCAGGAGCCGGCTCTGTTCAGTGGCTCCATCAGGGAAAACATTGGCTTCGGCAACCCAAAGGCTTCATGGGCAGAAATTGAAGAGGCTGCCAAGGAGGCCAACATCCACAAGTTCATTTCTGGCCTTCCCCAAGGCTACGATACTCAGGTAAGCCATTTCAAGAATAAGTTGCTAGAAACGTACAGAGCATTCAAATGCCAACTTATTTTGCACATATGTGTATTTATTAAGTACCATTGCTTGTTTTGAGCAGGTCGGGGAGAGTGGTGTCCAGTTGTCTGGGGGTCAGAAGCAGAGGATTGCCATTGCACGAGCAATCGTTAAGCAGTCCCGGATACTACTTCTGGACGAGGCCAGCAGCGCGCTGGACCTCGAGTCTGAGAAGCACGTGCAGGAAGCCCTGAAGAAGGTCTCTCAGCGTGCAACGACCATCATGGTGGCGCACCGCCTCTCGACGGTGCGTGAGGCCGACCGCATTGCCGTGGTGAGCAACGGGAGGATAGTTGAGTTCGGCAGCCATGACGTGCTTCTAGCGAACCATCGCGATGGCTTGTACGCAGCGATGGTCAAGGCGGAGGTGGAGGCGCAGGCATTCGCGTAGAAGATCACCCATACTGCAATGTATAAGCACTTCCTTGAGGAGAAGTAATTAATTAGGAAGTTTGATTACATTTACATGTCAATTGGATTATTCAAATGCTACCGTGACCATCAAATAAATAAATGTGCAGAAGCACGTAGATCGACTAGAATTTTCTTGTCACACCCAGTTTTAAGGACAAAACTGAATGCATAATTATATGTGTGCCAGGATCAAGTTCCACACATATAGAGACAATAGTGAAATAAACAGTATAACCAGTGTCATTATTACATCGTCTCATCGTAGCATTATTACAATATCCGAATATAAATGTCTCATAAGACTAAATAACTCGACAGCGGAAGACACCCAAACGCACAGGCAGTCGACTGGGAGACAGCACGCCTAGTATTCCTCGTCGAAGTACTCCATGGCGTCTTCATCTTTTGAGCAGCATTTCAATGTAGAGTGGGGAATAGCAAGTGTGAGTACATGTTTTACTCCGCAAGTGGGGGAAAAATATGACATGCAAGCTTAATAGAAGAAAGGCTATAACATGGTTCATTTGCATAAATACCAACTATAACATAAGACACATTTTATAAAGCAACCTATATTACTAGGTGTGTTGAGACTGCCTATCAATTAAATTAAGTAAATTAAACCAAACTCTACACAGGAGACAGTCCACAGAGGACAACGGTTCACACAGGACTGTGAGGGAAAAGATCACCAAGATTCATGTGATTCACCCAGAAACCACCCAACCAACCAGCACCCACTAATCATGTGAGATGGCCATGCCGCTCGTAACCGTGAGCACGGCTTTCATGAAAGTTTTACACTCTGCAGAGGTGGCACCACTTTACCCACAAGATAGAGATTCCCGTAGAGCCATTCCACTTCCGAGGTAGATGACCGGGGTTTCTCTACTAGCCTTTACAAAGAATGCTCCCAACAATGTAACTTGCTCATTAAGGTTCCACAGCCGTACATAAGTGTTGGTTCACAGAAACCCACAGTTCACACAGGACCATGACTCAAGAGCCAACACCCCAGCTGCCCCCTCTGATGCCAGGCGGTTCCCAGGACCACGAAGCATCCATTCCCCGCTCTACCAATAGCGAGCACAAAGTTAAGATCACCCTAATTATTTAGCTAGCCTACCCATTATCAGTCTTGTGATGGCACTGTTGTCATGGTTACATGCTCCACGAACCGGTCCTTAGCTGATCCGAGCAAGAACTATTCACAAACCAATTATTTACAGAGAACCATCCAGACCATCCCCTTGCTCAGACCCTAACTTTCCAAGTTGCTAAACGAATTAGCAGGTTAACACTTAGTCAAAGTATGCCATTAGTCAAGATTAACATGATAAGGTGATTAACTCCAACAGCAAAGCTAAGCAAAAGCTACCCAAAGACAACCACCATAAGCTAGGGCGACAAGGTGTAAGCTTCATGACCATTGGAGCTAGGGAAACCCCAAGGTATGAATGTTTTGGTGATAGGATGAGAACCATGAATGTGACTAACACTCTTTGTGAGATCCTATAGGTCACATATAAAGAAAGCTCCGTCCGTTGGTGGTGAACGCCAACACACCATGAACTTATTCACAAGGATGATTGGTTGCCTTCATCTACACAAGAACGGACTTGATGGAGTCGCGGAGAAGACATGGATCAAGGCTAAGGACATGCTAGATCCAAGCGGGTGTTGCTTGGTTAGATGTTCTTGAGTCCATAGGAAAAACCGGACTATCAAGAGGGTTCGAGGTGGTTCTCTTAGTACACACTAGTTATAGAGATCATTGGATGCATGGTGAGTCTCTCAGGGGCTAGGGTGGCAGAAGAGAGTTGGAGGAACCAAAAAGATCAAGTGTTGAAGAAGAAGATCAAGAAGAAGATCGAAGCTGCGAAGGCAGAGGAGACCGGACAGTACGGTCATAGAGACCGTACAATACGGTCTACAGAGGAGTTCCAGACAGAAGAGCTTAAGTTTCTGGAAGTTGGAGAAACAGAGACCGGACAGTTGACCGGACAGTACGGTCCTAGGGACCGGACAGTACGGTCTCTATTGAAGTGATCCAGACAGAGAAGCTGAAGTTTCTGGAAGTTGAAGAATGAAGACCGGACAATTGACAGGATGGTACGGTCATGGAGACCGTACAATACGGTCTTACAGGAGAAGAGCAACAGAGAAGGAGAAGTTTCTGTTGGCTGAAGAAGAAGTGGAGACCGGACAATACGGTCCTAGGGACCGTACAATACGGTCTGGTTTGAGATGATGAACAGCACTCCCCGGACGCCAGTCTGGTAGAGACCGGACAATACGGTCAGATGGAGACCGGACAATACGGTCCTATTGTACAGTCCTTACGCAGACTGGGTACTTTTGGACAACGGCTAGTTTGAGGTTGGAGGCCTATATATAGTCGGTTGTTTACCTCTTTGAGGTGCTCTTGGACCCAGGAAAGAGGGGAGGTGCTGCCAAGAAGCCAAGAGGGAGATGTGTGAAGCACTTGAGAGGGATTTGGAGTGATCCTAGTGCTTGAGAGAGTAGCAAGTTGCATCCTTTGATCTCTAGGCTAGTGTGGGCTTGAGAGAGTCATCTAGGGCTGTTACTCTTGGTCTATGGCAAGGCCTAGACCGGTTAGGCGTCGGTGTTGAGCTGTCTAAGGAGATTGTGGAAGTCGACACAAGTTTGTACACGGTCTTGGAGCTTCCGTGCGAAAGAAGCATCACTAGTGGAGCGCCCTTTGGCACGCATCAAGTGCGGAGCCTTACCTCCGGAAGAGTACCCGGGATCGAGCCCGGCGGGACGTGCCCGCGACTTCACTCGGAGGGTGAAGTGTGCTCTAGGAGGGATCGCCATCGAGCGGAGGGACGGGGTCGAGACTCCGGCGGGAGTGACCCAACGTGGAGTAGGGGAAGGCGCCATCCTTCCGAGACCACGGGAAAACATCATGAGCATTCTCTATCCCTTCTCCTTTACTACTCGCATTTACTTATCGCACTTCATATGATTGCTTGTAGTATTTGAGTTGTGCTCTTACCTTGCTTGTGTATTTACCTTGGTACCTACTAGCTTCACTAGGTTTGCTTGATTGCCTTGCTCGTGTGCTTACTTGTTATAGCCTATCTAATAGCTCTAAGGACTCTACTTAGTGTGTCTAGTATCTTGGTTGCCTTTGTCTCTAGTTATCTTGTTCCTTGCCTTGCCTAGCTTAAGTCTTCCGCTATATATCTATCTTGTGCTAGGTTGCTAGTGTGGTGTGATTGCGTTATCTATATGCACTAGCTATATAGGTTAAGGATACTCCTTAGTGTGCTTTACCTTGTTACTAGAACTACTCGCTAGGAGTCGTTTGGGTGTAAGTGCTTGGAAATAGATTCTAGAGTGCACCGATTCACCCCCCCTCTCGGTCACACGATCCTTACAAGTGGTATCAGAGCCAAGTGCTCATTATTAGGGCTTTACCGCCTTGAGTCGTGACCGGGATTGCGTGTGGGAAAATGGAGTCCACTCATGATGACGTTTCTAACACTTCCATCGCCTCTACCTTGATTGAGCCTTATGATTGTGTGCTTAATGATATTTCTTACTATGGTGTGCGTGATGAGTATGATGAGCTTGTTTTGAATGATAATGAGGATATCACTAACTTCGCATCTCGCTTGTATGTTCTTGCTAGAAACTCATGTCACGAGGCTATCCATCTATTATGCACAAACATGTTGTGAAGAAGCTTATCCGATCTCTACCACTCTCGCGTTTTGGTATTCTTGCTTTTGCTCGAGTGGATGAGTTTGTGAACATGCCCTATGATGAGGTGGTTGCTATTCTCTCCTCCCTTGAGGAGGATATCAAGAAGGGCAAGGATATCTCTCATGCAAGTGAAGATCAACACATTGAAGCTCAACCTCTACCTCAAGCTCAATCATCATCTCGTGTTGGTGAAGGTTCTTCTTCTCGGGATCAAGAGGATGGATATCTCAAGCTATGTGATGAGTTGGACCACATCTCTATGGAGCCGAATGAAGATCTTGTTGAGTTTGCTCTTCGGATGGATTCACTCATAAAGAGGATAAATGAGAACAAGCTTTGGATAGTCACTAAGGGTCAAGGTCTTAGAAGGTTTCTTGATGCTCTCCCGAAGGACAAGTATGGTGATCACATTGAGTTTGAGAGCTTTGAGCTTGAGTCATATTCAATTGAGCAAGTCATTGAGATCGTCACAAGAAGAAGGGCTCGCTCTTCGCTCTCTAACACATTCAAGACCCCAAGTGATGATGAGGAAGAAGAAGAAGATGATAGAGTTCCCGTCTTCTATTGTGATGATGACTATTCAAGTGCTAGTGATGATGAGCCGGAGCCTATCAAGGAATATCACATGAAGAGAGAAATCTTGCCATCCCTCTTTGAAGAATACTACATCTTGTATGAGCCGGATCTTGCCGATCGGCCTCACTATCACCTCTTCGACATGTATGATGTGTTCTATAGGGAAGATGGAGAGTCTTGGCTTGATTGTTGGAAGAGATTTCTTGTGTTGGTGGCTAGAGTGAACTCTTTTGAAGGTGAAGACAAGATTAGTGATGAGCATGCTGTTCACACGGTGATCTCTATGCTACCATACAATAGGAAGGTCCACATTCTAAATGATCTCAATGATGATATTAGTGGTATGGCTCTCAAGGACATGATCTTGATGGCACTATCCTATGAGAATCAAATCTACAACATTCTTGAGTACTTCAATGCTAGTGGAGAAGTGGAGAGGTTTCAAGGTCTTCAACTTGGAACTCATGTCATACACATGGGTGTTGATCGGACCATGTGGAGACACAATGGAGTCACCAAGGCAATGATTGACGCCTTGGATGCATTGGACTTGGACTTTCTCAATGGAGTTCCTATGGCCTACATCAAGAGCAAGCAAGAGGTAAATGATATGTCAATTGATTCTCATGATACTAACACTCCTCTTTGCTTGATGGCTACTTCCAAGGTGAACTACAAGATTGGCGGCAAACATTGGGTGTTGGATAGTGGATGCACTCAACATATGACCGGTACTTCATCCATCTTCACCAACTTGGAAGAAAATGAAGATCATGACAAGGTCACATTTGGGGACAACTCCAAGCACAAGGTGAGAGGTCTTGGTAAGGTGGCTATCTCAAATGACCTCTCTATCTCTAATGTATTGCTTGTTGAGTCCCTAAACTTCAATCTTCTATCCGTTGCTCAAATATGTGATCTTGGTTTTTCTTGTAACTTTGATGCTAATGGGGTGGTTCTTCATAATGATGCTATGGGTCTCACTATCAAGGGCTTTCGTCATAATAATCTATATGTTGTTGATTTTGAGACTAACATTGTTGCCCCTAGCACTTGTCTCTTCACTAAGTCCGCTCTAGGTTGGCTATGGCATCGGAGGCTTGCTCACATTGGTATGGGTCAACTCAAGCGTGTAATGAAGAACAAGCTAGTGAGAGGAGTCAAGGATGTCACCTTTGAGAAGGACAAGCTATGTAGTGCATGCCAAGCCGGAAAGCAAGTGGCTTCACCTCATCCATCCAAGAATTTCTTGTCAACTTCAAGACCTCTCGAGCTCTTACACATTGATCTCTTCGGGCCTACAACTTATGTGAGCATTGGCGGGAATCTCTATTGCTTGGTGGTAGTGGACGACTACTCAAGATATACTTGGGTATTCTTTCTTGAGAACAAGGCACAAGCAATTGGGATATTCAAGAAGTTTGCTAGAAGAGTGCAAAATGAGTATGGGCATCGCATCAAGAAGATTCGGAGTGATAATGGGACGGAGTTCAAAAACTCTATCATTGAAGACTATTGTGATGAGATTGGCATAAAGCATGAGTTCTCGGCTACATACACTCCTCAACAAAATGGTGTTGTTGAGAGGAAGAACAAGACACTTATCACTCTTGCTCGTGCTATGCTTGATGAGTACAACACTCCGGAGAAGTTTTGGGCGGAAGCTATCAACACCGCATGCTACACCTCTAACCGGATCTATCCTCACAAGTTGCTAAACAAGACTCCATATGAAGTGATTGTTGGGAGAAGACCGAATGTCGCCTACTTCCGAGTGTTTGGTTGCAAGTGCTATATCTACAAGAAGAGGGAAAGACTTGGCAAGTTCGAGAAGAGGACCGATGTGGGCATTCTTGTCGGTTACTCGGGCTCGGCTAAGGCTTATCGGGTTTACAACACCTCTACCGGCTTTGTTGAAGAAACTTATGATGTGCAATTTGATGAATCTCACGGGTCTCAAGAAGACCCTCCTTCTTCTCATATTGTAGGTGATGAACCCGTGGAGGAAGCTTTGGAGAACATGCCCATTGGTGAAGTTATTCCTCGTGAAGATGAACCTCCGACACCTCCTCCAACAACTTCATCAAATGGAGCTTCTACGAGTACATCTCAAGTAAATCCAAGCTCTCCCTCAAGTGAACAACATCAAGCACCTTCAAGCGAACCGCAACAAGCATCTTCGAGTCAAGCTACTCCAAGCGAACCGCAACAAGCATCTTCGAGTCAAGCTACTCCAAATGAACCGCAACAAGCGCCATCAAGTCTACCTCATGCATCTACGAGCCAAGCTTCACCGAGCAATCAAGAACAAGCACAATCTACTTCAACTCAAGATGATGGCTCGGGTTCACCTCTTCGACAACAAGACACTCACATCTCAAGGGAGCAAGCCGCAAGAGACGCGCAAGACACTTCGCCGGCCCCTCCTCCTCCTCGACAAGAACCTTCAAGGAAGCACAAACCCATTGCTCGAGATCATTCACGTGATCTCATCATTGGGAGTCCTTCTCAAGGGTTAAAGACTAGGAGAAGTCAATATAAGCCAAATTATGTTGATGAAGCTAACATTGTTGAGAACTTCTCTTTTGTCTCTACCCTAGAGCCGAAGACGATCGAGGAAGCCTTGAAAGACCACAAGTGGGTGCTATCCATGCAAGAGGAGCTCAACAACTTCAAGAGGAATGATGTTTGGAAGTTGGTGAAGCGGCCCAAGCGATCCAATGTCATTGGCGCTAAGTGGGTCTTCAAGAACAAGCAAGATGAGAAGGGAGCAATCGTGAGGAACAAGGCAAGACTTGTGGCGAAGGGCTACTCTCAAGTTGAAGGCGTCGATTTCGACGAGACTTTCGCCCCCGTCGCTCGTCTTGAGGCTATAAGAACACTTCTTGCTTATGCTTCTCATTTTGATTTTAAACTTCACCAAATGGATGTGAAAAGTGCATTTCTCAATGGACTAATCAATGAAGAAGTTTATGTAGAGCAACCTCCCGGCTTCGAGGACCCCGAGCATCCGGACCATGTGTACAAGCTTAAGAAGGCTCTCTACGGACTCAAACAAGCACCAAGAGCATGGTATGAACGACTTCGAGATCATCTCATCACCAAGGGCTACAAGATCGGTAGTATCGACAACACTCTCTTTACTAAGCATGTTGGTGATGATCTCTTTGTTTGTCAAATCTATGTTGATGATATCATCTATGGCTCCACTAACGAAATCTATAATGATGAGTTCCGTGCTCTTATGAAGAAAGAGTTTGAGATGTCCATGATAGGTGAACTTCATGTCTTCCTCGGTTTTCAAGTCAAGCAAATGAAGGAGGGCACGTTCATCTACCAAGAGAAGTACACTCGGGATCTTCTTAAGAGATTCGGCATGGAAGACTCCAAGTCCTACGACACACCTATGGCTACAAGTGTCCCTCTTGATGTGGATGTAAAAGGTATACCGGTGGATCCTAAACTCTATCGTTCTATGATTGGTTCACTTCTTTACCTTACCGCATCTAGACCGGATATCATGTTTAGTGTGTGCCTTTGTGCTCGTTATCAAGCTAACCCCAAGGAGTCCCATATGAGTGCCGTGAAAAGAATTCTTAGGTATGTCAAGAGCACTCCTACAATGGGCCTATGGTATCCAAAAGGCTCGGACTTTGGACTTGTTGGCTATGCGGACTCGGACTTCGCCGGATGCAAAGTGAGTAGAAAGAGTACCTCCGGTGGATGCCAATTTCTTGGACAATCACTCATCTCATGGAGTTCCAAGAAACAAAATTGTGTGGCTATCTCTACGGCGGAGGCGGAATATTTGGTGGCCGGTGCTTGTTGTGCTCAACTCCTATACATGAAGCAAACCCTATTGGACTATGGATTATCTTATGGGCAAGTACCTCTCTATTGTGATAGCGAAAGTGCTATCAATATGGCTCTCAACAAGGGTGATCACGGCCATGCCAAGCACATTGAAGTCAAGCATCACTTCATTCGGGATCATGTGGCCAAGAAGGATATTGAATTGATTGGTGTTCGGACTCATGAACAATTGGCGGACATCTTCACCAAGCCACTTGACAAGAAGACCTTTTGTAAGCTCCGGGGAGAACTCAATGTTCTCGACCTCTCCGACTTCACTTGATATCCTTGAGCTTACATATGTATATATGTATATATACTTTGCTTGTTTTTGTTTGTGTTGTTGTTTTTGTGTGTTCTTCTTGTTTTGTAGGACCGACGACTAACCTTCTTGAGATAGCAATGAGCATGGGTTAAGCTTGGGATTGGTGGAACTTGGCTCCCGAGGCTTTGAAGAATGGCTCGTTGTGATCAAGCTCATGAAGGGCTCAAACTTGTTGTTGGTAACTTCGCTCTTAGCTTTCTCTTGTTTTACCCTTATAGCATCATGCATTGTACACTTATCATTCCTTGCATTCGCATCATGCATCTTGCATAAGTGTCTCGGCGCCGAGCACCCATCTAGGGGGAGTTGCTTATTCACAATATGAGTATATGACCTCCTATGATGAATTTATAGCAATGCTATATGAGCTTCATGCCCATTGAACCAAGATTTTTGAGCTCCAAGGTTAAATCCACTTGCGCGGCTCAAAGTCTATGGGTTCATACATTTCCATCATCATCAACTAACCCCTATGTACTTCAAGACAATTTTTCTTTTGAGAATGTGTGTAGGGATAATTGTTGGGAGATGGAGAATCACGGATCAAGGGGGAGCTTCACGCCAAATCAAGTAACCCATTTTCCCACTCGTCTCATACATTTACACTAACCTTTTCTCCCTTGGAAGAATTTCTTTTTGGATGATAGATGCCAAAGGGGGAGAAGAGTTGGGCTAAATGATCGAGCAAGAATATGATGATCGAGCAAGAATATGGGGGAGAAGAGTTCGAGCGGAGAAGAATACGGGGAAGAAGAGTTCGGATTTACAATGAGTTGGAAGATGTCACCTCAAGGGGGAGTTTGTACAAGAGAAGATCAAGTGATCAAGACGATCGATCTTCGCACAATCTTGAGGTGATGAAGAAGAAGCAATGCCGTCTCAAGGGGGAGTGTGCGCGAATGAAGATCAAGTGATCAAGATGATCGATCTTCACACAATCTTGAGATTGGTGCACTTGTCAAGGGGGAGCGGAATTCTACAAAGTAGGTATGAAGGTAAACCCCTTGCAACCTTTGCTTGTCATAGCTCCATGTGCTTTCTTTCACTTGTGATATGAGTTTTTGCTCTAACTTGTGACTTCTTTTGAGCTATGACTTGCCTCGACCTAATCAACAAGGTAACTATCTCTCTATCATATACTTGTTGTTTAGTGTCTTGATCGAGTTGCGCTTTTATCTTGGCTTTTGTCATTGCATTCTTTATCTTCTCGATCATTTTTATCATGGTTGTCATCCATCACCAAAAAGGGGGAGATTGTAAGCTTCATGACCATTGGAGCTAGGGAAACCCCAAGGTATGAATGTTTTGGTGATAGGATGAGAACCATGAATGTGACTAACACTCTTTGTGAGATCCTATAGGTCACATATAAAGAAAGCTCCGTCCGTTGGTGGTGAACGCCAACACACCATGAACTTATTCACAAGGATGATTGGTTGCCTTCATCTACACAAGAACGGACTTGATGGAGTCGCGGAGAAGACATGGATCAAGGCTAAGGACATGCTAGATCCAAGCGGGTGTTGCTTGGTTAGATGTTAGCTTGAGTCCATAGGAAAAACCGGACTATCAAGAGGGTTCGAGGTGGTTCTCTTAGTACACACTAGTTATAGAGATCATTGGATGCATGGTGAGTCTCTCAGGGGCTAGGGTGGCAGAAGAGAGTTGGAGGAACCAAAAAGATCAAGTGTTGAAGAAGAAGATCAAGAAGAAGATCGAAGCTGCGAAGGCAGAGGAGACCGGACAGTACGGTCATAGAGACCGTACAATACGGTCTACAGAGGAGTTCCAGACAGAAGAGCTTAAGTTTCTGAAAGTTGGAGAAACAGAGACCGGACAGTTGACCGGACAGTACGGTCCTAGGGACCGGACAGTACGGTCTCTATTGAAGTGATCCAGACAGAGAAGCTGAAGTTTCTGGAAGTTGAAGAATGAAGACCGGACAATTGACAGGATGGTACGGTCATGGAGACCGTACAATACGGTCTTACAGGAGAAGAGCAACAGAGAAGGAGAAGTTTCTGTTGGCTGAAGAAGAAGTGGAGACCGGACAATACGGTCCTAGGGACCGTACAATACGGTCTGGTTTGAGATGATGAACAGCACTCCCCGGACGCCAGTCTGGTAGAGACCGGACAATACGGTCAGATGGAGACCGGACAATACGGTCCTATTGTACGGTCCTTACGCAGACTGGGTACTTTTGGACAACGGCTAGTTTGAGGTTGGAGGCCTATATATAGTCGGTTGTTTACCTCTTTGAGGTGCTCTTGGACCCAGGAAAGAGGGGAGGTGCTGCCAAGAAGCCAAGAGGGAGATGTGTGAAGCACTTGAGAGGGATTTGGAGTGATCCTAGTGCTTGAGAGAGTAGCAAGTTGCATCCTTTGATCTCTAGGCTAGTGTGGGCTTGAGAGAGTCATCTAGGGCTGTTACTCTTGGTCTATGGCAAGGCCTAGACCGGTTAGGCGTCGGTGTTGAGCTGTCCAAGGAGATTGTGGAAGTCGACACAAGTTTGTACACGGTCTTGGAGCTTCCCGTGCGAAAGAAGCATCACTAGTGGAGCGCCCTTTGGCACGCATCAAGTGCGGAGCCTTACCTCCGGAAGAGTACCCGGGATCGAGCCCGGCGGGACGTGCCCGCGACTTCACTCGGAGGGTGAAGTGTGCTCTAGGAGGGATCGCCATCGAGCGGAGGGACGGGGTCGAGACTCCGGCGGGAGTGACCCAACGTGGAGTAGGGGAAGGCGCCATCCTTCCGAGACCACGGGAAAACATCATGAGCATTCTCTATCCCTTCTCCTTTACTACTCGCATTTACTTATCGCACTTCATATGATTGCTTGTAGTACTTGAGTTGTGCTCTTACCTTGCTTGTGTATTTACCTTGGTACCTACTAGCTTCACTAGGTTTGCTTGATTGCCTTGCTCGTGTGCTTACTTGTTATAGCCTATCTAATAGCTCTAAGGACTCTACTTAGTGTGCCTAGTATCTTGGTTGCCTTTGTCTCTAGTTATCTTGTTCCTTGCCTTGCCTAGCTTAAGTCTTCCGCTATATATCTATCTTGTGCTAGGTTGCTAGTGTGGTGTGATTGCGTTATCTATATGCACTAGCTATATAGGTTAAGGATACTCCTTAGTGTGCTTTACCTTGTTACTAGAACTACTCGCTAGGAGTCGTTTGGGTGTAAGTGCTTGGAAATAGATTCTAGAGTGCACCGATTCACCCCCTCCCCCCCCTCTCGGTCACACGATCCTTACACAAGGAATGATATGAAACAGGTAAAGTAGACACATAGGATTCAATATTAAACAAGCATGCAAGTTTACAAATGACACATTTAAAACATAGGTTCAGAATGGTCAAGGACACTTGCCTGTATCCCCTGCTGCTGCTTGATCAAACTCTTGGTCTTGGAAGTTCTCAAACGGCTCCTCTTCTAAATACGGTAACATGCAAAGTACACATACACAAACAATAAGAAACAGTACCAAACAGTATCAAAATACTACAAGAACTGTACTAAAAGCTAGAGCTCGTTCCTACGATCGCGTGAGCGCAAGAATCGCTTAAAACGGAGTTAGGAGTAAAAAGTTATAAGCATTTGAAGTTAGAGGGTTTAAACTGTAAGTTTAACATTTCGAGAAATTATTTTTCTACTGAAAACTCGATTTATTGCGCAAGCATGAGGTCGCGCTGAAGCAGTAAAGAATAAAGGATTTAAAATAAAACAAAAACTTTGTGAACTCAGTCCATGGCGGCTGTGGACCGCTTGAGGACCCCGGTCCATGGGTCCACGGTGGACCGGACCCGTCGGCGGCGACGGGCGCGGCGGCGCTTCGCCGGCGACCCGCCGGAATGGCGTCGCGAAGCTCCAATCCTCGCCGCAGAGGGTAGAGGAGCACGGGACGGCGACAAGGCACCCACCTCGGCAGTCGCGGGGGTCGGGGAGGCTCCGAAAGCGGTCGGCGGCGACGACGAAGGGAGGTGAGGCGGCGGCGGCGTCGGGAGGTGTCGTCGGGGTTCAGGAGCTCGCCCGGCTCAAGTGAAAGACGGGCGGTGCGACACGGCGGTCCTCGGCGTCGGTTCGGCGGAGTTCGGGGAGGCGTCGCTGGCCGTCGATGCGAGCTCGGCGGCGGCAACAATGGTGGCGGCGGCGCTAGGGTTTCGCGAGGCGGCGAATCGGGCAAAAAGGGTCGCGACAGGGGTCCACCTCCCTTTATACGCGGAGGCCGAGGCGAATCCGGCTCGGGTGCGCACGCCGAGGGCGGCGACGGCGTACGGGCGGCGGAGCGGGCCTGCGGGGGCTGGACGCGGATCGGCGGGCCGCGGCCGGGCTGCTGGGCTGGCGCGGGGAGAAAGAAAGGGGACAGGCCGGCCCAAGAGAGGAGAAAGAAAAGAAACAAATCGGCCCAAGCGGGGAAAGAAGCAAAGAAGAGAAAAAGAAAAAGAGAAGCTGGGCCGAAGAATTTAGGCCCAACTGCGACGTATTCTTCTTTTCTTTTTTTTTTATTTCCTTTCTAAAGTCTAAACAAAACCGAAACGATTTCTACTCGCATTTTAAATTCATTTGCCACACCATAAAATCCCTATTGCAAACTACTCCTGCATGAATGCAACAAACAATTATTCTATAACCTAAATTAATTTATTTAATTTAGAAAATAGTTCTTTTGCCTGGGAAAAGTGATAACACCCTAATTAAATTAAGGAAATTTTAAACTATTGCGAAAAAATGAAAATTAGGGTGTTACAAACCTACCCTCCTTAAGATGAATCTCGCCCTCGAGATTCGGACGGATCGGAGAAGAAATTTGGAAACTCTGACTTCAGATCATCTTCCCTCTCCCAGGTAGCTTCTTCCTCTGAGTGATGGCTCCACTGCACCTTACACATACGGTACTTCTTGTTTCTGGTCACCTTCTCTGATGTTTCCAAGATTTTGACTGGATACTCTTGATATGTGAGATCTTCGCTAGCATCTAAGTCCTCTAGTGGCAGTTGCTCCTCAGGAACTCGCAGACACTTCTTCAACTGAGAGACATGGAACACATTGTGTACATCTTACAGCTTCGGTGGTAACTCCAACTGATATGCTACTTCACCCCTCCTTTCCACAATCTTGAAAGGACCGATGAACCGAGGTGACAGCTTGCCTCTGACCTTGAAACGGCGAAGTCCTCTCATAGGCGACACCTTCAAGTACACAAAGTCACCAACCTTAAAACTAAGGTCCCTTCTTCTATGATCAGCATAGCTCTTCTGCCTGGATTGAGCAACCCTCAGATTCTCCCGAATAATCTATACCTGTCGCTCTGCATCTCGAAGAATTTCTGGCCCAAAGACTTGGCTTTCACCGGTTTCATTCCAGAACAGTGGAGTTCTGCACTTCCGTCCATACAAAGCTTCAAACGGTGACATCTTCAAACTTTCCTGGTAACTGTTGTTGTAGGAGAACTCAGCATACGGAAGACTCTTATCCCAACTGCGACCATACTTCAAAGCACAAGCTCTCAACATGTCCTCTAATATCTGATTCACCCTTTCAGTCTGCCCATCTGTTTGAGGATGATATGCTGAACTGAAGTTTAATCTTGTGTTCATAGACTCATGCAACTTTTCCCAAAATCTGGAAGTAAACTGCGTACCTCGATCTGACACAATCTTCTTAGGCGTACCGTGCAGACAAAATATCTGAGATATATACAACTCCGCAAGCTGGGGCCCGCTGTAAGTCGTCTTCACTGGAATGAAATGGGCCACCTTAGTCAAACGATCCACAATGACTCATATGGAATCGTACCCTGCTTTAGTTCTAGGCAGACCCACTATGAAATCCATACCAATTTCTTCCCATTTCCATTCTGGCACTTTTAAAGGCTGTGGCAAACCTGCTGGCCTTTGGTGTTCTGCCTTGACCCTCTGACAAGTGTCACAAAGTGCAACATATTCAGCAACATCCCTCTTCATGCCGTACCACCAATACTGAGTCTTGAGGTCTTGGTACATCTTGGAACTGCCTGGATGAATAGAGTAAGCCGAATCATGAGCCTCTCGCAGTATCAATTCCTTGATCTCCCTACCATCTGGCACACAGAGCCTCTTCTTGTACCAAACCACACCCTGTTCATCCTCTAAGAATTCTGCTGCTTTACCCTTCTTGATCTGTTGCTTGATCTCTGATATCTTCTCATCCTTGAGCTGACCTTTCTTGATGTCTTGCTCTAATGTGGAGTCTACTTCCATTGCAACCACCTCAGTGTTAGATACCCATCCAAAGTTGAGCCTTTCAAACTCTTTGCAAAACTCAGGTGGTAACTCTCTAGCAGATAACATATTCAGATGGGATCTCCTACTTAAAGCATCAGCAACCACATTTGCCTTTCCTGGATGATAATTGATTCCCAAATCATAGTCCTTGATTAATTCCAACCATCTACGCTACCTAAGGTTGAGGTCTGGTTGTGTAAAAATGTACTTTAAACTCTTATGATCTGAGAAAATCTCACATCTCTTACCGATGAGTAGTGCCTCCATATCTTGAGTGCATGAACCACTGCTGCTAACTCCAAGTCATGTGTCGGATAGTTCAACTCATGTTTCCTCAACTGCCCGGAGGCATAAGCCACAACATGACCCTCTTGCATAAGAACACATCCTAATCCTTGTCGAGAGGCATCACAATAGATTGAGAATGGCTTCTCCATGTCTGGCATGATCAACACTGGTGCTGTGGTCAACTTGGTCTTCAACTCTTGAAAGCTAGCCTCACAACGGGACGTCCACTTGAACTCCTTTCCCTTTACAAGTAGTTCTGTCAAGGGCTTCGCTATCTTGGAGAATCCCTCAATAAATCGACGATAGTAGCCTGCTAAACCCAGAAAACTCCGAACTTCTGAAACATTCTGAGGCGCATTCCAACTCAACACATCCTGAACCTTACTTGGATCGACCGACACGCCACCAGCTGAAATAACATGGCCTAGAAAAGATACCTCCTTCAACCAGAATTCACACTTGCTGAGCTTACCATACAACTGATTCTCTCTGAGCTTCTGCAAGACCAGGCGCAGATGTTCCTCATGTTCTTCCTCATTCTTAGAGAATACCAGAATATCATCGATGAACACCACCACAAACTTGTCCAAGTATTCCATAAACACTTTATTCATCAGATACATAAAGTAGGCAGGAGCATTGGTTAACCCAAAAGACATCACTGTATACTCATACAAACCATACCGTGTACTGAAGGCAGTCTTGGGAATGTCTTTTGCACGGATCTTCAACTGATGATATCCCGATCTGAGGTCAATCTTAGAGAACACACAAGCTCCCTTGAGTTGATCAAACAAATCTTCAATGCGGGGCAAAGGATACTTGTTCTTGATAGTAACATCATTAAGAGCTCTATAATCAACACACATCCTTTGAGTACCATCCTTCTTAGGAACAAAGATAACAGGAGCACCCCAAGGTGATGAGCTAGGGTGAATATAACCCTTATCTAACAATTCCTGTAACTGTTCTTTTAGTTCAGCTAATTGATTAGCAGCCATTCTATAAGGTCTCTTAGATATAGGAGCAGTACCAGGTAGTAATTCAATAACAAATTCAACATCACGGTCTGGTGGCATACCTGGCAAATCCTCAGGAAACACATCAGGAAACTCGCTGACAACTCTGATTTCCTGAACAGTACCCGCTTCCAGTTGGTTCAGCACAATACTGTTGGTTGCCCCTTTGCTAGTGATAGTGGATCAGCAACATACTCTAATTCCTCTCCATTACTAGCTGTCAGCCTCACTGCCTTCTTAGCACAATCAATAAGTCCCTTATGCTTGCTCAACCAATCCATACCAAGAATGATATCTATGCCTTTGAATTCTAGCACAATAAGATTAGCAGAGAAGTCTACCCCCCTTATATTAAGGTTTACCTTAGGGCATACATGCTTTGCATTCATTTCTCCACCTGGGGAGCTAACGATCATCTTGTTCTTAAGCATAGATATAGATATTGGTTTTTAGCAACATATTCCGCAGATATGAAAGAGTGAGATGCTCCAGAATCAAATAGCACAATAGCATTTGCAGAGTTGACAAGGAACATACCAAGAACAACATCTGGGGCCTCCTGAGCATCCTCCACTGCCACATGATTGACACGACCGCGGGCATAATTCTGCTTAGCTGGTGTAGGAGTGTTTCCAGTGCGATTTGCCTGCTGGTTGGTACCTTGAGCAGGAGTCTGGCGTTGGTTTGGGTTGGAGTATTGGTTGGCATACTGACCCTTCTCACCACACTTGTAGCAGGTCCTCTGAGCCATGGGTGTGTTGTTGGAATTGGGCCTCTGAGAAGGCTGAGGTGCACTGCGAGGCGTCTGAGAGTTGGGATTCTGACCCTGGCGCTGAGGAGTATGGTACCCCCGTCTAGTGGGCTGAGTCCTCTGCTGGCTGTTCTGCTGTGGAGGGCGGTATGTAGGTCCAGCTGACGAAGATCCCAAGCGAAGCCTTGAGCTGCTCCCCTGCTGATTCTGACGCTCCAGCTTGCGCTTCTTCTCCATGTTGTTCCTCCTGTTCTCCAAAACAAGAGCAGCGTACACCATTCCCTAAAAGTTCTCGAACCCACGGGCCTCTAGTGCATAGGCCAGCCCATCATTAAGACCTTCTGTTGACGGCCATTAAATCATAAAATGACCGTCAACTTATCGGCGAATAAAAGGTATGCACCAATGTTTTATGCATTAAACTAATAAAGTTCCACAAGTTTTGGATGTGATCTTGTTTTGCAAGGTACATAGGAATATTGGTGCAATTGTGCTTACAATCATGGATAAAAAGCAAATATACAAAAAGCACAAGATAAACAAGGTCCTGCTCCGACATCTCGACGACATTCGACGCAAGAAATAAGAACGACTTGGACATCAAGAAATAATTATTCAAATCACAAATTTGATCCCTCCATGTCAAAGCCCTCGTCAAGATAGTCAAAATGGGCTTTTGGATCACCCAATTCCGAGTTCGGAAGCAGGAGTTATGCCTCGCGCAAGATTGGAGGAAAATCGCCTCAATCTTCCTCCAGTCGGTTCCAGAGTCGGTTGCAAGCCACTTGACGCGCCGGCCAAGCCAGGGGACATCGGCAAGAAGGGAATATTCCACGAAATGCTCCAAGACCTTCTCCACTCTCCCAAGGCAACTCCACTATAAATAGAGGACCCCTCCCCTCGCTCCAACCTGCACCATCTCACTTGAGAAGAGAAGATCCAATGTAGGGTCACGCTCTTTCTCATGGAAGATCATTCCACTTGTGTAGTTTAGAGTAGGCTAGTTGGTCATGGGAGTTAGAGTAGAAGTGAGAGCTTCCCTCGGAGTTCCGGAGTTTTCTTCGGATATTGGGTAAAGCTCTCTTGTATCTTTTCTTTTTGATATTAGTTAATATAATTATTTTTCCTATTTATTTATTTTCTCATTTATTTATTTTAGTTCTTCTTTTAGTTTACATTTATTTATTTAAGTGATAATTATAGAGAAATTCTTGTGTTGGTTCCACGTCCGTGTATGATAGGTCTATCTGCATGGGTTGTTTGCACCGCAAATGCTTACACAATCTACATAGATTTGTTATGCATGGTTGGCTTGCTCTTTTACGTTGGAGTAAGTTATCTAGGATAGTTGCTTGTATGGTTCAAGGAATTATTCCTAGGCGTGAGTGTGCACCCAACCCCACGGAGGATGGTAGCCGCGAGTGTATGTGACAGCTACACCGGTCTCTGTAATCCACCACGTCCGGGTTGGACAGGTAGGGCCTAGACGCGGTCCGTTGCCTGGATACGTTGAACTTAGTTTCCGAGTTGCGTGTCTTGGCGGCGGCCGTGCCCCGATGCACTTGAATGTATCTGTAATGAAAGCTTAAGTAAATAGTTGTAACCCCTAGGCAGATACCCTTCTTCTCGTTGTCCTCCCAGTTGACTAGTACTATCTCTTTATCTTCATATGGATTCCTTATGTGTGTTTGCCACCCATCATATCTTTCATTTTTACCCATGCTTTGGTCTAGCTTGCAAGTTATAAATAATAGATGTTTCCTTGTTAATTCATGATATTCTTAGCCCTGCTTCCCTGAGGAAAATATAAATACGATACCCTTGGAATACTCCTGGGTGAAATGCTACAACGGTGTTCCGTGCGCTTGCGGAGTTGATATTTATCTCTGTGCGTAAGAAACGCCAACAAGCATTTCTGGCGCCGTTGCCGGGGAAGCAATGGTTTAAGATATCTATGATTGACATTGATTATCTATTATGATTAATTTGCTGCTAGACTAAGCATCCACCTGCATTTTGTTTGAGCATATCACCATCGCATTTGCATTGTTTTCTTTTCAATCGATCTGCATATTTAATTTCCCTCCATCCCACCCCGCTGCATTTTAAAAAAAAACCGAGTGCCCAATCATAGGCCTCGGGCTTTGAAAAAAAATATATAAAAAAAGAACCCGAGCGCCCAATCATAGGCGTGGGATTTTGAAAAAAAATAAATAAATAAATAAAATCCGAGTGCCCAATCATAGGCCCGGAATTTGTTTTAAAAAAATAATAAAATAATAAAATAAAATAAAAAATGCTGCCTGAATGATTCTTTGCCTTATCAATGCAAAGTACATTGAGTTGCCCTTTGATAAAAATATGCTGCATCTTTTTTACCATACCCCTTGCTCTTGAAGTTTGTTTTGTATATGGGTATTGGTTGAGATGTTAGTCATAAATCAATCGCCTGCTTCTTTGTCTGTTGCTTGGGTGCGTCACTTCTTTGCGTGTGGTCTTTTTACGCTGTGCCTGGTGTCCGTTTGAACAACAGAAAAACACCTGCCTCTATGATACCTTCACGACAGTAGGAGAGTATAGTTCCTCTGCTCTCCTCACATAATTGATCGAATTAGACGTGGTGTCTAGGTTGATCAATGGAACTATAGAGATGTGTCGATTGTAGACGAATGGATTTGTACTAACCATTGCAGGGATCCTTTTGAGAGCAAACCAAGTACATCAGGCAACACGGAAGGCACATAATTCAAGAAGAAGAAACCAACCAGGCGGACCTAGTACCTTCAAATGAAGATTTAATCGCTTAGCTTTGCACATGGTTGCAAGAGCTAAGCTTGGGGAAGGACCGCCAGGTAAGTACTTCTATACGATATTATACCCTTCTTGATTTGTGCCCTTTCCCTTTTTTTAAAAAAATATTGATAAAAAAATTAAAAATACCAAAAAAAAATTAGGTTCTCGGCAAAGCCCAATAGGGGCTAGCCACCTGTATCACCCTCATTCTTTTTGCAGACACAAGAAGAATGGAAGCGACCTATTCAAGCCTAAGTCTTGCGAAGACTCGAGCTTGGGGAAGACCCCCAGGTAAGTATCCCTATCGATCCATAAAATACTCCCTGTTTCGAATAAAATGCTAGAATATTGGTGAATGCTGCACTTAAAGGAAATGATGATTAGTTACATGATAGCTCCCCTTGTGTCACATTGATGCAACCTCTACTCCTGACATGTGTGTTATCTATACTCGAGCATAGTCACATCACTAGTGTTGCTACATTTTTGTGGGTTGCATACATCACACCAAGTCTAAGCATTGTGGATTATGATATGGCATGATTAGGACTTGTTGCAATTTCTTAGCACGGTGAAAGTCCAGAGATGTTTTCATTTTAATTGCTGCAAGTACCTAAAAACCCTTTCGTTTTGGAACACTTCTCTTGTGAGGATTTATTTACCTACCAGAGCCATATCATGATAATATTCAAAACAGCCCCACTCATAGCCAATTGCTCATGCGTTGAGTTTAGTTAAGGTTTAAATGCTTTTGAGAGTAAGCACTCCTTTTTCCGGTCATAAACTCCTTCGCGTGTGTTCTTGTTTTTCTTTCCACCAAAAAAAAAAGGGAAATGTTTGGAAAATCGACCAAGCATCTTCCTACATTTGCAAAACTTTTGGTCCATTCAAAAAAAAAAAAAGAGGGCTCAAGAATATTTCAAAATGTTTTTACGGACCATGCATCAAAAAAAAAAGATCCATGGTTGCATCCCAAAATAAAAGGCTACATGGTTCTTATCATAAACATCTTGAGCAGAATAAAAGGACCAAAGTTTTCAAAACCCCCTTCCATAAGTGTGAGTTCATCTTCTCCCCCTCCATCACAATTTTCCCTATGACCGGAATACAAGGAGTTGCTATGTCTCTTAAGATTTATTTTTAGCTTTACAACATATGCATGACATTTATGCATTCCTTACCAAGCTCCATATAAAAGCCTTATCTAGTAGAAGGTAGGAATGAGTGAAGCTTTGTAGGAATAGCCTCATAAGAGGGAGAGGGGAAGTGTGAACCAAACAAAGGAGAATTTTTTTACCTTGTCTTGCAGCACATAAAAACTCTGGACATACACATGTTAAAAATTGTTTGACTCGTCCAAAAGTGCTGTTCTAACCTTCAATGCTATATGACAAGGTGAAGCATACACGCCCCACACATGTGCAACACTCGTGAATATTCCGTGCTCTTGTATACCTTCCACCATTTAGGGAGTACGTTGTTGCGTCCTTATTACCCATGAGGCGCTTTCTTTGTAACTACTGATCCGCCGATACTTAAGTTTTGAGTTTGCTCGAGACGAGCAAAGTTTAAGCTTGGGGAGGTGTTGACGGCCATTAAATCATAAAATGACCGTCAACTTATCGGCGAATAAAAGGTATGCACCAATGTTTTATGCATTAAACTAATAAAGTTCCACAAGTTTTGGATGTGATCTTGTTTTGCAAGGTACATAGGAATATTGGTGCAATTGTGCTTACAATCATGGATAAAAAGCAAATATACAAAAAGCACAAGATAAACAAGGTCCTGCTCCGACATCTCGACGACATTCGACGCAAGAAATAAGGAACGACTTGGACATCAAGAAATAATTATTCAAATCACAAATTTGATCCCTCCAGGTCAAAGCCCTCGTCAAGATAGTCAAAATGGGCTTTTGGATCACCCAATTCTGAGTTCGGGAGCAGGAGTTATGCCTCGCGCAAGATTGGTGGAAAATCAGAAAAAAGCTGGCCGGCCGGCCCAACTTAATCTCCAACCGCCTCAATCTTCCTGCAGTCGGTTCCAGAGTCGGTTGCAAGCCACTTGACGCGCCGGCCAAGCCAGGGGACGTCGGCAAGAAGGGAATATTCCACGAAATGCTCCAAGACCTTCTACACTCTTCCAAGGCAACTCCACTATAAATAGAGGACCCCTCCCCTCACTCCAACCTGCACCATCTCACTTGAGAAGAGAAGATCCAATGTAGGGTCACGCTCTTTCTCATGGAAGATCATTCCACTTGTGTAGTTTAGAGTAGGCTAGTTGGTCATGGGAGTTAGATAGAAGTGAGAGCTTCCCTCGGAGTTCCGGAGTTTTCTTCGGATATTGGGTAAAGCTCTCTTGTATCTTTTCTTTTTGATATTAGTTAATATAATTATTTTTCCTATTTATTTATTTTCTCATTTATTTATTTTAGTTTTTCTTTTAGTTTACATTTATTTATTTAAGTGATAATTATAGAGAAATTCTTGTGTTGGTTCCACGTCTGTGTATGATAGGTCTATCTGCATGGGTTGTTTGCACCGCAAATGCTTACACAATCCACATAGATTTGTTATGCATGGTTGGCTTGCTCTTTTACGTTGGAGTAAGTTATCTAGGATAGTTGCTTGTATGGTTCAAGGAATTATTCCTAGGCGTGAGTGTGCACCCAACCCCACGGAGGATGGTAGCCGCGAGTGTATGTGACAGCTACACCGGTCTCTGTAATCCACCACGTCCGGGTTGGACAGGTAGGGCCTAGACGCGGTCCGTTGCCTGGATATGTTGAACTTAGTTTCTGAGTTGCGTGTCTTGGCGGCGGCTGTGCCCCGATGCACTTGAATGTATCTGTAATGAAAGTTTAAGTAAATAGTTGTAACCCCTAAGCGGATACCCTTCTTCTCGTTGTCCTCCCAGTTGACTAGTACTATCTCTTTATCTTCATATGGATTCCTTATGTGTGTTTGCCACCCATCATATCTTTCATCTTTACCCATGCTTTGGTCTAGTTTGCAAGTTATAAATAATAGATGTTTCCTTGTTAATTCATGATATTCTTAGCCCTGCTTCCCTGAGGAAAATATAAATACGATACCCTTGGAATACTCCTGGGTGAAATGCTACAACGGTGTTCCGTGCGCTTGCGGAGTTGATATTTATCTCTGTGCGTAAGAAACGCCAACACCTTCCAAGAAGCAATCTCTCTTCTTCTCATCAGTGTCAACTTCCCCTGGAGCATACCTGGATAGCTGAGTGAAGCGCGTGAGATACTCTCCCACAGACATGGAACCCTGCTTCAGATTCTGGAACTCCTTCCTCTTCAACTTCATCAAGCCATGGGGCACAAAGTGAGACCTGAAGCTGTTCTTGAATTCCTGCCAATTGATACTGTCTGACTCCTCATGAGCATTCACATAAGCATCCCACCAATCGGAAGCGGGACCCTCAAGCTGGTGAGAAGCATACAAAACCTTCTCCCTGTTGTTGCACTGGACCACTACCAGCTTCTTCTCAATGGTCTTCAACCAGTCGTCAGCATCCATAGGATCCACAGCGTGAGAGAAGGTAGGTGGCTTGGTCCTCTGGAAGTCTCCAAGCTTGTCTCTTGGAGGGACTTGGTGCTGCTGCTCTATGTTGTTCAAATTCTGATGCATGTTCTGGAGAAGCTGAGTCTGCACTGCCAGAAGCTGCTCCAAGGTAGGGGGTGCTGGGACCTCATTGTTTTTGTTGTTGTTAGCTGCCCCTCTAGCCATCTGATAAGAGAAAGAGATATGATAAGAAAGGTGTTGTAGGTAAGACAACATCAAGCAGGTAGAACAGATTATCAAGGTGTAAAGGAATTATGGAATGAATTGAAACAAGATATAGCAAAGCTTAGATGAGTATGTAAGATGGATGTGGTGTAGGATAATTAGCAATGACCAAGGTAGAAGAATAACTGGAAAAATAGAAAATTTCGGCAGCAACATGGTGTAAAATGTCATATATCCAAGTGACAGATAGATATAACAAAATAAGAGAATCATATATCAATAATGCATCAATAACAATAATCAACTATTGCAGAACCAAAGGACATTCCACAATGATCCATGATACCAAGACAGATATGACATATCCACGATACAAGATAGTCCAACAATATAACAAGATTAATCATAAGATAGATAATATAAGGATCTCAAGATAGTGCATAAAGATAAAGATTCAAGAAACCCAAAAGATTAAAACCCAAGTATTAAGTCTCTAACTTTAACTATATATTAAGATGTGTCTGTTGACAAGTCTTACATCACATCGCACTCAACCAAAAATCCAACTCAAGCATAGCACACCACTCATAACAAAGTAGCACAAACCCACACAAAAGCAAATGACATGCTAAGGTATCCCTATTACATAAGTTTAACTCAAGATACTAAACAAAGCTATCGACCTCACAACTCTATGTGGTAACTCTAAGACACACTAAACTGCTCAAGCACGACGGAGCTCCTGACGGGTAGGCGAGTGTGGCGGCGCTGGAACAGGGGGTGGCGCCTCCACTGGGTCCTCCTCCGAATCCTCTCCTGCAAGAGCAGCTCTCAACTGCCTGTTCTCCTCTTCCAAATCCTTGATCCTTCCCTCAGCATCATCGAGGTCATCCAGAGCGTTATTAAGACAGTCATTCAAGGCCTTGGCATACCGAACAGTCTCCTTGAATGTGAACTCCTCTCCACGGGGTGCAGTCATAAACTCCTGCAAGCTACCACTAGGACGGCGTGCAAGATACCTGAACTGAGTGTTCCTCAGGGCGGCTGACTCCTCATGGCGTAGCACCGTTAGGGCACGGCGAGCTGCATCCTCCATCCCTCTTGCGAATGTAGACATGGGCGCTGAGGCATGATGGATGCGGCGAACCCTCTGAATCCCATCTGGAGCAGGCCTCTAAACATGACGACATAAACCTTCCAGATGTAGGTGCCATCTCTGCCAGGTGTCCTGATCCCAATGAACTCCGGGCGATCATGGTAGCCTAAACACTGCTGAACCTCCCACAGCTTGTCAAGGAAGTAGTAGCCATCGCCATCGCTGCGGTTCTCCTGCGGTGGCTGCTCATCCCATACCAACAACGGAACAGGTGGTGGTGGAACCGTCACACGCTTACGAGCAGTAAGCCTAGAGCGCACCATCACTACAATTTTGAAACAAGAAGAGTATCAGCAAAGTAAAAATTTTATAATAAAGACTGGACTGACAGTAAAGTAAAAGAATGATGGAGTAAACAAGGAGCAATAAAAGAACAAGGACAAGGACAAAGTATAGCAAGGAGAAAATAAATAGACAATATAAGCAGTTTCAATGTAAATAGGATTTTGAAGCATAAACAAAGAGCAACAATAAAGAACTAATTGTTTTTATGAAAATAGGTTTGATATAAGCAAATAACCTTATAAGCGACCATATCTAACTAGGCTTGCGTCCTACAGTCAACACGGCTCTGATTACCACTTTGTCACACCCAGGTTTAAGGACAAAACTGAATGCATAACTATATATGTGCCAGGATCAAGTTCCACACATATAGAGACAATAGTGAAATAAACAGTATAACCAGTGTCATTATTACATCGTCTCATCGTAGCATTATTACAATATCCGAATATAAATGTCTCATAAGACTAAATAACTCGACAGTGGAAGATACCCAAACGCACAGGCAGTCGACTGGGAGACAGCACGCCTAGTATTCCTCGTCGAAGTACTCCATGGCGCCTTCATCTTCTGAGCAGCATTTCAATGTAGAGTGGGGAATAGCAAGTGTGAGTACATGTCGTACTCCGCAAGTGGGGGAAAAATATGACATGCAAGCTTAATAGAAGAAAGGCTATAACATTGTTCATTTGCATAATTGCCAACTATAACATAAGACACAGTTTATAAAGCAACCTATATTACTAGGTGTGTTGAGACTGCCCATCAATTAAATTAAGTAAATTAAACCAAACTCCACACAGGAGACAGTCCACAGAGGACAACGGTTCACACAGGACCGTGAGGGAAAAGATCACCAAGATTCATGTGATTCACCCAGAAACCACCCAACCAACCAGCACCCACTAATCATGTGAGATGACCATGCCACTCGTAACCGTGAGCACGGCTTTCATGAAAGTTTTACACTCTGTAGAGGTGGCACCACTTTACCCACAAGATAGAGATTCCCGTAAAGCCATTCCACTTCCGAGGTAGATGACCGGGGTTTCTCTACTAGCCTTTACAAAGAATGCTCCCAATAATGTAACTCGCTCATTAAGGTTCCACAGCCGTACATAAGTGTTGGTTCACAGAAACCCACAGTTCACACAGGACCATGACTCAAGAGCCAACACCCCAGCTGCCCCCTCTGATGCCAGGCGGTTCCCAGGACCACGAAGCATCCATTCCCCGCTCTACCAATAGCGAGCACAAAGTTAAGATCACCCTAATTATTTAGCTAGCCTACCCATTATCAGTCTTGTGATGGCACTGTTGTCATGGTTACATGCTCCACGAACCGGTCCTTAGCTGATCCGAGCAAGAACTATTCACAAACCAATTATTCACAGAGAACCATCCAGACCATCCCCTTGCTCAGACCCTAGCTTTCCAAGTTGCTAAACGGATTAGCAGGTTAACACTTAGTTAAAGTATACCATTAGTCAAGATTAACATGATAAGGTGATTGACTCCAACAGCAAAGCTAAGCAAAAGCTACCCAAAGACAACCACCATAAGCTAGGGCGACAAGGAATGATATGAAACAGGTAAAGTAGACACATAGGATTCAATATTAAACAAGCATGCAAGTTTATAAATGACACATTTAAAACATAGGTTCAGAATGGTCAAGGACACTTGCCTGTATCCCCTGCTGCTGCTTGATCAAACTCTTGGTCTTGGAAGTTCTCAAACGGCTCCTCTTCTAAGTACGGTAACATGCAAAGTACACATACACAAACAATAAGAAACAGTACACCAAACAGTATCAAAATACTACAAGAACTGTATTAAAAGCTAGAGCTCGTTTCTACGATCGCGTGAGCGCAAGAATCGCTTAAAACGGAGTTAGGAGTAAAAAGTTATAAGCATTTGAAGTTAGAGGGTTTAAACTGTAAGTTTAACATTTCGAGAAATTATTTTTCTACTGAAAACTCGATTTATTGCGCAAGCATGACGTCGCGCTGAAGCAGTAAAGAATAAAGGATTTAAAATAAAACAAAAACTCTGTGAACTCAGTCCATGGCGGCTGTGGACCGCTTGAGGACCCCGGTCCATGGGTCCACGGTGGACCGGACCCGTCGGCGGCGACGGGCGCGGCGGCGCTTCGCCGGCGACCCGCCGGAATGGCGTCGCGAAGCTCCAATCCTCGCCGCAGAGGGTAGGGGAGCACGGGACGGCGACAAGGCACCCACCTCGGCAGTCGCGGGGGTCGGGGAGGCTCCGAAAGCTGTCGGCGGCGACGACGAAGGGAGGTGAGGCGGCGGCGGCGTCGGGAGGTGTCGTCGGGGTACCGGAGCTCGCCCGGCTCAAGTGAAAGACGGGCGGTGCGACACGGCGGCCCTCGGCGTCGGTTCGGCGGAGTCCGGGGCGGCGTCGCTGGCCGTCGATGCGAGCTCGGCGGCGGCAACAATGGTGGCGGCGGCGCTAGGGTTTCGCGAGGCGGCGAATCGGGCAAAAAGGGTCGCGACAGGGGTCCACCTCCCTTTATACGCGGTGGCCGAGGCAAATCCGGCTCGGGTGCGCACGCCGAGGGTGGCGACGGCGTATGGGCGGCGGAGCAGGCCTGCGGGGGCTGGACGCGGATCGGCGGGCCGCGGTCGGGCTGCTAGGCTGGCGCGGGGAGAAAGAAAGGGGACAGGCCGGCCCAAGAGAGGAGAAAGAAAAGAAACAAATCGGCCCAAGCGGGGGAAAGAAGCAAAGAAGAGAAAAAGAAAAAGAGAAGCTGGGCCGAAGAATTTAGGCCCAACTGCGACGTATTCTTCTTTTCTTTTTTTTCTATTTCCTTTCTAAAGTCTAAACAAAACCGAAACGATTTCTACTCGCATTTTAAATTCATTTGCCACACCATAAAATCCCTACTGCAAACTACTCCAGCATGAATGCAACAAACAATTATTCTATAACCTAAATTAATTTATTTAATTTAGAAAATAGTTCTTTTGCCTAGGAAAAGTGATAACACCCTAATTAAATTAAGGAAATTTTAAACTATTGCGAAAAAATGAAAATTAGGGTGTTACATTTCTTGTTGGCCATACTTCGTCTTCGGATTGATTCCTGGATGCGGCTTTATTCCTGCTAATAAGGTATAAATTAACGGATTGATCTTCTATGTGAGTGGTTGCAAGGTACTAATATAATTTCGCCCAAAAACATTTTGGCATTATTATACCAAAAGTATTACTTTGACCAGTTTAATCATTGTATATATAGCAGCCCCCTAACTGTGGACAACTCTTTCATGGATCAATCGTATAAAGGTATTTTCATGTTTGATAACATACTCAAACACTATTTCAGATCAATCGATATTTCGCTAAAAAATATGCCTATCTGATTCTTTTGACTCGTGTGAGAATATACCAATACATCCCTTTTCTACTTGCTTGTGAGAGTCGTGGGCCATTTTACTTCGTGAGCCTAATTCTTGGCTTTCTTTTGTACCTTGTTCTTATCATGGGTCACTTTCCTTCGTGGGTTGATTCCCATGTTCTTGGACTGCTCTTCTGTTTTCTATTGGGTCAAAGTAACGATGCATTGGCCAAAAAAGAAAAGGTAACGATAGATGCTTCGTTTTGTTTTTCTTTTTGGCTTTGGCTGAACCCATTTTCTGTTATCTTTTTTTTTTATGCAGGAGCTGCCTAATTAATGACACATTGCGGAAAGAAAGATTAAGAGGCATCCAGTTAAGCAATTTAAATCAAAGTTGCATAGGTCAATTTCCTTTTTCTTTTTTTTCGAGTGCATAGGTCGATTTCAGCTAGCTAAAATAAATACTCCCTCCGTTTTTAAATAATTGATATCGTTGACTTTACTATTCACAAGTTGACCCTTAATAACTTCTAAAATAGTTAGTTACATAAGATAAATATATGATAGATAGATGTGGTGTAGATAGCACTTTAGTAACATGATATATTTATGAGTGTTCAATTATGCATCAACAAAAAAGTAATGGTCAAAGTTAGAATAGTAAAAGTCAACGCTGACAAGTATTAAAAAACGGAGGTAGTATTATTTTATTTGTGAATAGTAACTTTTCCATCTTTTTCTAGCTAAGTGACTATTTGTGAATGCACGCCTGTTCCGTGGAACCACCAAAGCAGGCGGTGCAGGTGGTAACGAGGAAGCTCAGCAATATAATGGGGATTCTGGTCCCAGCAATGGAGCCAGGCCGGGTTGATGCACTGGTCAATACTAGTGCCATGAGGTTCAAACCAGTAGGTCATAACCTTATGTCCTTATGTCAAATGTATCACATGTGGGGTTTTTTTTGTACGGGTGCGCCCCGTCAATGTAAACTCTATCTTCTTAATATGAAACTTGCCACATATGATTTTGAAAAAAAAAAGGTATTACTACAAATAGATGCAAGAATTAATCTTCACAAACTGTAAAAACTATGAGTAAGAGACGTCCAAATTGGTACATCATTATGCTCTGATCTAGCAACTAGAGCTTGGAGTTCCCGGCGATGTTGATCACGAAACGGTAGCGGACGTCGTTGCGCGCCAGCCTGGCCAGCGCCTCGTTGATCCTATCCGTCGACACGAGCTCGATGTCGCAGGTAATGTTATGCTCGCCGCACAGGTCCATCATCTCCTGGGTCTCCTTCATGCCGCCCGTCATGCTCCCACTCACGGTTCTCTTCCCTGCAGTCACCATCAGAAGTTCAGAACCACCAAATTAGATTCCGTGTCGCATACACAGAGAGCTCACAGAGCATCCCACACAGTTTCCCAGTAATTTCTCTTTATTTTCCGCCCGTCCGCCTAGAAAATTTTAAATGCGGAACCCCGAGGTTTGGTTTGGTTTGGTTTTCTTTTCTTTTTTTTTTTTGAGTGAAGAGGTTTGGTTTGTTTGGATTATAAACAAAGAAAAAAACAACAGTAAAGGAAGACTGAAATGCTCACCGAAGATGAGAGGAAACGACGGGAGCTCGACGGGCTGATCCGGTGCGGCTACGAGCACCAGCTTGCCGTTCACCTTGAGCAGCTCCAGGATCGGACCCAGCGAATGCTTCGCCGAGACCGTGTCAATGATGTAGTCCAGGCTCCTGGTCATGGCCTAACAAAAATTGTAGTAGTGGCAAATTAATCAGCAATCGCACAGTAAGATTTTGACTTCATTGACTGGCAGTTTCCTGTGAGTTGAGCGCTAGTTACGTACCTGCATCTGTTTCTGGTTGGTGCTGACGATGAAGTCGTCGGCCTTGAGGCGCTCCCTGGCCTCCCGCTCCTTGGCCGGCGACGTGCTGATGACGGTGACCTTGAGGCCGAACGCCTTGCCGAACTTGACGGCGACGTGGCCGAGCCCGCCCAGCCCAACGACGCCGAGGCTCCCGCCGGACTTGAGCATGCCGTGCTGCTTCATGGGGCTGTACACCGTGATGCCGGCGCAGAGCAGCGGCGCCGCCGCGTCGAGCGGCAGGTTGTCGGGGATCCGCACCACGAACCTCTTGTGCGCGACCATCATGTTGGAGTAGCCGCCGTACGTGACGCTGCCGTCCCAGAAGATGCCGTTGTAGGTGAGCGTGACCTTGTCGCAGTAGTTCTCCTCGGAGCGGCGGCAGTGCTCGCAGTCGAGGCACGACGCGTAGATGCAGCCCACGCCGACGCGGTCGCCGGCCTTGAAGCCGGACACGTTCGTGCCCACCTTGGTCACCACGCCGGTGATCTCGTGGCCGGGGACGACGGGGTACATGGTGATGCCCCAGTCGTTCTGGATGAAGTGGAGGTCGGTGTGGCACATGCCGCAGTACTGCACCTTGATCACCACGTCGTCGACGCCCGTCTCCCTGTAGGTGACCGGACACGAAAAAAAAAAAACCGTAATGAGCGAACAGTTTTGAATCAACTTCGAATAGCTTGATTCAAATGATTTATGCATTGGATGAATGGTATCAAACTTGGAATGGATGTATACCTTCTCTTGAAGATGAAGGGCTCGATCTTGCCAGACTCGTTCATGGCCGCCCACCCTGTCACCGTCTGAGTGTGGTTTGGGGTGACCTCCATGACTCTGCTGCGCGCGTGTGCGTCCAGAGAGAGAGAGAGAGAGAGAGAGAGAGAGAGAGAGAGAGAGAGAGAGAGAGAGAGAGAGAGAGAGATTGTGTCTTGACTCTTGAGATACTTGTGATCAAAAGCTGTAGCGGCCTCGGCAATTTAAAGGCGAGCAACGCTGTTGACCGTGGTTAGGTCCTTCTCTAAAAGCCTTGTTTTTGAGCATGAGGCCATAAATTTTTAACAGTCATAGTTCACCTGCTCTGGTTACAATTAGAGGTCACCTAAGTCGCATTTAAACAAACCGATTTGACATGTGTATTATGTGATTCTTCAGAACATAAATAAGAGCATGCTCAAGTCTGATGATTCTGTTTCAATTTTGCGGTGTCATATGAAGATGCTACGGCAACACAATTTTGGACATAACTGCCAGATAAAATCGGAAACAAAAAACACTCTGCATCGCTGAGACTTAAGCACACTATCATGTAATGGAGATGACTCAGGGGCGTTCTCTGCTGGCTTCACCCTTGCCGCCTCCATCTTTCTCGTTGTGTCTCCCTTACGTGGGTAAACCTTCAGTACAATCGTCTGCCGTGAACTCTTTTCAGTTGATTTATCCTTGAACTAAGAATATTTGATTGTGTACCATATATGTTTTAAATTCACTTTTAGATACCATGCTACTGCATTGTTGATGTACATAAATACCACTTAATAAGAATTACTGTTTGTTCGATAATTTTGTCTCTTGTAATATGCACTTAATCAACACTTAAATCCATAGTTTTGTAGCCATATGTAGCTGAGTGGTGTGAGCTTAATATGGTTTTCGTGCACATCTTGGATTTATGCAGACATCCTGCTCGTGTTTCTCGGCCCCAAAATAAAACGAAATGAAAACAGCCAAACTCTCACAGTAACTATCAATATATATAGTTGTTGTGTTAGCTTGATTTATTTTTTGTGCATCTCATGGAACTCGGTGTACTAAAATACTACCCAACAGATGCTAAGCTGTAGAAAGAAACGAAATATTCATATTAATCTATAATGGTGCCGCGGAACGGGACACGGCGCATCTGTCATTTTCAACTCCAAAACTGGCGACACCGGCTTGCGCTCTGATTAGGCCGGTAGTAGAGGTCCTCGTCGTCATCTGTCCACGCATTTCACGCGCAGCCTGTGCCGGAATCTCATCGTCAAATGCGTGGTGTCCCCACATGCTTTGATTTACACGAAAAACATTTATTTGTTGTATTAATCACAACTCTGAGGAACGGAAAATTTTAGTTTGCTAATACTTAGCTTGTGAATTTTATGAATATAATTTTACCAACGGTTTAGCAAATGCTCATTGGCGAATAGTAGTAATCCTACTGCAGGTATGCCAACCACTAGATGTGAGTTTATACTACTTCCGTCGAGACTTAGAAGACCTTAGCTTTGAAAAGTCTAGACCACAGAAATCATCGTGAACAAAACCGGTGATTTCAATGAAAAGATCACTGGTACTTTTTCCAGAGCCAATGTACAACGTCTTTTCCTATATGACTTATTAGAAAGGGCTCTCATAGTAGCTTCCCAAAAAAGAAGTACGGAGTACTTGACTGACCAGTAGTACCGAGAAAAAACTGAGAAAACGCAACGAAACGACCAAGCAAGAAACACTGGGCGAACAGCTTTGTTTCACGGAACTTATGTTTCACGGAACTTATGTAGTAGGTGTGAAGAAGCTGGACCAACAAAGAAAGCGCCGGCCACCTAACCAAGTCAGACCCACTAATTTGTTAATGGAGCACGCGTCACCAGTCACTTGTGAGGAAGAAAGCTACCAGAGGAATCTGACTTGACCATGAAAAGTCGCCATGGATGGACCACATATATATTAGTCTTGCTCGGTCACAACTGTGCGTGCACACAGCAACACACCGTTCGGTTGGTGTGGCCAAAGATTTTCAGAGGAAATTAGGAGGACAGGTTCTAGGCCATTTTCATGAGTTTTCCAGCAGAGACCGAATAAGTTGAACATGGTGGTGGATATGATTCTGCGGTGCGGCCAACATGGTAAAAATCGGGTACGTACATACGACTTGTTCGAGTCTTTCATTTAGGGCTGCAATTCCGTGGTTGCTTCCTGAATTATTTCTTTTAACCATGCTCTCTGGGTATTCACAGTTCGTACCTTTTTTTTTTAAGCGACAGGAGGGACAAGACCCTGCAGATAATATTTCATTTATCGGATAATTTAAAATATATGAATTACACTAAAAAGGTAAAAGGAAGAAAACAAAAAAATCAAGAATGATATTTCTAACGAATAGAAAATTTTGTAGCGCAGCAGCTAAGAACATTAACAATTATTTCCAAAATTCAAGTTAGTCCAAATTTTACTGTCAAAAGTTTTATTTTATGGTCCTGTCTGGCACATCTTATTTCTCAGCTTCGATCCTCAACAGAAATATGCAAAATGAAAGAAATAAGGCAGAGATAAGAAGTTACTTTCATCAGCTTTTCAAATAAGCTGTGTATCCAAGAAGCTGAAGCTATATATGCGATCTGGGCCTATTGCTGGCATCTTTCTCACCCGAATCTTTGCCCCCTTAGATGCATGCGTCTTATTGGTTTGGTGGGTGCCCTTTTGTCTCAGAATATACTGCCTCTATTTTTAAATTGTTTTCGTCGTTAACATTTTGGGTTACATTTGACCATTATTCATCTTATTAAAAAAAGAATTATAAATTTTTTTGTTATGATTAGTTTATAACTAAAGAAATTTTAAATATAACTTATAATTTTGCATTTGAGCAATAAAAATGATGAAACATAACTCAAAAAGTCAATGGTGACAACAATTTAAGAATGGAGGAAGTAAGCATTTTTTGGTTTAATCAAAATCAACTTATTTAAATTTTGACTATGAAGAACAAAAAGAACATAAACATTGAAGAAGTATAAATGTTGTTATTAGATTCAACATGAAATCAATTATCATAATATACAACTCTTCATATTTGAAATAATTTATTTTTGTAGATATTAATGATCAAAGTTGAAAAAAATTGACTTTAACCAAACTCATAAATGCTTATATTCTAGAACAAAGGGAGTAGTAACAATCACTTTTGTGTTGTGAGAAAGATGATAGTAAGCCTCAGTAGCACTAGAGGTCTTGGGTTCGATTCCCCGTGGGAGCGAATTTTCTAGGATTTAACGGCGTTGTACATTCAGCGGGAGGCGACGTGGCCGTCGACAGCGAGGCGCCAGTGGCGACTTCGTCAATCTCGAGGACTTGCTGGCTCAGTCTTCGAAGATGCTCATAGGGGTAGGGTTTTCGTATGTGCGTTCATAGAGGTGAGTGTGCGTGCGTTGCGACTGTCTTAGTTGTACTTTGTAATAAAAAAAGATGATAGTAATAGTCTCAGCAGCATTTGAAACTAATTGGGTGCCATTTGGAGGGAGGACCATGTGATGGTGTGGGCCGCAAGTTTTGTTCGGGGCTCATTTTACATGGGAGTGGGTTAAACAATGAATTTATACTGATATTATAATTTAAGCACATTTTAAACTTATCACTTTTCTATTGCTAAATATCAATAATCAATATAAAGATTTCTAAGTTTTGGGAAAGCCAAACCTTTTTTTAGCTTTGATGTGAATGGCCCCCCCCCCCCCCCCCCCCCCCAACCCAAAAAAAAAAGATCACAAAGATTGACTGGATAAAAACGATATTGCTTGTGTTGCACCTATTTTGAAACTAATTATCAACATATGTAACTTTTTCTACTTGAAATATCTCATTGATCACAATTGTGAGTTAAAGTTTAAAATTTGACTTTGATCAAAATCAGAAATCCTTATATTTCTTTACAGAAGGAGTACAACGTTACAATGAGTTTTTCACTGTTAAATACTAACACCGACCAGAAAATATATAATGAAATTATATTGAATTACACTAAAATTTAATGTTATGTTAAATTCATGTTTGTGTAAAAATAATTGAGCGTTGTAGATCTTATTCACACCCGGCTGTCGGATTAATCAATAGGCTGAACTGCTATGAACCAATTCGAGGCCAACTCTAGGGATGCACGCATGGTATTGTAGTCCTTTAAATAAATTATATGCACCTCGGAAAAAAAAATTATATGCTACATTCACACGATGCAACTCACATGCCCACCTCACCAAAGCCCCCTTCAATGACACCCTTTCCTCCTCTAGTCATCTCTCTCAGACTGATGAAGAAAACAGAAAACGTTCGCTCACGTCTTCACATATTAATTTCATGATGACGGTTCTGGTAATCTGGAAAGCCTGTGGAATAGAAGGCAATTCTAAAATATGATTTATTATTACAATTGAGCTACCAGCTAATTGCATCGACTAGCCTAATATATGATGAGAAAAGAATAGGCCGCCTAATATATGATGAGAAAAGCATAGGCCCGTCCCAGGTGGTTGGTCGTTCTCACATGAGGCATGGTGCTGCTGTGTAAGAGTGGGGCGTGAGTTTTCTTAACCTGCGTAAGGTCTTCTATGTGCAAAAATAGCCGGGGTTGTCTAATACCCCGCAAGTCAAGGTTTTTTTATTTTATTTTGACAGATGTTATTGTTCTTACAATCATAGGTTTACATATTCTAATGATGAGTAGATCCCAGGCGTTGAACCAAGTGCCTACAAGGGATTGCCTAACCGTATGCATTTTGTGCAAATCATCGAGTCCACCGTTTTCTTTGGAAAACTTCCACCTGGTTCAACTAACTGTCGGTCTGCAGAAAAGATGAAATCCTATCTAACCAACGTGTAGTATGGTTCAGCTCAAGGTTTGGTCTACGCACTGATGCGCTGCCGATGACTGACCGTGGTATTCACCACCAGTTACAAATCATGTTACTGCAAGGTACAGACCTATCTTTTGCAGGACAAATTTGGAGCCTCCTATGGTGCATATGGAAAGCCCGGAATGATCATCGCTTCAACAAGATCGACTGGTCAGTACATCGAGTCCTCCATGAAGCTCAGGCAATTGCGGAAGAGATCAACCTGGATGACCACCAAATCCCGGACCAGACTACTGCAGCTCAACGGAACAACCTGGCAAGCCAAATTCCTCCTCAGGTCGAGCGCCACACCGCCTACAGGATCTTCACTGATGCCTCCTACCAGCCTCCATCATCGTACAATCCAGCGGAACCGGCGCTTGGAATCTTCATCATTGACAAGACACAAACACTCTACAGCACCATTTCCATCCAAGCTCTGCTTCTACAACCGACAACTCCTCTCCATGCGGAAGCACAGGCGCTGCTACTGGCTGCACGACTGGCAACACATCTTCACTTCCACCATACGGCGTACTACACCGACAACCAAATCCTCACCAATGCAGCTCAACTGAATGATCCGGTTAACCAACCGGGTCACTGGATGCTGCGACCTATACTCCAAGAATTTGCAGCACTACAAAACACCGGCAACTGTAGGATAAACAAGATTCCCAGAAGATATAACTCTAGAGCTGACGGATTATCCAAAAGAGCAAGACAGGACAATGTTAATGCGTCCTGTATCACCTCTTGTGTGGCTCTGAATCACAATTTGGTTTGCCCTGTGCAACAGGCTCTTGCAACATTTGAATGGGATATTTTCCATCCCATCTCTGTATCATGTCCTTAATTAATGGAAACCTTTTATCCTAAAAAAACGTGTCGCAAAAAAAATTTGCAAAAAAAAAATCTGTTTATCTACTTTGCGTTATCTCCGGGTCGAGAACTTTATTGTTGCGAATACAGCAGCAACGTTGCTACACCCCTTTTGAGATTTTAAAACTTTGGTACCGTGATGGACACACAGCAGTATATGCAGCTAGGAAAGCATGAATTCCTCCAGTATATCTCACCAGCTCCAGGATATATTGGACAAAGGTGACTTTTACACACGCTGCGGATCGCGACATACAGAAGATGTAATAAAGAAAATAAAACTGCCCTCTAGGAGAACTGCTGCGAGGTGGCAAACGTCTGTCCGAACCCCCAGTTGGCCGGGGCAACGTTAAGGAAGGTCTTAGTCTGGCCATCGCTGGTGGTAACCTGGAATGACAGGCTCTGCCCGTTGAGGTACGCGTTGGACTGCCAGTTGACGCCCCAGTTCCTGGACATCGCCATCCACCCGGTCCGTGAGCCCTTTACCGACACCGACTGGATGGACCCGCAGCCACCGACGTTTGTGATCAGCACCAGCTCGAAGTAGTCACGGCCGTTGATGGAGAACCGGACCCCACCTTGCTTCACACATGGAACCCTACACACATTGCAAGTGTCACCGACAGTAATCGATATTGAGAAATCATGCAATAAAACTTCAAGCGGACATATTAATTTCAGTGGGATATGTGAAATTTGTGTGTACGTTTGGCTCTCATCACCTTTGATAGAGCACCGGCACGATGCCTCCGCGGTAGATGCCGATCTTGAGCCAGGCGGGCACGGCCATGTCAAAGTGCTGGCGCGGCGGGTTGCACCAGCCGCCGGCGTCGTTGGACAGCGCGTAGTTGGGCGGGCAGAAGTTTGTCGCCGTGATGGTTACCGATGTGCCGGGGAGGCAGAACTGCGGGTCGGCCTTGTAGTCGCACATGATGCGGTAGCATTGCCCGCACGACGCGCCGTCGTTGAACAGCGCCGTGCTCAGCGCCGCCGTGTTGGTCCCGTACCCCGTCGAGTACAGGTTGCCGTAGCCACAGGCCCCTCCTGCATATATACACAAAAGACATAGATAGAAGCTTGAATCAGGTCACTTGGCATGGAACTGAACATTTCAGTTGAATGTTAGAAACACGAGAAGCTTTTCAAATTGGCTTCTAATATTAATCTTACCCATGGTTCCTGAAGCGTCGCTACCGCCATAGAATGTGGCGAACGCCTTGCTCAGGCCGGATGACGTGAAGCCCGCCGCTTCCTGCCAGAGGAAGCAGGTCGTAGCAAGCAACGCAAGAACGCGAGCGAGTGAGCCCGTTGCCTCCATATGTCACTGATCGAGCGAGATGAACGACACCAATGGCCAAAGTTCTTAGCAAGCTGCCTCGTTTAAATAAGGCTCGTACCGATACTCTCTGGCGTTTCTGGATTGGATCAGAGGGGCATGTCCGCATGCAGTCTCCCAGTCCCGGCAGAGGGCGTGCGTGCATGTGGGTGTGCATGCAGGAGTGCTCTATTTGGGAGCTGACACGGACACGAGCAATCAGTGGCTACATTATTGCCCTGGATTGATCCATCGGCCGCATGGGAGATTCTGGCTAGCAGCGAGAGGCCATGTTCGCACCCATAAACTGTTAGGGCGTCTCTGACGTGTGTCGGTCAGGACATGAGCTGCTGCGAGACCCATCTGTCGGCGCCAGTCCCAGAGTAGATCTCGACCTGTGTATCCCTTGTGCACAGTGTACTTTGGTACTTGCTTTTGTCGGTGCCAACGCCAAAAGATCATTTTTGGAATATAACGTGATGATCATTTTTGGAATATAACGCCAAAAGGACTGTGATTATTGGACCCCCCGAGACCTGCCACCGCTCGGTGTGGTGCCGGAAATTTTATACACTAGCCTATAAACCCGTGCACTTGCACGGGCTAGTGTTCTTTCTAAATAACTGTGTACGGGTGAAATAACTTCATAAGAGAGATTTTATGAAACACCTGATTTGTGCTCGAGAATATTAATTTGAAAAGTAGAAATTATTTTGTGAAATACATCTTTCTGGTTTCCCAAATGAAAACTCAACTATCCTTTTGAATAAACAAAATTCAATAATTATCTTTTAATACAAACATTTCTTGTTTCTCTAATCTATAGGACATGGGTCATACTGCAAAAAGAGGTGTTCATCCTTTACATTTTTTTATCTCGTGACCTTTTTTTGCTCCTTATACAAACTTATTTTCTTTATGATTAAATGAAATTTCTTCATTTCATTTAATTGCTCTAGTAAACTTCTGATCAGATCCTTGATTTCCCAAGTTACTCAAATTTTTTAGTTCCCTGATATCCTCTTATGTCATATTCCAGATTCATTTATCAACCTTTGTCCTCCATGTCTATTTCTTCATAATCTCTTTTTATCAAGGCTGATTATGCGTACACAACTGTTCTTGTCTCAGGCTAATTATTTATTTCCAACAACTTTTTCTACATAAAGTCCCACCTCCCTATCAATGCAAGTCTCCTAAGTCTTTAACATATGGCTGACATAGCATTTCTGGGGCACCGGGCATGCCGCATTGTGTGTGCTTGTCGCGACGGAGTGCAGTTACTATATTTACGTACATGTACGTGAATCCGAATGCATGGATGTTTCATCGCCCTTCATGACTACAAACATTCAGGCTACCGTTTATGTCTTTGACGAAAAGTATTAGGAATTATAGGTATTTTTTGGTTATTTTATATAATTCTGAATTTTACTATTTTTTGATTCATAATGGCATGATGGATAATTTAGAAATAGAAAGTAGTGGTCTTTTCGGCTATATTTCTATTTTCAAATTTAATTATTTTTTGACTTATAGTGGCATGGTGGGTAATTAGAAATAGAAATTAGGGGTATTTTTTGGCTATTTTTTTAAATTTTGAATTTATCTTTTTTTACTCATAATGGTATCATGGGTAATTCATAAATAGGAATTAAAGGTATTTTTGGATATTTTTTAATAATTTCGAGTTTATCTTTCTTTACTCATAATGGCATGCTTGGTAATTTATAAATAGGTATTAGGGGTCATTTTGACTAACTTTTGTAATGGCATAGGTGGGTAATTTAGATAACATTAGATCTAAAGGCTATTGTTTATCTTATTTAATTTGTACGGCCGGATGTTTTTCTTTTTTATGAGAATTTCTAGCATTTTCTTCCGATTAATGTGGAGGCTTCAAAAGGAGCCCTCAAAAGGAGCCTCCAATTAGTAAATATAAGATGGATCTGCGGGCTGGCAGGGCAGCACTCTGAACTCTGAAGACCGGAGCTAGCACAATTGGCGAAATTGAGAAAAAAGTGAAACGGTACCCCTCTGCTTTGCTCCCGAGGCAGACTGTGAACCCCTCAGAACAGCCTCCATCCAGCCCTACATCTACAACTGATCTTACCCCCATATAGAGGGCCTTTGGCAGGGCTTATGGCCTGCTTCTGCTTCTGCAAAACAAAATGCCAAACACCAATCTTCTAAAACAGCTTTTAAGCAAACATAATCTGCATAATCTGCTTCTGCTTCAGCGTTGAACTGTTGAGCCGAAGCCGCTATTCCTAGCTTCTACTCATCCGACATTTCCTCATTTCGCCCATCCGCGAACGAAATTCGAAAGCCCAGCGCGTGCTGCCCAGCAGCCAGTTTGAGCGGGCGGCCAAAATTTGGTCTGGGCCCACGGGTCAGTGACCCCGGCTCACGTCAGGGGAACCCGGTCGGCGACGATTAATTGTTGCCGGCCGGTTCGTGATCTTCAGGCTCCGACCTTGGCAGGAGCAGGCCATCCAAGTTCCTTGGCGAGCTCGGCAGCGATGTTATCTGTTTTATCGTCGACGCCGTTTTCGGCCGGCTCCCTCGTTCCCTCGTCCAGATCAACGTCAGGGTGATGGTCCTTGACCCGAGCCAGGCCTTCGGCGGTGACGGTTTTAGTAGCGTTGTGCACGCCTTTGATCTCGCGGCTAAGCCATCTCGCCTGGCCACGAACCCGCCCCAAGAGTGCCCGGGTGTCTTTGTTGTGGATCATCTCGAGGCCGTTCGTTCCCACCTTTGTCCCGGTCAGAACACGTTCCTCGTCCACGTGGATAGTATCGAACACCACACCGAGCTTGAATGCGATGGGCTCCAGCACCAATGATAGACCTAGATGGAGAAACAGATAGTAGAAGTACATGTTAAAACCAAACAAACATCCTTAGATCGGTATTAAAAAGAAATTCTTGCATGAAATGAAATGATAGGGGCTCTTGATGCGCAAGCTTACCGTCTGTTGGCGGTCGTTAAACCATGTTTTGACCGCCACCCTACCGATAAATAAAAGCATGTCACCAAGATTCTGTGTATAGTAGATAGGAATAACACTACTCCACAAGTTTTGGTGAATATTTGGATGCAGGAGTGAATAATGGAGGAAAGTGGGCCCAGCCAGGAAAAATCCCTGGCCGGCCCGCCCCACCATAGGCCGGCCGGCCCCACCTGGTGGCCATTGGCCCCGGGCTTCTTCCAGTAGGCTGGAAACTGGTCCACAACGCGTAATTCGAGGCCCAACCCAGCAGATTCCACCGCCATTCTAGAGGTGGGCCATTTGGGCCTTTACTTGGCCCTCACGTCGTTTCTGCCGCCCCCAGGACATCACCGACTGTACAACCGTCATCAGTAGGCAATCAGAGACGCTCAGGAGCAAGGTGGTGGCGAAACGTCACATCGGGCGGGCGGCCGGCCCCCATACTTGGCCAGCCGATCAGACTTGGCGGCCCCGCCACTCAACCTTCGACTTATAATCCCCACCGCCCTAAGGAGGCTATAAATAGCACCGGTGGCCGGAGGAACAACTCACACCACACTTCATCCAAGTGTTTACTTCTTGTTTAGTAGTTACTTTGGGAGTTAGAGTAGAGTAGAGTAGAGTGAGAGCTCTCTCGGGCTTTCGGAGTCTTCTCGGAGTTTCGGTATAGTTCTTTGTATCTTAACTCTTATAGAGATATTATTTTATTCAATATATTTATATTTAGTTTTATCTTTATTTATTTCTTTTAGTAGTTCTTTTCTATTTAGTTTATTTATTCGGTTAAGTAAGTGCTCGTAGAAGTCTTGTTGTGGGAGTCGTGATTGTTGTCTAAAGAGTACGAGAGAGTGCCTCTGTCGGAGATGGCGTCCGCGCTTGGTGAAATCTGTGCTCTATTCTTAGATAGGACTGCTCCGTTGATCAAGAGTAGTTCCTCTAGGCGGGTTGTAAGCATGGAGCTTAGAGCTTAGCCTATGCACGTTTGGCACCCAACCCCACGAAGGATGGTAGCCGCGAGTATATATGACAGCTACACCGGTCTCTGTAATCTACCACGTCCGGGTTGAACAGGCAGAGTCTTAATTACAGCGTACAGTTCCCTAGGATGAGCTAGCAGCATCGGTTCATATAACCTAGCATGTGCGTGCCCCGAAACAACATGACTTGTATGTGTATGAGCTTAGCTAGAGTAGATAATTTTTGTAGACTTGACTGCTAGGAAGAGTAAATAATTGATAGGCATATAGGAAGTTTTGACTCTATCTCGTTGTCCTCCCAAATGTATACTACGCTTTTATTTCTTTTATCACTTAGGATTAGATGGTGTGTGCCAACCCATTTATATCATGCAAATCTGACCCCGTCTTAAGTATAGTTGATATAATGTTTTCTCCAAATTGTGCAATGCATTGATACTATTCAGCTTTCTTTCGCTCTACTTCCCTGCGGAAATATAAATACGATAACCCTGGAATACTCCAAGGTAAAATGCTACAATGGTGATCCGTGCGCTTGCGGAATTAATGAATTTAATTTACACGCATAAGAACCGCCAACAAGCATTTCTAGCGCCGTTGCCAGGGAAGTTGTAGCTAGGATTCTGAGTAAATGCATTGTGTTTGTGAGAAAATAAATATCACTTGCTTTTACGGGCTTACCCTTGTCCTGTTTTCTTTATGTGGAAATTTAAAACAGGACGATGCATGACTGCTGGTTTCGACCTACCAGAAAAGTTCCACTCAGACCAAGAATAGTTCTTGAGGAAAGTTCAAGCAAGACTCACCAAACAGATCCACAAGAACGCTCTGGCTCTTGAAGGATCCCTTCCACCGACCGTTGATCGCCCTTAGTCTTCATCAACGAACAACAGCATGGGTGATCCAGTCGAGAAGACAATCAATGACTTCTCCGCGCCAACCACGGAGACAATCAATGACTTCTCCGCGCCAACCACGGAGAACATCCGCGTGGGACCCAACCCGCGCATCACCAACAAGGACTACAAGCTCAAGCCGGCCCTGATCAACATGATCCTGGGCAGTCCTTTCTGTGGGAAGCCGTTGGAAGATGCAAATGCTCACCTCCAGAGGTTCCTGATGATGTGCAACACCTTCGCCATGAAGGATGCACCTCAGGACGCCATCCGACTGCAGCTCTTCCCGTTCTATCTGTTGGGGAAGGCTCTCCGGTGGTTCTATGCGAACCAAGAGTCCCTCGACACGTGGACGGCATGCTCCAGTGCCTTCCTTGCCAAGTTCTTCCCGCCAGGCAAGACGACTGCCCTACGGAACAAGATTTCGGGCTTCCAACAGCTCGCAGATGAGTCGACCGCGGAAGCCTGGGACAGGATGCAGGAGTACGTTCTCTCCATGCCCTCGTCATGGCATGGAGGAATGGCTCCTTGTTCAGAGCTTCTACCACGGTTTGAGGCCGTCCGCTCGAGAGCCCCTCGACGCCGCAGCAGGCGGTTCCTTCTTCTCTCTTAGCGTGAAAAACGCTAAGAAGCTGATTGAGAAGGTGGCGGCCAACCAGACTCATGGTGAACGCCAAGCGGCTACCACCAAGTCCCGTGGAGTGCACCAAGTGGAGACGATGGACATGCTCGCCATCAAGCTCGATCAGCTGCTCCGCAAGGTGGACTCTCCACAGGACCTGCAAGTTGCGGACTCCCGCATGACATGTGAAGAGTGCGGAAACATTAGGCATATGGGCATTAATTGCCCAAATGCAAGAGAGGAATGCAACTTTCTCAACAATGGCAATGGGTACCGCTCCCAGAACAACTACGGCTGGAACTCCAGGCCCGACCTCTCCTTCATAAAAAATCAGGGAGGTAACAATGGAAATCTTTCCCGCTATGAGCCTTCTATCAAGGATCTAGTTCTCGGCCAGGTCAAGATCAATGACAGAATTAGCAAGAAGTTTCTTACTACCGACAAGACCTTAGAGAGCATAGATGCTAAGCTAGAATCGTTCAGTACCGCTCTGCAAAACCAGCTGAGCCATAATAAGATGCTAGAGACGCAAATTGCGTGAATTGCTTCAGCTGTGCAGTCTCCACGTGACGGTAAACTTCCTGAGCAGCCAGAGGTTAACCCAAGGAGAGTGTAATTGTAATAACCATCAGGTGTGAGGAAAGCGAGCTGGACTCTACACTTCCCAAGGATGTTATCAGGAGGGATCCCGGATGTCCGACCATCCCGTGTTTGGTCAACGACCGGTGCTTCGCTTGGGCGCTATGCAATTTGGGAGTAAGTGTAAGCGTCATGCTGAAGGCGATATACAATGGGTTAAACCATCCATTATCCCCAACAACCATGCGGCTCCAGCTTGCAGACAGGTCACTACGCCTACCCATGGGGATTGCGGAAGATGTCCCAGTCCAAGTCAGAAACCTCTTCGTCCCTGTCGACTTTGTTGTGCTCGATATAGAGGTGGATGATAGAACTCCTCTCATCCTTGGGAGGCCATTCTTGAGCACCACTAACGCCAACATCGACGTGGGGGCCGGAGAAATTCACCTGGATTTCAACGGCAGATAAGAGACGTTCAACTTCAGGCCTAAGGTTGAGCAATGCAAGCAAGTGAGGGTCATATATGGAAAGGACCCACGGGAAGTGGAGAAGATTGAGATCACTCCGCCCATGCCGCAGCCAGACAAGCTCATTGCATACATGAGGAATTATCTGGCAAGGAAAGAAGGCCAGCCAACTATTGGAGGACTCCAAGGAAGATGCCTCAGCAGCCCAAAGCACCACAAGCCCCTCTCGCTCCTCCATCGCAAGAAGGAGTAGGCAAATCACAATTGCCTAAGAAGAGGAGAGCTAGGCGCTCAAAGAAGAAGAAGGCAGCCAAGGTATCGACCGAAGAGAGTACAACAAAGGCGCCCAAAAAAGGAAACGGTCGCCGCCACAAGCACAAAGAAGACACTCAAGGTGTGGCGGAAGAAAGACGGAACCTCAACCTCGCCAGATTCTCCAGCGAGCGAGGTCCAGACAAGCTAAACAACATAGAGAACGTCTAGCTCAAGACGTAAAAACGAGAGCCCTCCGATTGGGGAGGCCATCCCAATCGTTATCCTAGCTAGGCCTAACACTTGTTTTTTCTTTCAGAAACCATAAACAAAATAAAAATGAGAAAAATATAAAAACAACAAAAATATTAGGTTCTTGGCAATGTCCATTAGGGGCTAGCCACTTGTATCATCCTCACTCTTTTTTGCAGATCAAGAAGGAGGAGGAAGCTCTGATCAAGCTTAAGTCTTGCAAAGACTCAAGCTTGGGGAGGGCCGACAGGTAAGAAGGAGTTCAACACTAGCTCGAGTCTTGCAAAGACTCAAGCTTGGGGAGGACCCCCAGGTAAGTATCTCTACCTTTCTTAATAGATATTAAACTCCCTGTTTCGAATATATGCTAGAATCTTGGTGAATTGCTACACTTAAGGGAAATGATGATCGAGTTACAAATTAGCTTCCCATGTGTCGCATAGATGCAACCTCTACTCCTAACATATGTGTTATTTCTATTTGAGCATGATCACATCATGAGTCTTGCTAATTTCCGTGGGTTGCATTTGTTACACCAAGTCTAAGCATTGTGGGTTATGATATGGTATGATTAGGACTTGTTACAATTTCGTAGCATGGTCTCATCCAGAGATGTTTTTCTTAAATTGCTGCAAGTACCTAAAACCCTTCTGTTTTGGCACACTTCTCTTAGTGTGAGTATTTATTTACTTACCAGAGCCATATCATAATATTCGAAACAACCCCACTTATAGCCATTTGTTTATGTATTGAGTTTGGTTAAGGTTTGATGTACTCTTGAAACTAAGCACTCCTAATTTTGGTCATAATTCCTTCGCGTGTGTTTTCGAAAATTCTTTCCACCAAATAAAAAGAGGAATGTTTGGACAAATCAACCAGACATTTTTCAGAGTTTGCAAAACCATTGTTCCATCTAAAAGCTCAAGAATATTTCAAAATGTTTCTTTGAACCATGCAAAATTATGCCCTTGCACCATGGAGTAGTAAAAAAAAAACTCCATGATTGCATGACAAAAGCAAGACTATATGGTTCTTATCATAAACATCTTGAGCAAAAAAGGACCAATGTTTTCAAAACCCCCTTCCACAAGCGTGAGTTCATTTTCTCCCCCTCCATCACACCTTTTCCTTATGACCAAAATATGAGGAGTTGCTATGTCGATTGAGACTCATTCTTTAGCTTTACAATATATACATGACATTTGTGCATTCCTTACCAAGCTCCACATACAAAGCCTCATTTGGTAGAAGGTAGGATGAGTGAAGCTTGTAGGAATAGACTCACATGAGGGATGGTAAGAGAAGTGCCATCCAAAACGAAGGAGAATTTTTTACACCTTACCTTGCAGCACATAAAAACTCTGGATGCATACCTGCTAGAAATGTTTACCTGTCCGAAAGTACCGTTCTAATCTCCAATGCTGCATGACAAGGTGTGACATAAAAGCCCCATAATTTTTGCAACACTCATGAATATTTTGTGCTCTCGTAAACTTACCACTGTTTAGGGAGTATGTTGTTACATCTTTATTACCCATGGGGCGCTTCTTTGCTTCTTTGTAACTCCTTATCCGCCGGTACCCTGAGTTGAATTTGCTCGGGACGAGCAAAGTTTAAGCTTGGGGAGGTTGTTGGTGGTCGTTAAACCATGTTTTGACCGCCACCCTACAGGTAAATAAAAGCATGTCACCAAGATTCTGTGCATAGTAAATAGGAATAACATTACTCCACAAGTTTTGGTGAATATTTGGATGCAGGAGTGAATAATGGAGGAAAGTGGGTCTCAGCCAGGGAAAATCCCTGGCCGGCCCGCCCCACCATAGGCCGGCCGGCCCCACCTGGTGGTCATTGGCCCCGGGCTTCCTTTAGTGGGCTGAAAACTGGTCCACACGCGTAATTCGAGGCCTAGCCCAGCAGATTCCACCGCCATTCTAGAAGGTGGGCCATTTGGGCCATTGCTTGGCCCTCACGTCGTTTCTGTCGCCCCAGGACATCACCGACTATACAACACATCGGGCGGCTGACCGCCCCCCCCCCCCCCCTACATGGCCGGCCGGCCAGACTTGGCGGCCCCGCCACTCAACCTTCGACTATATAATCCCCACCGTCCTAAGGAGGCTAGAAATAGCACCGGTGGCCGGAGGAACAACTCGCACCACACTTCATCCAAGTGTTTACTTCTTGTTTAGTAGTTACTTTTGAGTTTGAGTAGAGTAGAGTAGAGTGAGAGCTCTCTCGGGCTTCCGGAGTCTTCTCCGAGTTTCGGTATAGTTCTTTGTATCTTAACTCTTATAGAGATATTATTTTATCCAATATGTTTATATTTAGTTTTATCTTTATTTATTTCTTTTAGTAGTTCTTTTCTATTTAGTTTATTTATTCGGTTATGTAAGTGCTCGTAGAAGTCTTGTTGTGGGATCCGTGATTGTTGTTTAAAGAGTACGAGAGAGCGCCTCCGTCGGAGATGGCGTCCGCGCTTGGTGAAATCTGTGCTCTATTCTTAGATAGGACTGCTCCGTTGATCAAGTGTAGTTCCTCTAGGCGGGTTGTAAGCATGGAGCTTAGAGCTTGGCCTATGCACGTTTGGCACCCAACCCCACGGAGGAAGGTAGCCGCGAGTGTATGTGACAGCTACACCGGTCTCTGTAATCCACCACGTCCGGGTTGGACAGGCAGGGTCGTAATTACAGCGTACGGTTCCCTAGGATGAGCTAGCAGCATCGGTTCATATAACCTAGTACGTGCGTGCCCCGAAACGACGTGACTTGTGTGTGTATGAGCTTAGCTAGAGTAGATAATTTTTGTAGACTTGACTGCTAGGAAGAGTAAATAATAGATAAGCATATAGGAAGTTTTGACTCTATCTCGTTATCCTCCCAAATGTATACTACGCTTTTATTTCTTTTATCACTTAGGATTAGATGGTGTGTGCCAACCCATTTATATCATGCAAACCTGACCCCGTCTTAAGTATAGTTAATATATTGTTTTTCTCCAAATTGTGCAATGCATTGATACTATTCAGCTTCCTTTCGCTCTACTTCCCTGCGGAAATATAAATACGATAACCCTGGAATACTCCAAGGTGAAATGCTACAATGGTGATCCGTGCGCTTGCGGAATTAATGAATTTAATTTACACGCATAAGAACCGCCAACACCGTCCTCGATGGATGCGCGTATCGCAGGCTCAAGCGCCGCAGCCGCTGCCTCGCTATCGTTCAACAAGGGAATACTCTAATGGGAAGGGTACTTGTGGGAGAAAACTGTCAATAGACATGTATCGTGTTACGTAGTTGAGTACATATGCTGTAGTTCGATAATTAGTACTTGGCTCCACCGTGCATTCCATAATATCCTGGCACCTCCATCGTTCAACGAGGGAAGATTCGAGGATGTAGAGGATCCAATAGCCGCGAACATGGTAGAAGCTGCAGTCTTCAAAGTATATTCCGTCGATTAAATAATCAACACAACTGATCATCCGGTGAGAAAAAGCCTGTGAATTGATTGGACCGATGAGCCGCCTAGTGGTGGGTTAGCACCAACGCATCATCCAGTAAGAAATGCATCGTCCCGTGAATTGCTCGAGCTGCTATAGGTCACAACTTTCACACATAGAAAGGAGTGATTTCCAGTGAGAAAAAGCCCATGAAATGATTTGACCGGGGAGCTGCTCAGTGGTCATCAGTATCACCGGTGCGGATTGCGGAGTGGCAAGAGACGAGGCGTGCATGGCGTTGGGCGTGCAGAAGCCCGTTAATTGATTTGACCACTGAGCTGCTCAGTGGTCCGTCACCGCATCATCTGGTCAGATCACCGCATCATCCGATGTTGCGTTGATATTGACCGACCAAGGCGACCACTGAGCAGCTCGCCGGTCAAATCAATTCACGGGCTTTTCCCCACGCCCGACGCCGTGCGCAACTCCGATCTCAACGGCTCCACAAGTTTGTGGGCATATCTAACAAATATTGTTTTGCTCGTGTGGATATCAGAACTACCGTTGCATATATCACAGGAACATCCGTTGTTTTTAGTGGTGAACACGGGCTTGTCTGATACCACTCTCTAAATTCGATATTGTAGTTACATATAAATGCTCAAAGTACAACATACAAATCTATTTGATGTACAACCATTGATACGAATAAATCAAGGACGATACATTAAACTCTAGCTAGAACTCGAGATTGGAGAAGACGTCCTCCTCGATCCGCCTCGCTTCGACGAGGTCGACCACCACTTCACAGAGCGCAGGTCTCCATCACCGCGCGCGACGTGCACGAGGTCCTCCGCATGCCTCTCGGAATCGACAGGGAATTGGGGAAGCGAGATTGCTCAAGAAGCTGCTTCCATTCCAACTCCGACTCGAGGAAGCAGGGGAAGCGAGGTTGCCAAGCTCAGGGAAGAGAAAGAGCGACTCTCTACTCCAATTTGTTGGTCTGAACTTTCCAACGTGGACAGTTCAAACCAAACAAAATGAGGCGTGAAGCCTCCAATCTTTCAGATATTCCACCCCTACGAGATATCCAGAAATCCACATTGAGTGATTTATTGGTGGCCATTTCGTCTGTGTATGTCTCTTCTCTGTACGAGAAGTTTGCAGCGACCCAACCAAGGATTGCCTGGCAGCTGTGAAGAGTGAGGTAGACCCATGAATGGAGGAGTAGGGATTGTCCGGGGGGCTGTGAAGGGTATGATTTCCTATTTTGTGGATACTGCAGCGTCTGGGTGGACCTTTATAGTCGCGGTAAGCTGCACGATACCTCCCTCTGATGCAAGAACGCAGCAGGCAACGGACTATCCTGTGTTGTAGGTGTTCTACACCAGACGGTCCGTTGGTGCAATGGTCCACAGTTTTGTTTCAGCGCGCGCTACCCCTTGAATCAGAACGAGAGCAAAAGTGTGTGGACAAGAAATGCAATCGTGACCATAGTTAGCCAATGTAGGTACCACGTGTACAAACTATGGCGCACATTGCAAAAACTGGTCAAAATGAGGAGGGAGAGAGAGAGAGAGAGTCGTCTGGTGCATGACCGTTCGATTTTGATTGTGCGCAAGTTCTCATTATTGACCTCAGCAGACTGAAACTGGAATGTCCTTGCTAACAATTTTCTTCGACATCGTTCAAGGTTTGGTAGCACGAGATGAAACAATCGGAATTTTAGCAAAGAGGATTGTCCTATGCCTGCATTCTCGCAACGGATCGTCAGGTGTTCAAACTCCAACAACAGAGGGGAAGACTAGCTATCTCAAACACCGTAACATCCCCTGAATTGACATGGAATACACCGGATGAATGTTGAGCCAAGTACTAGTGTTAGTGCACAACGAATGAGAATCCATTAAAATAGTTCACTTTGCGACGTTTAACAGAATCTGGGCCAATGGCCAAACGTTTTGAGTGATTCTTCTGTTTCAGGTTGTGAAACGCTTCTGGATTGAATCTGAAACTTTTTTGATTCTCGGTCAATTTGTAGCTCTACCAAACGCACCCAGTTTATTTAGTGAAACGTTTCTCCAATTTTGACTGTTTGGAACTGATTCAACTGATTCAGGTAATAATCTGATGTTATTCTCCCATCCAAACGCACTCTTATAGCACAAGCTTAAACGAAGGGACAGAGGTGAATACTCGCTATCTCAAACACCAGAACATCCCCAGAATTGCCACGCATGCACCAGAGCATCCCCTAAATTGACTTGGAACAGTTTCAAACAAGGAACAGTCGGTGTTCGATCACTGCAGGCGGTGACCAGCATCACGCCGTCGCAAAATTAGCATTGTTTTGGAAATACAAGTACGACTTGTCGAACTAGATACTTTCGCAATGTAGTACTACGTACTTAGGAGAGAGCTTTGCACATCTTGCAAAACTAGTACTAGTAAGTAGTAACTGGAAAGGTACACCCACAGGAAAATCCGCTGGTCACAAATATATCTCACTGGAACAAGGCACGGTCACACAGACGTGCAGCACTGCACATGGTCAAAACACACAGATTGATCCGTTGAGCGCTGTCAAATGTACTCATAGTTTCATCTAGACGAAATGAAACCTCTCTCATCTCTCTCCTCTTCAATTGCTTGCGATATCATCAAAAATGACGACATGGCACCTCATTTAAAGGATATGAAACTCCCATTGGGAGTAGCCTTAATAAAGAAGAAGAAATTTACTGCGCCTACTTGCTTGCATCATGAGATTTCCGCCCCTCCTTCTCCAATTTGACTTTCTTTCCTCCGCGACCCTGAGCAGAGGAGTCCTACAAAAAATAGAGGGGTGTAACAAGCAGGGATCATCGTCCGTGATGGAGATTGCTTCCAGGTCACTGGGCGACGACCTTGTGGTATCGATTGTCGCCCGAGTCCCCTGCCACAAGACGCTTCTAAATGCCATGTAAGCGAAAAAGGCCTGGCGAGAGCGGCTGTATTCGCCGAAGTTTCGCCGTTAGTTTTGTAGCCTGCACTCAGCGCCGCCACTCCTTGGCTGTTTCAGCAACGAATCCCCCCAGGAGAGCACTGTCCCTACGTTTCCCTCTTTCACCATCACTAGGGATTGTGATAAGAAGATCAACGCCATTGTTGAAAAAGGGGATTTCTTCCTCACCAAAGTGCTCAACTCCAGAAGTGAATTTGTCTGCTGGGATATATGTGGCTGCATCGACAGATTACTACTTCTGATGGATCCATTAGAGGGGAAGCTCGTGGTGTACAACCCAATGACGAGTTAGTTATCTGATTTTTTTTTATGATTATGAGGACAGTGCGCTCGAATATCAGTTTGCGACGCAGTACGCTCCCCGTTTGGTCCGCTCGGATGAGAACCCAAACTCCTTCCGTGTCATAGTACTTCTGGTTCAGGACCATGGGACTAGAGTACGGACTGTGGTCTTCTCAACGACTGAAATGAACTGGTCAGCTAAACCTTGGCAACAAGTGGCCCAGATTGGTTGGCTGCCGTTTCGGGACCTTGGCTCGATCGGCAACCGGTCCCTGTACTGGGGTGACGTTGAAAGCAACTCTCTAGTGGTACTCGATAAAGCATCACTGGAATTCTCCACTATTCGGCTTCCGGGCGAACTGCTCGCCAAATTTTGCTCCCCCCTCTCGTAATCCAGTTTGTTATGGTTTCGGAGAAGTAGAGGACGGAAAACCTTGCATTGTTGCGTCACGGGGAAGATACCTTGTAGTGTTCGTGCGCGGAAGTGATCCCAATGGGGTTGAACGGTGGGTGCTGAGAAATTCCGTTAACCTGGCCGATCAACTCAGGGAGCTGTTACCAAAAGACAGGGATGACGAGGATGATCATATTGTTACTGACTTCTATTTTCATGGAATCACTTAGGAAACCGTGTTTTTTGATGCATTGTATTCTGGTGGCTGTGGAGAACCTCACTGGTTCCTATCCATGCGCCTGGATACAATGAAGCTGCACAAGCTCTTCAGGAATGCTACTCATACTTCTAAATATCCATACTTCATCGGGTGGCCTTCTAGCAACATTGATGACCGGGTTGATTAGAAAAGGATGTACTATTTTATTAGGATTCCACGTTGTGTATTTGCTGGACTCATCTGCAGAAGGATGTGCGTTTTGTAATAATTGCTAGCTTCGTCTGAACCAACTTCCCAAACAATGTCATCCGATGCATGAATTTCGTCTTATCACTCATAACTTGCATCTAACGTTGTCATTATTGACCTCAGCGGATTATACTCGCTAAAAATTTTCCTCGATCTCGTTCGAGGTTTGGTAGCACAAGTTGAAACTGGAGACTGTTGATTAGATCGTTCGGTGTTCGAGCATTTAGAACAGAGGATCGTCCGGTGTTCGAGCATTTAGAACAGAGGATCGTCCGGTGATCGAGCATTTAGAACAGAGGATCGTCCGGTGATCGAAGATGTTGAACAGGGGATTGTGTTTCGAATAACAAATGTGGACAGTTGCTTCAACGGATCGTCCGGTGCTGTAGGATTGCCGTTGCCTTCGTTCTCGCATGCCCGTTCTATCGTCTGAGCAGAGCTAAACATTAATTACAATCCAATCCAATGCATTATTACTTTGTCTATCAAGATACAATTACCTTGTCCAATACAATTTTCTAAGAAAAATACAATAACTTTGTCAACAACATCAACAACAATAGTCTTTTGTCCCAAGCAAGTTAAAACCTTGGGAATAAAAATTTTAATGCACTCGGGAAAAAAAATAAAAAAACTCTGTCCACAAATTATTGACATGTCCGAACAAGAAAGGAATATACGTCGTACGACCAATGTCTCTCTCCAGTTTCTTCTCTCCGAGTCAATGTACCTCTCGGTCATCCTTGGCCGAAGTAGTTGTCGCGACAGCCACCTTGGAGTTGTAGGTGTCGGTGTCAGTTTCGGTCTCGTCGTTACTTGAAGATGAATGAGAAGACTGTACCTGTACCTTGGAGCCGGGTTCTTGCTTGTCTTTCCTATCTGCAGAAGAGCATGAATTCTCGACCTGGGAGACGGTGTCGTGCTGGGCTTTCTGATCTGGAGAAGAATGCGCAGGAGACGGAGTTCCGTTGGGAGAAGTGGTGGCCTTTGCCGCAGGAGTAGTAGCGGTACCCTTATCAACAGGTGCTGTTTTGACCACCTTTGAAGAAGAAACACCACGATCTGATGTGTGCACAACACGAGTTGTATCGGGGATACTGTGGCCACTTCCCACCTCCGCCGCCACTGCTAGAAGGTCGAGGCACGGAATATTTGCGAGTGCCGGTCGAAGGGCTTGGACCGCGGTTTGAGTAACACAATTTTGGTTTTCCTGCCACCTCTTTATCTCTGCCATTATCTTCTTGTTACGCTCAAGCATCCTATTAAGCTGCTCAAACCTAATCATCCAGTGCTCAACCAAACCCCTGTCTGCTTCCTTTTGTTGTCGAACCAATTGCACCAACTTTTTCTAGCCTGCCACCCTCATTCTCACGCTATCAGCGTCTAGCTTGACTGCAGGCGATGTCAATGGTTCATGAACATTTGAACGAATGTCGTCGTCATCGCTTTCACTCGCAACATCCAACACAATCTCTTGGTTTGGATTTGGCAGTTCAACTTGGAGGCCAGGCTGACTACTTCCAACACGCTGATTAGCTGTTGGGGGCATGTCAATGGCTTGAATCATGTCCCTCTGGCCACGGCGTCTGCCTCTCAGTGAAGCCGGCCTGTACGAGGGGAAAGCTGACGATGAAATCTTGTACTTCTCTTGGTACTGTCGCTTCCTCATCTGACTTAGAATGAACGAGATGAAGTGAGCGTACGGCAGCTTTGGGGACAAGAACATCCGATCAAAGATGACATCCTCAATCTCAGAAAGTAAAAAATCCACAATGTCGAACGCTCGACCAGTCATGATGCAAAGCAGAAGCCATTGCTGAAGAGAAGTGATGGTCTCATCATTGGGGATCCGTGGTAACAAGGTCTTCCTCAGTGCCCTGTGAACCACCTTCGCCTCTGGGTTAAGCAAGGCAGGCATGCGGTACGATGTTCCAACCGTCAGGCTGTCACCAAAAAGTGTAATCACCTCCTCATCTGTAGGGAAGTTGGCACCGACCAAAGCACGGCAAGGTGGGCGTGCATCTCCATACACTAAGTTATGTAGACACCTCCGGGGGTGAAGATCAACTCTGAGAAGGCCAGCTAGCTCCTCTCTTGTGATTGTGCATCTTTGATTCTCAAATATGAATGAGATAAAACTTCGGTCAATAGGGCCCAAAGTGTAGCATAAAAAACTTGGACCCATTCCTCGACATATCTGCTGTGCTGTGAAACTAAATCACTCAATTCCTTGAATCTTTCAAAGTATGCAGAGATGTTGGCACCCCCCGAGGCTCTGTTCAGAACAGCCCAGTCCAGTGTCCTGTGTTCAAACAGCCTGACTTTCAACAGATTCCAGGAGTGCATCAAACTCTTCTGAGTAATAGTCAAAACAACAGTGTCTCCTCGAAACCAATCATCTTCTGGTACATCGCATAACCTTCTGATATTCCTACTGCTAGAGCCCCTCAGATCCATCAACGACTCATCTTCAGCCGGGGGTTTCTTCTTGTTCGGTGTTCTCCTCACCGTTGAGACCCAAAGTACGCTCAGTAAAGCGATGCCGCTTCTTGCTATAACCCTCCGGAGGCATCGTCGTTCGAGGCCTCTTATTCATAGATCTGCCTCTCTGCCTCATCTGGGGACAGATGTCTGGGCATGACTGACCACAGGCATCATCCCTGATCGCTGATTGTTCCCAACAAGGGAGCAGCACCCCGTCCTGGCAGCGAGCGTAGTTGCTTGGTACGAGCCATCTGACACTGAATTGCACAGAAGCAGTGGCGGAGCGTGAGCAACTAATCACATAAGATGTTTGTCTCAGAATTTCTACGAATCGTGGCGAATAAAAACTTGGGGTACGTATTGCTCGAAAAAGGAAAAAACAACTTGGGTCTCACCACTATAGAAGATGAAGTGGGCGATGGGGGAACCACCCAGCGTAGATCGCCGGCAGCAGACCTCGGATTTGCGGAAACGTGGCAGCGAAACGCTAGAGCTAGCGTCTTGTGGCTGAGGTCTCGAATCTGCAGAGGACGGCGGCGGTGAATCTCTATTCTCTAGTGTCTGGGTTACGGCTACCGGAGGAGAGACAAAGTGGTGAGGGTGAGGCCGGCTGGTGCGGTGGCGGCGCGGATGAGAGGCAGAGCGAACGAGCACCAACACACCAACCGACCTACAGAGATGGGAAAGGAACCAGGGTAATCCGATAACACATCGGACAAATGACGGGTCCAATCATCGCTACAAAGCGGCGGCCCGCCCAAATGTTTCCGGGCGAATATAGGATACTGTACATGGGCTGCATCCCTGTTGGTGGTTCTTATGCTATACTAAATATTTCTATTCCGCAAGCGCACGGATCACCATTGTAGCACTTCACCATGGAGTATTCCAGGGTATCGTATTTATAATTTCCACAGGGAAGCTAGCAGAAAATTCCTCAAGGGTACTGTCTAAATCGATCGTAAGTAAATCACGTCAAACGTTGAAAGTTTGATAAAGGTGGCACTCATGAAATAACCCAAGAAAGAATAATTAGCAAAAGATTGGGAGAGCAACGAGTAGAGCAAAGGGTTTCCTAAAATATATCCATCCTAAGTATTTTATATTCAGCAATCTAATAGTCTACAATTATACACTCAAGATCATACAACAGTCATATCACTGTGCATCGGGGCACGGATGTGCCAAAGTAATAAACTTGTTCTGTTGCTCGAACTACCACCGGGCATAATCTCAAAAGAACAGAGGCACAGAAGTGGCCCACCCAACCAACAGAAAAGATTAACACTCTGGGGAACCACCTGCTATAATTAAGACCCTGCTAGGTCCAACCCAGACGCGGTGGATTACAGAGACCGGTGCAGCTGTCACATACACTCGCGGCTACCATCCTCCGTGGGGTTGGGTGCAAACTCGCGTCTAGAATAATTCCTTGAACCATACAAGCAATCACTCTAAATAATCTACCCTTAGCTAACAGGGCAGACCACCCATGCTCAATAAACTTAAGTGAATTGTTTACGCATAGACCAGCTGACAACTCACGTAAGTCCATCTCACACAGACGTGGATCCAACACAGAAATATTTCCGAAGTAATTACTCAGAGCAATAATATAAATCAAGAGAATTACTGAATTAAATAAATAAGAAAAGATATCCATAATAATAATATTTATTCAAAAGAAAGTAAAGATACAAAGAGAGCTTTACCACACTTCCGAAGACAGCTCCGGAACCCTGAGCAAAGCTCACTCTCTAACTCTAACTCCCAACTAATGCTAACACTAAACAAGAAGAGTAAATGGATTCTTCAATGAGGTGCGAGTTGCTTCTGAGGCCGGGGGGTCCTATTTATAGCTTGTCCATGGCGGTGGGAACCCGGTGGCCGAAGCTGGAGAGGCGGCGCCACTAATGTCGGCCGGCCGGCCTGGTAAGGTGGCTGGCCGGCCGTCCACAGTGTCGGTTTGCGACCGCCTCTTCTGTGGACGCTCCAGATTGCTTGGTGGAGTCGGTCCCGAAGTCGGTTTTCTGCTGGGGTCGGCAGAAGTGGAGTAAGGACCAAGTTTAGGCCCATTATAGCGCATCTTCTAGAATGTTTGCTATTTCTTCACTTGGGCTTTAATTATTCTCAGTGCTGGACGTCTTTGGAGCCCATTGGCCGAAGATCGACGGCAGCAGGGGCTAAGGGTGGCCGGCCGGCCTGTGATTGGGCCGGCCGGCCTATGTTTCTCTCCACAGGCGTCCGTTTCTTCTGTATTTACTCCTGCACTCATAAGTCATCCAAAACTCGTGGAACTTTATTAATAAATAAAACATTGCCGAATTTTGGTGATTTACCCTTTTATTTACCGATATGTTGACGGTAATTTAATGACTTAAACACCGTCAACAAATCCCCCAAGCTTAAACTTTGCTCGTCCCCGAGCAAAATAAAAACTTAGGCAACCGGCGGATCAGGAGTTGCATCAATATTAATTTCCTGCAGGTATCTGATATACAACAGCATACTCCAAGACAGCAAGTAATCCATAAACCAGCACAATTTATTCATCAAGCATGCATACACCCGGCGGGGCTTATTGATTACTTTGTCATGTGACATTGAAAAGCAGAACAACATTATTAGGCTTTTGTTAAACACATTCTGCAAATAACAAGTCCAGAGTTTTTGTTTGCTGCATAAGAAAAATTTCAAGAATTCTCTTTTAAGTCTTTTGCACTTCCCCTTTTTGTCTCTCTTTTTGTGGAAGCTATTTCCTACAAAACATCACTCATAACCTATTGCTACCAAGGATGGTCATTCTGGTGGAGCTTGGTTTGGATGTGCATATCCTTCACATATATTTTGTAAGGTTAAAGGATGATCTCAAGGAAACAGAGCAACTCTTCATAATCAGTCCAATGATAAATGTGGGAAGAGAAATCACTCATAAATTTTTCTGTCTTCTTGGCTCAAGAGAATTTTTGAGGGTGGCCATCACCTCTATAAAAATCTTTACTGCGCACCACGGGAGTTTTTTTTTTATACTCCCGTAATTGCAGCGTGTGAGGAAGATTTTTAGATGGCCTAAATAATAATTTTTGAATTTTCTTGAGCTCTTGAAGGAAGACAAAAGAATTTTGAAGGATGAGTGGTAATGAATTTCTCAAATTCCCGGAAGAAGGATGACTGACATAAAGAGCGCAGTGTTCCGAGAGATCAAAATTTAACCGAACTCAATATATAAAAGATAGCTAAGAGCGAGGTTTGTTTTTATAAGTTTTGCAATATATGGCTCTGGTAGGTAATTGATTCCTCACAGGGGAAGTGCAAGACAAAAAAGGTTTTAGTTGCAGCATTTATAAAGATTAAAACATCTCTGGACTATTATTGCAGAAGCATGCTAACTCAACCCAATGCAGCCATATCATGCAAGTCAATGCCTGGACTTGGTAAACCAGGTGCTACCCACACAGACATAGCAATACTAGAACTGTGATTGTGCCAGATTACTTCTCACTTAAATATACAAGGAGTAGCGATTGCATAAAAGATACAAGCAGAAAACTAATAGAGCAACTATACATCATATCCTTTATGTGTGGGTGGAACAACCAAGATTCGGCAACAAAAACAAACCCGATTTTTTTATTATTATTATTTTTATTATATATTTTTTATTATATATATATATTTTTAAAGTAAAATAAATAAATAAACCAAACTGCAGGACGGACGAACGACTGAAACAACTGACGGTCATGCGAGGTCGGGCAAGGTGATACAACATGCAAGACAGACAAACAACATAGAACTCCGAAACTCTCCCCCCCAAGCTTAGGCCTTTGCAAGGCATAAGCTTGACCCAAACCTAGCGGTAAGAAGATGTCCAGGGGTCCCACTCCCCCTGGGAAGGCGGGTCAAAGAAGGGAACAGAGCCAGTGTGCTGCTCAGGTGGTGGCTGTGCCTCAGGCTGCGGTACGGGTTGGGGCCCGTACTGCTGCTGCTGGGACTGGGATGTATCGATGTTCAGGCCTGAGGCGATCTGCTGGCAGAGGTTATATGTGTCATCTATCCAACCACCCTGGTAGTAGACCTGACCTTGGAGGTCGGTCACGAGGTTGGCGGTGTCATGCATGGTTTCTTGGAGCTGTGCAACCTCTTGCTCGAGGTACCAGTAGTTCCAGTTGGGTGCAAACCTAGCTGAGCGGGAGGGTCCCACTTGTGGGCCGCTCATGAACCGTGGAGCGTGAGAGCTCTGCGGGTAAGGGCCAGGCTGAAACTGTACTCCCGGCTGAAACTGCACTCCCCCTGCGGCTGCATGGCCACCGGGAGGATAGTGGAACTGGTGAATCCCCTGCACACCCTGTGGGGGTGGCTAAACAGGAGAGTCACTGCGTGTGTCGGGGTCACCTGAGTGGTGGGACCCTGAGCTCTCAGCTCTGGGTGCAGCAGAGGGTACGGCTGACGGTGTGACAGAGGGTCCGGTGGAAGGTCCAGCAGTGGTTCCTGTGCCCCTGGCTCTAGACCGGGTCACAGGTCCTTCTGCTACGCTGTGGCGGGCTGGCTCGGCTATCCTTAGGTCAATGGTCAGGCTTTTGGTGCGATAGAGCCCTAGCCTCGGCTCGGGCAGCTCAATCTCTGTGCTATACCCATGGTAGACCATGCGGTAGCGCCCCTCAGCTATTCTATTGATCATGTGGGCTTGGCGAAAGTGATCGAACCCAATCAACACTTGGGTCCCAGGCAAAAAGGCTACGCGCGCTTGGTTCAACATCCCTAAGCCTCGTGCAATTCTAGTGATGTATGACGTGAACAAGATAGGGGCACTTGAAGTAAACGTCACACTCAACCAATGATTAAGCACATAAAGCAGAGGGTTGATTTTAGTTTTCTTTACCATAGCATATAGGTAGCACAGATCAATTCTGGTAACAGCCCTATTCTCATGACGGGGTGACAGAACGAAACCACACCAACGATGCAAGATTCTTAGGGAAGGGTTATGAATTTCGCCAGTGCGGCGGTGTACTCCGTTTTCCCCAGATATTTTAATCCAGAAGGTGAGTTCGTTAAAGCCTTTAAGTTTGTCTAGAGCTGTCTGCCCACTACGCTCAAAGCCCAACAAATCACTCATGTCATTAAACGGCAAGTCAAACTCCTGATTAAACAAGCGAAATTTTATTCGTGTACGTGCTATGGTTTTATCAGGGACAATTTGCAAGGTGACTAAAAACTCGATAGAAAGCCACTTCGCACCTAGCTCAAAGGTATTAGAGAAGTCAGTAAGGCCTGTGTACCTGAGAGCTTGGTCGAAATCCTCTTTGATGCCGATGTCGGTGAGGAATTGAGGGTCGAAAACACGTGAGTGTTGAAACTCACGGTCTCTTAACCCGCCGATGCGGTTCCTTTCATCCTCGTTGTGTGCCACAATGTGCTGCTCGTGCTCCATATAGCGCACGATCGGGCCGACCGGCTCCACGCTCAGTGGTTCCGGTGGTTGCTGAGTTCCAGCATCAGACCCAGAGTGTGAGCTGCTGCCACGACTCTTGCTACTAACCTTCCTCTTGAGTGAAGTGAAGAAGCTCATGGTGACCTGCACAAATGATTAGACAGCAAATACCCGGAGGGAATAGTGAATAAATATTAGCGGGTTAGCTGTCCAGAGGTTAGTCGTCCAGGGTTTAGTCGTCCAAGGTGGGGTTTATTAGGACCACCACTCAGCAGCAAGAAAACAGAAATAAAAACATTTTTTTAATTTTATTTTATTTTATTACCTAATTATCACTAATTGCTTGATTAGGAGGTTTTAAGCGAGGGAGGAAGAAGAGCTCGTCGAGCTGTGGTGCGAGAAAACATGGAGGCGCTGGCCTCCATTTATGGGCGCGCGCGGGAGCCGAGGCGAGGCCGGACGTGGTCGGCCGGCGGACATGGTGGGCCGGCCGGCGGGCCCCGGCGTCACCTCGCGACGGGACGGCAGCGGTGGAGGAGCGGCGTTGAGTGGAGCGCCGTGGTGCGCCTTTCGGTGCACATGCTCGCACAGGGAGGAGGATGGGACGCCGTCCTCCGTTGTCGTCGATTTCTCCTCCGTTCACGCGAGTGTCTGAGGCACTCAAACATGCTACATCGTAGGGGAGCAGGTGTGGCAGGCGTAGGGCGTCGGTGGCGAGCGTCGGCGACCGGGCGCGGCCGGCCGGTGGGGCCGGCGGGTCCAAGCGCCCACTTTGGCGCATCTTTCTCCTGCATGTGGTGCTGCACCTGTGCGCCTCCTGCAGCTCCTTTGTCCAAAGCAAAGTGATGACAGGTGGGGTTGGCCGGGCTCGGAAGGGTCCCGGTCAATCCAAAAATCGTTTTTTTTTATTTTATATATAATGCGCAGCGCGTAAAATTTATTAGAACGGGAAAAGTAAATTTTATTCTATGGATAACGACGGTTTAAACCCTCCCGTCAGAGGTGTATTAGCGTCTCGGATTAAAAATTATTTTGAAATTCTCAACGGCCTTGACGCTTCTACTTTTGTCCAACGGTCGAGCGTTGACATCTTGAAATTTTCCGTGTGGACAAAATCTTCCGCACTTTCTTAGCGAGAGCTGTCTTGGGTTCCTTTTTCTTCGGGGCGGTCTTCTTTGGCTCTCTCTTTTTCGGAGTACGGGTTTTCTTTGGTTTCTCCTCTTTCTTGGGGACCTCCTTGTTTATGTCGCCCGTTATCGTCACTCTTCCATTCGTCAACTTCGGAGGGGCGTACGGGGGCTTCTCGATGAATTGGTAACAAAAGGTGTCTCCCCATTTGTTGGTCATTGTACCAACACATGTTCTTCCTTGAGGCACGGCAGGGGGTTTTGCAACCTCTGACTTTCCTGCGGGTGTTCCCTCTGGCCTCACAACTTTCCGCGAAACAATCGCTATGGCAGTTATGTTTTTATCTTTTCCTCGCAATAGGATTTTCTTTTATTTCCAAAGAGGGGTCAAGATTAAACGATCACGCGTGTGATAGGTTCGTGATAAACAAACGAGTTTAAGACAGCGTTTAACAAAAACCAGGAAATTCTCTAGCTAAGCTTCCCCGGCAACGGCGCCAGAAATGCTTGTTGGTGGTTCTTATGCTATACTAAATATTTCTATTCCGCAAGCGCACGGATCACCATTGTAGCACTTCACCATGGAGTATTCCAGGGTATCGTATTTATAATTTCCACAGGGAAGCTAGCAGAAAATTCCTCAAGGGTACTATCTAAATCGATCGTAAGTAAATCACGTCAAACGTTGAAAGTTTGATAAAGGTGGCACTCATGAAATAACCCAAGAAAGAATAATTAGCAAAAGATTGGGAGAGCAACGAGTAGAGCAAAGGGTTTCCTAAAATATATCCATCCTAAGTATTTTATATTCAGCAATCTAATAATCTACAATTATACACTCAAGATCATACAACAGTCATATCACTGTGCATCGGGGCACGGATGTGCCAAAGTAATAAACTTGTTCTGTTGCTCGAACTACCACCAGGCATAATCTCAAAAGAACAGAGGCACAGAAGTGGCCCACCCAACCAACAGAAAAGATTAACACTCTGGGGAACCACCCGCTATAATTAAGACCCTGCTAGGTCCAACCCGGACGTGGTGGATTACAGAGACCGGTGCAGCTGTCACATACACTCGCGGCTACCATCCTCCGTGGGGTTGGGTGCAAACTCGCGTCTAGAATAATTCCTTGAACCATACAAGCAATCACTCTAAATAATCTACCCTTAGCTAACAGGGCAGACCACCCATGCTCAATAAACTTAAGTGAATTGTTTACGCATAGACCAGCTGACAACTCACGTAAGTCCATCTCACACAGACGTGGATCCAACACAGAAATATTTCCGAAGTAATTACTCAGAGCAATAATATAAATCAAGAGAATTACTGAATTAAATAAATAAGAAAAGATATCCATAATAATAATATTTATTCAAAAGAAAGTAAAGATACAAAGAGAGCTTTACCACACTTCCGAAGACAGCTCCGGAACCCTGAGCAAAGCTCACTCTCTAACTCTAACTCCCAACTAATGCTAACACTAAACAAGAAGAGTAAATGGATTCTTCAATGAGGTGCGAGTTGCTTCTGAGGCCGGGGGGTCCTATTTATAGCTTGTCCATGGCGGTGGGAACCCGGTGGCCGAAGCTGGAGAGGCGGCGCAGCTAATGTCGGCCGGCCGGCCTGGTAAGGTGGCCGGCCGGCCGTCCACAGTGTCGGTTTGCGACCGCCTCTTCTGTGGACGCTCCAGATTGCTTGGTGGAGTCGGTCCCGAAGTCGGTTTTCTGCTGGGGTCGGCAGAAGTGGAGTAATGACCAAGTTTAGGCCCATTATAGCCCATCTTCTAGAATGTTTGCTATTTCTTCACTTGGGCTTTAATTATTCTCAGTGCTGGACGTCTTTGGAGCCCATTGGCCGAAGATCGACGGCAGCAGGGGCTAAGGGTGGCCGGCCGGCCTGTGATTGGGCCGGCCGGCCTATGTTTCTCTCCACAGGCGTCCGTTTCTTCTGTATTTACTCCTGCACTCATAAGTCATCCAAAACTCGTGGAACTTTATTAATAAATAAAACATTGCCGAATTTTGGTGATTTACCCTTTTATTTACCGATATGTTGACGGTAATTTAATGACTTAAACACTGTCAACAATCCCCCCCCCCCCCCCCCCACACCCCTTTTTTTTGCATAGGAGGTACGTGAGCCGTTCGGTACGGAATTTGAATTGGGTCCACACGTCAGGCATGATGCGGAAAACTGAGTTCTAAAAAAAAGTTAATGACGAAAACTGCCTGACGTGTGGGTCCGATGTTCTGACAAGGATGCATGTGGGTCAGCTATGTGCTTATTTAGGAAATGCGTGGGCACAATTTAATGACGAATATTGACTGACGCGTGGGGCCACAATATGCTGACTGGGATGCGTGTGGGTCCGCCATGTGCTAACTAGGATGCCTTTGGGCATATTTCCCATTTTAATGACAAATAGTGCCTGCGTGTGGGTCCACAATATGCTGACTGGGGTGCGTGTGGGTCCGCCTTGTGCTGATTAGGATATGCGTGGGCACAATTTAATGACGAATACTGCCTGACGTGTGGGGCCATAATATGCTGACTGGGATGCGTGTGGGTCCGCCATGTGCTGACTAGGATGTCTGTTGGCATATTTCCCCATTTTAATGACGAACAGTGCCTGACGTGTGGGTCCACATTATGCTGACTGGGATGCGTGTGCGGGGAAATTCTGTAGCAAAGGACAAGTTTTGACTGACGTGTGGGTCCACAACATGCTGACTAGGATGCGGGTGGGCGAAATCCCCCTCCGGTGACGAATATGTGGGTCCACCGAGTGCTGACTAGGATACGGGCGGGTGAAATCCCCCTCCGGCGACGAATATGTGGGTCCACCATGTGCTGACTAGGATGCGGGCGGGCGAAATCCTGGAATGAACGGTAGTGACGCTTAGTTTTCGTCATAAACGACCCGACCCGTGGGCCCGAATGGCAACAGTGACAACTTTTCGTCACCAAACGGGTCTGTTTTGGTATTTTTAGTGACGAAACGCGGAAACGTCATAAAAGTTGGCCGAAAACGGGGAAAACCCCCCAAAATAGTGACAGATCTACAATAATTTCGTCATGAATCAGCAGATCTGTACTAGTGAACCCTAGGACGCGCCCTTATTGGGCTCAACTTGATACACGGCCCGTCGGACCAGAATCTGGGAAGAGAAAGGTCTCTGTACTAAATCGACTATTGCGGGCGACACCGAGAAGATATGGACATGAGGCTAGATCCGTTGGAAAGTAGATTTGATAAGCTTTCCATGAAGTCGAAGATCGTCCCAATCGGAGTCTTTATGAAGTCGTGGTGATCGTTGCAAGTTGGTTCTGTTCTGAAGTCCAAATACAACTTTCTAAAACGTGGTGGATTTTATCTCTTTCTTTCCTTGGGCCAAATGTGACGTGTTGGTCTGATGGAGGACCTTGAGGATACTTGGAATTGGTCCCCAATCAACTTCTTTGGTCCTCCATGACTTCCTTGTATGTCCAACACTTCCCTTGATCCATGTAAGCAGTTGTGAAAAAGAAATTGTACACACATCATGGTGCAGCAACAATTCATCAAATATTTTAGACATAATCGTGATATAAAATTGATTCACCTTTTGTTCAAAAGCCCTGAACACGATCGTATCCGAGTTGGTGATGTCCTCATCATTCTCCCTTTCTTGGCTGCAAACCGTCCTTGGTTTGGCATCGTGGTTGAAGTGGAGGTATAAATTTTGATCATGTTCTTTCAAATATAATCAGAAACTTCTAGTAATGCATATTGCAGCAAACCATACTCCCTTTCTTGAAAATTGACCTGCAACTTATATCCAGTAGAAGAGACACTAGATATGGTATTGTTAGCTTGAATGCAAGTCATCATTTGATCTCTCGAGGACTCCATTAATGGTGTTTTCAGATCTGAACAAATGTATACTCTATGCACCATGTATTTATCGAGTTCATCATATTGGCCAATTGCATGAAAAGAACGATAATCTAAACATTGGAAACCAGATTTCTGATATAAATCCTCCTCTAAACGATTCAGGTCACAAAGAAAATCAAATTTGATGTAACCTAAACAATTTAAAGAAGATCTGATTTTCAACTCCTCTTCCTCATTCTCAATGCAATGAAGATTTCTAACTTCAGCATGTCTATGATTAGCAACAGATATAAATGAAGCACATGCATGCACTAGTTGTGTTGTAGATATAAGTGAAGCATGGTCACACAACTCTTCTTTGTCACAAGCAACAATGTAATCATCTTGCAACAAAGGAAATTCAATTGTAGAATCCACCAATGATTGCTCTAAACTAGCATGAAGGGTGGATAAATTCAGCACATAAATTCAGCATTATGAGGCAAGGTTAGAGCATGTGCCTCCTCATTTGCTGTAGTAAATTCAGCACTATAAAAGTTACCTTGTCCTCTCTCTCGAGTCAAAGAAGGTGCTACAAGTTCCTCATCTTCCTGTCCAATGTTAGCAATAATAGGACAAGGAATAGGCGGTGTCACATCTAAAGAATTGTTAGTGTCACAAAGGAGTAACAATCCAACCATTTCCATTTGACTCAATATTGTTGCAATATGATTTTCAGCATTATTTGCAAGCAAAAACAAATCGGCGATCTGGTTATAATTTTGAGAAATGAGCATGGTTCGAATTTCAGAATTAAGCCCTCTCACAAACCTACTTATGATATCTTCCATACATTCCATCCAAGGCACCAACCATGATAGAAATTTTGAAAACATGATAGTATTCCTTCACAGTCCTACTACCTTGTTGCAATGTTCTAATTTGGTGAGCAAATATTCAGCATAGTATGAAGGGACATAAACATCTCTAAAGTAAAGTTTGAAATCCATCCAAGATTATGGAACTTTGTTGTGCCTACAAATATATTTCCATTCAGCCAAGGCATCATCGGTTAAAGCACTAGATGCAGCAAAAATCTTTTCTTGATCCGTTATATCATGCTCATCAAATTCCTTATCTACCGCTAGCTCCCAATCAATATATTCTTTTGGATTAAACTTACCAGCGTAGGAAGGCAAATTTCGAATAATGTCCTGAATATGAGGGTGTACTTTGGTTATCTCAAAGATCTCCATATCACCTGCCATGATTAGATGAAAACAAGAAAAACACACACAAGAATTAGGGGTGGGCGTTCGGTCTACCTGATATTTGGGTCCGGTTTCTTGCGGTCTTTTCAATTTTCGGTTATTTAGAATTGCTACCCGAATTGAAAACAAAAATTTAGATACCCGACAATTTTGGGTATTTAAATTTCGGTTCGGTCTTCGGTTATACCCAAACTACCCAATATTGCAGTAATTTTAAGAAAAAAATGAAACCAACTTGATTATACCCAAAGTATACTATGCAATCAACTTGGTAATGAATTAGCATTATATGATAATGGAGAACACATGAATATGGTGAATGAGTAACAAAGGATGTTACATGACCATGGCATGAGTGTATGTGTTACATCCTACACCTATAAATAATATTTCGGGTATTTTGGGTTGTTCGGGTACCCAAGGGCACTACCCAAATTTGATAAATAAAATTCGGTTATCTAAGTCTAGTACCCAAACAATTACCCGAAGACCGGAATTTCGGTTTTTACGGTTTCGGTCTCGGTTTTTCGGTTTCGGTGTTTGGGTATCAGTTTTTTCAAGAATTTGTATGCTCCTATATATATCAAACACTATTTTGTGGCTAGTGTAATTCCTTTAACCTCAACTTGTTCAAACAAGCTATTACAAGTTCTTACCTTCTCAACAGGAGGTGATGGCAACCAAAAGATCGGCAACCGTAAAAGAAAATGTATCGGTGCCGCAGCAACAAAACCTGTCAAGCTATAGTCGGATATGTGGAGCTATAGGTGGGCTGAAAATAATGCACAAAGAAATGCTAGCACCACATTAGTATAAAAGCAAGTTGAGTAAATGTTCAACGGCGGTACTGTGGTGGTCCTAGCCTAGACCGTGCTAGAGACGCGAGCCTAGACACAAAGGAAGCCACAGAACACACACCGAAAACAAGAAGAAACACAAAGATCAGCCCCTTTCTTTTCCTTTTCTTTTTCCTCTTTTTTTCTTTTCTTTTTTCTTTCTTTTATTTTTCTCTTTTTTATTTTTTTAGGGAAACATAAAAAACTGAATATATTAGCAAAGGAAGCCAAAGGAACAAATAATCACACACACATTTGCTCGGAGAGAGATATAACAACAAAAAGTCTATGTAGTAAATCAATGATTGCGCGCAGCTACGAACAGCTATGGACATGCGATTGGATCCAGTAGAAAGTAGACTTTATAAGCTTTCTGTGAAGTACTAGACCCCAATCGAAGTTCTTATGTGGTCGTGGTGGCTGTCTTAAGTCGGTGCTGTTACGCAGTCCGAACTGCGCGTGACAAGAAATCGAAACTCTAGAGGACCAAAACTAAGACCAGCAACTCGATACAAACGATGTAACAAAAAACTCAACAAGCCCTAACTAAGTAGCAGTAGCAAAAGGCTCAAAGTGTCTAAAGGATTATGAAGAAACTAATCATATATTTTCTCCAGCTTTTTGTAGACTCTAGGAAAGTAAAGACAACAATGAAAGTAAGTCTCTCACCGATCAACCTTTCTCTGATTACTAACTGATGAGAACGCGGTGGGTTTGGGCGCTGATCTTTCGGTGAGAGATGGAGGATGATAACTTCGATTTGGATTGGAGAGACGTTCACGGCCCGACTACAACCAGAGAGGATGCACCTTAGTGACCGATACACCAACTCCAACGGTTATTCGCGATCTTGTCTAGCACAATCAACCAAACCACAAGGGTAATTCCTGCAAGCAATCGAAGAACAAGAAAGAACAAGATAAATAAGTAACTCAATTCACCAAGGTGGGGTTCTGAATCAAGTAGAATGGATGGTCTAGCCGACACACGCGTCTACAAGGAAGTAGCAATGGCTAAACTTACAATCAAACAAAGTCCAAACTGTTCTTGGCGGCGGCTAAGGGGTATAAGGACATAGGAGGACGACCACAGGGGTGCTGGGGTCGTGCTGCAACCCTAGGATGCGCCCCTATTAGGCACAACTTGATACACGCCTATCGGACCAAAATCTGGACAGAGAAAGATCTCTGTACTAAATCGACAATTGCGGGCGACCCTGAAAAGATATGGACATGAGGTTGGATCCGTTGGAAAGTAGATTTGATAAGCTTTACATGAAGTTCAAGATCGCCCCAATTGGAGTCCGTATGAAGTCGTGGTGGTCGTTGCAAGTTGGTGCTGTTCTGTCATCCGAATCCAACTTTCCAAAGTGTTGGATTTTATCTCTTTCTTTTCTTGGACCAAAAGTGACGTGTTGGTCTGATGGAAGATCTTGAGGATACTTGGAACTGGTCCCTAAATCAACTTCTTTGGTCCTTCATGACATCGTTGTATGTCCGACACTTCCTTGATCCATGTATGTAATTCTGAAAATAAAATTGTACACATATCATGGTGCAGCAACAATTCATCAAATATTTTAGACATAATCGTGATATAAAATTGATTCACCTTTTGTTCAAAATCCTGAACATGATCGTATCCGAGTTGGTGATGTCCTTATCACTGCCACTGCAGCTCCATGGCCGACGGGCCAAAGAGAACATCAAGCTTCCTCGACAGCTTGTCTCTGTTCATCTGACGCCGCTAAGGTTTCCTCAAAAAAAAAAAAAAAAAAAAAAAAAAAAAAAAAAACTGACGCCGCTAAGGGATGCACAAGGAAACTATCTAACTCCCCCTGACTTCATTATCTTCCTCCGTATGGCATTACTTGAGATTGATCTTATCTTCCCCAATCACAGCCGCCGAACTATGATCACTTCACTCGCAAAACGCTACAGATATTGAGCTCTTTGTCATTTCCTTCCATACGTAGCTAGTACAAAATACCTCAAATCTTGTATCAGCATTGTTGGACTAAATCTGCAGCTTCCCATCCTGGAATCGTTGTTTCCATCGCCGCCGATGATTTTGTTCTTCAATGCTCTATGTAAACTGCTCCATGCGCATGTCGCCGCCGAAATGTCTCCGTCCTGGTCCTTGTCGTCAGCCATTCTGTAGTCGTCGTGGACTCCAAACTCCCACAAATATCTCCGTTCTAGTCCTCATCATGTTGATAGCATCGGTTGGACTGGGAGTGAAGTTTTGAAGATGCTGAACGCACAACGCTGTTAAATCTTAGAAAATTCGCTCATACAGGGAATCGAACCCAGGACCTCAGGTGCTACTGAGCCTCTTGTAACCACTAGGCTACAGGCCCTTTCGGCTTTCGCACCTACGAGGTTCTTCACAAAGAAATTATATCTTCGAGATCTGTATTGTTGCGTGATTTTATTTTCCTCCTATTGCAGTAAGTCTGGCTGAACTCGGTCAACCAGCCTCGGACTGCTGCAACCTACTGTAAAAGACCTACTAGTAGTTGGAATCAAAAGCAGGCGGCGGCAGATCAAGACCCAGGTCATACGGTTGGGTAGGATGCCAGGCGATTCCCATATTGAAATGGGGAAATTAAGGCAAGGGTAAAGGAAAACTAGTGCAAAAAAAAAGGGTGAACTCGACAATACGAATGCAACACTTGTAACATGAGCCCAAAAAAATTGGCATTACAATTAATTACCGTTCTCAGATTTACAGCACCTATAAGCACTAGCAATACTGTTCTCTATTCTGTATACTAACTAGTCAAACTCTACATTTTAATAATAAGAACTAATTTACAGCCTGGTCAACGAAAAATCAATCCCAGGAATCAGAGCATAAGGGCCTCGTAGACGAAAAGAAGCATCAAGAAGAAACTATAATACAACGTTAGTGAAGATGTACTGTTCAGAGGTCTCAACTGGGTAACACCAGCTGGGTTTTTTGTTTCCTCAGGAGAGTAATTCTGAGGTGAGAAGCCTGATGAATTCCGTGAGTTAGTTGACAGAGGGTTTGAACGATCTGAGTCATAACCTGCATTTGATACAATATCAGAAGGCAATCCTCCAGGACAGAAGGGAGTAATGCATGCTATACTTACAGTTGAATTTCTTCCATCCAAGAATTTTCCTTTCTCGGTCAAATACCATACGAAGACCGGTCATGAAATTTTCTGGAGAAAAAGTTATGTTAGTACTACTCAGAGTAATCATCGATCATTAAAGGAATCAATACAGAAGTATTCCAGAAGCATGAATGATCACATCCTCTTGAATTAGGGCACATAATCATGCAATTGACCTCCCTATCATAGATCAAGTTCCCCATTTCTCCAAGATTAGTTCCCTGTCTGTTAAGACAAACAAACGCAACGTGGCTTGAATATTCGACAACTCAGCAACAAGGATATTTTATTCCTTCAGTACTGTAGACTAGATCAATTCGCTAATATTCGACCAAACTAATGGCTTGAATACCAGTTTTACATATAGCGTATAAAAACAAGCACATTCCCCAAAAGGAAATTGAATATCTCAACTTTATAAATTAGTGTGCGAGCCATACATAAATCATGTCAAGTGAAGACACACAATAATAGTGCGGGACAAGGCACATCAAGCGAAAATATGAAGTCAAATATTATCAGGATAACAATAAAGTATATGTGGCTCCTTGATATTATTATCTCGTAAAGTTGAGATGGTGTCACTTTTTCTCGAATAAGATGGTATCACTTTGAAATGTACATCTGGATCAGGTCCCAAATATGTAGGAAGATAACGGAGATATAGAATGGTTCTAAATATCAAAAGTAGGGAACCCATGTCCAAGCAATACTACCATTGTTTAGCCTGCTTGTCCTGACGACCACTACTTACGACCACTACTCTAGTAAAGCCATTTGTAAAATGGACCCGTTTTCATCAGCAGGAAATCAGTTAAATTCTTTGGATTGTTTAAACAATCAAACAACTGCTCATTTTTTGTATCGTGTATCCTTCAACAATGCACATTAACTGAGCAGTTTGGGGGTAAGGCGAGTATTGATAGGCCAATGAAGTAAATGTGTACATGTGTATACTAAAGTCGATATGGCATAGATGAAATGTGAGATGCAAACTTACGCCCAATAATATTCAGCTTCGTGCTCTTGACAATTGCCAGGCAATAAACATACTCATGTTCCTGCAAATGTCAAATAAGGAAACATGATTATAAAATGCGGATACTCAATTTAAAGTGAGTAAACAGAATTCCATACTCGATCTCATAGATCCCAATAGAATTCTGTGGAAAGCCGTATTATAAATGCTTTCAGATTTCCACTTTAGTGGACTATACAAATACAAAAATCTGGACCTCCAATTATTTACCTGAATGGAGATAACCTGCCCTGCATCAATAACAGGGAACAGACTTCCAGTTACTGTTCTCAAACTTATATCAGGACCAATAATCTTTGCTTCACTGGAGCTGGAAAAATTCAGCTAAAGTCACTTGTCATTACTAAATTGAAAAACATATAATATAACACAAGATAACCTTAGATCATAGCAATATTCAAAAGGAATTCTTGAGTCAGCAACATGGCGGTTTGCTTGAACTTGTGCGTGAAACTGAGAAAGGAGGAGAAGTAAATTATAAGTTAATTTTCTTGGAGAGAGGTGGGGAGCTGTACTATCATCTTGGTGCAAGATCAGACCAAATTAGATTATTTACTTACACTCTGGGTTACATATGTATATGCTGGGTCTGCCATGTATGTGAAGGAGGTTCCAGTGTCGAAAATAGCACTGAACTCCATGTCCGCTGGGTTATTTCCAACTGTAATTCCAGTGATGGTGACGGCGTATGTGGGACTAGAAAACAAGAAATAATTACACAAAGTCCAGTAAGCATACACTAAAAGAGAAATGAATACAGGGAATAATTGCACGTCAAGTAAACAGACAAAACTTTGCTTACTGTTGTAGGTTGATGTCAAGAGATGTTTCCTCTTGGTCTGAACTTCCTTGGTCTCCAAAGCTGATTCTCCCGATACCATCATGACCAAAGCACATTGAGAAGGAATTAGAAGCCAGACCTTTCTGCGCCAAAATGCTGGGAACTGAGATCTCATCTATTCCAAGTCCAAAAAGGCCATTTGGAGCAGCTGCATTAAGAAAAGACCCTGTTTGAGTCTCTCCACAACTGCCGAACAAAAGATAAAACATATTATGAGAGACCGCACCTAACATTTTCTTGCAAGTAGACCAAGATTCAACAATAAATGATACCCAAACATTATTGGCGCCTTGAGAATTTGGGGATGGGTATCCTCTGTTGATAGGTAAAGCACATCTTCAACTAGAAATCCAGAAGACGATGTGCCCGCAGAGACATACACCATCTTGTATGGACATTGTGATGTTGCGGAGCATTCTTTTTGAAGATCACAAAAGTTGCTGTTACACGGAACGGCTTTGCTTGTTGATGACATACCAGGGATGTAAATAGTAGCCTGAAACTAAAATAATGAGCAGCGTACGACAAAAAATAAATCACAAACTCTGAGGAAGAAACATGCATGTAGGGCAGCCCGGTGCACGTAGCTCCTGCTTGCGCAGGGTCCGGGGAAGGGTCCGACCACGTTGGGTCTTTTGTACGCAGCCTTTCCCTACATTTCTGCAAGAGGCTGACCTCATGGTCACAAGGCAACAGCTTTACCGCTGCGCCAGGGCTCCCCTTCAAGAAACATGCATGTAGCGTGTTCAAAAAAATTTGTTGTTATACATTATTTCCCCGATCGGTAAGCAAAATTGCCTGTCATCACATATAGAGAAGAGGGACACTAACAAGTGGTTACACTAACATGAATCAACTAATTACCTACCCAAAAATACATAGCCAAGAACATCATAAGAAAACAAAAAATCACATAAATCAACCATAGCTAAATTGTTGAATTCCGAAATCGCATGCACCTCCTCTATATCATCCATTTTTTTCTTAGAAGAAACTGGAGGTGGTTTGGTGAAAACGCATTAGAGGTTGAAAACGAGCAGAAACACACACACACACACACACACACACACACACCCCTCACCAAATTTGTGGAAGAGAATGTCAAATTTGAAGAAAGAAGACAAAAAAAAGGGTACTAATCTAGAGATTCTCGACAAATGCGAGCCTTGGAAGACATGGGAAGGAAAATTTTCATATAGGTCAACGATTGTAGGGAAAGGAGAGAACTACCTGAAATGCGGCCCGTTATTATAGTGCTTTTGTGAATGCAAGGATAAAACTGTCATTCCACAGCCTTTTAATGGTTTTATTAACAGAATGTGGTCAAGTTGCACAAACAGGTGAGGTTATGAAAACTAGCATACAAAGGAACATGAAGAGTTCAATGGACAGGGATGATGAGTTATTCAGAGACACTTGTATGTCTTCTCATAGTTAACAAAGAAAATATTACTTTGAAAAAGTTCATGCGCACTTAGAACACCAATGAAAGTTTGACATGATAGCTCTGCAAAATGTCCTGTAACATGGGAAATCGCTGAAGAATAACTCCATGTACAAAGATTTTTGTTTTAAGAGATGAAATTGTGGTATTGACGTTGGAATCAGTCTTGGTTTCCTTCAGAAAAAAAAAATAGAAACCAGGCACACAAGAATAGATCAGCGTCACAAAGCTCAGAAACTAAAATTGTCCTATACGTATTATTATTATTATTATTATTATTATTATTATTATTTTGACACAAGGAAGAATGCCTGACAGTAATCTGAAGAATAGCACACTGTAAATGAAGCATCAACCTACTAATGTACCGTAAGGCGACAGTGAATCCTCAACCCACACAAAATCATTAAGCAACTGCTTAGCCTTATGGAATAGGCCATGCACAAATACTTTTATAACAAGTTGAGTACATGGTTGCATAAATGGCTTTACTCAATGCGTGTTAAATTGCAGTTTTGAAAAGCAGAACAGAAAGAGAATGGAAGAGAAACTCTATTTTTTTTGCTGAAACACGATTCTAATTTGACGTCACATTGACTTTTTCAAATTTACATAATCAGCGATGACAGCTGCAGATCAAAATGAGTTCTGAAAGTTTACTGCTTCGGAATTTCTGTTATAACAGCTGTGAGATCACAAGATTATAACGTTAAGCATAAAACCAACTCTTTGTGGATGCAGTTTGGCACAATACATACCCCTTTGATATTTTACTGATGATATAACTACAGAGGTTTACAAAAATTTCACCTGAACACATCGTGACTTAATCCTCCACTACAAGGTTTTCAAAAGGAACAGATCAAGCATTAACGGTAGTATACCTAATAACGAACCTGGTAACCTGGGAGACAAAAAGATGTGAGAAGCAATCAATTCAATTGGTATCCAACAACAACAAAATATACATTCAGAAACCACTGGTCAATGTTCCTGCGTTCATTGGTCTCAAAAAAAAAATGGTCCTGCGTTCATATGCAGACTGGAATAGGAGAATTCACCCAATCGATCGAAGGATTCACATATTTCTAAAGAGAAGTGAGCCCTTACTGATCCAGAAGCGGCTGTTGCCGGTGGCGTGCACCCGTCACACTGGCACGGCAGCCAGAAGAGATCGCTTCCAGTGTCCAGCGCCACCATGAACGTCTGTCCTGGTGTGCCCACGGTCACAAGGGCATAATGCAAACTACACCGGAGCACATAAATGTGAAGTTCTATTTTATTTTTATTTTATTTTTTTGAAAAAAAAGAGTAAAATTCACAACCACAGGACTACAATCTTACACAATCGCGAAGGGACAGAGAGAGGCCTTACAATCCGAGGTTGCTGACCTTGAGGGTGGCGTTGCCCTCCGCAAAAGTGAGCGGTGGGGCTTCGTCGCCGGCCGACATCGCGCGGTGGCCATCATGCCCGGCGAGGGCGGCAACGTAGGCCGCGGTACCGGGGGCCAGCCACCCGCCGGGGAGGGTGCTCCCTCTGGCCTCCGCCCACTGCCTCACACGCGGGGAGAACCGGTGGTGGAACTCCAAAGACGGCGACAGTAGAGCGGTGTCGCTGCGGCCCGCGACACCGGCAAAGAACGGCAGCAGGAGCAGAGCGCTGAGGAGTTGGGAGCCCATCGGAGTGGCGGACGCATGTGATCCGGCGAATCGGGGCTCAGGTAAAGCTTGTAAGCACCAGCGACGTCGCCCGGTGGCGTGGCTCCCCTCGCCTCCGGCGACGGCAGCGGCGGCGTAGCTGGGTGTGTGCTGAGCTGGGTTGGTCCGCTTTAGATTTTCCTTTCTTTCGGTTTCTCAGGGACAGGGTACGGGCGCTAATTATTGTGTGTTGGTCTGCTTTTCTGTCAGTGGGTTGTGAAAGAATTGTCGAGACTTGCATGTTCGTTTTCTCGGTCTAAATTTAGACCTGTCATATTAAAAAAAATCTTTATTATTTAAAAGTATTAAACAAAGTCTAATTACAAAATTATTAGAGTTTTTATCTTTATACCTTTAGTGATTTTTTAAAGCACATGATAGTAAATTTATTAAAAACTACTTAGAAATTCGATAACGAAAAAGATGTATAACTAAACCAACAAATTTATTTTATAGATTATAAATCAGAGGTGTCCAACTATGGCATAATCGATCAAATTTATGTAGATTAGGAGTGTGTCCCAAACCGGATTGAACCTACTACTTATCGCTATCTCTATCGTTGTGTAGTACTAGTACTAATGCACGTGCATGATAAAAACTATCACTTGCAGAATGTTTACGGCATGAATTGAAATTCCATTTTATATATGGAGTTAAATGCTACATTATGGTAAATATCAATTTCTAGATTTGAATTGCATAATATACATAAATAGCAAAAACATAGCATATAGCACAAGCATCTGCTTTGCTATGCCACGGGAGATGAAAGCTGTCAGCCTGTCACCCACACATAATGGTTGCTTCACGGGTCATTCGGATTACCAAGTTTTCAGTTTTAGTTTTTGCTAAAAACACTATGAAATCACATGGGAATTATAACAATGGTAATTTTGTGCTTCTCCAAAAACAACAGAAGAGAAAACTCCATTTTTGGCGCTCTAACACTTTGCAATCTTAGTACTTAAAAAAATGTGATTTAAGCAAAAGAATACAATTATTCAAAGGATCAACACTATATGGCTTTACTCTACTCTGGAATTGACCTTTATTGCACAATTTCCCATCCATCACAATAACCAAAGTTAATGTCACTTATGTGAGACTGAAGAGACACAAAATAATAAATTGCTGACAAGCCACTATACAGTAATAACACTCAAATTATTAGGATACTGACACAGGTTTTAGAGGAGAAACTACAAAAGAAAGGAATGTGCCAGGGATGTTTTGTTTGATTAAAGAAAACATAGGCCCTGTTCGTTTCCTGCCCTCTAAATTTTAGACCTGTCACATCAAAAAGAATCTTCATATTTAGAAGTATTTTAATTAGTTTAATGACAAAACTTTTTTGACAGATGGGTGCTAATTTGCAAGACGAATCTAATGAGCCTAATTAATCTAGATTTTGCTACAGTGATGCTATAGTAACTATCTTCTGATCGCTACTTAATTACCCTCGTTAGATTCGTCTCGCGAATTAGACAGGGGTTCTGAAAGTTTTTTTTGACGAAAAACTGTAGGGGAGTTCCCCACAGTACCTGCCTTTTTATATTTATCAGATCAATGTACAAGAAGCAAAGAAAACAGGAAGGGGCAAAGGGGAGATCTAACTATCTAACTATGCTACACTACTAAAAAAGAAAAGATTACATACATACAACAGAGCCAGAAAGGCTGACTGAGAAAAACATCTACGTTAGATCAAGTCTAACCAAGCTCTGATAGCTTGGTGATGTTCTTCTTTGATTCTGTACAAATGAAGAACGACTTCTTCTCGAAACATCCTTTTCCAACTTGCAACACTAGGCTGTTTGTTGTCAAAGATTTTAGCATTTCTCTGCTTCCATAAAGTCCATGCTGCTACCAAAAAAATTCCATGAAGAACTGGTACTGAAAATTTTGCTTGGCCATTGTAATATTTTCATAGACATCTTTCTCTTTGTCGCATATAAATCCAAGACTGAACCAGCAATTCACAGTAAAAGTGCATTCAAACACTAGTACAGATCGGCTGATTTATGACGAAATCACTGTAGATCTGTCACTATTTTGGTGGTTTTTCCCGTTTCTGGTCAACTTTATGACGATTCTCGTGGTACGTCACTAACAAGCCATATTTGTGACCAAAAACCGTCTAAATCGGTGCACAGGATCGTCCGGTGTCGTCGGTTGACTATTTTGGGCAGCCGATTCGTCACTTAAATCCCGTTCCGAGTACGGCGACCAACGGGATCCCACGATTTTCGTCATAAACCCCACCCCACGGGCGTTTCTTGCCTATGTGGCATCCCAGTCAGCAAGACGGTCCCCATATGTCAGGCTTCCTGGGGCCCACGCTCAAACCATTTTCGTCACAAATTCTGTTTGACCGCGTACAACGCCACGCGGCGCACTACAGATCCACATAGGACCCACGGGTCAGAGGCTATGGGTCCCACGACCAAGTATATTTTTCGTCGTTGATTTCGTTTGCCCACGCGTTGTGCCACGTTGGCGCATCGCGAACAACAAAGCGAGCCCATGTGTCATGCACGTTGGGCCCACTGTCAGGTAATTTTTGTCACTGATTTCTTCGTTCGCCCGTGTGTGGTGCCACGCGGCGCACCTTGAAGCCTCTATGGGCCCACATGTCATACACCGTGGGACCACGGTCAAGTAATTTTCGACACTGCTTTCGTTCGCCCTCGTGTAGTGCCACGTGGCGCACCATGAAGCGCTCGTCGGGCCCACATATCGGACACCGTGGGGCCCACGGTCAAGTAATTTTCATCACTGCTTTGCTGGCCCACATGTCAGGCGCACCGACGGAGATTGTCAACCCTCCTGTCTACTTTTGCGTGGCCCACCTGTCTGTGATAGAAGCTTTTGAATTTCGGTACTACTTGGCGCGAATATTCGTAGCGGGAAACTCGATTTGGATGCTGCGCGCCTCGCTCCCTCAGAATGAAAACTCGTTTTGGCGGCAGCATTGCCCTGGCCGGCGGCAAAATTACTTCAGAGTTCAGACTGCAAGGTAACCCCCATCCAGGAGGACACTGGTGTCGGTGATGAGTCTATCTCGGCGGAGGCTTAACGCCGGTGAAGAATTACCGCCGGCTACAGCTGCTGATCCCACGAAGGTACGGATGTCCTCCACATTCCAAAAAATTATGCGCTTCGATGGCCTGTCAATTTTTGGTTTATCGGGTTCAAATTTTGTATAGATGGACAGAAGTTGGATTCGTAAATCTAGATGATTTAGCCACGAACATCTTCTGGGGGTCAATGATTTCATGGGATTTGTTCGGGCCACAAAAGGGAGTGATTTAGTCATACTTTGCCCATGCGCTCGGTGCCTGAATCATGAAGAGCTAGATCTTGTTTGAGTGAGAGATCACTTACTAATGTACGGGATGCAAAGCTCGTAGGATCGATGGATCTATCATGGGAAACCTTCGGATGGTCCCGAAAGTGAACGGAGTCATGAGGATGATGGATTTCCCGAAAGTGCAGAACATGAGAATGCCGATGGCAATGAAGACTTCGATGATGATGATGAACTTCCAGATATTTTTCGTGACCTGTTTCAAGCTGATCTTACAGGTGATGGTGGTGGACCAAGGTTTAAGAGTGTGTTAGATGAGTTACACAAGGAGTTGCTCGAGGGATCTCGTTATACAAGATTTTCATTTGTGGTGAAGTTACTTCATATCAAGTCATTCTATCGGATCACCAATGTTGCGTTTACTACAATGATGAAGTTGTTGTCCTTAGCATTCCCTCATTGCTCTCTTCCAGCATCTTACAATGAAGCAAAGAACTTCCTTAGTTCCCTAGGACTTGGATACACCATAATCCATGTGTGTCCGAATAATTGTATTATCTTTCGAGGGCAGCATGAGAAACTTGAACAGTGTCCAGTCTGTGGAGCATCAAGCTGGAAAGATAAAAATGGAAACAAGCGCATTCCTGAGAAGGTTTTGAGGCATTTTCCAATTATTCTAAGGCTCTAGAGGATGTTTAGTAAGAAGGAATTAGCAGAGGATACACAATGGCACCTTAGGAAGCGACGGCCTATCCATGGTGAAATGAACCATCCAGCTGATGGTGAGGCATGGAAAGACTTCGATAGGAATTTTCCCGAGTTTGCAAATGATCCTCGGAACTTGAGACTCGGCCTTGCCACTGATGGTTTCAATCCATTCAGCCAACTGAGCAGCTCACACAGCATGTGGCCGGTATTTCTTGTGCCGTACAACTTCCCACCATGGGAATGTGTGGAACAGAGCAACTTAATGATGGCCTTGCTCATTCCTGGTCCGAGTTCTCCAGTGAAGGATTTTGATGTGTTCTTGGAGCCTCTCATTGAAGAGTTGATTCAGCTTTGGGAAGGGGTCCTTACTTTTTGATGCATCTAGTGGTGCAGAATTTAAACTGCATGCTGCAGTTTTATGGTGCATCCATGATTATCCAGCACTGGCCACGTTGTCTGGGTGAGTGACAAAAGGTTATTATACTTGTGCGCGCTGTGATAAAAATCCTTGCTCAAAACGGATAAAGAACAAGATATGTTATATCGGGCACCATCGTTTCCTTGGTAACGATGATCCTTTGAGGGTTAATGCCCAATTTCGTGCGCAAGTACCCAGTGAAAAGCTAGGGCAATTTACTACAGAGGAGCTGCTGCAGCAACTGGACAATGTCAAACATGTTAGACCAGGCATCTATCGACCACGAAAAAGGAAGAGGGTAGAAGGCCAATGTTGGAAACTCAGGTCTTCTCTGTTTGACTTGCCGTACTGGACAAGTTTAAAGATACCGCATAATCTTGATGTCATGCACATCGAAAAGAATATATGTGAAGCCCTTCTTGCATGCTTCTAAACATTTCTGGGAAGAGCAAGGACACGTTGAATGCTTGAGGGTGATCAATACGTCATGCCAAAAGCTCCGTATGCATTGAGTAAAGAAAAACAGAAGAAATTATGCGAATTTATACAAGCGGTGAAATTTCCAGATGGGTATGCTGCGAGCTTAGCAAGATGTATTGCTGAAGACGATTGCAAACTCACGAGATTGAAGACACATGATTGCCACATCCTGCTCCAAAGGATCTTGCCAGCTGCCCTCCCAGGTCTCGTGGCTAAACCAGGGCTGAAGTTAAAAGATTTGGAAATCTTGAGAGATAAAATCCCACAAATTTTGTGCAAGCTTGAGAACATTTTCCCTCCTGCATTCTTTGATGTCATGGTACACTTGGCTGTTCATTTACCTGAAGATGCAATCCTTAGAGGTCTAGTACAGTATGGGTGGATGTATCCTGTTGAAAGAAAGCTATGTAAATTAAAGAGCTTTGTGAGAAACAGGGCAGAAGCATATATTGCCAACGAGTGCTTGACATACTGTTCAAGATACTTTGGTGATGATGTTGACATACGATTCAATCAGGACAGCAACACGGAGAATGTTAACACGGGAGGAGTTACGTACGATGTTTTCAAGCATGGTGCTCGTTTCATTGGAAACCCACTGCTTAAATTTGAAGAAGATGAGTATGAACGCATGGTATGGTATGTGCTAAACAACTGTCCCGAGATCGAGCCATATATAAAGTATGTAATCCCTATTACAACACTGTGCGTTATTCTTCGATACATGCAACATGTTATTAAGCTCTAATTTCGATTAAAATACTGTGTCTATTGCAGGAAAGTGAGAGAAGATCTCCAGACCAAATATACTACTGATTACCGTCTTGACAAAGCGCTTCGTAAAGTTTTTCATGGATGGTTTAAGAGAGAAGTGAGTTTTTTTTGGCACAAGTTTACGTGAAACTACTATCTCTTGCGTATACCTGTTCATCACCAACCTGTGTGTTTTGTTATGCAGGTTGCCACTATCAAATACAATCGTAATCAAAATGTTCCCCATGACTTGGAAGCATTGGCAAGCCAACCACTCCTGTGAGTCAAAGTGTACTCAGCGTGTATTGTTAAAGATGTCCGATACCAAACAATTGAGCTTGACAAAATTAGAAAGACGCAGAACAGTGGAATAGTGGTGTCCAGTGACCACGACGGACGTCAAGTGGATTTCTATGGTGTCATTAAAGATATCATTGAGCTGCAGTATAACTCTACATCGGAGGCCAATCGAACTGTTGTTTTATTTCGGTGTGACTGGTTTGATATGAAAGAAAAGAATGTAATTGCAGACGCATTCTTCAAAAGCATTAACACGGCAAAATTATGGTATAGAGATCAACCTTATGTATTGGCACAGCAAGTAAAAAAGGTGTTCTACTTACCGTGCACACTAAAAGGAGGAGGCTGGAAAGTTGTGCAACATTTTGAGCAAAGAAACATGTACAATGTCCGTCAACAAGACGACGAGCTAGGATGCACTGAATCAGATATTGCATACCAAGACAATTACCCTGAAGATGGCGAACGCGTAGTCAATGAAGTGCCTCCTGATGTGCAGCCAGATGATACAGGGGTGGATGAGGAGGTTGTCACCGCACCTGCAAGTATGATTGATCAGCTTCGGAAAAAAACCAACACTGATTCGAAAGAAGATAGTGGCGATGAAGTTGAGGACGATACTCTCCATAATTACCAATCCGACGTTGATGCTTCTGATGAGAACGATTCACACATTCCTCATGGTGCTGCTGCTGCTGCTGATGATGATGATGATGATGATGATGATGATTAGTAGTAGTCGGTCTTTGAACTCTGTTTTACCTTTTCCTCGAACATTTATGAAATTACTTGTGTTACAGTCTTAGTGATGAAGACTGTTTTGTTAAATGTGAACTCATTTTAATTTATCTGGACGGACATTTCATTAGGTTTCAAGAACAGATGGTCTCGTGTTCTCATCCTTGTGTCGTATGGGCACTGAAAAAAGGCTGCTACATACCACTCTGGCCAATTTATCCAGTGAAGTCTATTACAAACCAACGGACCTTCCTTTGCGTATCCGACCCTCTGCCCAAACTGGACCATTCATTCCGTTGAAGTCTATTACAAACCATCGGACCTTCCTTTCTGTATCCGACACTTTGTCCACACAGGACCATTTAGCCGTTGAAGTATACAAATCATCGGACCTTCCTTTGTGTATCGGACACTTTGTCTGTTGAGCCCATTGTGTCGACTGTGTCATACCGATTGGAAACAACTGCCGAACTTTCCTGTGAAGTTACTTCATGCAAAAATCAGATATGTACGCAGCCTCTTCTGTACCTCCCTCTCGAGTGCAAGACTGCAAGCATTGAAATTCAGGGGATGTTTCGGTGTATTCCATGTCAATTAATGGGATGTTCCGGTGTTTGAGATAGCGAGTCAAATTCGATTGTTTCACCTCGTGCGACCCAAACCTTCAACGAGGTCGAAGAAAATTGTTAGCAAGGGCATTCCAGTTTCAGTCTGCTAAGGTCAATAGAGCGCTTGCGCACAATCAGAATCGAACGGTCATGCGAGAACGCGATCAACAGACAATCATTCGCAGGTCTTGCACTCAACGCGATCAACAGACAATCCTCTGTTCTGTGCCAAACCACCAGACAATCTGTTACATCAGCGGATATGCAACCAAGCAAATATTTGTTGAACCGCAGCAAACTAACGTGCAAATTGACTTCTCCTCGACCTGCTTCTCTTGTTGTGAAACAATCGAATTTGAATTGCCGCAGGGAGTTCTAACTGGGCAGTGATCGGTCCAATCTATATTCACGAGAATTGCCGCAGGGAGTTCTGTGTACTACGCACGAGAGATACTCGGATGTTACGGTGATACTGACCGACCACTGAGCAGCTCGCAACGGACAATCCTCTGATGCAAGAATGCTTGCAACGGACAATCCTCTGATGCGAGAATGCTCGCAACGGACCACCCACTTCACGGAGCAAGGTCTCCATTACAAATCATCGGACCTTCCTTTGTGTATCGGACATTTTGTCCGTTGATCACATCATCACTTCATCATACAGGAAATGAAAAAAGCAATCACAGTGCACTAACGCCAATCAACTTTTTAACCAAAGCAATCACATAACAAAGAGTACACTAATTCCGCATTACAAACGACTTAACTAACAACAATCACAGTGCCGGCGGTGACAGAGGCGCCATGACGAGGACCAGCACGAACGCGGGCTCCCACGCAGCCGGAGCCTCGGCCGCGGGCTCCCCTGTAGCAGGAGCCTCGGTCGCCGGTTCCCCTGCAGCAGGTTCCTCGGGCGCGGGCTCCACTTCAGCAGATTCCGCTTCATCGGTTACCTCTCCGCGGCTAGCTCGGCCGCACGCGCCACCCTGGCCTGCCCGACCGCGCCGGCCTCCCCGCCCGACCGACTGCGCCCGCCTCCTCGGCCGCCGCGGCCCGCCCGACAGCCGCCGCGGCTCGCCGGACTGCTCCCGCCGCCTCGCGCGGGGCAGCCCGCACCAACGCATCGACCGCCCTGCTCGCCGTAGCCCCTCGCAACAGAACAAACTCCAACCTCCTCCAAGAAAGCCCGTACCCGCTTTCGCCTCTGTAGGTCCTTCAATCGCCGGCGCTTCGCCTTGGCTTCACCCTCCGAGTCAGAGCTGCCGTGGGAATAGTACTTCTCATCTGAGTCCGAGTCAGAGCTCGCATTACCGGCGGAGGATGACATTGTTGTCTAGAGGAAAAAGTGCAAGGAGCTGGCTGCGGAAGTAGCTCGCCAAGAGCAAAAGAACAGTTCCGTAGGGATCGGGCCGGGGGCGAAAGATGGGGAACGCTGACTGATGGACCGAACGGGGGCTTTTCAGTTGATTCCTTTTTTGACGAGCCTTTGCTGCAGCGCATTGATGACGGAGTTGGACATTTCACAGGGCTCCGCGGGAAACTGGGAAGGCGGGAACGGGGCGTCGACGTGCAGGATTCCCTAGTTTACATTAACCGAATAAAGTGGTGTTCAACAGTTGGATCAGCGGACAAACCATCTGGTACAAACGAGTACCACAATCCAGCAAAAGCTAGTAGTAGTTCTTGGGAGATTGTCGTTGCTGCTTCAGATTTTACTTTGGATTGTAGAATTGAGACTCATCAAAGCTTATATTTCAAAAAAAAAAAGAGACTCGTCAAAGCTGGCCCTTCGTTTCAGCTTGTGCTTTTGGATGCAAGCAAGATTCCCTAGTTTAGACCAATCTTGAAGCTTGCTAGCTTGTAATATACATTCACCGGATAAAGTGGTGTTTAAACAGTGTGATCGACGGACAAACGATCTACTAGTGTGGCAACGAGTACCACAATCCAGCAAAAGCTAGTCCTGGCGGCTTGGGAGATTATGGATTCTGCTTCAGATTCTACTCCCTCAATTCCACAATGTAAGCACTTGTTGACTTCTGAACATTTAGTTTTGTTACAATTAGTTTTATCGGTAGAATATACTTTAAGCATAATTGATTTGTTTTTATTTTTCCAAAAACATTTGAATGAAGGTATAGTACTAGTACTTGTACTTCATGCTTATAAAGTACTGTATTGTGGAATGGAGGTAGTACAATACTTCACATTGTACTAGTACTAGTAGAATCAAGTGTTTCCTTCTCGGAGAAGCCTTCTCTGCAGAGCAATGATGATAGGGTTTGACGTTGCGCTGGGCTTCGCCGGGAACCGGGAAAACACTGTGGGTCGACGTGTGGTTCGACAGAGGGTAGACGTGTACCAGAACAAAGGGGGACGTGACACATTTGGAGGCACTCGCTGCAGAAGAAAATGGGAAAACAAGAGGATGTGAACGACTAGTACACTTAATTATACTAATATATAGGCATAGAGCACTACTATTACTACTTAGTACATGGCTTGAAAAGAATAAAAACTAATTATTTCTAGTACTAGCTACTAATAAATACGGCGCGTGTGGTTTTCTGCGCCCCCGCGCCATGCACCGTCCGCTTCAGCTTCCAGCGCCGCCCTACGCCGCTACTCGGTGTCGGAGTCTTCCTCCTCGTCGCTGGTTGCCGCCGGTTCCTCTTCGGACTCGCTGGCGGGGGCGTACATGGCTTCCTCGAAAGCCTTCTCCTTGGCAACCGACGAGTCGTCGGAGTCGGTGTCGGTGTGGTCGCCGCTGGGAAAGCCCTATGCCTCGTCCTCATCGCCGTAGCCGTCGCTGCTGTCCGAGTCAGGGTCCTCGATGGAGTAGCCTTCCGCGGCCGATGCCATCGCGTATTCCTCGCTAAAGTAGTAGTCCTCCTCGTCGCTGTAGTTCGCCGCGAGCCTCCTATGGACCGAAGAAGACGACGGCTACGCGCGCGCCCTCCGGACCGAAGAAGACGACGGGCCCGCGCGCGCCGGCGGGGCCGAAGAAGACGACGGGCCCGCGCGCGCCGGTTGGTGTTGGCGATTTCTAGCATACCTTTTTATATGCCAACTGCGCCTTGTTTAGAGCATAAATGTCATCATTATAGGCCATTAACCCTTGATAATAGCACTATATTTGTATACATGTCGTTCTGGAGATTTATTGCAGAAACAGATGAAAAGGACGACATTCTGGACATTGTGGCTGATCTGGACCTGAAGAGAAGAAAAGCAGTAGAGAAGGGCTACTGTGCCGACCGGCACAGTCCTGTGCCGACCGGCACAGGGGACCTCAGGGCAATCGAGGCTGACCCAACATTCAGTTGATTCTAGAAGGAAGTAATCCGAACCAATCTTGAGAGATATTCGTCACGAAGAGATAAAAGATACTCGAAGATTTAAAAGAGCAATACAAGACTTGATCTCGAAGAAAACTGATTGGAAGGCCCACATGGAAGCTACCTAGGACTTTGGAACCGACTTAGAGAGGAAACCGAATTGGACACGAGGTGTGCCGATCGGCACGGCCTCTGTGCCGATCGGCACAGGGACTCTTTTCTCGAGAACCTATTCCTTTCTGATGTACAGCCCCATATAAACTTGTAAAAGCCCTAGGGTTTCGAGATCGGCCGCCATAGGGACAACACAGCTAGTAAGTTTAGAGCCACCGGGGCTTTGCCCCGTTCTTCAGGTTCTCTAGTTGTTAGATCAAGAACCGCTGGTGCTAAGAGGTGATCCATCAAGGTAGGCCTACTAGATGGTGATGTATCTTGCACTATGTATTATCGAAGTATGGTTGAATATGTGGATGAATGGTTTTGATTATTGATTGCCTGGATTTTATGGTCTTTACATGTACTTGTTCCTACGCTTAGTGACGACTAAGTATTAGATGTTATCTTAATTGTGGTGGCAATAAGAGGTGAGAGGTTCAATCTCTCACTATCTCCATTGTGGTTAAGGTAGTATTGGGATCTTGTAATGCGCCATAATTGCATGTCGTCTCTGTACTTCAACACGCTGGAATATGCGAGATCTTTGAGATGATGTGTAGAGTAGGAAGAGGCTACCGACTAAGTCGAACTGGTCGTGACAGGGCTCGTCGGAAAGGGGTCTCGACCTATTGATCTTCGGTTATCAATAATTGAGTAATTCCGTTTATGATGCTATTTAATTAGGCTTTTTGGTTACGATCTCAACTAGCAGACTTGGCTAACTTACCCTATGATCTAATCTGGTTCCTTAGACTGTTCAAGCAACTCTCGGTCAGTTCAGCCTCCGTGCCGACCGGCACACTCCCTGTGCCGATCGGCACAACCCCCAACTTTCCCAAAGCTCGCGCCTTCGCTCACTAGAAAGCCTGGATAACTCTCTTACTGATGATTCTGTTTAATTCCCATTGGTCTCTGTGGTTCGATTAAACCTTGGAATACTCTTCTGGGGAAAAAAGACTACAACTGTACACCGTGCTCTTGCGGTATATAAGTGGGTGCGTAGGTACGACCAACAGCTGGACCGAAGAAGACGACGGGACGGCGGGCGACGGCGGGGCCGAAGAAGAGGAAGGGCCCGCGGGCGCCCGCAGGGCCGAAGAAGAGGAAGGGCCCGCGGTCGCCGCGGAGACAACTGAGCGGCCTCGCTGGCGATGGCGGGTGGCTGTGTGCCCGACATGGTGCCATCGGAACGGGTGCCGCCGGATGGGGAGGAGCGGGAGACTGACGCGAAGCGGCCGGAGGGGGAAGAGGAGCCCTTGCGCTTCATGGTGGTTGCCATCGACCACGGGGGGATGGGAATGATGGGAGCAGTGGGACCCAGGAAGTGGGAATATGCCGCCGTGGTGAAAGCCCTTGTACAGTACTACTACTTCATATTTTTAACGACTGCGAGGCGCCTGATGAGTTCCTCGTCCTTCGTAAATGGTGACTTTGTGGGCCCAGAGCCACTTACCTGTGGACCATGTGGTGATTTGGCCCATTAGTCGGTGACACAAAGACAAAATGCACAACGGAAATACTATGAACCTAGCTAGGCTACTCTCAAGTCCCGATAGGAGTTTCATAAAGTCGTATTATCAATGAATGAGATGAGAGAAGAGGGAGGAAAAGGATCCGCTGACTAGCAGCTTCTACCGATTTTTGTGTTCTAGCTCATTCTGAGAATCTAGTCGGTGTAAAGCCCCATCTCGTTGAGGGGATCTGTAATCTGCGCTGAATGTATTAATCTCTCGATACTCAAGCATCACGGTAATGGCAAAGTACGATTTCCTTGTTATAAGCGTTCCGGAGAAGAAAGAATAACAGAATTAACTTGGAGCGCAATTCCTTTTCAGTGATTTGAGTGGGTCTAGTTCTCTGGAATGTACTATGATCGCAACACCAGACGATCCGGTGCTCGACACCAGACCCACGCAACGGAACATCCGGTCACTGACAGATGCTGTTTATAGACGGTGGGAAACAAACAGGGCCTATGAAATTTAAGCATTGGAAAATCCTATGACAATAAATTCCACTCCATGGGAGGAGGGTCGCTAATAACGATTCAGCAAACAAATTCAATCCGAGGGGAAGGGTCAGATAAAACCAGCGATTTTCCAAAAGTCCTGCTAAATCCCGTTTTGGCAGCCAGCGGAAATTGATATTGTATAGAGATGAGAGTGGTTTCATCTAGATGAAACCAGATGTACACTGTTTCCATGATAATTTATCTCTTGCATGTAAACCTTGGAAACAACAAAATGAAAAAATGAATTGCAAGACCTATTTCAATCATCAAACAAACCACATTGTGCTTATGTGGCACTACTAGAAACAACAAATGAAATGGTGCATTGGGAGTAGCCTGATAGTTTCAAATCACTTTAGACGACGTGGCATTTTGGATTGGAATCAACAAAATGATTGGCCTTGGACTCGTGTTCAGCCGCTCAGTGATCACATCCGCACGGATGTTGGAGGTTTCTATGTACCCCTTTTATATGCCCAAAACCACCAACATCGTACCATATTCTCATCATAATCATGTGTTTTACCTCTAACCTTGACGAATTCCACATGTAGTGTCGTTTTAGTGCTATATTGCAGAAACAGGTGAAAAGACGACAAAATGGCTCTTATATGAGGAGTACTGACATGAAGCCTGACTCGCCATGCAAGGAGGGCTTCCCAATAGCCCATGGCTCTTACAAGACACCTCTGGACATCCATGGAACCCAACATGCAAGCCCAAGGTCGTGGCCCAATGCCTAAAGATTTCTAGAAGGTTTATGCGGAAGGAAAGATCAATTCGCGCAGTCCAGAAACAGCACTATATTGTCACACAGATTTGGAGTTCAAGACGTGCTCTAATAGGAATCCAATATACAGGAAAGTTGTAGATCTCGTCGAGAGCTTTGCGGAACATATATGGATTATCCCGTTTGGATTCTGGAGCTAGGAGATATGGGCCCCGCAAGGAGACCTGCGCAGAGGAGTCTGAATCAGGACACATATTTTGGCATCGCATATTTGGGAACCAAGACGGCCGAATATGGAGATTCAATGAATACCAAAGTTGTAGATCTTTTCAAGAGCTACGAGATAGAGTCCAAGGTTGCCTCATTTGGACTCCGGACGAGGAAGTTATTATTTATAGAAGACGGAGCTGCGAAAAGGGAAAATCGAGTCCGAATTGGGAACGACTCGTGCCGATCGGCACACCTTTGGTCCCGACTGGCACCGACCTAGATTTGTTTCCTTTCGCCTCCAGACGCCTCCCCACTATATATGTAACCTATGGGACGCCCCGAGGAAGGAGTTGGACGTTGGAAGACCTAAGGATATGCCTCACACACCCAAGACGCCGTCCGGTGTTGAGAGCCACCACATAGAACATGTAATCTAGGCTAGTTTGCTTGCCGGCATAGCCTCCATGCGCGGTTGGCTATGCCGGTGTTCTTGAGCCTCCCTTGATGTTCGTCAAGGTATGTAATTGATGGTGAGCACTGTGTCATTGTGAGAATTCTTGGTCTTTAATCGGATTACTTTGGTCTATGCGATTGTGCATGTTCTTAATTCTAGATACTTAATAAGAATAGACTCGTGGCGAAGGTTTATTCTTATGGATCTATCGTATAGTGCAAGAAACCGGTGGGGAGCTATTAACCCTTGTGTGACAGGATCGGGGCGAACGAAACCACTATGTCTTGTAGAATACTGGAGTAGTTTGTGTAAGCTAAGACCTTGCTTTGACGTGATTTTACCTTATGGCTGGAACTACTAGATTATACAGGTTAAACTCTTGGATTGGATCTTGGTGAATATCAATTTACCTGTTTATAACTCACGGTGCCGACCGGCACGGCCTCCGTGCCGATCGGCACAACCCCCTATCTCCTTTACAACTCGCGTGTGTGCAATAGTACTTCATGCTAGGATTGTTCTGTTAGACAAAATAGTAACCTTAATCGTGTTCTCTTGCTGATCTCTGTGGATTCGATATAAACCTTGGAATACTCTGAGGGAAAAAGCTACAATGTACACCGTCCACTTGCGGTATATAAATGGGTGCGTATAAACGACCAACAAGCTTTTTCTGGCGCCGTTGCCGGGGATCGGCAACTCGAACCAAGGGTGATCTATCTAGTTTTTGGGACTAATCCTATTCTTTTATTGCACATGCCCTGTTTTTCGTGTTTGTGTGTCCATGGAAAACAGGTACAGCTAGGCACATAGTTATCCAAGGAGTACAGATGGTGATCCATCCTCCCGGTGCCGGCCACCATAACCGTGGTGCCGATCGGCACTACCTGGGGGATCGCTGCCGTGTGTTCTAAAGACGTCCAGAACGCTGGAGATCGACTACGTTGACAATCTGTGCTACCTTCTCCTCGCACCGGGAGCAAACTACTTCGTGCCGATCGGCGCAACGCCCATGCCGATCGGCACCTACCGATTTATCAAAACAAGGTGCACGCTCTTGTGTCAAATTTTTTAAGACTAATGCTTTGCGAATATTTGGCTTGTTCATAGCAATAGGATATGGGAGAGAATATTGAGGGCTATTTACCATGAAGATCGAGGATTTCAATTTATAACATTGAAGGCATGGTGGATATATTCTTGATCATGAGTGTGTCATTCTGTCTGCTGACTTCCCGGAGGTGTGCGCATCTGTACAGAAGATTGCATGGCCTAAAAAGTTGATATTCTGAAAGAGCATCAAGTCTAGTTTCCAACGGTTCAAGTCTCACATTATTTGGAGCTTTCTACAAGGATTTATGGCCAAAACAGGGACCCTGCACAGGCTGTTTGAATATTGCGCGAGAATTGCAACCAATTGGAAGATTGAAACAAATATGGAATCATTGAACCGTATCCACGTGATCTATGAGTTTCCAAACATTTAGAAGACTTCCTTTTGATGGTAGACACGGATTCAAGTCGTCCCAAACACGGAGTTTGAATATTTGGAAAGTTTGAATTCAATTCGGATTCATCGCGAGACAGCCTGACATACCTTTACAAAAACGGCCATATCTCCCTCATACGGAGTCCGATGAGGACGTGTGAGTACTCGTTGGAAAGATAATTTGATGCCCGACGCAATGGTACAGGTCGCATCCTCTGATTCGTCCAGATAGCACCTCAAAAGCACGAACAAGACGTCGGTAGAAAGAAGGGAAGGCAGATTTCTTCGGAACAACCCAAATTAGAGGAGCAAAAGATTGGAGATCTTTGGATGAAGTGTCCTGAGCAATAATACAGCAGGATAATGGAGTTGGCGCAGTGAGGACGCGTGGGAGTACCTCGTGCCGACCGGCACCTTCATCGTGCCGACCGGCACAACTCCACAATATTTGGTACTTCTCCGATCTCTCCAATAGGTTACTCCAACAACAGTATTGAAGATTTGATGCAACGATTAAAGAAAATATACAGTGATTGATGATGGAAACACGATAGTGGTTGGGTTGTTCTATGGATCGTCCTCCCAACCAACAAATATACGTCATTCACTTGGTTATCACGATGTTCTTCATGAAGCAAGTTCAGTTTTTCGATGGTTGATTGGGATGAACACTCAAGAAAAGAGCCTCCGTTATTCGTCAAGAAGAAATCTTCCAACCGTCAACTCGTTGAAGCATGAACAAGTTGAAGTTTGTTTCATCAAGATTCACGAGTCAAAGGACAGGCCGGCATATGCTCCAATGCTTGAAAAGATGAAGTCGTCAAGATTCTCCGGAAGAAAGAGCAAGAAGTTGAAGTCATTGGTAATTCTGCGTGTCTCAGGACCTGATCAATTGAGGAAAATTTTATATCTGGATAGAGCTTCAAGTCTTCTTTCCAACGCATCAAATGGTACTTAATCTGGATTTTTCTACAAGGATTTATGAGCAAATCATTGGACGCTGCGCGAGCTGTCAGATTTCAAAACAGCACGCGGCCCTGGACTAAAAATCTCATAAGTCCCACATACGAAGTCCATTTGAGGTGTATGAGTACTCGTTGGAAAGATATTTTCGTAACCTAGAGGATGGTACAGGTATTTGGACCTGTTTTCATTCTGATGGTCATGCAAAATTCAGAGAGAATAGGAGCTGCAGATTATTGGTGGCATAATTGAAGGAGATGAAGATGACGACAATGCAATTAGCTTGAGCAATTCTTCCATAAAGCAAATGATCAGAGATGAAACAAAGCTAAAGAATCAAGAGCATTATATCATCCACACACATTGAGCAATATGCAACACCACGAGGAAGGGCTATGAGCGAACCACGACAAAGTTGCATAGTACAAGTTGCATGGATATCATTGGATCTTACACCAAGAACCATGGCTTCGCGACAACAAGGTATGTGAGAAGTCTAGCTACTTGACTATAATTGAAGCGCTTTCGGGAGGCAACCCGTGTTTTGTGTCTTTCTTTTGGGTCTTTTGTTTGGATTGTTTAGTGCTACTAGGAGGGCAACCTAGAGGTTTTTGTGTGAGATTTACCCAGCTCGAATGCTTGTCTTGTGGCTAATTTGCTCTAGTTTAACTTTTTCTTTTTAGACCACCATCATTATGTGTTTTGTTTGCAAAAATCATTCACTGCATGCATAATTTGTGAGCACTTGCTTTGTTTTTGTATTTGCATATTTATCTACTTGCATATTTGTCCACTTTGCATGTTCATATTCACTTTTTCACTCATGATAGATTGGCATTTTACTTTCTAATGAGCACTTAATTGGCTTTGCGTGCACTATCTTTAGCAAATTTAGGTGTAAACGTGGTGTTTATGCTTGTTTGTTGAACAACATTAGATAGTTCATTTGCCTTGCTATGTTTTGCATCATTTGCATTGGTTGGTTGCTACTCTTTTTCAATGCGCTATCTTTTTAACCCAGCGGAGTTTTGCAATGGCTAAGTCATGAACATGGTGTTTAGACTTTGGTTGTTAAAGAATTTCGTTTAGATTGCTAGCAATCTACTTGTAAGCATGGTGCTTAGAGCTAGGTGTAAACATTGCTTTTGTGTTGCTTCCACGTCTCTAACTTTCGTTGCTAACTTCAAAACCTTTTCTTCGCTTTGCTAGTATAGGTGCGACAAGATTGATGTATTTGATATGTTTAGTCTATGTGATGCGCTTATTCCGTATCTGATCAATACACTCATTAGTGTAGTTGCGGCCGCACCTATGCTATCGATTATCACATAGTGCAAAAACATGTCATGCTCGCTTGTTATCTTAAATTCTTTGCTAGCATTGTTCTAACAATTTCATGCATCCACACTTATGCACACACCTACACCCATTAGGTTTTTCTTTTCTACTAGAATAAGTTGTGCCACAAGTTGAGCTTTGAGGTTGTTGCTAGATGGACGATATTGTTTCTACTCCCGACCATCACCACGGGAGTAGTATGTGCCCTTAATTGTTTTGCAGGAATGAAAGAAACACTCTTACATGAAGGAGGTTGAAGGAAACAAAGTGACAACTGCCGCATATACAAGAGGGAGCGTTGGCACAAGAGTGCCGATCGGCACCACCTTGCGCCGACCGGCACCACATTGTGCCGATCGGCATAGGCCGCTGCTCCAGTTATCGACCTTCTCTCATGTACATCATCAAAATCTTAAGCATGGGGAAAGCGCTTGGCCTTCAGTTCTGAAAAATGTGGTGACATCTCTTTTCTCCTTCTCTTTTCCGACCTCGTCTTCTTCTCATCCTTGCGAACACTATCTGCTATCAACTTGGGTTTTTGTTCTCTTTTCTCGTTTTGTTTGTGTCCATCACCATCTTTTGCTTGTGCTTTCACTCTAATTAATGCATGATTATGATGAGAAACTTTGGTAGAGATATGATGAAAGTTGCTATTGTTGTTGGAACTTGTTTTATTCGTTGCATATAATTGTCCCCCACTGAATTTTAATGAATTTGAACTAAGCACCAATTCTATGAACATTATTTGCTCTAGCGGTGGTGTTTGTTGACAGATGATTTGATAGAGACCCCATATGGTAGAATTGTTCTTCATGACAACATGCTTTGCTCTCTAAAAAGAAAACTCCAACATAGCTTGAGTCCTTACTAATCTTTTTTTGGAAAACTATAATGTCTTATGTCTCTAATCCTTGCAAATATTGCTCTCTTGCATTGATCATACCTACCAAAGCCAAATATGCTACACCTATATGATAAACCTGTAGATTGCAACATGTAATTTGGTGAGTTGGGTCAAGTTTGTGTTCTTTTGGTATGAGACTTAGAAGCTGGCCATTCTGTTTGCGTAACTATCACTTGTTTTCTGGCCTTATTCCTATTCAGCATTGCCTATTCTACTCTGGAATGTGTGCATACTTCGCTGAATATTCCCACCTGTAAACCCATATTTCTTTTGGTGTTGTCCAATCCTTGTCCACAACCTATGATATGAGTTTCTCGTCGAGCCATTGGACTATTTCTATGGTTTTATGCACAAATTATCAAGATATCTTGCTCAAGACGAAGATTTTCATCACCAAACACCTCTGAAGACTTTCTGAAGCGCAAAGGATCAATTTGAGGTGAAAACAGAGAAAAGTCGGGTTCGCGCCGATCGGCACAAACTCGTGCCGACCGGCACAAAGTACAAAATCAGCGAATAGCCCCCTGTTATCTCCAGGAATCAAGTATTTGTGTTTCAGATGGTCAAGGAGAAGAAATAAAAGGTTTAACTAGTGATTTTTCTTTTTCCACTTCCTATATGCTCGGGACGAGCATCGTTTAAGCATGGCGGAGATGGATCGTCATCTACATTCCGAAGCACTAGTTAATGGACTTCAAAGATTGTTGATGGAAGATCAAGATTGTTTATAGTTGTATCAAGTTGCAAGATTGGAATTCAAAGAAGATTTGTGCATAATTCCTTATTATTCAAGTAAGTGCATTCAATTGGCTGAAACTCTATCCTTCCAACCATGTGCAATCCGATTTTGGGAACTTCATTTGTGTCTTGAGATCATCTTTTGCCATTTGCACATGTCCACCTTTCTAAAGCGTGTGTTTTCCTCTCTTTCATCATGTTATTCCAATGGCCTTTTTGACAAGTCTCTGTAAAACCAAGTAGAACTATCTCTTGATTTGACAATATTCTAAGTTGCTTTGTTTTGCTAGTTGTTTTCCTACCAAGCTACACATAAAGCCTTTCACTAAATATTTGTAGATAGGATCACTTCTAGTTGTTTGGTTTGTGAGATTTGTGAGATGAGTGTTGCCTTGATTCTTTGCAAGAGGGCATTTTGTTTGGATAAATGAGACTGAATTTTTAGAAAAACTTTATGATCTTAAGGCCTAGTTTGAGGAGTAATCTGCTTTGAGAGTTGAAGCTACTTTATTTGATCATTGTGGTCGGTTCTAACTCATAATCTGTCCCCCACTAGTATCTTTGAGTAGTGGAATTGGTGCAATATAAAACGTTTGTGCTACACTCTTAAAGCGGGTTGGATGTATATGTGCTTTGATGAATGCAAGTGAAGATGACATGACTGCAACGCTGATCTCTCCTTGAGAGGGTGAAGTGATTTATTTACTCGAGGACGAGCAAAGGTTTAAGCATGGGGGAGCTGTTGGTGGTTTCTAAGTACCCATTTTATATGCCCAAAACCACCAACATCGTACCATATTCTCATCATAATCATGTGTTTTACCTCTAACCTTGACGAATTCCACATGTAGTGTCGTTTTAGTGCTATATTGCAGAAACAGGTGAAAAGACGACAAAATGGCTCTTATATGAGGAGTACTGACATGAAGCCTGACTCGCCATGCAAGGAGGGCTTCCCAATAGCCCATGGCACTTAAAAGATACCTCTGGACATCCATGGAACCCAACATGCAAGCCTAAGGTCGTGGCCCAATGCCTAAGGATTTCTAGAAGGTTTATCCGGAAGGAAAGATCAATTCGCGCAGTCCAGAAATAGCACTATATTGTCACGCAGATTCGGAGTTAAGGACGTGCTCTAATGGGAATCCAATATACAAGAAAGTTGTAGATCTCGTCGAGAGCTTTCCGGAACATATATGGACTATCCCGTTTGGAATCTGAAGCTAGGAGATATGGGCCCCGCAAGGAGACCTGCGCAGAGGAGTCTGAATCAGGACAGATATTTTGGCATCGCATATTTGGGAACCAAGACGCCGAATCTGGAGATCCAATGAATACCAAAGTTGTAGATATTTTCGAGGGCTAGGAGATAGAGTCCAAGTTTTCCTCATTTGGATTCCGGACAAGGAAGTTATGATTTATGGAAGGCGGAGCTGCGAGAAGGGAAAATCGAGTCCGAATTGAGAACGACTCGTGCCGATCGGCACACCTTTGGTGCCGACCGGCACCGACCTAGATTTGTTTCCTTTCGCCTCCAGACGCCTCCTCACTATATATGTAACCCATGGGACGCCCCGAGGAAGGAGTTGGACGTTGGAAGACCTAAGGATATGCCTCACACACCCAAGACGCCGTCCGGTGTTGAGAGCCACCACATAGAACATGTAATCTAGGCTAGTTTGCTTGCCGGCATAGCCTCCACGCGTGGTTGGCTATGCCGGAGTTCTTGAGCCTCCCTTGATGTTCGTCAAGGTATGTAATTGATGGTGAGCATTGTGTCATTGTGAGAATTCTTGGTCTTTAATCGGATTACTTTGGTCTATGCGATTGTGCATGTTCTTAATTCTAGATACTTAATAAGAATAGACTCGTGGCGAAGGTTTGTTCTTATGGATCTATCGTATAGTGCAAGAAACCGGTGGGGAGCTATTAACCCTTGTCGTGACAGGATCGGGGCGAACGAAACCACTATGTCTTGTAGAATACTGGAGTAGTTTGTGTAAGCTAAGACCTTGCTTTGACGTGATTTTACCTTATGGCTGGAACTACTAGATCATACAGGTTAAACTCTTGGATTGGATCTTGGTGAATATCAATTTACCTGTTTACAACTCACGGTGCCGACCGGCACGGCCTCCGTGCCGATCGGCACAACCCCCTATCTCCTTTACAACTTGCGTGTGTGCAATAGTACTTCATGCTAGGATTGTTCTGTTAGACGAAATAGTAACCTTAATCGTGTTCTCTTGCTGATCTCTGTGGATTCGATATAAACCTTGGAATACTCTGAGGGAAAAAGCTACAATGTACACCGTCCACTTGCGGTATATAAATGGGTGCGTATAAACGACCAACAACGGACCATCCGGAAACGGACCGGCCAGAAACAAGGCGAGGCAGCAGCCAGCCAGGAAAAAACTTGACAGCCAAACAAGCCCGCGCTCAACGGATCAATCTGTGTGCTTTGATCATGTGCAGTGCTGCACATCTGTGAAACCGTGCCTTGTTCCGGTGAGGTATATTTGTGGCCAGCGGATTTCCTGTGGGTGTACCTTTCCAGTTACTAGTACTACTAGTTTTGCAAGCTGTACACAGCTCTCTCCTACGTAGTAATACATTGAGAAAGTCCCTGTTTGGCACGACTTGTGCTTCTTTGAATGAAGCAGATTATCTCAAAAGCGTCTGACTAGCAGCTTCTACCGATTTTTGCGTTCTAGCTCATTCTGAGAATCTGGTCGGTGTAAAGCCCCATCTCGTCGAGGGGATCTGTAATCTGCGCTGAATGTATTAATCTCTCGATACTCAAGCATCACGGTAATTGCAAAGTATGATTTTCTTGTTATAAGCGTTCCGAAGAAGAAACAATAACAAAATTAACTTGGAGCGCAATTCCTTTTCAGTGGTTTGAGTGGGTCTAGTTCTCTGGAATGTACTATGATCGCAACATCAGACGATCCGGTGCTCGACACTAGACCCACGCAACGGAACATCCAGTCACTGACAGATGCTGTTTATAGACGGTGGGAAACAAACAGGGCCTATGAAATTTAAGCATTGAAAAAACCTGTGACAATAAATTCCACTCCATGGGAGGAGGGTCGCTAATAACGATTCAACAAACAAATTCAACCCGAGGGGAAGGGTCAGCTAAAACCAGCGATTTTCCATAAGTCCTGCTAAATTTGACAGCCAGCGGAAATTGATATTGTATAGAGATGAGAGTGGTTTCATCTAGATGAAACCATGTGTACACTGTTTCCAAGATAATTTATCTCTTGCATGTAAACCTTAGAAACAACACAAATGAAACAATGCATTGCAAGACCTATTTCAATCCTCAAACAAACCACATTGTGCTTATGTGGCACTACTGGAAACAACAAATGAAATGGTGCATTGGGAGTAGCCTGATGGTTTCAAATCACTTTAGACGACGTGGCATTTTGGATTGGAATCAACAAAATGATTGACCTTGGACTCGTGTTCAGCTGCTCAGTGATCACATCCGCACGGTCCAGCCGGAAACGGACCGGCCAGAAACAAGGAGAGGCAGCAGCCAGCGAGGAAAAAACATGAGAGCCGAACAAGCCCGCGCTCAACGGATCAATCTGTGTGTTTTGACCATGTGCAGTGCTGCACGTCTGTGAGACCGTGCCTTGTTCCGGTGAGGTATATTTGTGGCCAGCGGACTTTCCTGTGGGTGTACCTTTCCAGTTACTAGTACTACTAGTTTTGCAAGCTGTACAAAGCTCTCTCCTAGGTAGTAATACATTGAGAAAGTCCCTGTTTGGCATGACTTGTGCTTCTTTGAATGAAGCAGATTATCTCAAAAGCTTCTGACTAGCAGCTTCTACCGATTTTTGCGTTCTAGCTCATTCTGAGAATCTGGTCGGTGTAAAGCCCCATCTCGTTGAGGGGATCTGTAATTGTTGACTGCTGTTAAGTCATGATTTTCACCGTCAACTAGCTGCACTTTGTATCATAAATCAAACACCAAAGGTAGACTTAGGACTTGAAACTAATGATTTCCACAAGTCTTGGTGAATTTGTGAGTGCAGCTGCATTTCATTGGAAACCGGGGAAAAGGAAGCATAAAAGGCCCACTTTGCAAACACCGAATTTCCCCGTCATAAAGAAATCTCCCCAAAAGCCCAATATCAAGGAGATATGAAGAAAGATCATCTCTTGGATATCCTCAACAATGGCAAGGATATAAGGATCCACCAAATCAACCCATATCATATTCCAAAGAGGATACCACTCCGAGGAATCAGCATCGGCAGTGAAGGAAGACATACACCAAAAGGGATACAAACCATATTCACTCTGGGTCAACACATTGAGATACATCATTAGAACCCAAAGGGAGACTCCTTGGCCAAAGCCCAAGCAAGATATCACTCCAGCCAGTCCACGGTCATCGCAGAAATCACACAGGATGGAGAAAAGGCCAAAATACAGCTATCTGGACTCATCATGGGCCAATCACCGAGGAGAGGCCTTATGAGGACCCCATGGACCACTACACCAAAGCCCAAGGCCACAGGGGCCAAGGGGGGGTCGGCCGACCCCAAACCCTAGGTCGGCCGACCTGCTACAGTGGCCATTCTGGCCCATTTTTCTATGGCGGTTCCCCACCGACGTACCAAGGTCGGTTCTGCCTGCAATCAATGCCATCAATACCAGGAACCGCCTCAATTCCACCGCCTTTGGAGGCTATAAATAAAGGGGTACCCCCCTCCCCTCAACACACACAAGAAGGAGAGCCTCATTCCACTCCCAAGGGCCTAGGGTCCTTTGTATACTAGTAGAGTAGGGAGAGAGTAGGGTAGAGGAGAAGGGTAGTCCTCCCTTTGTGAGGACTTAGCCCCAATCTTGTATCTTTGAGGATACTTATTTACAATACATTGTTCGTCGTTCGTTCATCGTTCGTTCGTCGTTCGTTCGTCGTTCGTCGTTCGTCCGTCGTTCATCGTTCGTTCATCTTCATCAAAGTAAGTATTCTCGATCTCCTATTGGATATAGTCTAGCCTTGGTTAAGCGTTCCTTGTTTGGTTGTGGATCCTTGGCTTGATTATGATTTGAGTACTTCTTATCTAGATTAAGTTCTTTCTTTACTTGCTTACGGGATCATCGCTCTATTCATCTAGAGTGCCTTGCCTCTCGCCCAGGTTAAGGTAGTAATCAAGAGCTTGGACGTGGTGTCTAGGTTAGAGGTTACCTTTGTTTGCTGCGTGCTCCACGGTTTGTTGAGGTAGGCGGTAGGTGGTGACAGCCCTATCCGTCCTTCGTAATCCTCCACGTTCGGGTACGTAGTAGGCCTCTTGGCCGGAGTGACTTGGCAGACCAGGTCTAAGCCGGCACCCAAAGTAAGCAATTAGAGGAGGGATCTACCATAGGTCTGGCAGTGAGGACTTGATTGCCTTGTTGTCACGCGACCTCAGGACTGGCATAGGGACTTGATAGCCCCAGTGTCACGTGTCCTAGTGGTAGAGGGTTGCCGGTAGGTGGTGACAGCCCAGCTGTGTTTAATCCTGTCTTTTTCTAGAAAGAACCTCATCCATAGAAATCCTCTCTACCCTTTTCTACCATCCTTCTTCGTGTCCTTGGACGAGCTAGACTAGAAGATAAATCCATTCCGTTCCCTTGGGAAAATATAAATAACGATACCCTTGAATACTCACGGGTGAAGTGCTACAACGGTATTCTCCGTGCGCTTGCGGATTTATTCATGACGTAAGAAATACCAACAAGCATTTCTGGCGCCGTTGCCGGGGAACGGTTGTTGTTTTTGTCTTCGAACCTAGTTGGTCCTCGTATTGTATCCTTTCATTTATCGTTTTTCCTTTATTGCTTTTCCTTCATCCATCATCAAACTTCCACCATCTATCCCTTCTACCATTTCCCCATCATTACCTATCCAATTAAAAGAAAATACCAAAAACATTTATCATGGAGCCAGAACCTACAATCGAATCATTTTCTGCTCCAAGGGGAGAGTTATTTGAGCCACCACCGTCTTCAACACCAATTTCCTCATCTGGCTATCAACTCCACCCCACCTTTATAACCATGATACGGGAACGACCCTTCTCTGGACTTGACCATGAAAATCCGTATCACCATCAGCGAGAGTTCGAGCACTTGTGTTCATGCGTCATGATCCAAGGCATGTCACAAGAAACAGTGAAATGGAAGTTGTTTCCTTTCTCCCTTCAAGAGAAAGCGAAACAATGGTACATATATGCCGTCGGAAGCACGTACGGTGATTGGGAAAAGCTTCGAGATAAATTTTGCTTAGCCTTCTTTCCCTTATCCCGCGTCATTGCTCTCCGTATGGAAGTTCTCGACTTTCGTCAGAACGAGAAGGAGTCTATAGGTGCGGCCTGGGCTAGGTTTTCCTTGCTAACTCTTTCCGGCCCAAACTTGTCTATTCCCGACGCCATGTTATTGCAACACTTCTATAAGGGTCTAGACAAGGAATCCGCCCTATATCTTGACATCACCGCTGGAGGATCTTTCGCGTCCAAAACCCCGACAGAAGGAAGAGAGATCTTAGACCGTATCACAGAAAATACTTCCTTCACCAATAATCTTCACGAACCCCTCCAAGAACACGTCGTGTCAAGCATTGAGGAACCCTCAACATCCGAACCCATCACTTCTTCTACCACATACCAAGATTCGCATGTTGAGTCCTCTCCCGTACCAAGAACAATGATGGAGGAAGAAGAAATTCAACCTCTTGAGTTCCCATTTGAATTCGAGGATGATCTCTTTGAAGATTATGGAAACACCTCGAACTACACTTGGGAAAAGATGCCTCCTACCCCTCCCGATCCTCTCAAGGAACCATTTCTCAAGGAGGACATGAAGGCAAGTCTTTGGAAAACCTCTTTCGCCACTACTACCACTCAAAATCCTTTGGCAAAACCTCATATCGATCATGAACCACTTGAGCAAGTGAAATTTGTATCCCTTTTCACATCACCCGAACTTGCTCTACATGAGAATGAGAAGTTTTCCACCCAAGATGAGGATAAAGCAAAAGAATTGTTCCTAACCCAACGATCCTCATCACCATCACTCGATCTTGAGCCTCTTCCCTCTAGCCCTCCATATGCCATTCTTGTTGGTGATCAAGAACCTCGTGATAAGAAAAACTGGACATTCTTGAGGCGTCGACTCTAGTGTATGAACAACATGAATCTTTGCATGAGCATGAGAGCTTCTTTCTTGAAAACCCACAAGACACTTGCTTATATGCTCCTCCCCTAGAGTCAATAATCATCGGTGCCAAAACCATGCCTGAGCTCTACAACCTCCATAAGGCTTCCTTTTGCTATTTGTTCTTTAGGATGGTTGTAGACGCTTTCATTTATCATAAATATTGCAAATATCGTGGTTGTACATTGGCACTAACCTTGCAGACATTCTCCGGAGCCACAACATCAAGCCAAACATGACGGAGAAAAGTCTTGCTCGTCAGACTTAAAATGACGATGCCCTTGCCGACAGGATAACCGGCAGTTATCTCTTTTGTTGCATTTCTTTACATGATAAAATTTAAAATAAAAAAAATTCAATACAAAAAAAAAGAATTTATATGAATAAACTAGGCGCTTTTATTTCCCTTTCAAACTTATAACGCGCCTTGAGTTATTTTGTCGTATTCAATAAACTTAGGCTCACCGGTCTTTAACCCCGGTAAGTCCTTTTTGTTTCCATACCTTTTTGTTTGTTTTGAATAAAAAAAATTCTAGGTACAAGAACAAGTGTGGGGGAGACCTCTCGTTCTTCATCAAGCACACACTCGAGATCTCCCACCAACACAATGCACAAACATCGCACCGTTCAAACACGCTATGGAGTGGAGTCATCGGGCACAAGAAAAGAAAGTTCGATCGTAACTTTGGTTTGATCTCCTATGGCCACTCTTGGTCTCCACTTCATCCAACGCGATGGTTTGCGCATTCTACCCTACTACTCTCTCTCCCTAACTCATGAGTTAAAATAATCTTATGATTCAATCACTAAAATATAACTCAATTTTAAACCAAGCAGTTTTTTTTTCCTCAACAACATGCTTCTTTCTGGTTGGCCTGCATACTCTTTATTCCTCGCATCATACATCTGTTGCTTGTGAACATCAATCTCTTAGGACCCCATGTTTACCTAAGTTGTTGGCGAATGTGATATGGCTAGATGAGAGGAGTCTTGCTTCTTCTGTTTTGAGTGCTTGGGAGTTTATCTTGCAAAAATTTAAAATCCATAGCTTTGCACTCCTCAATGATCTTATATTCCCACCAGAGCCAAATATGATGATCACATTGAAAACCTTTACAAATGCTGCTTGTTATTACTTTGAGCTTTGTCAAATTGTTGTGACCCTTATGAGATGCTTGTCATACTTTCACGATCAAGATCACGTACACATACACCACCACCACAAAACATGCTAAACTTCTACACTGGAAGTTAGCAACACCTTTTCCATCCACCCATCCACCAAAAATAAATACTCCATCACTTGTTGTTGATGTCTCTCTCTAAAATATCCTTGCAAAAGAGACATGGCTATCAAGAACAAAAAGAAAGGTTGAAAAAAAAGAGAGAGAAGAAAAAAAAGAGTGCTTACATGCATAAGAAGCATGAATAAAAGAAATACGTGCTCTATCATGTTGAGTGTGATTTGAAAAAAAAAAAAGAGGGAGAAGAAAAGAAAAAAAATGATGATAGCCATGCTCTCAATCAAGAGAAAGAGACATCATCGCACATCAAGGAGTATCCATCTCATTCCATTCACCATCATACACATATCCACACACATGCACATTCTTGATCAGATTGTATGACTTGCTTTCTCTTTGGATCCGCTCTTTGACATAGCAACATAAGTAATTCAAGTATGCTCCTTTTCATTCCCTACCAAGCTCCACAAAAAGACTTACATAGATGTAGGATGAAAAGAGGCATGTCAATGCCTTGGTGAGGAATCATACACACTGAGTGATCTGAGAGTATCATTCGAGGAGTACAAGCTATGTTTTATTTTGAAAATCTATCAAAAACCCAAGTTACTCAACAGAGGAGTAATGATGACTTGAATCAAGACCGTTCCATTCCTCAACCGCCCAAGATGACATGGTAGACACATCAAAGTTCACAGGTGCAGGTGTGGCTTGGAATAACTTGTATGCTAGCATCATACCAAAGGAAGTTTTGTTCCGCCTTAAGCTCACAACTTTACTCGAGGACGAGCAAAGAGCTAAGTGTGGGGGAGTTGTTGACGGCTGTTAAGTCATGATTTTCACCGTCAACTAGCTGCACTTTGTATCATAAATCAAACACCAAAGGTAGACTTAGGACTTGAAACTAATGATTTCCACAAGTCTTGGTGAATTTGTGAGTGCAGCTGCATTTCATAGGAAACCGGGGAAAAGGAAGCATAAAAGGCCCACTTTGCAAACACCGAATTTCCCCGTCATAAAGAAATCTCCCCAAAAGCCCAATATCAAGGAGATATGAAGAAAGATCATCTCTTGGATATCCTCAACAATGGCAAGGATATAAGGATCCACCAAATCAACCCATAATATATTCCAGAGAGGATACCACTCCGAGAAATCAGCATCGGCAGCGAAGGAAGACATACACCAAAAGGGATACAAACCATATTCACTCTGGGTCAACACATTGAGATACATCATTAGAACCCAAAGGGAGACTCCTTGGCCAAAGCCCAAGCAAGATATCACTCCAGCCAGTCCACGGTCATCGCAGAAATCACACGGGATGGAGAAAAGGCCAAAATACAGCTATCTGGACTCATCATGGGCCAATCACCGAAGAGAGGCCTTATGAGGACCCCATGGACCACTACACCAAAGCCCAAGGCCATAGGGGCCAAGGGGGGGTCGGCCGACCTGCTACAGTGGCCATTCTGGCCCATTTTTCTATGGCGGTTCCCCACCGACGTACCAAGGTCGGTTCAGCCTGCAATCAATGCCATCAATACCGGGAACCGCCTCAATTCCACCGCCTTTGGAGGCTATAAATAAAGGGGTACCCCCCTCCCCTCAACACACACAAGAAGGAGAGCCTCATTCCACTCCCAAGGGCCTAGGGTCCTTTGTATACTAGTAGAGTAGGGAGAGAGTAGGGTAGAGGAGAAGGGTAGTCCTCCCTTTGTGAGGACTTAGCCCCAATCTTGTATCTTTGAGGATACTTATTTATAATACATTGTTCGTCGTTCGTTCATCGTTCGTTCGTCGTTCGTTCGTCGTTCGTCGTTCGTTCGTCGTTCGTCCGTCGTTCATCGTTCGTTCATCTTCATCAAAGTAAGTATTCTCGATCTCCTATTGGATATAGTCTAGCCTTGGTTAAGCGTTCCTTGTTTGGTTGTCGATCCTTGGCCTGATTATGATTTGAGTACTTCTTATCTAGATTAAGTTCTTTCTTTACTTGCTTACGGGATCATCGCTCTATTCATCTAGAGTGCCTTGCCTCTCGCCCAGGTTAAGGTAGTAATCAAGAGCTTGGACGTGGTGTCTAGGTTAGAGGTTACTTTGTTTGCTGCGTGCTCCACGGTTTGTTGAGGTAGGCGGTAGGTGGTGACAGCCCTATCCGTCCTTCGTAATCCTCCACGTTCGGGTACGTAGTAGGCCTCTTGGCCGGAGTGACTTGGCAGACCAGGTCTAAGCCGGCGCCCAAAGTAAGCAATTAGAGGAGGGATCTACCATAGGTCTGGCAGTGAGGACTTGATTGCCTTGTTGTCACGCGACCTCAGGACTGGCATAGGGACTTGATAGCCCTAGTGTCACGTGTCCTAGTGGTAGAGGGTTGCCGGTAGGTGGTGACAGCCCTGCTGTGTTTAATCCTATCTTTTTCTAGAAAGAACCTCATCCATAGAAATCCTCTCTACCCTTTTCTACCATCCTTCTTCGTGTCCTTGGACGAGCTAGACTAGAAGATAAATCCATTCCGTTCCCTTGGGAAAATATAAATAACGATACCCTTGAATACTCACGGGTGAAGTGCTACAACGGTATTCTCCGTGCGCTTGCGGATTTATTCATGACGTAAGAAATACCAACAGTAATCTGCGCTGAATGTATTAATCTCTCGATACTCAAGCATCACGGTAATTGCAAAGTATGATTTCCTTGTTATAAGCGTTCCGGAGAAGAAAGAATAACAGAATTAACTTGGAGCGCAATTGCTTTTCAGTGGTTTGAGTGGGTCTAGTTCTCTGGAATGTACTATGATCGCAACAGCAGACGATCCGGTGCTCGACACCAGACCCACGCAACGGAACATCCAGTCACTGACAGATGCTGTTTATAGACGGTGGGAAACAAACAGGGCCTATGAAATTTAAGCATCGAAAAATCCTGTGACAATAAATTCCACTCCATGGGAGGAGGGTCGCTAATAACGATTCAGCAAACAAATTCAATCCGAGGGGACGGGTCAGCTAAAACCAGCGATTTTCCAAAAGTCCTGCTAAATCCCGTTTTGACAGGCGGTGCTGCCGGATGACTGTTTTGGGTGGCCGATTCGTCACTAGAAATCCCGTTGCGAGTACGGCATTCAACGGGGACCTCAATTTCGTCATAAACCCCACCCCAGGGCCGTTTCTAGCCTATGTGGCATCCTAGTCAGCAAAATAGGGCCCATGTGTCAGGCTTCACAGGCCCACGGTCAAACCATTTTCGTCACTTATTTTTGTTTGACCGCGTACAAAGCCACAAGGCGCACAGCAAACCGTAACAGGGGCCCACGTATCAGGAGAAGGGATCCCATGACCAAGTATTTTTCGTCGCTGATTTCGTTTGCCCGCGTGTTAGTGCCACGTGGCGTACGATGCAGCATCACGTGGGCCCACATGTCAGTCAACGTGGGACCCACGGTCCATTAATTTTCGCCACTGATTTCGTTTGCCGGCGTGTAGTGCCACGTGGCGCCTCGAAGAGCTCCGAGGGCCACATGTCAGTCAACACGGGACCCACGGTCAAGTAGTAAGAGTACTGAAATGCGTCGCAAAGGAAGCATTCGGCGGGCCCGCGTGTCAGCTACGTGGGGGCCTCCGTCGGTCCCATTTCTATGACCCACATGTCAGGTTTGGCCGAGGCCTACTTTTCCAACATTTTTTCATCCCTCTAATAATGCCACGTGGCATCCACACCGGGGCCCACCTCTCAGTATCGTCAGTGATGGGCTGAATCTTGGTCTGGGTCAGCTGTTCTCGGGCTCGATTGTAGTTCTTAGAAGCCTTTGTCGGCCTGCTACCCACGGCCCACCGGACTGCTTAAGTGTGGCCCACCTATCGGCGAATTATATATTTACTATATTTTTTACCCATAATATTTATATAATATAAAAACTCGACTGTCATCCGTTGCGCGGCTCGCGCACAGGTGAGTCGTGGGCGTGAGCCGACAAGTGGGCCCAGGCATGCTCTCTGTGGCTTGCTTTCTCTTAGGTCATTTTGTTTCCTCCCGTAGCAAGTACGGGCAAATCCAATCAAAAAGAAAACGTACGGGCAAATCGAATAAAAAAACGAACGGGCAAATTGCTAGTCTGAAAAAGAAACAAAACGCATTCTCATGCTTCTACACAATGAGTACTAAACCATTTATAAATGCAGTAATTCATAACAAAGTAGTACACTAACCCCTTATTACAAACGACGACCATAGCTAGCACGAACGCGGATACAGCAGCTCTTCCGCCGCCGGTGCCTCAAAAGGCCATCACCGGCCAAGCAAAATGTGTTTCCAATTACTAGCAATGAACAAAGGATATAGGAGAGTACGATGATCAATTTGTGTGGATGATGAGGTACAGCATCATCACGCAAACCAGCATCCCAACCAGCATCCAGACCCTCTTTTTCTCCCCTTCGCTCAACAGCCACCTAGCCTGCGACAGCTTAGCCAAGACAATCCATCGCCTGAGCTCATCCACCATCAGCTTCATCCTCCGCTCCATGGCCTCCTCCCTCTCCTGCAATATCTGCTCTATGTTGACCTTTGCGACAAAAGCCTCGCGAAGCTCGTTAGAATAATGCATCTTTGCTCGCATAAACTGGTTTGACAGATGCCACAGCTTCTTGAAGGACATCTGGACTCTCTCTGGCCATTCCGGGTCAATCCACTTGACGTAGGAGCACTGCTCTTTGTCCTCCTGCAGAATGGGAGAAGAAGAGTGAAGCAAAATATACAGCATGAAAAAGGCAGAGGAAAAACAGAGCACGAACAGATAGAAAAAACCTTAAGGCGACAGCCGAGGTATCGGCATCCAGTGTTCTTCCCGCCCCAGTAGACCTTCCTACGAGGACGGCCATGGGCGCAGCGCTCGTTCGTGCTCCTGTCGATCCCACGCCAGTGCCTCTCTTCCGTCTCCGGCGGAAGATCGTAGTCCTAGGTCACATCACAACAAACCCCAAATAAAACCATTGGCAAAGCAAAATAAACCAAAGAGGTAAATCACAGGTTTCGACCTCACTGAATCGCTCAGATAGTCGCTGGAGTCGCCGATGTAAGTGCGAGTGTGTACGGATTCGTCGGAGTCATCTCCGACGTGGGATGTTGAGGAAGGCATCTCGGGGCTCGATGCCGTGACCTCGGGGCCTGCCAATGATCCAACCATTTATTTTGCTCAGATGCACACACTGGACAGACCGGTGCTCGGCAATTTCAATCACCGGATAATTGTCTAGTTCTACCATGTAGCATCAACACAGAAAAATAAACGCAAGCCGGAATATACAGCTGATGAGTGACTAACATCAACACATCACCATATCGAAATATAGAGGCGGGCTACCGGATTTAAAAATGGAGTCATAGGCAGTCTACAATTTCCATAGTACAAAATACTTCAGCTTTGAGAGGTACAAATTATTTCCGCTGCAGCTGCAGCTGTTGCCTCTTGCCGCTGCAGCCAAATAGCAATCACAGTGCCCGCGGCGGCATAGGCACCATGACGTGCCCCCGTCCTACGATTACGTGCCCCCGTCCTACGATTACGTGCCCCCGTCCGACAATGACGTGCCCCCGTCCTACGATTACGTGCCGCCGTCCGACGATAAGGTGCCGCCGTCCGACGATAAGGTGCCGCCGTCCGACGATGACGTGCCGCCGTCCTACTATGGGGTGTCGTCTGAGGCGGAGGAGCAGGAGCAGTAGCTGCTGTAACATCCCCAATTTTCCTAAACCCTAATCACACTTCTAATGGCGCTGTTAGTGCAAATAAGCAAGGGTTCGAATGATCATGTTTAAGAATTCAAATAAAAAATGATTCTTTCAAATAGGGTCAAAACGGAGCTTGAACTACAACTTCAAAATCTTGCACACAGGTAGGCCCAAACAAAAATGTTTCTGAGATCTATCTCTCAAATTAGAATTTTGGAGAATTTTCCAGAATTTTATGAAAAAGGGAAGAAGTTCAAATAAATCTAGAGGATTTCAAATTTGGCTGTCTTCTTAAATTTTTAATTCAAATTCTGAGCCGAATTTTGAAATTCGCCAATAAGGAAAAATGTTCCTGTAGCTTTGACCTTTCATCCCCCAATTTTTCAGATTTTTCTGAGCTGGGGAAGGTTAGGTTTGGAGCAGTCAAAGTTCAGCACGTTGGAAAATTTAGTGAAAATGCGAAATCGCACTGTAGCGCCCATGTTCTTCTCGGTTCTTCCTGGCTGGCGCCCATGCCGGCCACTGTGCCGCCAAACTCTACTGTGCTCGACGTCAGCCGCCATTCTCATCCTTTTCCCCGAGCTGCTGGCCGCCTCTCTTTCCCTTCTCTCCCTCACTCTCTCTTCTTCTTCTTCCTCGCGCAAGAACACGTTGCCAAGCCGCCATGGCCGCCTCCACTTGAGCTTGAGCTCGCCGCCACCACAGCCACTCCCTGAGCTCGACCCCAACTCCAAAAGTGAGCGCAAGAGACCCCTCTATCTCCTCCCTATCCGAACTCCATCTTCCCACGACCTCTCGCGAGATCGAAGCACAAGTTCGACCATGGCCGCCGGTTGAATGAGCTCCAAATCCCGATCAATTTCTCCCTCTATGGTGAGTCCCAGTCCGATTTTCTTTCACAAACGGATGCCCCACTCGGTCGCGAACAACCCTGACATGATCTCGTCGCCTAGGTTGCAGTCACCTCGCCGGAATCCGTCTTCTTCCCCGACGCCGTCCGCAGGACCGTCGACCCCTCCGGTGAACTCCTACCTCCAAGTCTCTTCCTCAACGACATCATCAACCCTGGGGTTCCCAACGTCGAGGTGATGCCCATGCTCACGCTATCTCCCCTCCTCCCCTACTCTTCCGGCCAGAACGCGCCGCGCTGCCGCCATCGCTCTTGCCGTGCGCCCTGGCACTGCTACAGTGTCCGCACAGTCGGACTAGTCTGGCCCGAGCCGGACTAGTCCGAAAAATCAATTCTGTGGTCCGAAATAGACCCGGACAAGTCCGCAAATTCTGACTAGTCGGCTAGAGTCGGACTAGTCCGGCTACCCAATTTTCAGCCTGCAACACCGCATGAAAACGGGCATAACTTTTGCTTCCGGACTCCGATTTGGGCGATCTTGGACATTCCGGAAAGCTTATTCAGAGGGCTACACAACCATGCTAGTAGCTCTCCCCAAATCAATCTGTAGGATAGATAAAAACTCATCTAAAGTTGGTTAGGTCTTTTGGAGCTTAAGTAAATTGTAAACTTCCCTACAAAACGCGAAACCATTCAAATCTCTTATGTTATTTCGGAACTTGTAATCTTTTTAAGAAACACTTCATGGCATTTCTATTTATCAAGGAAGTTCCATGAACCTTCTCTTTAATTGTTGTCTTGCATTGCATCATTATAGGAACCGACGCCGGAACCGAGGACGTGGAGATCGTAGCCGAGGAGATCGGCGCTGACTTGAGCACTCTCGTGTGTACTGACCTTAGACCCCAAGGCAAGCCCCGGTGCATCTCAACCCTTTTTGAAATATTTTCGCTTTCTCACATGTATGCGAGTCATGTTATGTGCATTAGGTATTTAGGAGTTGAATGAAACCTTAGTTGCATGAATCCATATGTATTCCTATGGGTGTGTTCGTTTATGTTCAGCCGATTCGTTACTTTATGCTATGCTTAATGTCGAGTCCTCGGTAGAAGTCGAGTGGTGCGGAACACTACTCGCGAGCTATAGGGCTCTCTTGGGAAAACTACTGTGGTTGTGGCTATCTCACATGATGATGATAATTGGAGACCGGACGGGGATTGGTAGGTTTGCAGCAGGACATGGAGGTCTTGTGTGCGGTAGCCCCGTCTGTGTCGATTGAGGACCGATCGTTGTGGCCCTGCTTGAGCAAGTTTGAACGTACCGGATGCATGCTAGTGATATGGGCACTAGTAACCGATGTAACTTGATTACTGTATTGTTGGAGGGGGCCCCACCTCTCTTTTGGTGATGAAGATGGTTATGGTGGTTGCGGGTATGTGCTAGAAGGGACGGTGCACGGGCTAACCACGGATGGCCAGCGCGGCATCGCGTGGAGGACGTGTACTCGGGAGAGGTGACACTCGGACCGGCTTTATGGGGTCTTGTGAAAGGTTGCCGTGCGTGACTCCTCGCGAGTGTGCGTACGTCGTGTTATTCGGGTTTCCCCTGCAGGTGTAAATCGATTCGAATCGCCGTCCCTCGCGGTTATTGAGTACCACTTGTTCACTGTGTCACCTCGTAGTAAGAAGTGAACTATGATGGATATACTTGCTGATTTGTTATCTCAATCAATTGTATTGCAACAATGTATTGCTTAGTGTAGGTTGCTAATATTTATGTTTATACAAGAACCCTTTTAATTTTGCTAAAATTTGAAAGAAGGACCAACTTTTAGAGCTACTTGTATGCAAATCTTTCCATCACCTATGGTCAGCCCCCTGCATGCTAGGAGTCGGTCTTAGAAGGCCATTTTGACGGGTAAGTCTTGCTGAGTATTAGTTGCTCAGGGTTTGTTGTTTAAATTTTTGTTGCAGGTGATCTTTTGCCTGAGGAGAATGAAGCATGTTTACGGGCTAAACGTGCTTCATCATAGGGTAAATACGTCGAGTTGTGCATCGCTTCCGCTATGCTTTTCAAACTCTTTTATGTAATCAAATTTGAATGAAAGTTGTAATAACTAAATTTCATTTGTACTCTATTTTATTTATGCTCATATGTGTGTACTTTTGGACTCTTGCTTCGTCAAGTGTCACCCGATCTCGATCCTGTTAAGCTAACCCCTCATTATTTGAGGCGAGATGCTACAGCTGGCATCAGAGCTAAATCGGGGTTAGTACCACACTAATGAGCATTATTTTCGAAAACCACGCTTACGGTGAGGTACGTTTTAGTCGGCCCTATAAAAGGATGTTAGTGTTCAGGTGGCAATAGGAGTTGTTTGGTTACTTTTATGTAACGACGCACTGACGCCCAGGTAAGAAGGTAAGTAACATGCATGGCTCAGGAGTTTAACGAGCTGGACTCGTATTGTGGGGGGTGTTATTGTTCCACGAGCCGTCGAGCTCGTGAGGAGGCGAGAGGTGTTGAGATTGTTTGAGCCATGCATTACATTCTGTTTTTGCTGACCATCGGCGTGAATGATGGCGTCACCTGTGTAGGTTGTTTGAGGTGGCGGTGTGTTTTTCTGCAGGTACACTAACTATGGTAGAGGTCACACCGTTTGCTAGACTAACACGGTTGAGAGACGAGTATGCCACCGAAATACGTGCCAATATAATGGCAATATTTTCTTTTCGTGAGGAACGAATAAATTAGGTTAAGTAAAAATTTGATGCATTTCATAGCATTGATAACTCAAGTAAAACTTGCCTCATCTTATTGTTCAACAAAGGTTTTGAAAGATAAAAATTTGACCACCACCAATGCATTCACATGTTGCATGCAAAAGTTGATGTCACCGATAAACCGAACAAATTAAATTCAAAACTAGAAATTTGAGTAAAGCACTTGTTAAACGATGTTCCCCTGTTTCTACCTCATAAAGAACAATCCACTCATGTCAAAGAGCTGTCCAAATCGATCGGTCAATAAATCTTCAGCTCCTTTGTCAATCGAATCAAAATCTGGAAATTTCAGAACCTTGTACCGACTTAAAAAATCCTTATCCCCCTCACATTTGATCCAAATGTCGAATTGAGTACTCTCTGGAAAGGTTTCGAAGAATTCTATGAGTTGGTAGTCAAACTTTTGCGAATTCCACCTTGGAAGTCTGCTTAAACAGCCAACCTTTGAGTAGATATCAATTCTGTCCAGAACCGAAAATCAGGGCATCGACCATGAACTTTCACAGGCCATAGCTCCTATTCCTTCTATCTTATGAGGTCATGTAAATACTCGCTGGGAAGCTATGAGGATCCTCTACAACTTTGTAGTTCACTGAATTTCTTGAATCGGCTCTCAGAGTTCCCAGTTTTGTTTTCCGTGACGAATGCCGGTTATGGCAGATTTTGTCTAGTTGTTCGACTTGATGATTTCCCATCAGTCAGTGCAACTAATTTTTCTTTGTTTGCTTGTACCTGATCTCTCTTGCCCTTGATGTCCTAATTCTTCATTGGAATCCATGCCCTAGCCCTTGTGTGGGTAGTTGAACAGCATGCCAAATCCAATGGGTTGCATATTCTCCATATTGCGATTTACCTTGAATTGCGCCGGTTCGCCCAGGTGCTTCTCAAGCTATAATTGTGATACGAGATGTGCACTTCCTTACTAGAATTGGCAAGAGGATCCAAATATAACTTTCTTCGGAACGGATGGCATGTTCTACAGAATACGCAACCGGAAAGCAAAATGTTGTGCTTGGAGTCTCGCGTTGGTATGACTAGTCATATTCTTACCCTCAAGTCACTAACTCTTCCATGAGCATAGCCATATTCATTCCAAACCAGTGCCGCTCCCAAACTTTCAACCATTCTTGTTATGTCGTTTCCATCGCCGTTACCCCCTATCTCGTCGTAAATCTCGGGACGAGATTTTCTTAAGGGGGGAGGGCTGTAACATCCCCAATTTTCGTAAACCCTAATCACACTTCTAATGGCGCTGTTAGTGCAAATAAGCAAGGGTTCGAATGATCATGTTTAAGAATTCAAATAAAAAATGATTCTTTCAAATAGGGTCAAAACGGAGCTTGAACTACAACTTCAAAATCTTGCACACAGGTAGGCCCAAACAAAAATGTTTCTGAGATCTATCTCTCAAATTAGAATTTTGGAGAATTTTCCAGAATTTTATGAAAAAGGGAAGAAGTTCAAATAAATCTAGAGGATTTCAAATTTGGCTGTCTTCTTAAATTTTTAATTCAAATTCTGAGCCGAATTTTGAAATTCGCCAGTAAGGAAAAATGTTCCTGTTACTTTGACCTTTCATCCCCCAATTTTTCAGATTTTTCTGGGCTGGGGAAGGTTAGGTTGGAGCAGTCAAAGTTCAGCACGTTGGAAAATTTAATGAAAATGCGAAATCGCACTGTAGCGCCCATGTTCTTCTCGGTTCTTCCTGGCTGGCGCCCATGCCGGCCACTGTGCCGCCAAACTCCACTGTGCTCGACGTCAGCCGCCATTCTCATCCTTTTCCCCGAGCTGCTGGCCGCCTCTCTTTCCCTTCTCTCCCTCACTCTCTCTTCTTCTTCTTCCTCGCGCAAGAACACGTTGCCAAGCCGCCATGGCCGCCTCCACTTGAGCTTGAGCTCGCCGCCACCACAGCCACTCCCTGAGCTCGACCCCAACTGCAAAAGTGAGCGCAAGAGACCCCTCTATCTCCTCCCAATCACAAACTCCATCTTCCCACGACCTCTCGCGAGATCGAAGCACAAGTTCGACCATGGCCGCCGGTTGAATGAGCTCCAAATCCCGATCAATTTCTCCCTCTTTGGTGAGTCCCAGTCCGATTTTCTTTCACAAACGGATGCCCCACTCGGTCGCGAACAACCCTGACATGATCTCGTCGCCTAGGTTGCAGTCACCTCGCCGGAATCCGTCTTCTTCCCCGACGCCGTCCACAGGACCGTCGACCCCTCCGGTGAACTCCTACCTCCAAGTCTCTTCCTCGACGACATCATCAACCCTGGGGTTCCCAACGTCGAGGTGATGCCCATGCTCACGCTATCTCCCCTCCTCCCCATACTCTTCCGGCCAGAACGCGCCGCGCTGCCGCCATCGCTCTTGCCGTGCGCCCTGGCACTGCTACAGTGTCCGCATAGTCGGACTAGTCTGGCCCGAGCCGGACTAGTCCGAAAAACCAATTCTGTGGTCCGAAATAGACCCGAACAAGTCCGCAAATTCGGACTAGTCCAGTTAGAGTCGGACTAGTCCGGCTACCCAATTTTCTGCCTGCAACACCGCATGAAAACGGGCATAACTTTTGCTTCCGGACTCCGATTTGGGCGATCTTGGACATTCCGGAAAGCTTATTCAGAGGGCTACACAACCATGCTAGTAGCTCTCCCCAAATCAATCTGTAGGATAGATAAAAACTCATCTAAAGTTGGTTAGGTCTTTTGGAACTTAAGTAAATTGTAAACTTTCCTACAAAACGCGAAACCATTCAAATCTCTTATGTTATTTCGGAACTTGTAATCTTTTTCAGAAACACTTCATGGCATTTCTATTTATCAAGGAAGTTCCATGAACCTTCTCTTTAATTGTTGTCTTGCACTGCATCATTATAGGAACCGACGCCGGAACCGAGGACGTGGAGATCGTAGCCGAGGAGACCGGCGCTGACTTGAGCACTCTCGTGTGTACTGACCTTTAGACCCCAAGGCAAGCCCGGTGCTTCTCAACCCTTTTTGAAATATTTTCGCTTTCTCACATGTATGCGAGTCGTGTTATGTGCATTAGGTATTTAGGAGTTGAATGAAACCTTAGTTGCATGAATCCATATGTATTCCTATGGGTGGGTTCGTTTATGTTCAGCCGATTCGTTACTTTATGCTATGCTTAATGTCGAGTCCTCGGTAGAAGTCGAGTGGTGCGGAACACTACTCGCGAGCTATAGGGCTCTCTTGGGAAAACTACTGTGGTTGTGGCTATCTCACATGATGATGATAATTGGAGACCGGACGGGGATTGGTAGGTTTGCAGCAGGACATGGAGGTCTTGTGTGCGGTAGCCCCGTCTGTGTCGATTGAGGACCGATCGTTGTGGCCCTGCTTGAGCAAGTTTGAACGTACCGGATGCATGCTAGTGATATGGGCACTAGTAAACCGATGTAACTTGATTACTGTATTGTTGGACGGTGCCCCACCTCTCTTTTGGTGATGAAGATGGTTATGGTGGTTGCGGGTATGTGCTAGAAGGGAGGGTGCACGGGCTAACCACGGATGGCCAGCGCGGCATCGCGTGGAGGACGTGTACTCGGGAGAGGTGACACTCGGACCGGCTTTATGGGGTCTTGTGAAAGGTTGCCGTGCGTGACTCCTCGCGAGTGTGCGTACGTCGTGTTATTCGGGTTTCCCCTCGATTCGAATCGCCGTCCCTCGCGGTTATTGAGTGCCACTTGTTCACTGTGTCACCTCGTAGTAAGAAGTGAACTATGATGGATATACTTGCTGATTTGTTATCTCAATCAATTGTATTGCAACAATGTATTGCTTAGTGTAGGTTGCTAATATTTATGTTTATACAAGAACCCTTTTAATTTTGCTAATTTGAAAGAAGGACCAACTTTTAGAGCTACTTTTATGCAAATCTTTCCATCACCTATGGTCAGCCCCCTGCATGCTAGGAGTCGGTTTTAGAAGGCCATTTTGACGGGTAAGTCTTGCTGAGTATTAGTTGCTCAGGGTTTGTTGTTTAAATTTTTGTTGCAGGTGATCTTTTGCCTGGGGAGAATGAAGCATGTTTACGGGCTGAATGTGCTTCATCATAGGGTAAATACGTCGAGTTGTGCATCGCTTCCGCTATGCTTTTCAAACTCTTTTATGTAATCAAATTTCAATGAAAGTTGTAATAACTAAATTTCATTTGTACTCTATTTTATTTATGCTCATATGTGTGTACTTTTGGACTCTTGCTTCGTCAAGTGTCACCCGATCTCGATCCTGTTAAGCTAACCCCTCATTATTTGAGGCGGGATGCTACAGCTGCCGCCATCTGCGTTCGTTGAAGAGCCTGGTTGGCGCGGCATCGATGAGGATAGCGAAATGGTCTGCTCCCATGGCTTGCCTATACGGTGCAAGGTGTGGTGAGGAGGAAGGAACAGTGGCTGGCGCTACCTGGGTTGTCAACTAGAGGTGAGTTCATTCACGGGTACTTCTTCACGGTCACGGCCATGCTCTCTTTTTGTACTAGCATTGTAAATTGTTGTGCATGTTCATGAATGTGCGAAGGTGTCTCCATGCGCATTCTTCTGTTGGCATGATAACCCATGGGCGGCGAGGGTTCAGAGGACCATGAACGACCTGTGGACGCTGAGGTCGGTCACCCGTCCATATGGTGACAGAGGCTAGACAGCAGTTGAGGAGCAAGGAAGATGAGCTCGAGGTTGTGAAGAGTAGCAAGGAGGAAGTGCTCGAGGCGGTGAAGAGGAGGAACGCGGAAGAGCTCGAGGCGGTGAACAAGGCATTTGGTAATGTCATCGCTGCAGCTAACACAGTCGGGATAAAGCGTGCATGGATGGCCGCCACCGTCGGCCTTGATGTGGCCATGTTCGCCTTTGGTGTTTCGGTCATGTTCGTCCACAGGATGTCAACCTCTAGCTAGGATAATATTTAGTCGTTGTAATTCCAATCAGTCAGCGCACTAGCTGTCGTGATAACCCAGCCGGTGGGCCTTTTGAACTCTTCTTACTTCTTAGACGCTAAATCCTTATATAATTAGCATTGTACATTTTCCTGTATTTGTGCGTGAAATGGATCCAGAAGACCAGAACAGAGGAAGTTCGAGGATGCAATTGACCCGGTCGTTCCTTCTCTGGCCTGCACCTTTTCAATGAGCTCATGCAGTTGACCCATGAAACAAGTTCCTCACTGCTTTGTGGGTCCCGCACGCCTTTGGTCCCGCATGTCATTAGAACAGTAGGACGATACTAGGTACAGCCTCCCTGTTCTACGGCTGCAAAAGAAACCATGGTCCACAGAGTTGGCCTCACTACAGACTCTGCTGCTTCTTTGTCCCCATTCCCGCCGCGCACCGCCGTCCTCGTCGCCGCACTCCTCCTCTCGCCTCGCTCAAGCTTCTTGTGCCAGGATCCATATTCATTGGCGATGTCCTCGATCAAATCCGGCGAAAGCGGCAGCGAATCCTTCAGCAGCGCCTCCAGCCGCAGCAACACCGCGGAGGAAGGATGGCGCGAGTACCTCGTCAACAACTCCGACGAGGCGTACGCCGGTGTCCGGGCATCGGGTGGGACTGTTCACAGTGACGGCGGATCCAGGAACCTTCAACACGCTACGGCGACTCCTCCAGTCTGGCCGTCCTCGGTAAGCATGCCTCTCTGAAAAACCCCTACCCTCTGTTTCGATTAGGCTCCATTGGGATCCGTTAGTGTACTTGAGTGGAGTCGATTTTGACAAGATTAGAGTCGATTTTGACAAGATTAGGGTATACTGGGGTCGATTGGGACAGTATTAGGCTCGGTTTTGTTTTCAGCCAGGTTTTTTCTGCTAGATTTCTTGTTAACCCATGGGATGAGAGGGCTCAGAAGGCCATGAAGGAGCTATGGGAGATCAAGGAGGTCAGCATTTACTTGATGCACAAGGGTTTTCGGCGACTGAGGAGGAAGAAGGCAGAGCTCCAGGCAGTGAGAAAGGCATTCCGTCATGGCATGGCTGGAGCTAGTGCTGCCGAGATTACGCATGCATGGATGGTGACGGCCATCGTCCTTGGTTTGCTAATCTTGTTCGTCCTTGGGTTTCCCTAAAGGTTTCTAGCTCTTAACTTTGCTAGAGGTAGCTCTTGAGGAAGAGCTAGCAACCTTCTCTCTCTTCTTTTTCTAATAAACATCGATGGGCTAGCTTAAAGTTAGCCTTTGGGGATGTCAAGCTCTAGCTAGTTATGAACAATATTTTCTTCAATTAGTCAGTTGCATTTAGCTGTGTTTGTTTTTCCTCTGTTTTTCATGGATCCAGAACAGTGGAAGTTATTAGTAATTGTTTAATGCATGACTCATACTATTCGCAATGCGGGCATGCGCGATTGACTCCCAAACGCACGATTCTTGATTGCAACGGAGCCGAGGGAGACGCACGGTTCGGTTTCGGCAAACACTACGGGTGCTCTGAGATGGCTTCTACCCAAGTTTCTGTTAACCCACCGACATTGGACCCGCTCTATTCCACGGACCGCGTCTTATTGAGATGGCTAGAACCATGCATCGTGTAAACGCTTCCGCGCGCCTGGCCGTCTCCCCCGCAGCAGCATCGTAGTACTACAAATGAGACCGCTTCAGTCCCAAGTGGTGCCGCACTCCGCACTCTCCCACTTTGTCGCACTCCTCCCTCCTCTGTCGCTGCTCCGATCATCCATGTATCCAGTGGGGCAGTCCTTTAGCCGGCGTCACGCCCGCCGTGACCACCGCGGAGGCGGAAGGTCTACCGGGGCAAGAAGCTTGGCCTCGTCCTCGGTAAAGTTGACACATGTCGCTCCCCATAGCGCTTTTGTTTTCCATTCTTTTGGGCTCTGCTAGAATAATAAGCATCTGCCAAGTTCACACATCTCAGTCCAAGAATGATTATGGTCAGTTACGATAGGATAAGGGCTAGTAGGTTGGTCGATTATGGTTGATGTGAGTGTACTGTTCATCATGCAGAACAACGGCAGTTCCGTGGTGCGCACGCAAGTTCCGGCGGTTCCATGGCCCGGAGCTTCATCCGGTGCTGCCATGGCTCCCTCCAACCGTGCCCACAACAGGGGCGCCCAGCGGCGGGATACGGCTCCAGTAATCTCGCTGTGGTCTCCGTGGCCGGCCTCGGCGCGCTCGACGCCGCCGTCTCCAGTCCAGGTTGGCTTGCCGCCTCTGCCTCCGCCGTCTCCAGTCCAGGTTGGCTCGCCGCCTCCGCCTCCGCCTTCGCCTCCGCTTCCGCCTCCGATCCCGGCGGACCCAGTCCCTACGGCCCCGACCTCACCGCGCTCCGACGGCTACGTGGAAACCGACTCGGAGGATGACAGGTTCCACGGTTATCGGACGCCCGTCCTGAAGGGTGATGCCTTGCGCGTCATTGTTCGTGGGCCTCGTGGCAAGGAGTCGTTCATCTGCCCCGTCAGCCCCAGCAAGAAGCCGAAGAAGTCCATGGAGGACATGGAGAAGCATGTCGTTGCCATGGCTCGGCCGTACCATGGCGGCGACGACGACGACAACAACAAGTTCACGAGCCGCCACCGTCAGGTGGCTCGGAACCATGGGTGGATGGCGCCGCTGCCACCGCAGCAGCAGTGAGCCGAGCGCCGGTGGTCTCGCTGTCCTTCCTTCCATGCGTCCTTGTAATCTCTTTATGTTTGCTTGTACTCCGTAATCTAGTATGTAGTAGTAGTAATGGCGAATGGTGGAGCTGTTGGTGGTGCCAAATAATTATATTTTGGAAAAGACACTCTTCTAATATGCACTCAACGGATTTGGTGTGATCATCTGTGCTACTGCACTCTGGTGGCATGCTATTTTATCTGGTGAGGTTTATTCTCCAGCAGCGGACCTTCCGGTGTGATGAAAAGGAAATTTGCACACATTTGACCGCTTAATTGCCCGTTGCACACAATGTTATTGTTGGTATTTCTTACGTCACGAATAAATCCGCAAGCGCACGGAGAATACCGTTGTAGCACTTCACCCGTGAGTATTCAAGGGTATCGTTATTTATATTATCCCAAGGAACGGAGTGGAGTGGAATTATCTACTAGTCTAGCTGGTCCAAGGACACAAAGAAGGATGGTAGGTATGGGTAGAGAGGATTCCTATGGATGAAGTTCTATCTGGAATAAGGAAGAGTAAACACAGCAGGGCTGTCACCACCTACTGGCAAACCCCCCTACTAGAACACGTGACACTAGGGCAATTAGGTGCCTAGGCCAGTCCTAGGGTCGCGTGACAACAAAGCAATTAAGTCTTCGCTGCCAGACCGATTCCAAGAAGTCAATTCACTAGAACAGAGAGGATTAAGCAAGTAGGGCTGTCACCACCTACCGGCGACTCTCTCTTAGGACACGCGACACTAGAGCAATTAAGTCCCTATGCCAGTCCCAAGGTCACGTGACAACAAGGCAATCAAATCCTAGCTGCCGGACCTATTCTAGTTCACAAGACTAAAGATAAATTCCGCCTCTAAATGCTTACTTGAATGGAACGATGATCATGCAAGCAAGTAAAAGAAGAACTTATACTAGAATAGAAATATTCAATCCAATAGAAGATCAAGAATACTCACTTGTAATGAAGATGAACGACGAACGAACGATGAACGAACGACGAACGAACGATGAACGATGAACGAACGACGAACGAACGATGAACGAACGAAGAACACTTCACTATGAATAAGTATCCTCCAAGGTACAAGATTTGGGCAAGGTCCTCACAAGGGGAGGACTACCCTTCTCTCCTACCCTACTCTCTCCCTATTCTACTAGTGTACAAGGGGCTCTAGGCCCTTGGGGTGGAATGAGGCTCTCCTTCTTGTGTGTCTTGAGAGGAGGGGGGTACCCCTTTATTTATAGCCCTCCATAGGCGGTGGAATTGAGGCGGTTCCTTAGGTCGGTGGCATTGATTGCAGGCAGAACCGACCTTGGTACGTCGGTGGGGAACCGCCATAAAAAGATGGCTGCTGGGGCCACTGTAGCAGGTCGGCCGACCCAGGGTTTGGGGTCGGCCGACCCCCCTTGGCCCATTTGGTCTTGGGCTTTTGCCGAGAGGTCCTCCTTGATGTCCTATTGAGTGATCTTGGTGCTATGGCCCAAGTTGGTTAAGTTTCGTAGGACGTTTGATCCATATCTTGGTCGGCTGCCGATGCTGATTTCTCGGAGTGGTGTCCTCTTTGGAATATGGTATGGGTTGATTTGGTGGATCCATATATCCTTGCCATTGTTGAGGATCTCCAAGGGATGATCTTTCTTCATATCTCCTTGATATTGGGCTTTTGGGGAGATTTCCTTATGACGGGGAAATTCGGTGTTTGCAGAGTGGGCCTTTTATGCTTCCTTTTCCCGGTTTCCTAGAAATGCAGCTGCACTCACAAATTCACCAACACTTGTGGAATTGATTAGTAATAAACTCCTACCACTATGTTTGGTGTTCATTTTAATTCTTTTATGAAGGTAATTGACGGTAAAATTCTTGCTCTAAGGACCGTCAACAACTCCCCCACACTTAGCCTTTGCTCGTCCTCGAGTAAAGTTGAAGGACTAAGGTGGAACAAAACTCCCTTTGGTATGATGCTAGCATACAAGTTACTCCAAGCCATACCTGCACCTGTGAACTTTGATGTGTCTACCATGTCATCTTGGGCGGTTGAGGAATGGAACGGTCTTGATTCAAGTCATCATTACTCCCCTGTTGAATAACTTGGGTTTTTGATAGAATTTTCAAAAGAAGAACATAGCTTGTACTCCTCGAATGATAACTCTCGGATCGCTCAATGTGTATGATTCCTCACCAAGGCAATGGGTTGCCTCTTTTCATCCTACTTCTATGTAAGGCTTTGTGTGGAGCTTGGTAGGGATGAAAAGGAGCATACTTGCATCACTTATATTGCTAAGTCAAAGAATGGATCCAAAAGAGAAAACAAGCCATACAATCTGATCAAGAATGTGCATGTGTGTGGATATGTGTGTGGAAGATAGAATGAGATGGATACTCCTTGATGCGATGATGTCTCTCTCTCGATTGATTTTCATTTGAGAGCATGGCTATCACCATTTTTTTTTTTTTTTTTTTTTTTTTTTCACACTCAGCATGCTAGAGCATGTATTTCTTTTATTCATGCTTCTCATGCATGCAGGCACTCTTTTTTTTTTTCTTTTCTCTCTTTTTTTTTTTCCAACCTTTCTTTTTGTTCTTGATAGCCATGTCTCTTTTGCAAGGATATTTTAGAGAGAGACATCAACAACAAGTGATGGAGTATTTATTTTTGTGGATGGGTGAAGGTGGTGTGTGTACGTGATTCTTGATCAAGAAAATATGACAAGCATCTCACAAGGGTCACACAATTTGACAAAGCTCAAAGCAATAACAAGCAGCATTTTGTAGGGGTTTTCAATGTGATCATTATTTGGCTCTGGTAGGAATATAAGATCGATCATGAGGAGTGCAAAGCTATGGATTTTCAATTTTGCAAATAAATTCCCAAGTACTCTATACAGAAGAAGCAAGATTCCTATCATCCAACCATATCACACTCGCCAACAACTTAGATAAACATGGGTTCCTATGATATTGGTGTTCACAAGAAACAAGTGTGCGAAGCGAGGAATAAAGAGTATGCAGGCCAACCAAACAGAAGCATGTATGTTGAGGGATAAAAAGATTTGTTCTTATCATTGAGTTAAATTTTGGTGATTGATGCAAGAAATTTATTCTAACTCAAGAATTGGAGAGTAGGGTATAGGATGCGCAAACCGTCGCCTTAGATGAAGTGGAGACCAAGAGGGGTCATGTGATTGATCTTTGTCTTCTAGTCCCGATGGCTCCACTCATTCGCGTGTTGATTAGTGCGATGTTGTGCATCGTGTTGGTGGGAGATCTCGAGTGTGTGCTTGATGAAGAACGAGGGATCTCCCCCACACTTGTTCTTGTACCTGGCTTATTTATTCAAGAGAAACAAACAAATGTGGAAATAAAAAGGACTCTACCGGGGTTAAAGACCGGGGAGCCTAAATTTATTGAATTTGACAAAATAACTCAAGGCGCGTTATATGTTTGAAAGGGAAATAAAAGCGCCTAGTTTATTCATATAAATTCTTTTTTTTTTTGTATTGAAATTTTTTTTTTTTTATTTTAGATTTTATCATGTAAAGAAATGCAACAAAAGAGATAACTGCCGGTTATCCTGTCGGCAAGGGCATCGTCATTTTAAGTCTGACGAGCAAGACTTTTCTCCGTCATGTTTGGCTTGATGTTGTGGCTCCGGAGAATGTCTGCAAGGTTAGTGCCAATATACAACCACGATATTTGCAATATTTATGATAAATGAAAGCATCTACAACCATCCTAAAGAACAAATAGCAAAAGGAAGCCTTATGGAGGTTGTAGAGCTCAGGCATGGTTTTGGCACCGATGATTATTGACTCTAGAGGAGGGTCATATGAGCATGTGTCTTGTGGGTTTTCAAGAAGGAAGCTCTTATGCTCATGCAAAGTTTCATGTTGTTCATACACTAGAGTCGATGCCTCAAGAATGTCCATAGCCTGGAAGTTTTTCTTATCAAGGGGTTCTTGATCACCATCAAGAACGGCGTATGGAGGGATAGAGGGAAGAGGCTCAGGAAATGATGATGAAGGCCGTACGGTTTTGGATAGGTGAAAAGTTTCTTCCAACTCATCCTCTCTTTTGATGGAACGCTCTATGTCCTCAAACAAAGCAGGCTTGGTAGGTACAAAAGATGATACAATCTTAACTTCCTCAAGCGGATTCTGCTCTGGATCAGGAGGCTGCACTATTCGATGTTTTGGGTGACAGGCAGAAGAGGATTTCCAAGGTTTGCTATTAGGATCAAAACGAGGAAGGTGTGGCGTAGGCTTCGGGATCCAAGTATAGTTTGAAGGATTTTGAGATTGTTTATCAAGATATTCCTTGTATTCGTCCGAGAACTCAAGTGGTTCATGATTGATATGAGGTTTCGCCAAAGGATTTTGAGTGGTAGTGGTAGCGAAAGAGGTTTTTCCAAGACTTGCCTTCATGTCCTCCTTGAGAAATGGTTCCTTGAGAGGATCGGGAGGAGTAGGAGGCATCTTTTCCCAAGTGTAGTTCGAGGTGTTTCCATAATCATCAGAAAGATCTTCCTCGAATAAAGGGAACTCAAGAGGTTGAATTTCTTCTTCCTCCTTCATTGTTCTTGGTACAGGAGAGGGCTCAACAGGCGAATCTTGGGATGTGGTCGATGTAAGGTTTGACTCGGATGTTGAGGGCTCCTCATGGCTTGACTCTTGGAGAGGCATTTTCAGATCATCAACATAGGAAGAGTTTTCTTGGATAAGTTCTAGGAGCGCTCTTCCTTCTGTCGGGGTTTTGGTAGCAAAAGACCCTCCAGCGGTGATGTCAAGGTATAGGGCGGAGTCCTTGTCTAGACCCATATAGAAGTGTTGCAATAACATGTGGTCGGGAATAGACAAGTTTGGGCCGGAAAGAGTTAGCAAGGAAAACCTAGCCCATGCCGCACCTATAGACTCCTTCTCGTTCTGACGAAAGTTGAGAACTTCCTCACGGAGGGCAACGACGCGGGATAAGGGAAAGAAGGCTAAGCAAAATTTATCTCGAAGCTTTTCCCAATCACCGTACGTGCTTCCGACTGCAAGTATGTATATGTACCATTGTTTTGCTTTATCTTGAAGGGAGAAAGGAAACAACTTCCATTTCACTGTTTCTTGTGACATGCCTTCGATCACGATGCATGAACACAAGTGCTCGAACTCTCGCAGATGGTGATACGGATTTTCATGCTCAAGTCCAGAGAAGGGTCGTTTCCGTACCATGGTTATAAAGGCGGGGTGGATTTGATAGCCAGAAGAGGAAATAGGTTTTGAAGATGATGGTGGCTCAAAGAACTCTCGCCTTGGAGCAGAAAATGATTCGATTGTAGGTTCTGGCTCCATGATAGATGTTTTTGGTATTTTCTTTTAATTGGATAGGTGATGATGGGGATAGGATAGGAAGGATAGATGGTGGAAGCTTGATGATGGAAAGAAAAACAAAAGAAAGATTTTTTTTTTCGAAGGATACAATACGAGGACCAACTAGGTTCGAAGACAAAAGCAACAACCGTTCCCCGGCAACGGCGCCAGAAATGCTTGTTGGTATTTCTTACGTCACGAATAAATCCGCAAGCGCACGGAGAATACCGTTGTAGCACTTCACCCGTGAGTATTCAAGGGTATCGTTATTTATATTATCCCAAAGGAACGGAGTGGAATTATCTACTAGTCTAGCTGGTCCAAGGACACAAAGAAGGATGGTAGGTATGGGTAGAGAGGATTCCTATGGATGAAGTTCTATCTGGAATAAGGAAGAGTAAACACAGCAGGGCTGTCACCACCTACTGGCAAACCCCCCTACTAGAACACGTGACACTAGGGCAATTAGGTGCCTAGGCCAGTCCTAGGGTCGCGTGACAACAAAGCAATAAGTCTTCGCTGCCAGACCGATTCCAAGAAGTCAATTCACTAGAACAGAGAGGATTAAGCAAGTAGGGCTGTCACCACCTACCGGCGACTCTCTCTTAGGACACGCGACACTAGAGCAATTAAGTCCCTATGCCAGTCCCAAGGTCACGTGACAACAAGGCAATCAAATCCTAGCTGCCGGACCTATTCTAGTTCACAAGACTAAGATAAATTCCGCCTCTAAATGCTTACTTGAATGGAACGATGATCATGCAAGCAAGTAAAAGAAGAACTTATACTAGAATAGAAATATTCAATCCAATAGAAGATCAAGAATACTCACTTGTAATGAAGATGAACGACGAACGAACGATGAACGAACGACGAACGAACGATGAACGATGAACGAACGACGAACGAACGATGAACGAACGAAGACACTTCACTATGAATAAGTATCCTCCAAGGTACAAGATTTGGGCAAGGTCCTCACAAGGGGAGGACTACCCTTCTCTCCTACCCTACTCTCTCCCTATTCTACTAGTGTACAAGGGGCTCTAGGCCCTTGGGGTGGAATGAGGCTCTCCTTCTTGTGTGTCTTGAGAGGAGGGGGGTACCCCTTTATTTATAGCCCTCCATAGGCGGTGGAATTGAGGCGGTTCCTTAGGTCGGTGGCATTGATTGCAGGCAGAACCGACCTTGGTACGTCGGTGGAGAACCGCCATAAAAAGATGGGCTGCTGGGGCCACTGTAGCAGGTCGGCCGACCAGGGTTTGGGGTCGGCCGACCCCCCCTTGGCCCATTTGGTCTTGGGCTTTTGCCGAGAGGTCCTCCTTGATGTCCTATTGAGTGATCTTGGTGCTATGGCCCAAGTTGGTTAAGTTTCGTAGGACGTTTGATCCATATCTTGGTCGGCTGCCGATGCTGATTTCTCGGAGTGGTGTCCTCTTTGGAATATGGTATGGGTTGATTTGGTGGATCCATATATCCTTGCCATTGTTGAGGATCTCCAAGGGATGATCTTTCTTCATATCTCCTTGATATTGGGCTTTTGGGGAGATTTCCTTATGACGGGGAAATTCGGTGTTTGCAGAGTGGGCCTTTTATGCTTCCTTTTCCCCGGTTTCCTAGAAATGCAGCTGCACTCACAAATTCACCAACACTTGTGGAATTGATTAGTAATAAACTCCTACCACTATGTTTGGTGTTCATTTTAATTCTTTTATGAAGGTAATTGACGGTAAAATTCTTGCTCTAAGGGACCGTCAACAGTTATGTTTTATGCATGTATCTATCCAATGGTTTATGCAGTTGGCAGAACTAATGATACGCGGGAATCAGACGAGAGAGAGACACAATGGAAAATTTTCATGAGATTGGACCTCATGCTTAGAATCCTCCAAAATCACTATGAAACAAGCCATTCCATAGGAATTTTATAGGAATCTACCATGTGCATTCCTTTGTTCCAAAGGGCTCTTGAAGGAAACATTCCTAGGGATTGAAATCTTCCAAAATATGAAAATCCTACAATCCAAAGGAGGTCTAATTGGTGATTCAAAATTTGCAGTGCTAAAATTTACATCAGACTATCCGGTGATTGAAATTCAACCTACTCACCGGAATATCCTTTTCTTGAAGGTTGGTTGAGTGGTTGGAGCAGTGGCACAGCACCCAACTCGTCCCCGTGAGGCCGTGAGTAATTTGACAAGACCGGACTATGCTGCCAGCCGCCTGCGCCTCTCTCATGAGTGCCTCAAGGACTGTGAAGGAATCACACCCTTTGCAAGACGCGGCTTAACTAAGCTACTACTAGTAGGAGTAGTAAGCTAGTAGCACCGGAAAATCCTGTGGTATAAATTTCAGCGCACCCATAAATTCATTCCTAATCCTTTCGTTTGGAAGGTCAGCTAATCCGATGGTTTTGTATCAAAATCAGCTAAATCACGTCTTTGAAGGATTGCGGTTTCGTGGGAAGCTTCTCGAATGTCAGTACACGACCAGCAACCGTGTACCTCCTGCACACCGGCATTTTCTTCTGGTGGACACGCAACCTTCACGCAACACTGGCACCAGAAACGGCTCCCTCCCGTGGTCGTGCACCCATCACTCGCACCAGAAACTCCTGCCTACGTTTTCTTTGCGTCTCCCCAGCATCGAGCTTGAGAGATTCGCGAAAAACGGTATCCATTTGCTCGTTGATGTTCGATTTCCTCCATCACCTTATTGGATTTATTTTTCATATATTTTGATCTCTTTACTAGTTTTGCCTTCGATGTATTTAGGCGAAACATGGACAAGGGGACGAACGAGCAAGTGATGGAGGGCGCAGCCGCAAAGGAGAGGAGCAATGTGAGCCCGGTGAAGGAGCATGCAGTCATAAAAGAAAGGTTTGCATTGTCTTGTCAGATGTTTCGATTCCCTTCATAGACTTCTTCATGAAGATCATACTAGTTACTAGTAGTTATTTTTGCTGCTACCGACCTGTATGTAGGGATCATGTGGTAGTAGAAAGCGTGCCGCAGCATGGGCGTGAGCAAGCTTGCACCGAGTTGAGTTTTGTTGTGAGCCCGGGGATAGCAAAAATAGTCCGTTGCGAGGTCGAGGATGAGATGTCAGAATCAGATTTCTTTGGTGACATTATGTGGGACATAGGGATCCGGGAAAAGCTGTATCCGTTTTTGTTGTTTGTTGTTTCGATTTCTTTCATTGCCTCTGCTGTCAATTTCTTCTTCTTCCTGAATATGAGTATTTATTGGTCAAGCTCTGAATCTCTATGTAGGATACAAGTCATCAAGAGGAAGATGAAAGCCACGGCCGACGACCAGGGGAGGAATACGCGCATGAAGGACAGCGAGGAAGTAGCAGACGAGGCCGTGAGAATGGTCCATGAACGGATCGGATTCTTAATGATCTCCTGAAGCTCATGGAAATTTCACACACAGAACTGGGGCTTCTGGGGGAAAACATGCGGCTCAAGGGAATAGCACTCAGCAAGATCATCTCCTTGTGCGACATGCATCTGGCAAACCTGGAATATGTTTTACGAACGTGCAGAGGATGGGCTTCACTATGAAGAGGAAGAGACTAACGAGTACGCGCTTCAACGACTGAAAAGAGTTGCTGCAAATGAAGAAATCCACAGAAACCTTGGTCTGCCGGGGACCCTAAATGGAGGCAGTAGAAATAAGGTTTAAATGTTTTCTTTCCATTCGCAAGTTTCTGCAGAAGTGTTACCGTGTTACTTCTAAGTACCGTAGATATTGCAACGGGATTTGTTTTCTTTAAAAGCCCTTGATTTCACCATGTAAATGTAACAAAATTTCTAATCTGCCCCCCTCTTGCTAAGCTTCTAAACCTATTGTGCCCCCCCCCTCCCTTCCCTCTAAATTGATACAAGCTCCGTCACTGCATTATTGCAATAACTTTTCTTCCCTTTTGGCCGTCGAGGACTCACAGGTTCTTAAGGGGAGAGGGCAAAAGAGTTCCACGCAGGAGGCAACCAGTCCTGTTACAGGCGGAAGAGGTTCCAAGAGAGTGGTGGCACCTCCTCAAGAAGTCCCAAGACTAACTAGGCAGCGGGCAAGGGAGTTGTCCGCTGTAAACTCTGTCAAAGGAACACAAGAGGACAGCACCCAAGTGCATGATGACGGCAAGGATCATATTTTTTGTTGCTAAATATTACTTACACTTTGCCGATAGCCACTTAATGATTAACACGTGATTGCAATTTTGTTAGGGGAAGAAATCAGAACTACTCCAAAGGGCACAGCAAGAGCCAGGAAAGATCTGGAAAGGATCAACAAAGGAATGGACAAAAAGCTGCGAATCCACATTTCGGAGGGATGAAACGGCCTGAAGTACCATTGCAGCTGCAAAGCTTGCAACTGAAGCCGGCATCGTACTTCGGCGGCACATACCAATCCTTCCTCACTGGAAGATGTATAGGGATGAGGACGAGCGAGAACATCTTTTAAACTACATCAACAAAGTTTTCGTAAGTATATCAAGTCATGGCCAACACTGATGTGAAATTCCATTTTAATTGTTGTACCAAATTAACCTGATAAGTTAATGGTACCCAATCTTTGTATGGGAGATGGGGTAACTTTTATTTGCTGTAATAGGTCCAATTTTCCATGGACACCACCAGCAAACCAGTGATTTCAGCATGTGCTGACATGATGAAATGCGGCCAGCGTCAGATGAGATATAAGCTGAAGAAGAAGTTCTTCAATAAAATACCAGCGAATGAAATGGTTGCCAAATCTCTCCTACGTAGTAATACATTGAGAAAGTCCCTGTTTGGCACGACTTGTGCTTCTTTGAATGAAGCAGAATATCTCAAAAGCTTCTGACTAGCAGCTTCTACCGATTTTTGCGTTCTAGCTCATTCTGAGAATCTGGTCGGTGTAAAGCCCCGTCTCGTTGAGGGGATCTGTAATCTGCGCTGAATGTATTAATCTCTCGATACTCAAGCATCACGGTAATTGCAAAGTATGATTTCCTTGTTATAAGCGTTCCGAAGAAGAAAGAATAACAGAATTAACTAGGAGCGCAATTCCTTTTCAGTGGTTTGAGTGGGTCTAGTTCTCTGGAATTAACTATGATCGCAACACCAGACGATCCGGTGCTCGACACCAGACCCACGCAACGGAACATTCGGTCACTGACAGATGCTGTTTATGGACGGTGGGAAACAAACAGGGCCTATGAAATTTAAGCATCGAAAAATTCTGTGACAATAAATTCCACTCCATGGGAGGAGGGTCGCTAATAACGATTTAACAAACAAATTCAACCCGAGGGGAAGGGTCAGCTGAAACCAGCGATTTTCCATAAGTCCTGCTAAATTTGACAGCCAGCGGAAATTGATATTGTATAGAGATGAGAGTGGTTTCATCTAGATGAAACCATGTGTACACTGTTTCCAAGATAATTTATCTCTTGCATGTAAACCTTGGAAACAACAAAAATGAAACAATGCCTTGCAAGACTTATTTCAATCATCAAACAAACCACATTGTGCTTATGTGGCACTACTGGAAACAACAAATGAAATGGTGCATTGGGAGTAGCCTGATGGTTTCAAATCACTTTAGACGACGTGGCATTTTGGATTGGAATCAACAAAATGATTGACCTTGGATTCGTGTTCAGCCGCTCAGTGATCACATCCGCACGGACCAGCCGGAAACGGACCGGCCAGAAACAAGGCGAGGCAGTAGCCAGCCAGGAAAAAACTCGACAGCCAAACAAGCCCGCGCTCAACGGATCAATCTGTGTGTTTTGACCATGTGCAGTGCTGCACATCTGTGAGACCGTGCCTTGTTCCGGTGAGGTATATTTGTGGCCAGCGGACTTTCCTGTGGGTGTACCTTTCCAGTTACTAGTACTACTGGTTTTGCAAGTTGTACAGAGCTCTCTCCTACGTAGTAATACATTGAGAAAGTCCCTGTTTGGCACGACTTGTGCTTCTTTGAATGGAGCAGATTATCTCAAAAGCTTCTGACTAGCAGCTTCTACCGATTTTTGCGTTCTAGCTCATTCTGAGAATCTGGTCGGTGTAAAGCCCCATCTCGTTGAGGGGATATGTAACCTGCGCTGAATGTATTAATCTCTCGATACTCAAGCATCACGGTAATTGCAAAGTATGATTTCCTTGTTATAAGCGTTCCGGAGAAGAAAGAATAACAGAATTAACTTGGAGCGCAATTCCTTTTCAGTGGTTTGAGTGGGTCTAGTTCTCTGGAATTAACTATGATCGCAACACCAGACGATCCTGTGCTCGACACCAGACCCACGCAACGGAACATCTGGTCACTGACAGATGCTGTTTATAGACGGTGAGAAACAAACAGGGCCTATGAAATTTAAGCATCGAAAAATCCTGTGACAATAAATTCCACTCCATGGGAGGAGGGTTGCTAATAACGATTCAACAAACAAATTCAACCCGAGGGGAAGGGTCAGCTGAAACCAGCGATTTTCCATAAGTCCTGCTAAATTTGACAGCCAGCGGAAATTGATATTGTATAGAGATGAGAGTGGTTTCATCTAGATGAAACCATGTGTACACTGTTTCCAAGATAATTTATCTCTTGCATGTAAACCTTGGAAACAACAAAAATGAAACAATGCCTTGCAAGACCTATTTCAATCATCAAACAAACCACATTGTGCTTATGTGGCACTACTGGAAACAACAAATGAAATGGTGCATTGGGAGTAGCCTGATGGTTTCAAATCACTTTAGACGGCGTGGCATTTTGGATTGGAATCAACAAAATGATTGACCTTGGATTCGTGTTCAGCCGCTCAGTGATCACATCCGCACGGACCAGCCGGAAACGGACCGGCCAGAAACAAGGCGAGGCAGCAGCCAGCCAGGAAAAAACTTGACAGCCACAGAAGCCCGCGCTCAACGGATCAATCTGTGTGTTTCGACCATGTGTAGTGCTGCACATCTGTGAGACCGTGCCTTGTTCCGGTGAGGTATATTTGTGGCCAGCGGACTTTCCTGTGGGTGTACCTTTCCAGTTACTAGTACTACTAGTTTTGCAAGTTGTACAAAGCTCTCTCCTACGTAGTAATACATTGAGAAAGTCCCTGTTTGGCACGACTTGTGCTTCTTTGAATGGAGCAGATTATCTCAAAAGCTTCTGACTAGCAGCTTCTACCGATTTTTGCGTTCTAGCTCATTCTGAGAATCTGGTCGGTGTAAAGCCCCATCTCGTTGAGGGGATCTGTAATCTGCGCTGAATGTATTAATCTCTCGATACTCAAGCATCACGGTAATTGCAAAGTATGATTTCCTTGTTATAAGCGTTCCGGAGAAGAAAGAATAACAGAATTAACTTGGAGCGCAATTCCTTTTCAGTGGTTTGAGTGGGTCTAGTTCTCTGGAATTAACTATGATCGCAACACCAGACGATCCGGTGCTCGACACCAGACCCACGCAACGGAACATCCGGTCACTGACAGATGCTGTTTATAGACGGTGGGAAACAAACAGGGCCTATGAAATTTAAGCATCGAAAAATCCTGTGACAATAAATTCCACTCCATGGGAGGAGGGTCGCTAATAACGATTCAACAAACAAATTCAACCCGAGGGGAAGGGTCAGCTAAAACCAGCGATTTTCCATAAGTCCTGCTAAATTTGACAGCCAGCGGAAATTGATATTGTATAGAGATGAGAGTGGTTTCATCTAGATGAAACCATGTGTACACTGTTTCCAAGATAATTTATCTCTTGCATGTAAACCTTGGAAACAACAAAAATGAAACAATGCCTTGCAAGACCTATTTCAATCATCAAACAAACCACATTGTGCTTATGTGGCACTACTGGAAACAACAAATGAAATGGTGCATTGGGAGTAGCCTGATGGTTTCAAATCACTTTAGACGACGTGGCATTTTGGATTGGAATCAACAAAATGATTGACCTTGGATTCGTGTTCAGCCGCTCAGTGATCACATCCGCACGGACCAGCCGGAAACGGACCGGCCAGAAACAAGGCGAGGCAGCAGCCAGCCAGGAAAAAACTTGACAGCCAAACAAGCCCGCGCTCAACGGATCAATCTGTGTGTTTTGACCATGTGCAGTGCTGCACATCTGTGAGACCGTGCCTTGTTCCGGTGAGGTATATTTGTGGCCAGCGGACTTTCCTGTGGGTGTACCTTTCCAGTTACTAGTACTACTAGTTTTGCAAGTTGTACAAAGCTCTCTCCTACGTAGTAATACATTGAGAAAGTCCCTGTTTGGCACGACTTGTGCTTCTTTGAATGGAGCAGATTATCTCAAAAGCTTCTGACTAGCAGCTTCTACCGATTTTTGCGTTCTAGCTCATTCTGAGAATCTGGTCGGTGTAAAGCCCCATCTCGTTGAGGGGATCTGTAATCTGCGCTGAATGTATTAATCTCTCGATACTCAAGCATCACGGTAATTGCAAAGTATGATTTCCTTGTTATAAGCGTTCCGGAGAAGAAAGAATAACAGAATTAACTTGGAGCGCAATTCCTTTTCAGTGGTTTGAGTGGGTCTAGTTCTCTGGAATTAACTATGATCGCAACACCAGACGATCCGGTGCTCGACACCAGACCCACGCAACGGAACATCCGGTCACTGACAGATGCTGTTTATAGACGGTGGGAAACAAACAGGGCCTATGAAATTTAAGCATCGAAAAATCCTGTGACAATAAATTCCACTCCATGGGAGGAGGGTCGCTAATAACGATTCAACAAACAAATTCAACCCGAGGGGAAGGGTCAGCTAAAACCAGCGATTTTCCATAAGTCCTGCTAAATTTGACAGCCAGCGGAAATTGATATTGTATAGAGATGAGAGTGGTTTCATCTAGATGAAACCATGTGTACACTGTTTCCAAGATAATTTATCTCTTGCATGTAAACCTTGGAAACAACAAAAATGAAACAATGCCTTGCAAGACCTATTTCAATCATCAAACAAACCACATTGTGCTTATGTGGCACTACTGGAAACAACAAATGAAATGGTGCATTGGGAGTAGCCTGATGGTTTCAAATCACTTTAGACGACGTGGCATTTTGGACTGGAATCAACAAAATGATTGACCTTGGATTCGTGTCAGCCGCTCAGTGATCACATCCGCACGGACCAGCCGGAAACGAACCGGCCAGAAACAAGGCGAGGCAGCAGCCAGCCAGGAAAAAACTTGACAGCCAAACAAGCCCGCGCTCAACGGATCAATCTGTGTGTTTTGACCATGTGCAGTGCTGCACATCTGTGAGACCGTGCCTTGTTCCGGTGAGGTATATTTGTGGCCAGCGGACTTTCCTGTGGGTGTACCTTTCCAGTTACTAGTACTACTAGTTTTGCAAGTTGTACAAAGCTCTCTCCTACGTAGTAATACATTGAGAAGGTCCCTGTTTGGCACGACTTGTGCTTCTTTGAATGGAGCAGATTATCTCAAAAGCTTCTGACTAGCAGCTTCTACCGATTTTTGCGTTCTAGCTCATTCTGAGAATCTGGTCGGTGTAAAGCCCCATCTCGTTGAGGGGATCTGTAATCTGCGCTGAATGTATTAATCTCTCGATACTCAAGCATCACGGTAATTGCAAAGTATGATTTCCTTGTTATAAGCGTTCCGGAGAAGAAAGAATAACAGAATTAACTTGGAGCGCAATTCCTTTTCAGTGGTTTGAGTGGGTCTAGTTCTCTGGAATTAACTATGATCGCAACACCCGACGATCCGGTGCTCGACACCAGACCCACGCAACGGAACATCCGGTCACTGACAGATGCTGTTTATAGACGATGGGAAACAAACAGGGCCTATGAAATTTAAGCATCGAAAAATCCTGTGACAATAAATTCCACTCCATGGGAGGAGGGTCGCTAATAACGATTCAGCAAACAAATTCAATCCGAGGGGAAGGGTCAGCTAAAACCAGCGATTTTCCATAAGTCCTGCTAAATCCCGTTTTGACAGCCAGCGGAAATTGATATTGTATAGAGATGAGAGTGGTTTCGTCTAGATGAAACCATGTGTACACTGTTTCCAAGATAATTTATCTCTTGCATGTAAACCTTGGAAACAACAAAAATGAAACAATGCCTTGCAAGACCTATTTCAATCATCAAACAAACCACATTGTGCATGTGTGGCACTACTGGAAACAACAGATGAAATGGTGCATTGGGAGTAGCCTGATGGTTTCAAATCACTTTAGACGACGTGGCATTTTGGATTGGAATCAACAAAATGATTGACCTTGGATTCGTGTTCAGCCGCTCAGTGATCACATCCGCACGGACCAGCCGGAAACGGACCGGCCAGAAACAAGGCGAGGCAGCAGCCAGCCAGGAAAAAACTTGACAGCCAAACAAGCCCGCGCTCAACGGATCAATCTGTGTGTTTTGACCATGTGCAGTGCTGCACATCTGTGAGACCGTGCCTTATTCCGGTGAGGTATATTTGTGGCCAGCGGACTTTCCTGTGGGTGTACCTTTCCAGTTACTAGTACTACTAATTTTGCAAGTTGTACAAAGCTCTCTCCTACATAGTAATACATTGAGAAAGTCCCTGTTTGGCACGACTTGTGCTTCTTTGGATGAAGCAGATTATCTCAAAAGCTTCTGACTAGCAGCTTCTACCGATTTTTGCATTCTAGCTCATTCTGAGAATCTGGTCGGTGTAAAGCCCCATCTCGTTGAGGGGATCTGTAATCTGCGCTGAATGTATTAATCTCTCGATACTCAAGCATCACGGTAATTGCAAAGTATGATTTCCTTGTTATAAGCGCTCCGGAGAAGAAAGAATAACAGAATTAACTTGGAGCGCAATTCCTTTTCAGTGGTTTGAGTGGGTCTAGTTCTCTAGAATGTACTATGATCGCAACACGAGACGATCCGGTGCTCGACACCAGACCCACGCAACGGAACATCCGATCACTGACAGATGTTGTTTATAGACGGTGGGAAACAAACAGGGCCTATGAAATTTAAGCATCGGAAAATCCTGTGACAATAAATTCCACCTCCACGGGAGGAGGGTCGCTAATAACGATTCAGCAAACAAATTCAATCCGAGGGGAAGGGTCAGCTAAAACCAGCGATTTTCCAAAAGTCCTGCTAAATCCCGTTTTGTCAGCACTAGTACAGATCTGCTGATTTATGACGAAATTACTGTAGATCTGTCACTATTTTGGACGGTTTTCCCGTTTCTGGCAACTTTATGACGATTTTCGTGGTCCGTCACTAAAAAGCCATGTTTTATGATGAAAAATCGTATAAATCGATGAATAGTATCGTCCGGTGCTGCCGGATGACTGTTTTGGGTGGCCGATTCATCACTATAAATCCCGTTGCGAGTACGGCGTTCAACGAGGACCTCAATTTTCGTCATAAACCCCACCCCAGGGCCGTTTCTAGCCTATGTAGCATCCTAGTCAGCAAAATAGGGCCCATGTGTCAGGCTTCACGGGCCCACGGTCAAACCATTTTCATCACTTATTTTTGTTTGACCGCGTACAAAGCCACAAGGCGCACAGCAAACCGTAACAGGGGCCCACGTATCAGGAGAAGGGATCCCATGATCAAGTATTTTTCGTCGCTGATTTCATTTGCCCGCGTGTTAGTGCCACGTGGCGTACGATGCAGTATCACGCGGGCCGACATGTCAGTCAACATGGGACCCACGGTCGATTAATTTTCGCCACTGATTTCGTTTGCTGGCATGTAGTGCCATGTGGCGCCTCGAAGAGCTCCGAGGGCCACATGTCAGTCAACGCGGGACCCACGGTCAAGTAGTAAGAGTACTGAAATGCGTCGCAAAGGAAGCATTCGGCGGGCCCGTGTGTCAGCCACGTGAGGGCCTTCGTCGGTCCCATTTCTATGACCCCCATGTCAGGTTTCGCCGAGGCCTACTTTTCCAACATTTTTTCATCCCTCTAATAATGCCACGTGGCATCCACATCGAGGCCCACCTCTCAGTATCGTTATTGATGGGCTGAATCTTGGTCTGGGCCAGCTGTTCTCGGGCTCGATTGTAGTTCTTAGAAGCCTTTGTCGGCCTGCTACCCACGGCCCACCGGACTGCTTAAGTGTGGACCACTATCGGCGAATTATATATTTACTATATTTTTTACCCATAATATTTATATAATATAAAAACTCGACTGTCATCCGTCGCGCGGCTCGCGCACAGGTGAGTCGTGGGCCCAGGCATGCTCTCTGTGGCTTGCTTTCTCTTAGGTCATTTTGTTTCCTCCCTTAGCAAGTACGGGCAAATCCAATCAAAAAGAAAACGTACGGGCAAATCGAATAAAAAAACGAACGGGCAAATTGCTAGTCTGAAAAAGAAACAAAACGTATTCTCATGCTTCTACACAATGAGTACTAAACCAGTTATAAATGCAGTAATTCATAACAAAGTAGTACACTAACCCCTTATTACAAACGACGACCATAGCTAGCACGAACGCGGATACAACAGCTCTTCCGCCGCCGGTGCCTCAAAAGGCCATCACCGGCCAAGCAAAATGTGTTTCCGATTACTAGCAATGAACAAAGGATATAGGAGAGTACGATGATCAATTTGTGTGGATGATGAGGTACAGCATCATCACGCAAACCAGCATCCCAACCAGCATCCAGACCCTCTTTTTCTCCCCTTCGCTCAACAACCACCTAGCCTGCGATAGCTTAGCCAAGACAATCCATCGCCTGAGCTCATCCACGATCAGCTTCATCCTCCGCTCCATGGCCTCCTCCCTCTCCTGCAATATCTGCTCCATGTTGACCTTTGCGACAAAAGCCTCGCGAAGCTCGTTAGAATAATGCATCCTTGCTCGCATAAACTGGTTTGACTGATGCCACAGCTTCTTGAAGGACATCTGGACTCTCTCTGGCCATTCCGGGTCAATCCACTTGACGTAGGAGCACTGCTCTTTGTCCTCCTGCAGAATGGGAGAAGAAGAGTGAAGCAAAATATACAGCATGAAAAAGGCAAAGGAAAAACAGAGCATGAACAGATAGAAAAAAACCTTAAGACGACAGCCGAGGTATCGGCGTCCAGTGCTCTTCCCGCCCTAGTAGACCTTCCTACAAGGACGGCCATGGGCGCAGCGCTTGTCCGTGCTCATGTCGATCCTACGCCAGTGCCTCTCTTCCGTCTCCGGCGGAAGATCGTAGTCCTAGGTCACATCACAACAAACCCCAAATAAAACCATTGGCAAAGCAAAATAAACCAAAGAGGTAAATCACAGGTTTTGACCTCACTGAATCGCTCAGATAGTCGCTGGAGTCGCCGATGTAAGTGCGAGTGTGTACGGATTCGTCGGAGTCGTCTCCGACGTAGGATGTTGAGGAAGGCATCTCGGGGCTCGATGCCGTGACCTCGGGGCCTGCAAATGATCCAACCATTTATTTTGCTCAGATGCACACACCGGACAGACCGGTGCTCGGCAATTTCAATCACCGGATAATTGTCTAGTACTACCATGTAGCATGAACACAGAAAAATAAACGCAAGCCGGAATATACAACTGATGAGTGACTAACATCAACACATCACCATATCGAAATATAGAGGCGGGCTACCGGATTTAAAAATGGAGTCATAGGCAGTCTACAATTTCCATAGTACAAAATACTTCAGCTTTGAGGGGTACAAATTATTTCCGCTGCAGCTGCAGCTGTTGCCTCTTGCCACTGCAGCCAAATAGCAATCACAGTGCTCTTTCGCTCAAAATGAGCCGAAAAGCTTTCTTCTTCACTTGTTTTGGTGTGTTTGATGTAATGGAAGGTTCCCATGCGAAAACACTCGAAAACGTGAGTTTACTTGCAAACGAAGCAAACCGGGCTGTTTTGGAGCCGTTTCGGAGCCGTTCGGTGAATTCGGTGCTCTTTCGCTCAAAATGACCCGAGAAGCGTTCTTTTTCACTTGTTATGGTGTGTTTGATGTAATTGGGTGGTTCCCATGCGAAAACACTCGAAAACGTGAGTTTACTTGCAAACAAAGCAAACCGGGCTGTTTTGGAGCCGTTTCGGAGCCGTTCCGGTGAATTCGTGCTCTTTCGCTCAAAATGACCCGAGAAGCGTTCTTCTTCACTTGTTATGGTGTTTTTGATGTAATTGGGTGGTTCCCATGCGAAAACACTCGAAAACGTGAGTTTACTTGCAAACGAAGCAAACCGGGCTGTTTTGGAGCCGTTTCGGAGCCGTTCGGGTGAATCGGTGCTCTTTCGCTCAAAATGACCCGAGAAGCGTTCTTTTTCACTTGTTATGGTGTGTTTGATGTAATTGGGTGGTTTCCATGCGAAAACACTCGAAAACGTGAGTTTACTTGCAAACGAAGCAAACCGGGCTGTTTTGGAGCCGTTTAGGAGCCGTTCGGGTGAATCGGTGCTCTTTCGCTCAAAATGACCCGAGAAGCGTTCTTTTTCACTTGTTATGGTGTGTTTGATGTAATTGGATGGTTCCCATGCGAAAACACTCGAAAACGTGAGTTTACTTGCAAACGAAGCAAACCGGGCTGTTTTGGAGCCGTTTCGGAGCCGTTCGGGTGAATTCGGTGCTCTTTCGCTCAAAATGACCCGAAAAGCTTTCTTTTTCACTTGTTTTGGTGTGTTTGATGTAATGGATGGTTCCCATGCGAAAACACTCGAAAACGTGAGTTTACTTGCAAACGAAGCAAACCGGGCTGTTTTGGAGCCGTTTCGGAGCCGTTCGGGTGAATCGGTGCTCTTTCGCTCAAAATGACCCGAGAAGCTTTCTTTTTCACTTGTTATGGTGTGTTTGATGTAATTGGGTGGTTCCCATGCCAAAACACACGAAAACGTGAGTTTACTTGCAAACGAAGCAAACCGGGCTGTTTTGGAGCCGTTTCGGAGCCGTTCGGGTGAATTCGGTGCTCTTTCGCTCAAAATGACCCGAGAAGCTTTCTTTTTCACTTGTTATGTGTGTTTGATGTAATTGGTGGTTCCCATGCGAAAACACTCGAAAACGTGAGTTTACTTGCAAACGAAGCAAACCGGGCTGTTTTGGAGCCGTTTCGGAGCCGTTCGGGTGAATTCGGTGCTCTTTCGCTCAAAATGACCCGAGAAGCGTTCTTTTTCACTTGTTATGGTGTGTTTGATGTAATTGGATGGTTCCCATGCGAAAACACTCGAAAACGTGAGTTTACTTGCAAACGAAGCAAACCGGGCTGTTTTGGAGCCGTTTCGGAGCCGTTCGGGTGAATTCGGTGCTCTTTCGCTCAAAATGACCCGAGAAGCTTTCTTTTTCACTTGTTTGGTGTTTGATGTAATTGGATGGTTCCCATGCGAAAACACTCGAAAACGTGAGTTACTTGCAAACGAAGCAAACCGGGCTGTTTTGGAGCCGTTCGGGTGAATCGGTGCTCTTTCGCTCAAAATGACCCGAGAAGCTTTCTTTTTCACTTGTTATGGTGTGTTTGATGTAATTGGGTGGTTCCCATGCGAAAACACTCGAAAACGTGAGTTTACTTGCAAACGAAGCAAACCGGGCTGTTTTGGAGCCGTTCGGGTGAATCGGTGCTCTTTCGCTCAAAATGACCCGAGAAGCGTTCTTTTTCACTTGTTTGGTGTGTTTGATGTAATTGGATGGTTCCCATGCGAAAACACTCGAAAACGTGAGTTTACTTGCAAACGAAGCAAACCGGGCTGTTTTGGAGCCGTTTCGGAGCCGTTCGTGAATTCGGTGCTCTTTCGCTCAAAATGACCCGAGAAGCGTTCTTTTTCACTTGTTATGGTGTGTTTGATGTAATGGGTGGTTCCCATGCGAAAACACTCGAAAACGTGAGTTTACTTGCAAACGAAGCAAACCGGGCTGTTTTGGAGCCGTTTCGGAGCCGTTCCGGTGAATTCGGTGCTCTTTCGCTCAAAATGACCCGAGAAGCGTTCTTTTTCACTTGTTATGGTGTGTTTGATGTAATTGGGTGGTTCCCATGCGAAAACACTCGAAAACAGTGAGTTTACTTGCAAACGAAGCAAACCGGGCTGTTTTGGAGCCGTTTCGGAGCCGTTCGGGTGAATTCGGTGCTCTTTCGCTCAAAATGACCCGAGAAGCTTTCTTTTTCACTTGTTATGGTGTGTTTGATGTAATTGGGTGGTTCCCATGCGAAAACACTCAAAAACGTGAGTTTACTTGCAAACGAAGCAAACCGGGCTGTTTTGGAGCCGTTTCGGAGCCGTTCGGGTGAATTCGGTGCTCTTTCGCTCAAAATGACCCGAGAAGCGTTCTTTTTCACTTGTTATTGTGTGTTTGATGTAATGTGGGGTCCCATGCGAAAACACTCGAAAACGTGAGTTTACTTGCAAACGAAGCAAACCGGGCTGTTTTGGAGCCGTTTCGGAGCCGTTCGGGTGAATTCGGTGCTCTTTCGCTCAAAATGACCCGAGAAGCGTTCTTTTTCACTTGTTATGGTGTGTTTGATGTAATTGGATGGTTCCCATGCGAAAACACTCGAAAACGTGAGTTTACTTGCAAACGAAGCAAACCGGGCTGTTTTGGAGCCGTTTCGGAGCCGTTCGGGTGAATTCGGTGCTCTTTCGCTCAAAATGACCCGAAAAGCGTTCTTTTTCACTTGTTTTGGTGTGTTTGATGTAATTGGATGGTTCCCATGCGAAAACACTCGAAAACGTGAGTTTACTTGCAAACGAAGCAAACCGGGCTGTTTTGGAGCCGTTCGGGTGAATTCGGTGCTCTTTCGCTCAAAATGACCCGAGAAGCTTTCTTTTCACTTGTTATGGTGTGTTTGATGTAATTGGGTGGTTCCCATGCGAAAACACTCGAAAACGTGAGTTTACTTGCAAACGAAGCAAACCGGGCTGTTTTGGAGCCGTTCGGGTGAATTCGGTGCTCTTTCGCTCAAAATGACCCGAGAAGCGTTCTTTTTCACTTGTTATGGTGTGTTTGATGTAATTGGATGGTTCCCATGCGAAAACACTCGAAAACGTGAGTTTACTTGCAAACGAAGCAAACCGGGCTGTTTTGGAGCCGTTTCGGAGCCGTTCGGTGAATTCGGTGCTCTTTCGCTCAAAATGACCCGAGAAGCGTTCTTTTTCACTTGTTATGGTGTGTTTGATGTAATTGGGTGGTTCCCATGCGAAACACTCGAAAACGTGAGTTTACTTGCAAACGAAGCAAACCGGGCTGTTTTGGAGCCGTTTCGGAGCCGTTCGGGTGAATTCGGTGCTCTTTCGCTCAAAATGACCCGAGAAGCGTTCTTTTTCACTTGTTATGGTGTGTTTGATGTAATTGGATGGTTCCCATGAAAAACACTCGAAAACGTGAGTTTACTTGCAAACGAAGCAAACCGGGCTGTTTTGGAGCCGTTTCGGAGCCGTTCGGGTGAATTCGGTGCTCTTTCGCTCAAAATGACCCGAGAAGCGTTCTTTTTCACTTGTTATTGTGTGTTTGATGTAATTGGATGGTTCCCATGCAAAACACTCGAAAACGTGAGTTTACTTGCAAACGAAGCAAACCGGGCTGTTTTGGAGCCGTTTCGGAGCCGTTCGGGTGAATTCGGTGCTCTTTCGCTCAAAATGACCCGAGAAGCGTTCTTTTTCACTTGTATGGTGTGTTTGATGTAATTGGATGGTTCCCATGCGAAAACACTCGAAAACGTGAGTTTACTTGCAAACGAAGCAAACCGGGGTTTTGGAGCCGTTTCGGAGCCGTTCGGGTGAATTCGGTGCTCTTTCGCTCAAAATGACCCGAGAAGCGTTCTTTTTCACTTGTTATGGTGTGTTTGATGTAATTGGATGGTTCCCATGCGAAAACACTCGAAAACGTGAGTTTACTTGCAAACGAAGCAAACCGGGCTGTTTTGGAGCCGTTTCGGAGCCGTTCGGGTGAATTCGGTGCTCTTTCGCTCAAAATGACCCGAGAAGCGTTCTTTTCACTTGTTATGGTGTGTGTTTGATGTAATTGGATGGTTCCCATGCGAAAACACTCGAAAACGTGAGTTTACTTGCAAACGAAGCAAACCGGGCTGTTTTGGAGCCGTTTCGGAGCGTTCGGGTGAATTCGGTGCTCTTTCGCTCAAAATGACCCGAGAAGCGTTCTTTTTCACTTGTTATGGTGTGTTTGATGTAATTGGATGGTTCCATGCGAAAACACTCGAAAACGTGAGTTTACTTGCAAACGAAGCAAACCGGGCTGTTTTGGAGCCGTTTCGGAGCCGTTCGGGTGAATTCGGTGCTCTTTCGCTCAAAATGACCCGAGAAGCGTTCTTTTTCACTTGTTATGGTGTGTTTGATGTAATTGGATGGTTCCCATGAAAAACACTCGAAAACGTGAGAGTTTACTTGCAAACGAAGCAAACCGGGCTGTTTGGAGCCGTTCGGGTGAATTCGGTGCTCTTTCGCTCAAAATGACCGAGAAGCGTTCTTTTTCACTTTTATTGTTGTTGTGTTTGATGTAATTGGATGGTTCCCATGCGAAAACACTCGAAAACGTGAGTTTACTTGCAAACGAAGCAAACCGGGCTGTTTTGGAGCCGTTTCGGAGCCGTTCGGGTGAATTCGGTGCTCTTTCGCTCAAAATGACCCGAGAAGCGTTCTTTTTCACTTGTTATTGTGTGTTTGATGTAATGGGTGGTTCCCATGCGAAAACACTCGAAAACGTGAGTTTACTTGCAAACGAAGCAAACCGGGCTGTTTTGGAGCCGTTTCGGAGCCGTTCGGGTGGATTCGGTGCTCTTTCGCTCAAAATGACCCGAGAAGCGTTCTTTTTCACTTGTTATGGTGTTTGATGTAATTGGATGGTTCCCATGCGAAAACACTCGAAAACGTGAGTTTACTTGCAAACGAAGCAAACCGGGCTGTTTTGGAGCCGTTTCGGAGCCGTTCGGGTGAATTCGGTGCTCTTTCGCTCAAAATGACCCGAGAAGCGTTCTTTTTCACTTGTTATGGTGTGTTTGATGTAATGGATGGTTCCCATGCGAAAACACTCGAAAACGTGAGTTTACTTGCAAACGAAGCAAACCGGGCTGTTTTGGAGCCGTTCGGAGCCGTTCGGGTGAATTCGGTGCTCTTTCGCTCAAAATGACCCGAAAAGCGTTCTTTTTCACTTGTTATGGTGTGTTTGATGTAATTGGATGGTTCCCATGCGAAAACACTCGAAAACGTGAGTTTACTTGCAAACGAAGCAAACCGGGCTGTTTTGGAGCCGTTTCGGAGCCGTTCGGTGAATTCGGTGCTCTTCGCTCAAAATGACCCGAGAAGCGTTCTTTTTCACTTGTTATGGTGTGTTTGATGTAATTGGGTGGTTCCCATGCGAAAACACTCGAAAACGTGAGTTTACTTGCAAACGAAGCAAACCGGGCTGTTTTGGAGCCGTTCGGGTGAATTCGGTGCTCTTTCGCTCAAAATGACCCGAGAAGCGTTCTTTTTCACTTGTTTATGGTGTGTTTGATGTAATTGGATGGTTCCCATGCGAAAACACTCGAAAACGTGAGTTTACTTGCAAACGAAGCAAACCGGGCTGTTTTGGAGCCGTTTCGGAGCCGTTCGTGAATTCGGTGCTCTTTCGCTCAAAATGACCCGAGAAGCGTTCTTTTTCACTTGTTATGGTGTGTTTGATGTAATTGGATGGTTCCCATGAAAACACTCGAAAACGTGAGTTTACTTGCAAACGAAGCAAACCGGGCTGTTTTGGAGCCGTTTCGGAGCCGTTCGGGTGAATTCGGTGCTCTTTCGCTCAAAATGACCCGAGAAGCGTTTTTCACTTGTTATGGTGTGTTTGATGTAATTGGATGGTTCCCATGCGAAAACACTCGAAAACGTGAGTTTACTTGCAAACGAAGCAAACCGGGCTGTTTTGGAGCCGTTTCGGAGCCGTTCGGGTGAATTCGGTGCTCTTTCGCTCAAAATGACCCGAGAAGCGTTCTTTTTCACTTGTTATTGTGTGTTTGATGTAATTGGATGGTTCCCATGCGAAAACACTCGAAAACGTGAGTTTACTTGCAAACGAAGCAAACCGGGCTTTGTTTGGAGCCGTTTCGGAGCCGTTCGGGTGAATTCGGTGCTCTTTCGCTCAAAATGACCCGAGAAGCGTTCTTTTTCACTTGTTATGGTGTGTTTGATGTAATTGGGTGGTTCCCATGCGAAAACACTCGAAAACGTGAGTTTACTTGCAAACGAAGCAAACCGGGCTGTTTTGGAGCCGTTTCGGAGCCGTTCGGGTGAATCGGTGCTCTTTCGCTCAAAATGACCCGAGAAGCTTTCTTTTCACTTGTTATTGTGTGTTTGATGTAATTGGGTGGTTCCATGCGAAAACACACGAAAACGTGAGTTTACTTGCAAACGAAGCAAACCGGGCTGTTTTGGAGCCGTTTCGGAGCCGTTCGGTGAATTCGGTGCTCTTTCGCTCAAAATGACCCGAGAAGCGTTCTTTTTCACTTGTTATGGTGTGTTTGATGTAATTGGATGGTTCCCATGCGAAAACACTCGAAAACGTGAGTTTACTTGCAAACGAAGCAAACCGGGCTGTTTGGAGCCGTTTCGGAGCCGTTCGGGTGAATTCGGTGCTCTTTCGCTCAAAATGACCCGAGAAGCTTCTTTTTCACTTGTTATGGTGTGTTTGATGTAATGGATGGTTCCCATGCGAAAACACTCGAAAACGTGAGTTTACTTGCAAACGAAGCAAACCGGGCTGTTTTGGAGCCGTTTCGGAGCCGTTCGGTGAATTCGGTGCTCTTTCGCTCAAAATGACCCGAGAAGCGTTCTTTTTCACTTGTTATGGTGTGTTTGATGTAATTGGTGGTTCCCATGCGAAACACTCGAAAACGTGAGTTTACTTGCAAACGAAGCAAACCGGGCTGTTTTGGAGCCGTTTCGGAGCCGTCGGGTGAATTCGGTGCTCTTTCGCTCAAAATGACCCGAGAAGCGTTCTTTTTCACTTGTTATGGTGTGTTTGATGTAATTGGATGGTTCCCATGCGAAAACACTCGAAAACGTGAGTTTACTTGCAAACGAAGCAAACCGGGCTGTTTTGGAGCCGTTTCGGAGCCGTTCGGGTGAATTCGGTGCTCTTTCGCTCAAAATGACCGAGAAGCGTTCTTTTTCACTTGTTATGGTGTTTTGATGTAATTGGATGGTTCCCATGCGAAAACACTCGAAAACGTGAGTTTACTTGCAAACGAAGCAAACCGGGCTGTTTTGGAGCCGTTTCGGAGCCGTTCGGGTGAATTCGGTGCTCTTTCGCTCAAAATGACCGAGAAGCGTTCTTTTTCACTTGTTAGTGTGTTTGATGTAATTGGATGGTTCCCATGCGAAAACACTCGAAAACGTGAGTTTACTTGCAAACGAAGCAAACCGGCGGAGCTGTTTCGGAGCCGTTCGTCGGGTTTCTTTGGAGCCGTTTCGGAGCCGTTCGGGTGAATTCGGTGCTCTTTCGCTCAAAATGACCCGAGAAGCGTTCTTTTTCACTTGTTTGGTGTGTTTGATGTAATTGGATGGTTCCCATGCGAAAACACTCGAAAACGTGAGTTTACTTGCAAACGAAGCAAACCGGGCTGTTTTGGAGCCGTTCGGGTGAATCGGTGCTCTTTCGCTCAAAATGACCCGAGAAGCTTTCTTTTTCACTTGTTATGGTGTGTTTGATGTAATTGGGTGGTTCCCATGCGAAAACACTCGAAAACGTGAGTTTACTTGCAAACGAAGCAAACCGGGCTGTTTGGAGCCGTTCGGAGCCGTTCGGGTGAATTCGGTGCTCTTTCGCTCAAAATGACCCGAGAAGCGTTCTTTTTCACTTGTTATGGTGTGTTTGATGTAATGGATGGTTCCCATGCGAAAACACTCGAAAACGTGAGTTTACTTGCAAACGAAGCAAACCGGGCTGTTTTGGAGCCGTTTCGGAGCCGTTCGGTGAATTCGGTGCTCTTTCGCTCAAAATGACCCGAGAAGCGTTCTTTTTCACTTGTTATGGTGTGTTTGATGTAATGGGTGGTTCCCATGCGAAACACTCGAAAACGTGAGTTTACTTGCAAACGAAGCAAACCGGGCTGTTTTGGAGCCGTTTCGGAGCCGTTCGGGTGAATTCGGTGCTCTTTCGCTCAAAATGACCCGAGAAGCGTTCTTTTTCACTTGTTATGGTGTGTTTGATGTAATTGGATGGTTCCCATGCGAAAACACTCGAAAACGTGAGTTTACTTGCAAACGAAGCAAACCGGCTGTTTTGGAGCCGTTTCGGAGCCGTTCGGGTGAATTCGGTGCTCTTTCGCTCAAAATGACCCGAGAAGCTTTCTTTTTCACTTGTTATGGTGTGTTTGATGTAATTGGGTGGTTCCCATGCGAAAACACTCGAAAACGTGAGTTTACTTGCAAACGAAGCAAACCGGGCTGTTTTGGAGCCGTTTCGGAGCCGTTCGGGTGAATTCGGTGCTCTTTCGCTCAAAATGACCCGAGAAGCGTTCTTTTTCACTTGTTATGGTGTGTTTGATGTAATTGGATGGTTCCCATGCGAAAACACTCGAAAACGTGAGTTTACTTGCAAACGAAGCAAACCGGGCTGTTTTGGAGCCGTTTCGGAGCCGTTCGGGTGAATTCGGTGCTCTTTCGCTCAAAATGACCGAGAAGCTTTCTTTTTCACTTGTTATGGTGTGTTTGATGTAATGGATGGTTCCCATGCGAAAACACTCGAAAACGTGAGTTTACTTGCAAACGAAGCAAACCGGGCTGTTTTGGAGCCGTTTCGGAGCCGTTCGGTGAATTCGGTGCTCTTTCGCTCAAAATGACCCGAGAAGCGTTCTTTTTCACTTGTTATGGTGTGTTTGATGTAATTGGTGGTTCCCATGCGAAACACTCGAAAACGTGAGTTTACTTGCAAACGAAGCAAACCGGGCTGTTTTGGAGCCGTTTCGGAGCCGTTCGGGTGAATTCGGTGCTCTTTCGCTCAAAATGACCCGAGAAGCGTTCTTTTTCACTTGTTATGGTGTGTTTGATGTAATTGGGTGGTTCCCATGCGAAAACACTCGAAAACGTGAGTTTACTTGCAAACGAAGCAAACCGGGCTGTTTTGGAGCCGTTTCGGAGCCGTTCGGGTGAATTCGGTGCTCTTTCGCTCAAAATGACCCGAGAAGCGTTCTTTTTCACTTGTTATGGTGTGTTTGATGTAATTGGGTGGTTCCCATGCGAAAACACTCGAAAACGTGAGTTTACTTGCAAACGAAGCAAACCGGGCTGTTTTGGAGCCGTTTCGGGTGAATCGGTGCTCTTTCGCTCAAAATGACCCGAGAAGCTTTCTTTTTCACTTGTTATGGTGTGTTTGATGTAATTGGGTGGTTCCCATGCGAAAACACTCGAAAACGTGAGTTTACTTGCAAACGAAGCAAACCGGGCTGTTTTGGAGCCGTTTCGGAGCCGTTCGGTGAATTCGGTGCTCTTTCGCTCAAAATGACCCGAGAAGCGTTCTTTTTCACTTGTTATGGTGTGTTTGATGTAATTGGTGGTTCCCATGCGAAAACACTCGAAAACGTGAGTTTACTTGCAAACGAAGCAAACCGGGCTGTTTTGGAGCCGTTTCGGAGCCGTTCGGGTGAATCGGTGCTCTTTCGCTCAAAATGACCCGAGAAGCGTTCTTTTTCACTTGTTATGGTGTGTTTGATGTAATTGGTGGTTCCCATGCGAAAACACTCGAAAACGTGAGTTTACTTGCAAACGAAGCAAACCGGGCTGTTTTGGAGCCGTTTCGGAGCCGTTCGGGTGAATTCGGTGCTCTTTCGCTCAAAATGACCCGAGAAGCGTTCTTTTTCACTTGTTATGGTGTGTTTGATGTAATTGGTGGTTCCCATGCGAAAACACTCGAAAACGTGAGTTTACTTGCAAACGAAGCAAACCGGGCTGTTTTGGAGCCGTTTCGGAGCCGTTCGGGTGAATTCGGTGCTCTTTCGCTCAAAATGACCCGAGAAGCGTTCTTTTTCACTTGTTATGGTGTGTTTGATGTAATTGGATGGTTCCCATGCGAAAACACTCGAAAACGTGAGTTTACTTGCAAACGAAGCAAACCGGGCTGTTTTGGAGCCGTTTCGGAGCCGTTCGGGTGAATTCGGTGCTCTTTCGCTCAAAATGACCCGAGAAGCGTTCTTTTTCACTTGTTATGGTGTTTTGATGTAATTGGGTGGTTCCCATGCGAAAACACTCGAAAACGTGAGTTTACTTGCAAACGAAGCAAACCGGGCTGTTTTGGAGCCGTTTCGGAGCCGTTCGGGTGAATCGGTGCTCTTTCGCTCAAAATGACCCGAGAAGCTTTCTTTTTCACTTGTTATGGTGTGTTTGATGTAATTGGGTGGTTCCCATGCGAAAACACTCGAAAACGTGAGTTTACTTGCAAACGAAGCAAACCGGGCTGTTTTGGAGCCGTTTCGGAGCCGTTCGGGGTGAATTCGGTGCTCTTTCGCTCAAAATGACCCGAGAAGCTTTCTTTTTCACTTGTTATGGTGTGTTTGATGTAATTGGATGGTTCCCATGCGAAAACACTCGAAAACGTGAGTTTACTTGCAAACGAAGCAAACCGGGCTGTTTTGGAGCCGTTCGGGTGAATTCGGTGCTCTTTCGCTCAAAATGACCCGAGAAGCGTTCTTTTTCACTTGTTATGGTGTGTTTGATGTAATTGGATGGTTCCCATGCGAAAACACTCGAAAACGTGAGTTTACTTGCAAACGAAGCAAACCGGGCTGTTTTGGAGCCGTTCGGGTGAATTCGGTGCTCTTTCGCTCAAAATGACCCGAGAAGCGTTCTTTTTCACTTGTTTGGTGTGTGTTTGATGTAATGGATGGTTCCCATGCGAAAACACTCGAAAACGTGAGTTTACTTGCAAACGAAGCAAACCGGGCTGTTTTGGAGCCGTTTCGGAGCCGTTCGGTGAATTCGGTGCTCTTTCGCTCAAAATGACCCGAGAAGCGTTCTTTTTCACTTGTTATGGTGTGTTTTGATGTAATTGGGTGGTTCCCATGCGAAACACTCGAAAACGTGAGTTTACTTGCAAACGAAGCAAACCGGGCTGTTTTGGAGCCGTTTCGGAGCCGTTCGGTGAATTCGGTGCTCTTTCGCTCAAAATGACCCGAGAAGCGTTCTTTTTCACTTGTTATGGTGTGTTTGATGTAATTGGGTGGTTCCCATGCGAAAACACTCGAAAACGTGAGTTTACTTGCAAACGAAGCAAACCGGGCTGTTTTGGAGCCGTTTCGGAGCCGTTCGGGTGAATCGGTGCTCTTTCGCTCAAAATGACCCGAGAAGCTTTCTTTTTCACTTGTTATGGTGTGTTTGATGTAATTGGGTGGTTCCCATGCGAAAACACTCGAAAACGTGAGTTTACTTGCAAACGAAGCAAACCGGGCTGTTTTGGAGCCGTTTCGGAGCCGTTCGGGTGAATTCGGTGCTCTTTCGCTCAAAATGACCCGAGAAGCGTTCTTTTTCACTTGTTATGGTGTGTTTGATGTAATTGGATGGTTCCCATGCGAAAACACTCGAAAACGTGAGTTTACTTGCAAACGAAGCAAACCGGGCTGTTTTGGAGCCGTTTCGGAGCCGTTCGGGTGAATTCGGTGCTCTTTCGCTCAAAATGACCCGAGAAGCTTTCTTTTTCACTTGTTTGGTGTGTTTGATGTAATGGATGGTTCCCATGCGAAAACACTCGAAAACGTGAGTTTACTTGCAAACGAAGCAAACCGGGCTGTTTTGGAGCCGTTTCGGAGCCGTTCGGTGAATTCGGTGCTCTTTCGCTCAAAATGACCCGAGAAGCGTTCTTTTTCACTTGTTATGGTGTGTTTGATGTAATTGGTGGTTCCCATGCGAAAACACTCGAAAACGTGAGTTTACTTGCAAACGAAGCAAACCGGGCTGTTTTGGAGCCGTTTCGGAGCCGTTCGGGTGAATTCGGTGCTCTTTCGCTCAAAATGACCCGAGAAGCGTTCTTTTTCACTTGTTATGGTGTGTTTGATGTAATTGGATGGTTCCCATGCGAAAACACTCGAAAACGTGAGTTTACTTGCAAACGAAGCAAACCGGGCTGTTTTGGAGCCGTTTCGGAGCCGTTCGGGTGAATTCGGTGCTCTTTCGCTCAAAATGACCCGAGAAGCGTTCTTTTTCACTTGTTATGGTGTGTTTGATGTAATTGGGTGGTTCCCATGCGAAAACACTCGAAAACGTGAGTTTACTTGCAAACGAAGCAAACCGGGCTGTTTTGGAGCCGTTTCGGAGCCGTTCGGGTGAATTCGGTGCTCTTTCGCTCAAAATGACCCGAGAAGCGTTCTTTTTCACTTGTTATGGTGTGTTTGATGTAATTGGGTGGTTCCCATGCGAAAACACTCGAAAACGTGAGTTTACTTGCAAACGAAGCAAACCGGGCTGTTTTGGAGCCGTTTCGGAGCCGTTCGGTGAATTCGGTGCTCTTTCGCTCAAAATGACCCGAGAAGCGTTCTTTTTCACTTGTTATGGTGTGTTTGATGTAATTGGTGGTTCCCATGCGAAAACACTCGAAAACGTGAGTTTACTTGCAAACGAAGCAAACCGGGCTGTTTTGGAGCCGTTTCGGAGCCGTTCGGGTGAATTCGGTGCTCTTTCGCTCAAAATGACCCGAGAAGCTTTCTTTTTCACTTGTTATGGTGTGTTTGATGTAATTGGTGGTTCCCATGCGAAAACACTCGAAAACGTGAGTTTACTTGCAAACGAAGCAAACCGGGCTGTTTTGGAGCCGTTTCGGAGCCGTTCGGGTGAATTCGGTGCTCTTTCGCTCAAAATGACCCGAGAAGCGTTCTTTTTCACTTGTTATGGTGTGTTTGATGTAATTGGATGGTTCCCATGCGAAAACACTCGAAAACGTGAGTTTACTTGCAAACGAAGCAAACCGGGCTGTTTTGGAGCCGTTTCGGAGCCGTTCGGGTGAATTCGGTGCTCTTTCGCTCAAAATGACCCGAGAAGCTTTCTTTTTCACTTGTTTGGTGTGTTTGATGTAATTGGATGGTTCCCATGCGAAAACACTCGAAAACGTGAGTTTACTTGCAAACGAAGCAAACCGGGCTGTTTTGGAGCCGTTCGGGTGAATCGGTGCTCTTTCGCTCAAAATGACCCGAGAAGCTTTCTTTTTCACTTGTTATGGTGTGTTTGATGTAATTGGGTGGTTCCCATGCGAAAACACTCGAAAACGTGAGTTTACTTGCAAACGAAGCAAACCGGGCTGTTTTGGAGCCGTTTCGGGTGAATTCGGTGCTCTTTCGCTCAAAATGACCCGAGAAGCGTTCTTTTTCACTTGTTATGGTGTGTTTGATGTAATTGGATGGTTCCCATGCGAAAACACTCGAAAACGTGAGTTTACTTGCAAACGAAGCAAACCGGGCTGTTTTGGAGCCGTTTCGGAGCCGTTCGGTGAATTCGGTGCTCTTTCGCTCAAAATGACCCGAGAAGCGTTCTTTTTCACTTGTTATGGTGTGTTTGATGTAATTGGATGGTTCCCATGCGAAAACACTCGAAAACGTGAGTTTACTTGCAAACGAAGCAAACCGGGCTGTTTTGGAGCCGTTTCGGAGCCGTTCGGGTGAATTCGGTGCTCTTTCGCTCAAAATGACCCGAGAAGCGTTCTTTTTCACTTGTTATGGTGTGTTTGATGTAATTGGGTGGTTCCCATGCGAAAACACTCGAAAACGTGAGTTTACTTGCAAACGAAGCAAACCGGGCTGTTTTGGAGCCGTTTCGGAGCCGTTCGGGTGAATTCGGTGCTCTTTCGCTCAAAATGACCCGAGAAGCGTTCTTTTTCACTTGTTATGGTGTGTTTGATGTAATTGGGTGGTTCCCATGCGAAAACACTCGAAAACGTGAGTTTACTTGCAAACGAAGCAAACCGGGCTGTTTTGGAGCCGTTTCGGAGCCGTTCGGGTGAATTCGGTGCTCTTTCGCTCAAAATGACCCGAGAAGCGTTCTTTTTCACTTGTTATGGTGTGTTTGATGTAATTGGATGGTTCCCATGCGAAAACACTCGAAAACGTGAGTTTACTTGCAAACGAAGCAAACCGGGCTGTTTTGGAGCCGTTTCGGAGCCGTTCGGGTGAATTCGGTGCTCTTTCGCTCAAAATGACCCGAGAAGCTTTCTTTTTCACTTGTTATGGTGTGTTTGATGTAATTGGATGGTTCCCATGCGAAAACACTCGAAAACGTGAGTTTACTTGCAAACGAAGCAAACCGGGCTGTTTTGGAGCCGTTTCGGAGCCGTTCGGTGAATTCGGTGCTCTTTCGCTCAAAATGACCCGAGAAGCGTTCTTTTTCACTTGTTATGGTGTGTTTGATGTAATTGGTGGTTCCCATGCGAAAACACTCGAAAACGTGAGTTTACTTGCAAACGAAGCAAACCGGGCTGTTTTGGAGCCGTTTCGGAGCCGTTCGGGTGAATTCGGTGCTCTTTCGCTCAAAATGACCCGAGAAGCGTTCTTTTTCACTTGTTATGGTGTGTTTGATGTAATTGGGTGGTTCCCATGCGAAAACACTCGAAAACGTGAGTTTACTTGCAAACGAAGCAAACCGGGCTGTTTTGGAGCCGTTTCGGAGCCGTTCGGGTGAATTCGGTGCTCTTTCGCTCAAAATGACCCGAGAAGCGTTCTTTTTCACTTGTTATGGTGTGTTTGATGTAATTGGGTGGTTCCCATGCGAAAACACTCGAAAACGTGAGTTTACTTGCAAACGAAGCAAACCGGGCTGTTTTGGAGCCGTTTCGGAGCCGTTCGGGTGAATCGGTGCTCTTTCGCTCAAAATGACCCGAGAAGCTTTCTTTTTCACTTGTTATGGTGTGTTTGATGTAATTGGATGGTTCCCATGCGAAAACACTCGAAAACGTGAGTTTACTTGCAAACGAAGCAAACCGGGCTGTTTTGGAGCCGTTTCGGAGCCGTTCGGTGAATTCGGTGCTCTTTCGCTCAAAATGACCCGAGAAGCTTTCTTTTTCACTTGTTATGGTGTGTTTGATGTAATTGGTGGTTCCCATGCGAAAACACTCGAAAACGTGAGTTTACTTGCAAACGAAGCAAACCGGGCTGTTTTGGAGCCGTTTCGGAGCCGTTCGGGTGAATTCGGTGCTCTTTCGCTCAAAATGACCCGAGAAGCTTTCTTTTTCACTTGTTATGGTGTGTTTGATGTAATTGGTGGTTCCCATGCGAAAACACTCGAAAACGTGAGTTTACTTGCAAACGAAGCAAACCGGGCTGTTTTGGAGCCGTTTCGGAGCCGTTCGGGTGAATTCGGTGCTCTTTCGCTCAAAATGACCCGAGAAGCGTTCTTTTTCACTTGTTATGGTGTGTTTGATGTAATTGGATGGTTCCCATGCGAAAACACTCGAAAACGTGAGTTTACTTGCAAACGAAGCAAACCGGGCTGTTTTGGAGCCGTTTCGGAGCCGTTCGGGTGAATTCGGTGCTCTTTCGCTCAAAATGACCCGAGAAGCGTTCTTTTTCACTTGTTATGGTGTGTTTGATGTAATTGGATGGTTCCCATGCGAAAACACTCGAAAACGTGAGTTTACTTGCAAACGAAGCAAACCGGGCTGTTTTGGAGCCGTTCGGGTGAATCGGTGCTCTTTCGCTCAAAATGACCCGAGAAGCTTTCTTTTTCACTTGTTATGGTGTGTTTGATGTAATTGGGTGGTTCCCATGCGAAAACACTCGAAAACGTGAGTTTACTTGCAAACGAAGCAAACCGGGCTGTTTTCGGAGCCGTTCGGGTGAATTCGGTGCTCTTTCGCTCAAAATGACCCGAGAAGCGTTCTTTTTCACTTGTTATGGTGTGTTTGATGTAATGGATGGTTCCCATGCGAAAACACTCGAAAACGTGAGTTTACTTGCAAACGAAGCAAACCGGGCTGTTTTGGAGCCGTTTCGGAGCCGTTCGGTGAATTCGGTGCTCTTTCGCTCAAAATGACCCGAGAAGCGTTCTTTTTCACTTGTTATGGTGTGTTTGATGTAATTGGGTGGTTCCCATGCGAAACACTCGAAAACGTGAGTTTACTTGCAAACGAAGCAAACCGGGCTGTTTTGGAGCCGTTTCGGAGCCGTTCGGGTGAATTCGGTGCTCTTTCGCTCAAAATGACCCGAGAAGCGTTCTTTTTCACTTGTTATGGTGTGTTTGATGTAATTGGGTGGTTCCCATGCGAAAACACTCGAAAACGTGAGTTTACTTGCAAACGAAGCAAACCGGGCTGTTTTGGAGCCGTTTCGGAGCCGTTCGGGTGAATCGGTGCTCTTTCGCTCAAAATGACCCGAGAAGCGTTCTTTTTCACTTGTTATTGTGTGTTTGATGTAATTGGGTGGTTCCCATGCGAAAACACTCGAAAACGTGAGTTTACTTGCAAACGAAGCAAACCGGGCTGTTTTGGAGCCGTTTCGGAGCCGTTCGGGTGAATTCGGTGCTCTTTCGCTCAAAATGACCCGAGAAGCGTTCTTTTTCACTTGTTATGGTGTGTTTGATGTAATTGGATGGTTCCCATGCGAAAACACTCGAAAACGTGAGTTTACTTGCAAACGAAGCAAACCGGGCTGTTTTGGAGCCGTTTCGGAGCCGTTCGGGTGAATTCGGTGCTCTTTCGCTCAAAATGACCCGAAAAGCTTTCTTTTTCACTTGTTTTGGTGTGTTTGATGTAATTGGATGGTTCCCATGCGAAAACACTCGAAAACGTGAGTTTACTTGCAAACGAAGCAAACCGGGCTGTTTTGGAGCCGTTTCGGAGCCGTTCGGTGAATTCGGTGCTCTTTCGCTCAAAATGACCCGAGAAGCGTTCTTTTTCACTTGTTATGGTGTGTTTGATGTAATTGGTGGTTCCCATGCGAAAACACTCGAAAACGTGAGTTTACTTGCAAACGAAGCAAACCGGGCTGTTTTGGAGCCGTTTCGGAGCCGTTCGGGTGAATTCGGTGCTCTTTCGCTCAAAATGACCCGAGAAGCGTTCTTTTTCACTTGTTATGGTGTGTTTGATGTAATTGGATGGTTCCCATGCGAAAACACTCGAAAACGTGAGTTTACTTGCAAACGAAGCAAACCGGGCTGTTTTGGAGCCGTTTCGGAGCCGTTCGGGTGAATTCGGTGCTCTTTCGCTCAAAATGACCCGAGAAGCGTTCTTTTTCACTTGTTATGGTGTGTTTGATGTAATTGGGTGGTTCCCATGCGAAAACACTCGAAAACGTGAGTTTACTTGCAAACGAAGCAAACCGGGCTGTTTTGGAGCCGTTTCGGAGCCGTTCGGGTGAATCGGTGCTCTTTCGCTCAAAATGACCCGAGAAGCTTTCTTTTTCACTTGTTATGGTGTGTTTGATGTAATTGGGTGGTTCCCATGCAAAAACACTCGAAAACGTGAGTTTACTTGCAAACGAAGCAAACCGGGCTGTTTTGGAGCCGTTTCGGAGCCGTTCGGTGAATTCGGTGCTCTTTCGCTCAAAATGACCCGAGAAGCGTTCTTTTTCACTTGTTATGGTGTGTTTGATGTAATTGGTGGTTCCCATGCGAAAACACTCAAAACGTGAGTTTACTTGCAAACGAAGCAAACCGGGCTGTTTTGGAGCCGTTTCGGAGCCGTTCGGGTGAATTCGGTGCTCTTTCGCTCAAAATGACCCGAGAAGCGTTCTTTTTCACTTGTTATGGTGTGTTTGATGTAATTGGATGGTTCCCATGCGAAAACACTCGAAAACGTGAGTTTACTTGCAAACGAAGCAAACCGGGCTGTTTTGGAGCCGTTTCGGAGCCGTTCGGGTGAATTCGGTGCTCTTTCGCTCAAAATGACCCGAGAAGCGTTCTTTTTCACTTGTTATGGTGTGTTTGATGTAATTGGATGGTTCCCATGCGAAAACACTCGAAAACGTGAGTTTACTTGCAAACGAAGCAAACCGGGCTGTTTTGGAGCCGTTCGGGTGAATCGGTGCTCTTTCGCTCAAAATGACCCGAGAAGCTTTCTTTTTCACTTGTTATGGTGTGTTTGATGTAATTGGGTGGTTCCCATGCGAAAACACTCGAAAACGTGAGTTTACTTGCAAACGAAGCAAACCGGGCTGTTTTGGAGCCGTTTCGGGTGTTCGTGAATTCGGTGCTCTTTCGCTCAAAATGACCCGAGAAGCGTTCTTTTTCACTTGTTATGGTGTGTTTGATGTAATTGGATGGTTCCCATGCGAAAACACTCGAAAACGTGAGTTTACTTGCAAACGAAGCAAACCGGGCTGTTTTGGAGCCGTTTCGGAGCCGTTCGGTGAATTCGGTGCTCTTTCGCTCAAAATGACCCGAGAAGCGTTCTTTTTCACTTGTTATGGTGTGTTTGATGTAATGGGTGGTTCCCATGCGAAAACACTCGAAAACGTGAGTTTACTTGCAAACGAAGCAAACCGGGCTGTTTTGGAGCCGTTTCGGAGCCGTTCGGTGAATTCGGTGCTCTTTCGCTCAAAATGACCCGAGAAGCGTTCTTTTTCACTTGTTATGGTGTGTTTGATGTAATTGGGTGGTTCCCATGCGAAAACACTCGAAAACGTGAGTTTACTTGCAAACGAAGCAAACCGGGCTGTTTTGGAGCCGTTTCGGAGCCGTTCGGGTGAATCGGTGCTCTTTCGCTCAAAATGACCCGAGAAGCGTTCTTTTTCACTTGTTATGGTGTGTTTGATGTAATTGGGTGGTTCCCATGCGAAAACACTCGAAAACGTGAGTTTACTTGCAAACGAAGCAAACCGGGCTGTTTTGGAGCCGTTTCGGAGCCGTTCGGGTGAATTCGGTGCTCTTTCGCTCAAAATGACCCGAGAAGCGTTCTTTTTCACTTGTTATGGTGTGTTTGATGTAATTGGATGGTTCCCATGCGAAAACACTCGAAAACGTGAGTTTACTTGCAAACGAAGCAAACCGGGCTGTTTTGGAGCCGTTTCGGAGCCGTTCGGGTGAATTCGGTGCTCTTTCGCTCAAAATGACCCGAGAAGCTTTCTTTTTCACTTGTTATGGTGTGTTTGATGTAATGGATGGTTCCCATGCGAAAACACTCGAAAACGTGAGTTTACTTGCAAACGAAGCAAACCGGGCTGTTTTGGAGCCGTTTCGGAGCCGTTCGGTGAATTCGGTGCTCTTTCGCTCAAAATGACCCGAGAAGCGTTCTTTTTCACTTGTTATGGTGTGTTTGATGTAATTGGTGGTTCCCATGCGAAAACACTCGAAAACGTGAGTTTACTTGCAAACGAAGCAAACCGGGCTGTTTTGGAGCCGTTTCGGAGCCGTTCGGTGAATTCGGTGCTCTTTCGCTCAAAATGACCCGAGAAGCGTTCTTTTTCACTTGTTATGGTGTTTTTGATGTAATTGGGTGGTTCCCATGCGAAACACTCGAAAACGTGAGTTTACTTGCAAACGAAGCAAACCGGGCTGTTTTGGAGCCGTTTCGGAGCCGTTCGGGTGAATTCGGTGCTCTTTCGCTCAAAATGACCCGAGAAGCGTTCTTTTTCACTTGTTATGGTGTGTTTGATGTAATTGGGTGGTTCCCATGCCAAAACACTCGAAAACGTGAGTTTACTTGCAAACGAAGCAAACCGGGCTGTTTTGGAGCCGTTTAGGAGCCGTTCGGGTGAATCGGTCCTCTTTCGCTCAAAATGACCCGAGAAGCGTTCTTTTTCACTTGTTATGGTGTGTTTGATGTAATTGGATGGTTCCCATGTGCGAAAACACTCGAATACGTGAGTTTACTTGCAAACGAAGCAAACCGGGCTGTTTTGGAGCCGTTTCGGAGCCGTTCGGGTGAATTCGGTGCTCTTTCGCTCAAAATGACCCGAAAAGCTTTCTTCTTCACTTGTTTTGGTGTGTTTGATGTAATGGAAGGTTCCCATGCGAAAACACTCGAAAACGTGAGTTTACTTGCAAACGAAGCAAACCGGGCTGTTTTGGAGCCGTTTCGGAGCCGTTCGATGAATTCCGTGCTCTTTCGCTCAAAATGACCCGAGAAGCGTTCTTTTTCACTTGTTATGGTGTGTTTGATGTAATTGGGTGGTTCCCATGCGAAACACTCGAAAACGTGAGTTTACTTGCAAACAAAGCAAACCGGGCTGTTTTGGAGCCGTTTCGGAGCCGTTCCGGTGAATTCGGTACTCTTTCGCTCAAAATGACCCGAGAAGCGTTCTTTTTCACTTGTTATGGTGTTTTTGATGTAATTGGGTGGTTCCCATGCGAAAACACTCGAAAACGTGAGTTTACTTGCAAACGAAGCAAACCGGGCTGTTTTGGAGCCGTTTAGGAGCCGTTCGGGTGAATCGGTCCTCTTTCGCTCAAAATGACCCGAGAAGCGTTCTTTTTCACTTGTTATGGTGTGTTTGATGTAATTGGGTGGTTTCCATGCCAAAACACTCGAAAACGTGAGTTTACTAGCAAACGAAGCAAACCGGGCTGTTTTGGAGCCGTTTAGGAGCCGTTCGGGTGAATCGGTCCTCTTTCGCTCAAAATGACCCGAGAAGCGTTCTTTTTCACTTGTTATGGTGTGTTTGATGTAATTGGATGGTTCCCATGTGAAAACACTCGAATACGTGAGTTTACTTGCAAACGAAGCAAACCGGGCTGTTTTGGAGCCGTTTCGGAGCCGTTCGGGTGAATTCGGTGCTCTTTCGCTCAAAATGACCCGAAAAGCTTTCTTCTTCACTTGTTTTGGTGTGTTTGATGTAATGGAAGGTTCCCATGCGAAAACACTCGAAAACGTGAGTTTACTTGCAAACGAAGCAAACCGGGCTGTTTTGGAGCCGTTTCGGAGCCGTTCGGGTGAATCGGTGCTCTTTCGCTCAAAATGACCCGAGAAGCTTTCTTTTTCACTTGTTTTGGTGTGTTTGATGTAATGGATGGTTCCCATGCGAAAACACTCAAAAACGTGAGTTTACTTGCAAACGAAGCAAACCGGGCGGTTTTGGAGCCGTTTCGGAGCCGTTCGATGAATTCCGTGCTCTTTCGCTCAAAATGACCCGAGAAGCATTCTTTTTCACTTGTTATGGTGTGTTTGATGTAATTGGGTGGTTCCCATGTGAAACACTCGAAAACGTGAGTTTACTTGCAAACAAAGCAAACCGGGCTGTTTTGGAGCCGTTTCGGAGCCGTTCCGGTGAATTCGGTACTTTGGTTTGAGTGGGTCTAGTTCTCTGGAATTAACTATGATCGCAACACCAGACGATCCGGTGCTCGACACCAGACCCACGCAACGGAACATCCGGTCACTGACAGATGCTGTTTATAGACGGTGGGAAACAAACAGGGCCTATGAAATTTAAGCATCGAAAAATCCTGTGACAATAAATTCCACTCCATGGGAGAAGGGTCGCTAATAACGATTCAACAAACAAATTCAACCAGAGGGGAAGGGTCAGCTAAAACCAGCGATTTTCCATAAGTCCTGCTAAATTTGACAGCCAGCGGAAATTGATATTGTATAGAGATGAGAGTGGTTTCATCTAGATGAAACAATGTGTACACTGTTTCCAAGATAATTTATCTCTTGCATGTAAACCTTGGATACAACAAAAATGCAACAATGCCTTGCAAGACCTATTTCAATCATCAAACAAACCACATTGTGCTTATGTGGCACTACTGGAAACAACAAATGAAATGGTGCATTGGGAGTAGCCTGATGGTTTCAAATCACTTTAGACGACGTGGCATTTTGGATTGGAATCAACAAAATGATTGACCTTGGATTCGTGTCAGCCGCTCAGTGATCACATCCGCACGGACCAGCCGGAAACGGACCGGCCAGAAACAAGGCGAGGCAGCAGCCAGCCAGGAAAAAACTTGACAGCCAAACAAGCCCGCGCTCAACGGATCAATCTGTGTGTTTTGACCATGTGCAGTGCTGCACATCTGTGAGACCGTGCCTTATTCCGGTGAGGTATATTTGTGGCCAGCGGACTTTCTTGTGGGTGTACCTTTCCAGTTACTAGTACTACTAGTTTTGCAAGTTGTACAAAGCTCTCTCCTACATAGTAATACATTGAGAAAGTCCCTGTTTGGCACGACTTGTGCTTCTTTGGATGAAGCAGATTATCTCAAAAGCTTCTGACTAGCAGCTTCTACCGATTTTTGCATTCTAGCTCATTCTGAGAATCTGGTCGGTGTAAAGCCCCATCTCGTTGAGGGGATCTGTAATCTGCGCTGAATGTATTAATCTCTCGATACTCAAGCATCACGGTAATTGCAAAGTATGATTTCCTTGTTATAAGCGCTCCGGAGAAGAAAGAATAACAGAATTAACTTGGAGCGCAATTCCTTTTCAGTGGTTTGAGTGGGTCTAGTTCTCTAGAATGTACTATGATCGCAACACCAGACGATCCGGTGCTCGACACCAGACCCACGCAACGGAACATCCGATCACTGACAGATGCTGTTTATAGACGGTGGGAAACAAACAGGGCCTATGAAATTTAAGCATCGGAAAATCCTGTGACAATAAATTCCACCTCCATGGGAGGAGGGTCGCTAATAACGATTCAGCAAACAAATTCAATCCGAGGGGAAGGGTCAGCTAAAACCAGCGATTTTCCAAAAGTCCTGCTAAATCCCGTTTTGTCAGCACTAGTACAGATCTGCTGATTTATGACGAAATTACTGTAGATCTGTCACTATTTTGGATGGTTTTCCCGTTTCTGGCAACTTTATGACGATTTTCGTGGTCCGTCACTAAAAAGCCATGTTTTATGACGAAAAATCGTATAAATCGATGAATAGTATCGTCCGGTGTTGCCGGATGACTGTTTTGGGTGGCCGATTCATCACTATAAATCCCGTTGCGAGTACGGCGTTCAACGAGGACCTCAATTTTCGTCATAAACCCCACCCCAGGGCCGTTTCTAGCCTATGTAGCATCCTAGTCAGCAAAATAGGGCCCATGTGTCACGCTTCACGAGCCCACGGTCAAACCATTTTCATCACTTATTTTTGTTTGACCGCGTACAAAGCCACAAGGCGCACAGCAAACCGTAACAGGGGCCCACGTATCAGGAGAAGGGATCCCATGATCAAGTATTTTTCGTCGCTGATTTCATTTGCCCGCGTGTTAGTGCCACGTGGCGTACGATGCAGTATCACGCGGGCCGACATGTCAGTCAACATGGGACCCACGGTCGATTAATTTTTGCCACTGATTTCGTTTGCTGGCATGTAGTGCCATGTGGCGCCTCGAATAGCTCCGAGGGCCACATGTCAGTCAACGCGGGACCCACGGTCAAGTAGTAAGAGTACTGAAATGCGTCGCAAAGGAAGCATTCGGCGGGCCCGTGTGTCAGCCACGTGAGGGCCTCCGTCGGTCCCATTTCTATGACCCCCATGTCAGGTTTCGCCGAGGCCTACTTTTCCAACATTTTTTCATCCCTCTAATAATGCCACGTGGCATCCACATCGAGGCCCACCTCTCACTATCGTTATTGATGGGCTGAATCTTGGTCTGGGCCAGCTGTTCTCGGGCTCGATTGTAGTTCTTAGAAGCCTTTGTCGGCCTGCTACCCACGGCCCACCGGACTGCTTAAGTGTGGCCCACTATCGGCGAATTATATATTTACTATATTTTTTACCCATAATATTTATATAATATAAAAACTCGACTGTCATCCGTCGCGCGGCTCGCGCACAGGTGAGTCGTGGGCCCAGGCATGCTCTCTGTGGCTTGCTTTCTCTTAGGTCATTTTGTTTCCTCCCGTAGCAAGTACGGGCAAATCCAATCAAAAAGAAAACGTACGGGCAAATCGAATAAAAAAACGAACGGGCAAATTGCTAGTCTGAAAAAGAAACAAAACGTATTCTCATGCTTCTACACAATGAGTACTAAACCAGTTATAAATGCAGTAATTCATAACAAAGTAGTACACTAACCCCTTATTACAAACGACGACCATAGCTAGCACGAACGCGGATACAACAGCTCTTCCGCCGCCGGTGCCTCAAAAGGCCATCACCGGCCAAGCAAAATGTGTTTCCGATTACTAGCAATGAACAAAGGATATAGGAGAGTACGATGATCAATTTGTGTGGATGATGAGGTACAGCATCATCACGCAAACCAGCATCCCAACCAGCATCCAGACCCTCTTTTTCTCCCCTTCGCTCAACAACCACCTAGCCTGCGACAGCTTAGCCAAGACAATCCATCGCCTGAGCTCATCCACGATCAGCTTCATCCTCCGCTCCATGGCCTCCTCCCTCTCCTGCAATATCTGCTCCATGTTGACCTTTGCGACAAAAGCCTCGCGAAGCTCGTTAGAATAATGCATCCTTGCTCGCATAAACTGGTTTGACTGATGCCACAGCTTCTTGAAGGACATCTGGACTCTCTCTGGCCATTCCGGGTCAATCCACTTGACGTAGGAGCACTGCTCTTTGTCCTCCTGCAGAATGGGAGAAGAAGAGTGAAGCAAAATATACAGCATGAAAAAGGCAGAGGAAAAACAGAGCATGAACAGATAGAAAAAAACCTTAAGACGACAGCCGAGGTATCGGCGTCCAGTGCTCTTCCCGCCCTAGTAGACCTTCCTACAAGGACGGCCATGGGCGCAGCGCTTGTCCGTGCTCCTGTCGATCCCACGTCAGTGCCTCTCTTCCGTCTCCGGCGGAAGATCGTAGTCCTAGGTCACATCACAACAAACCCCAAATAAAACCATTGGCAAAGCAAAATAAACCAAAGAGGTAAATCACAGGTTTTGACCTCACTGAATCGCTCAGATAGTCGCTGGAGTCGCCGATGTAAGTGCGAGTGTGTACGGATTCGTCGGAGTCGTCTCCGACGTAGGATGTTGAGGAAGGCATCTCGGGGCTCGATGCCGTGACCTCGGGGCCTGCAAATGATCCAACCATTTATTTTGCTCAGATGCACACACCGGACAGACCGGTGCTCGGCAATTTCAATCACCGGATAATTGTCTAGTACTACCATGTAGCATGAACACAGAAAAATAAACGCAAGCCGGAATATACAACTGATGAGTGACTAACATCAACACATCACCATATCGAAATATAGAGGCGGGCTACCGGATTTAAAAATGGAGTCATAGGCAGTCTACAATTTCCATAGTACAAAATACTTCAGCTTTGAGGGGTACAAATTATTTCCGCTGCAGCTGCAGCTGTTGCCTCTTGCCGCTGCAGCCAAATAGCAATCACAGTGCCCGCGGCGGCATAGGCACCATGAAGACAAACACAGGAAGCATGAAAGCGGTCACACCTAGCGCAAACGTTGGCTCTTCCGATGCCGGCGCCTCGGCCCTGGGTTCCCCTGCAGCAGGTGCGTCGGAAGCCGGTTCCCCTGCAGAACGAGCCTTGGCCGCAGCCTCCCCTGCAGCTCGGCGGCGCTCCCTACTCCGCGACCGTGTCATCGGGCCAGCACCAACTACCGCACCGCCCTGCTCGCCGCGGCCTGCACCGCGGCGCCCGCCGCCTCACGCGCTGCCCTGGTCGCCGTGGGCCGCCCCAACTTTGCCCGCCGCTGCCCGGCTTGCCGCGGCCGGCCACACCGAGCACGCCGCCACGCTCGCCGCGGCCAACCCCACCGAGCAAGACGCCGCGCTCACCGCGGCCCATAACAACGACCGCGCCGCCCGGCAAGCCGTGGCTGGCCCCAAAGAGCCCGCGGCCGATACGGCCGGGACCGTCACGGCCCCTCGCAAAACCTTCTCCCAACCCCCTCATGTAAGCCTGTGGCTGCGTTTGGTTCTGCAAGTCCTCCATGGGAGCGAGAGAAATGGGTGATTGGGAAGGAAAGGACCCAACGGGATTTATATAATAAAGCCTAGGATAGACCCTTCAATGGGCTTGGCGGCAAATCAGCCGGGAAGACGGGAACACTGTGCGGATTGCGTCGCTAGACACACCGCGTCAGATGAGACGAGTGTTGGCAGTCCTAAGGCCTAACAGAAATTAATCCGCAAGCGTACGGATACCGATGTAGCTTTCACCCAGGAGTAGTCCTAAGGTATCGAATCCACAGGGAACGAACAGTGTACTAAACTCGAGATCTAAGTAGAATATCCGTAAAAAAGGACACACTAAGCAAAGAATTAATGCAGTAAGGGTGATACTCCTCTAGCCAGGTAATCTAATGCAAGATATTAAATAACTGAGCAATTTGATAAGGGTCTTTCGATATCATCTACTTCGGGGCACGGCCGCCGCCAAGACACGCAACCCGGTAACTAGGTTCAACGTATCCGGTCAACGGACCGCGTCTCGGCCCTACACATTCAACCCGAACGTGGTGGACTACAGAGACCGGTGCAGCTGTCACCTACACTCGCGGCTACCACATCATCCCATGGGGTTGAGGGCAACTCAGGATAAATCAAAGTATAAACACCACGTATACACATATCATTAATACCAGCAACTAGCAATTATCCTAGAGCTAGCACATGTAGTAAATAAGAAATACTTACTACACACCTGAATCCCATAAATGATAAAGAAGAAAACCTTACTTGATTGCTCAATAAATAATACCTTACATGTTACCTGGCCTGGAAGACTAGGACGACTACTCTCAGGCGGAGTACATACTCGAGGCGCCGAAGAAGAAGAAGAGCTCCGGCATCTCCGGAGCTTCTGCCCTTCCTCCGCCTCTCACTCACTCACTACCTCTACTAACAACTCAACAACACTTCACATCTCAAAAGTGTTTCTCTACTAAGGTGCGAGTTGTACAGTGGGAGCTACCATCTATTTATAGGCCTACGTGAGGTGGAGTGGCGGGTACGTCAAGTAGGAAGTCGGTGACGTGATTTAGCCGCCAAGTCAGGCCGGCCGGCCTCCCACCTTGGCCGGCCGGCCATCCATTGTCTTGGATGGCCACTGCCTTCGCCATGGACGTCCGGGATCGCTTCCTAGTGTCGGTTCTGAAGTCAGTTGTCGAGTGGGGGCGGCAAAAGTGGAGTAATCGTCAAGTTTAGGCCCAAAAGCCCACCTTCCGGATGACGGTTGTTCATCCACCATGGAGACCACTTGGGCTTGATGTCTTGCAATGTATATAGCCCACTGGAGGAAGATCGGGTCCAAAGGAGACAAAAATAGGCTGGCCGGCCAGGGAATTTCAGCATTTCATGCGATTTTCATTGAGGCATAACTTCTGCTCCCGAACTCCGAATTGGGTGAACCAAAAGTCAATTTTGACTATCTTTTCGAGGTCTTTCACATGGAGAGATCAAATGTTTTATTTGGATAATTTATCTTGATGCCAAAAATCCCTTTTTATTTATAGTTTGTGGTGATTTTCCTTCATAATTGTACCTGCAATCAAAATATCACCAAAACTTGTGGAAAGCCATTAGTCCATAAAGACTGTACATTTTATTCTTGATTGATGGCTTTTATAAGCTGGTGTTGGCGGTAAAAAGTAGTCGTTAAGGACCGCCAACACACCCCCCCCCCCCCCCCCCCAGACTTAGATCTGTGCTCGTCCCGAGCAAAAAAGATTGAACCAAAGAAAAGGCATCATCAAGGAGTTATGGCAACGTTATTTTGACTATTACTTCGGGCTCACCATGTGGAAGTGGCTAAAGCTCACTGCTTCAAGAGTTGAGAGATTGAATAGCAATAATCAATGATCCTTTCAAACTCAAAAATCCCTCGGGTTTCAAAAACTCCCCCCTTTCTTGTATGTTCACTAAATCCGTAACATGAGTCACTCAAAGTGGTGAAAAAGCCTTTCTTCTCTCAAAAGTTATCTTCCCTATCTCTTATAGGCTATTATTTGGAGCTTGGTAGGGAGATCACAATCTTTTTGCAGAATTTTGTAAGGCCAAGAAAGAATTCTAAAGAGAATATTGCATATCCTCATTGTTTAGTCAAGAGAAGAATGATGTATGTGGTGGGGAAGAAAATGAACTCACACTGTGGGAGAATTTTGATCTATGTCATGCCCAAATTTGAATTTTTGAAGACAGCCATAGTGCCCCCCCCCCCCCCCCCCCTTTTTTTTGTGACATCGGGGAACTCTCTCTTTCTCTCTTTTCTTTTTTTTCTTTTTTTTTGAGTTCCCGCGATGTATGAGGCAACTTGTGTGGCTCCTTTGACTTCCTTTCATGATTTTGTGGGCTTGAACATAGGGACAAAAATTCTTTGAAGATGAAAGAATTCGCTTGAGTTTTAGGGTCAAGCAAATTATCTAGTGGCAGCATTCGAGAACACACGCGAAGGATAAAGACTGAACTTTGAGGAGTGCATTTTTCTCAAGAGAATTAAATCTTAACCGAACTCACAACAAAAAGATTGGCTTTTGAGGAGTTTATACCTTTTTTTCTTTGGTTCTAATAGGCTTTTTCAAAAGATTTTGTGACAACAAGTCCGAAGGAAAATTTTGATTCCTAAGAAAATCAAGAGAAGAAAGAAATCAAGATTTATGCATATATCAAATCTCACAACAAAATAGACAGGAGCGTCCTTAAATTTATTCTTGGGAGCAAGAAGAAACAGCAAAATAATAATGCCATAAACCTCATGATAAGAAAGAATTTTATTTGGTTCATCCTCGGAAATTATTTTGTTTTTGTTTTCTGGGTAAGTGAAACAGAGGGAAGGGGGTCAAGATAAAGATTGAGAAAAAATTGGAACTGATTGGAGTTTCGCCAAGGCCGGCCGGCCTGGGGTGTGGGCGGCCGGTGGGGTCCCTCCCCTGTTCCTTCTCTGTTTTGTCGGGACAACGCGCCATTGTGTGTTCACAACTTTGTTCCTGCGCACTCGGGAAAATTTGAGTGTACAAAGGTTGGTTTATGTGGTGCCCACATAAACCAACACTCAATTAATAAAACAGTTCACATTAACATGTTGGATATTATTATTTTTTGTTTTTTTATTTTTTTAAGAAAAAGAAAAGGGTGCTTGGTTAAGGTCGAAGCCGGACCGTAGATGCAAGCATTTTTCTAACTTTGGATAAATTTGAGGACATCTACTTCCTCGAGAGCAGGCATGGAGGGTTCAAGGAACACTTTTAACCGCAGGCCATTTACCTTAAAAAGGCTTCCATCATCGCTCTGGAGAGTGACGGCTCCATGTGTGGAAGCTTTCACAACAGTATAAGGACCGTCCCATCCACTCCGGAGTATACCAAGGCCAAATAATTTATCGCGGGAATTAAAAAGTAGTACCTTATCTCCTGGCGCGAAGTGCTTCTCACGGATGCGCTTGTCGTGCCATCTTTTAGTTCTGTCCTTGTACAACTTGAAGCTATGGTACGCCTTCTCCCTCCATTCTTCAAGTTCGGCAATTTGAATCTGCCGCTTGATTTGGGCTTGATCTAAATCCATGTTCCATTTCCGGATTGCCCAATATGCCTTGAACTCTAACTCGACAGGAAGATGGCATGTTTTCCCGTATACCATTTGGTATGGGGTCATACCAATGGGTGTCTAATAAGCTGTCCTGTAAGCCCAAAATGGTTCATGCAGTTTGCTCTTCCAGGACTTTCCCATCTTATCAACGATCTTTTGTAGGATATTCTTGATTTGTTTATTCGACGTCTCCGCTTGACCGCTGGTTTGTGGGTGATAGGGGGTTGCTACTCTATGCTCAATTCCATATTTGTGCAGCATTTCCTTGAAAGATTTATCAATGAAGTGTGAACCCCCATCGCTAATAATCACCCTTGGTGTGCCGAACCTTGGGAAGATGTGTTCCTGGAGCATTCTCTTTGAGTGGGTGGAGTCTACATTGCGGCATGGTATTGCTTCTACCCACTTTGAGACATAGTCCACTGCCACTAAGATGTACTCATAGTTTTCTGACTTTGGAAAGGTTCCCATGAAGTCAATGCCCCATACATCGAAGATATCGATTTGAAGGTTATTTGTAAGGGGCATCGCATCTCGGGAGTTTATCCCTCCTATTCTCTGGCAGCGAGGACATCTCCGTTCATACTCTTTGGTGTCTTCATACATAGTCGGCCATTAAAATCCACTCTGCCAGACTTTAGCATTGGTACGGAATGCTCCATAGTGGCCCCCATACGGCGAAGAGTGACATCTGTCAATGATCTGCATTGCCTCGCAGGTGGGCACACATCTTCTAAGTAGGCCATCTGAGCAGACTTTATATAGATAAGGATCATCCCATAAATAGTATCTGCTATCCCTGATGAGCTTCTTCTTGTCCTCCCCTGGTGGTATGTATCCCGAAACAATATAGTTAACGATATTTGCATACCACGGGTCGGTGCTTGTTACCTTCAGTAACATATCATCTCTCAAGTAGTCATTGATGGGTAGTTCATTGGGATCTTCAACTTGTAAATGAGAGAGATGATCTGCCACTGTGTTTTCTACTCCTTTTCTGTCTCTGATTTCTATGTCAAATTCCTGGAGGAGTAGAATCGATCGGATAAGTCGTGGCTTTGCATCCTTCTTAGTTAGCAGGTATTTGAGGGCTGCGTGGACAGAATAAACTATCACTTTCGCGCCCACCAAGTATGACCTGAACTTATTAATGGCATAGACTACTGCAAGCAATTCCTTCTCTGTGGTTGCATAATTGAGTTGTGGCCCTGTGAGAGTCTTGCTTGCATAAGCTATGGCATGATGCTTCTTATCCTTGGTCTGTCCCAACACAGCCCCAACAGCATAGTCGCTTGCATCGCACATGATCTCGAATGGGAGCTTCCAATCTGGAGGTTGGATAATGGGGGCTGAGATTAATGCTAGCTTGAGTTCATTAAATGCCTCCATGCACCTCTTATCAAAGACGAATGGTGCATCCTTAGCTAGCAGATTGGTGAGAGGTCTGGCTTTCTTGGAGAAATCTTTGATAAATCTCCTGTAGAACCCAGCATGCCCGAGGAAACTGCGGGTCCCCTTAATACTCCTCAGGGGTGGAAGTGACTCAATGACTTCAATCTTAGCCTTGTCAACTTCTATCCCTCTGGCAGAGACCTTGTGTCCTAAGACAATTCCCTCAGTTACCACGAAATGGCATTTCTCCCAGTTCAGGACTAGATCGGCTTCCTTGCATTTTTGCAGCACCTTCTCTAAGTTTCGTAGGCACCCATCGAATGTCTCTCCATACAGAGAAATCGTCCATGAATACCTCCATTACTTTCTCAACAAGATCTAAGAAGATAGCCATCATGCATCTTTGGAAGGAAGCAGGTGCGTTGCATAATCCGAACGACATCCTGCGATATGCAAAGGTGCCATAGGGACATGTGAAGGTTGTCTTGTCTTGGTCATCAGGATGGATAGGAATTTGGTGATATCCTGAATAACCATCTAGAAAGCAGAAGAACGAATGCTTTGCGAGCCGTTCGAGCATCTCATCGATGAAGGGAAGAGGATAATGGTCTTTTCTTGTTGCCTTATTCAACTTCCTATAGTCGATGCACATCCGCCACCCTGTCACTGTGCGTTGAGGAATCAATTCATTTTTCTCATTCCGCACAACAGTCATCCCTCCTTTCTTTGGCACAACCTGAACTGGACTAACCCATTGACTGTCTTGTACTGGATAAATTATCCCTGCCTTGAGTAGCTTCAAGATCTCCTTTTTAACTACTTCTCTCATGGCATTGTTGAGATGTCGCTGGGGTTCACGAACAGGCTTGTGGTCCGGTTCCATCGGGATCCTGTGGGTGCAAAATTCTGGACTGATCCCCTTGAGGTCTGCCAGTGAGTAACCTATTACTGATCGATATTTCTCCAGTAAGGCTACTAGCTTCTTCTCTTCTCCTTGGGGAATCTTGTCACTGATGATAACTGGGGTGCTTTGATTCCCAAAGAGGAAGCTGTACTTGAGACATGGCGGTAAAGGCTTTAACTCGACAGGCGTTGGAGCGGTTTCTTCATGCTTGTCTAGTTCAACATATGGGGAAACATCTTCATCTTCGGTAAAGAATTTAGTTTGTTCCTCCATATGGGGTGCTTCCATGAATTCTCCACCTATTTCTTCAATAGATGCTAATTCTTCCATACTCTCAGGGTGCGTCTCTGCTTTGGTGTTGAGAGCACGCCTTGAGAGCACGCCTGATGTCAACGGGGAAGCTTCCTTTCCCAATCATCCAACTTCTCTTGTAAGTACTTTATTTGGGAGAATGTGAAGATTGGCGTTCCAATCAGTAAAAAGTCTTGCTTGGGTAAATTGAATATGTGAAAGACGAGAACCATGGGCTGTTCATTTATCTCTGTCTCCACTTCCCGCAAAACTCCTACTGCTGGGTAATATTTGTTCTCGAAGACCAACCATTTCTCTGAAGGTGTTAGGTTGCCTTCGGACAGCCATCCACTACTCTCAGCCAAATGCTTTGACATGATATTGACTTTTGCCTTTAAGTCATATATGGCTTCCCTCCTAGCAGTGGATTGAATATTCACCATAGCGCAGTCGGGTTTCGGATTCAACTTGATTGTCTCCCTCGTGCATTCGGCTTCTTGAAACCAATCTTCCCCCAGAACGGCTGACAGCTGATGTATTCTTTCTGTCTGTTCTTCTATCTCCTCCCAATCCAGTTCTCAGGCGTCATCATTGTCAGGGTGACAATTTCTCTCTATCGGATATGATCTTGTATCCCCGAATTTGGTGAAATCAATTTCCTCTTCGTATGGCACGAGAGGAAGAATTGGTTCCACCGCCTGATGGCTTTGAGCTTCAGCAAGAGTTTGACCACCTTGGATCAAATTTGGATTTGTTGGGCAGACATAGAATGGTGCAGGAGCTTCTTCCATGATCGGAGCTTGAGGAACCTCAATTTGAAGCACGGGTTGAGCAACGGGTACTTCTTCTTTTGGTAGCTCAGGTGTAGGTGGCACATAGCTGTCCAGATTGCTCAGAATTTTCCCAAGAAGTTAGAATCCTTCAGTAGGAGTGTTTCTTATGAATGATCCTCCAGAAGCAGTATCTAGAAAAGTACGACTCTCTGGAGTGAGCCCCCACATGAAGTGCTGAAGGAGTACCGCTGGGGAAAGTCCTAGATCTGGTCCTTTGACAGTGTATGACATGAACGCTCCCATGAGGCTCCCAATGTTTCTTTACTGCCCTGCTTAAAGGTTAGAAGCTCCATACAAACACTACAAGAATTGTTATGATAGGTGATGTTTGGTTTTTGTCATAAAACCTGAGAAATATGTCATGAGTCGAAATCTGTGACGATTTAGTGACGAAAACCAGTTTGTCACCTATCATATGTGTTTAAGCATGTTCTGTGACGAAAAACTATGTTTTCGTCATAGATTTTTTGTGACGATCCTTACTTCGTCATTGTTTATGACGCTCAATGTTCGTCACTATTTAATCTAAAAACGTCACTAAACCTTGAACTGACATAGCAATTGTGACGATTTAATTCGTCATAAAATGTTTTAGCCCAGGAAGGCCCATTTCGTTTAGTGGGCTTCATCCATTTCATTTTAGCATTTTAGGCCCAATTTCTTTAGATGGTGTGGGCTTAGCCTATTTTTTTGGGCCTAAATCATAACTTTATATGCATGCAGCCCATTTATTTTGCATATCAAAATATAATTTTGGTGGGCCTAAAAAAAGGAAAAATCCATCTGTACTGGCCCATTAGAAATCAAGCCCAACATATCACCGACCAACAATTGCACAGCCCATCAGTTCAAAAAAAAAATGGATATTCACAGAGCCCATTCATACATCCAAGTCACAGATTCATACATCCATTCATACATACCATCACATACAGAGCCAAGTCACAGATTCATGACCCAAATAAATACAGCAACTAAGGTCCACATGAACCAAGTTTCAGGTCCACAATAACCAGCCATACACATCCAAGTCACAGATTCATGAGCCCAAGTGAATAAATACTAAGGTCTCATCCACAAAATAACCAGCCAGTCAAGTAGGTAATATGTCAACCAAGTAGCAAAATGTCATCGATCTCCGAGATTGGAAAGAGTAACGTACTCCCGGTTGATGCCTGCAAAGAACTGAAGAACGACATCCATCTTCTCCTGCCGCTTCTTCAACTCACCGGTCAGGTTCCTTAGCTCCTCGATCTCTCCAAGTTGGTTCTCCCTTGCTTCCTCAGAGTCTGCAATCTTTTTCTCCAACTCTTCCACTTTATCTTTCAGTGCAGCAGCTCCTTGCTTCCCAGCTTCAACCTCAGCTTCCAATTCTCGTACACGTGCAGCAGATTTGGCGCTTCTCTTTGTGCTACCTGGATCTTGGCCGATCTTTTGAAGAAATTTGGTTGATGGCAGTACTTGTGCTATAGCTTCAGCTGGAGTTTTTGGGACTTGCCCTTCCTGGACAGGTTCAGCCAAAATAGCTTCCATTTGTGCCTAAGAATCAAAATAAAGTCAGTCAGTTTTCAATATTGAGAAATGCAAAGGATGTTCATGGTCTGAAAATTAACAAGCATAGCACCTACACCCAATTAAATTTGATTTCTGTTGTGATATTGAGTAATTTTGAGCATTATTTGCATACAACTATGAGACAAAACATGTAAAATCATCATAGCACTACAAAGTAGCCCTCCAATAAGTTCTGATTAAGTATCCCAATGGGTTAACAATATATGTGCAATTCAATTTATAGAACTGATTGAAACACAATTCTCAACAAACAAATTCATACATCACTACCCAATCAGTTTTTATTCAGCTGCTATCCATTACTATTAAACTTAGATAAAAGAAAACATGTACAGTACTTACAATAGCGTCCTTGACATTCTCACTGAACCCAGTCTTGCTGCTGCAATGGAACTCCTTGAAAAGATCAAAAGGAGTAGGCGGTGCATCTATGTATTTCTCTTGCTGCAGCTGAAAATACAGGAAAACAATATATAGTAGTTAGCTTGGAACCTGAAGAAAAACAGTGCTTAAGCAACACACATAATGCTTCTCTATATCATACCAGAACATGGCCATGCGCAACAAAACTTCGAGAGCCTGTCCTTTGCTGGTACTGAACTTTCTCATGATTTGCTTTATTTGCCTTACACCTTTCCTACAAAGCAATTCAATAATACAAGCATTTAGAATAAAGTAGAGTGGATGTAGCTGAGAAGAAATAATACCATTTCATGACAATGATTGAATATCCATATACCAATGAGAGCAGCAGCAAACTACAAGTTAAAGCAAAGCATTCTTATGCAGGCACGAAAGAAACAAGCAAATAAAGTTCCCTATCCTAGCATGCTTGCAAACAGCACATGTAGATATGTTTGTTTGCATAATATTCTTGCTAAGATAATTTTGTATTTAAGTGCTGCCATGAATCAGTCATCGTGTTCCACATACTAGCTAGAAAGGAATGTATAAGATACATAACTAGGTGGCTGGATCAACTTGAAAATCTTCAGATTCAGATTCTGAAATGACAGTCCAGATCAGAAACAGAAGTATATTCAGATTCAACATTGACCAAGCTACAAGGAGTGAAATTTATGAGCGAGCAAGCGACATCGAGGTCCAGAAAGCAAGTACCTTATGCTTTGCCGATGACCACATATCCACCAGCGCTGTCCATTGTGGAGTAGGTATTGAAATGATCGGTGATTCTGTAGGCACTTCGTTTGCTGGTTTACCATCAAAGAAGTCCTTCTTCAGTTTGTGCCTAAGCTGCCTCAGTCCAGACTGCATCAAGTCAGTGCATGCATCAATGACAGCCTTGTTGTTGGTGTCGATGTCAAATTGAGCCTGGGAAAGGGCACCAACAATAGTATAGCATAAGTCATGCAGCCTAGCTGTGACAGGTTGTTAGAGAAAAAATTGGTAAGGCAATAATTCTACAAGTCACTACAGGAAAGGAATCCAACTTTCAAAGCCATATCAGTTTGAAATACAATATTTAGAAATCACTCAACTCTATATTCAGAGAAATACAATATTCAGAATTCAACCCAGTCCACAGTTCCTCCTTTACTTTTGTATTATAGCCTAGGGAAATAATACTTACAGAAACTTTCCCCATGTAATTTTCAAAGTGTTCTTTGTTCTCTTTCTTCTTGTATTCCTTCCAGTGTGTAAGAACAGGGATGTGGTTATGAAGTATGATGCAAGCTTTGCAGCTTGCATCGGTGCCTCTGGACGCTTCTTGCCTTCAGCAATGTGCACCGGAATCTTAGTGCATAACCCTCGACATATTCTTTCTAAATCCTTGCCTATACTTTTGCCCCTGATCCATCTCTCTCCCAGTGCATTTTGGTCACCTAGAAACAACATATGATTAGATTGATTCTACTTCATAACAGATTTGGTAGATTTGGTCATTGCAAATGTGAGAAATATATTTCTTGGAGAAAGAAGCAACTTGCCTTCATTGCATGGCTGGATATGATCTTCAGGCTGGGCAGACCAATCAGTAACTGCTAATAGATCCTCCTGACCACTTGTAGCTTGGGGGGCTTCCTCTGACCGCAGCTCCTTTGTCCTCTGCCTGGTCACTCTAGCAGCAGGTTGGTCTTCTTCCTCTTCAACAGCCATCACCCTCTTCGATCTTATTCCTCCAGTTTGCAAGGTGTTCATTGTCAAACCATCCATAGGTCAGTTATCTGCTGCAAACCTGCATGGCCACATGCATAAAAGGGAAAGAAATAAATCCAATAATACAAAGTGTTGCATATAATAGACAAAGAGCATGTGCTACCCGTGTGTGCTGAATACAATAGTGCAAGAGTAGGTTCGAATAGAATCTAGCAGTCCACTAAAAGAACAGGTAGCAGGAATGAATAAAAACAAATACATGTCATTGTAAATACCTGATCAACTAAACATTCTTTGTCCTTGTCCTGTTGAGGTTGATATGCTGTATTCTTTGCCTTCTTTGCCTTCGACGAATTGTTGAAAAGTGATGCCACTGCTCCTACCCCAAGTGACTGCAACATCTGATTGTTCCTCACAACGTTCTGAGCCCGAACCCTTTCATAGTCAGTCATTGGCGCCTCCTCTTTATTACATGCATAAAAAAAATAGGCCATAAGCAAGGATACAAAAAAACCAACATGAATGAAAATATATAAGCAATATTGAGTCAGGCCACTCAAGGTTCTAGGTAACTTAAATTTCGACAAAACAGATAACAGACTACCAATATAAGCATAATAAGGCAGAATTCCAGATTTCAAGCTTTCTGACTCATAAGTACTTTATCAAACGTAGAGGTATTCATGATGCTTAGCTTTTTTATCTCTAACATGGTTCAAGCAATCAGTGTAACCAGATAATACAAAATTGAATGAATCAGCAAGTAAAAGAAGTAACCAGACAGATATACTTTTCCTAACGCTACATTAACCAGAACCCCTCTACTTATATCATATCTGCATAAGCCCCAGTAACCAGAAAGATCACGTACACAAACAAGCCTGTGCAGTATCAAAATGCACCAACCGGCAAATCTACCCTGCAATTGCATAAGTGTAGTGCCAGGTCTGTTGGCCAGAAACTTATCTATCTGTTGGCCAGAAGAATTGCATTGCCCATATAACTAACATAGCGATAAACTCACATGCACGTGATATCCCATTCTGAATCTCGCATCAGGGCAAAAACTAAGTGAGACAAATAATTTCTGCTATCAACTCTGGGTGCATAACAACAGCTCATGGCACAAGTAGGACACTGGGGGAGCTAAAAAATGGTCACAATCTCCCCAGTTTCTACTTACGACAGGTGTAGTTAAACTCAAATCCACTGGTCGACATGCTAAAACATGGAGAATTTAACTAATAACCCGCATATTTAAAACATCACAAAATAACTGTGAGCTGACCGAGGCTCGAATGGAAACAAATCGATAGCTGTGCGTCTGAATGACCAACTCCGGAGGCCACTCAGCGCAACCAACTAAACGCGGACACAAACAAGACGCCTCACCATGTTCCTTCCTGATCTTACCTGCCACTGGTTTGCGCTTCCGACCAGGAGGCATCGCGGCCGGTGGTTTGTCGAGGTCGTCGCGGGCTGGTCGGCGGATGAAAACCGTGGAGCAGGGTGGACGGCGGCGGAGAGGCGAGGAGTGCGCGGTGGAGGAGGAGGAAGAGGAGTGCGGCTAGGGCTTGGAGAATGCTCCGCCGCTGCAGGGGCGGCTAGGGTTTCGAGAATGCGGCGCTGTGTACTAATATCTTTCTTTACCATACATAAAAAAGGGAGTTGGTGGTGAATGGTTGGTCCGTCCGCCTCTCCACAGATTTTTCAGCGCCGACAGGTGGGCCCTACCATCAACCCCGCGCCCCCTCCGTCACCCCAACCCCGCCTTCCCGTCTCGATTGGACTCCAGATTGTTCGACTCCGTCTTCCTGGTCGCCGCCATCCTCATCCTCCTCTGCGACACCATCAAAGACCTCCGCTCCCTGCTGGACGCCGTCGGCCTCCAACTCCGCGCACACACGGATGTGCTCCACATCCACCAGCGCTTTGTAGCCATGGCCGGGCAGCAGGCTGCGCCTCCCCTGCTCCCGTGGATACGAGAGCGCGAGGGGCGGGGCTTGTCACCCCACCAGCCCAGCAGGCCTCCACCACCGCTCCTCTCGCTTCAGTTCGCTACTCGCTAAGAAATCTGCTTGCAAAGCTGAATCACCATTCCAATGTTTGATGCTACCTTGTTGTACACAGTCACGCGGAGAGAGTGGATGCCTGTACGGCTGGTGTCCACTGCATGATGCGTGCAGGGATTCAGATTTACTTGGCCAAACGCAAGATCCGCCACCTGATTGATTTGTCTAAGGTAGCATATCGATGAGAGAATGGAGGGTGAGGGAGAAAGAGAATGCTGCTCTGAGCTTGAAGAAGATAAGGTTTCCCAGGAGGGGACAGCAATTGATATGTGCACCAATCTTTTGCAACACCAGTTGCTACTTGCTACCATAATCGCCATGGGCACCATAATTGTGAGTTTGTGACCATGACATAGTTTGGTCTCCTTTGTTTTAAGTGTGTTAGTCAAGTTTCAAATGCTAGTTGCAATAATTATCAAAGTTATTTAGAAAATATTTAAATATATTAACATCTTATGAGTATCGTGAGCACTGTTTACGTTGGAATTAAGAAAGTTCAAAGGTGTCTTGCCATTAAAAAGTTCCATTCCACGTCATTATGCTTGGGTTTGTGGGACTCCAAAAAATTGCCTCATAGTTGTAAATATGTGATATATTATTACATGCCACACACAAGGATTATCGTGGTAATCCTAAGAATTGTATGGATGAATTACTTTGATTATACACATTATAATTGAAATTTAAAGAATTAGAAGCATTTATTTAAAGTTATAGGCCGTAGCAACGCACGGGCACAACGGCTAGTATGGAACCAATATTGACCAATGTACCCGCGGATGCAGCAAAGGCAATACATACCTGTTCGGAAAAAATTGTAACTTGGCATAAAAAAAATTGGGCCTGGCGCGCTTCGACCCCGCCTTGGCGTTTGTTTGCTCGGCTTTGGCGCACTCCGGTCTGAAAGGTGGGCCACACCTGTCATTGGGTTGGACTAATGCACACTCGAGCAATTACGCTTTCACTTCAGGATAGCGCCCAGATATTTTACTTCTTGTCTTTTTTATATCTCCGCGAATATTTCGAATCATTGACTCAAATTTTGTGTGCTCGTACAAAATGTTCACTCCAAACATCATGAGTTTTTTGGAAATTTTTGACAACATTCGGGCAATGTATGTGTATTGAGAATTATGCGATGTGACAAGAAAGTTTTTATGTGCACATGGATTAAAAAATTTAAAAAGTTCTACCAAATTTTTTGTAGATAGAGGTGATTATGATAGATTTCTCCAGCAAATTTCAGGTCCGATCTCATATTATGTTAAATGGTACAAAAAAAACAAACAAATGGTGATTTTTTCTTTTCTTTTGACATTTTTATCTCCCAAAATATGTTGAGTTATGAGCCCCAATTTGTTGTGAGCATGTTTCATGTTGATTCCAATCTCTGTAATTATTTTGGAATTTTTGAACTTTTGAAATTGAAAGTCTATTTGGAATCCATGTATCTCATAGATATCACATAGACATAAGAAACAAATTTAGTGCCAAGTGAACACCTAAAGGTCTAACTGCTTCACAAAAATTCACAAAAATTACTACATGTAGAGATGTATAAGATGCACATGCTCACTAAAAATCATTCCCAAAATCAACGTTTTTGAAGAGTTACAAAAAAGTGAAACAACTAGTGAATAGTGACCATTAATTAATATTTAGATAATTGCAAAAAGTAACTCGATGAACCTGTTATAGATGAATATTCATGATAGATCGAGATTTTAGAAAAAATTGGAAAAAAATCAACTCATTTTGATAGTATGTGATGAATATAAACATGTTTGAAGTTTTAATTGTGAATCAAAATAAAAAAATTGACAGAGCTGGAAGAACAGCTGAACGAACTGAGCGCCTCGAGGTGGGACCCACATCTCCGTGACCCCTCTCGGACCGTTGACAGGTGGGCTCCATCCGGGACTGAGAAAAATAGCAATGGCTGAGGCTGACATGTGGGTCCCAGACTCCTGGGACTGGAAAAATAGAGACCCGATACGGATCGAACGCGGAATCAATTGCTACGGCTATGAGACTTATCCACTGGACTAAAATACGAGAAGTGTCCCAGGTCCCAGCCATTCCTCTCGCCCGCCGCTAAAGCTCGCCGGCGCCGCTAGATTTGCCGCGGCCCCCGCTGCCCCCCACCCCCACCGCCTCCTGCCGCTGGCTCTCCACCACGAGGCCTCCCTTGACGGTGCCTTCGCGCCGCTCTCGCCACCTAATTCTGGCTGCCGGATGAAGCACACCACCTGCTCGACAAATTGCTGGTCCCAGCCATTCCTCTTCGCCACGGCCACGCCGACCCCGTCCGAGGAATACCTCGCGGTGGTAATCGACGCCGGCAGGACGAGCACGCGGGTGGAGATGGAGCCGCCGTCGACGTCGTGGCCGGCCGGGGCGGTGGAGTCCTCGGGCCGCAACTGCAACGCGAGCGTCCATGTCCGTCCCCTCCGACCGCGCACGCGTCGTAGCCAAGCCACACGTGATGCAGTGGAGCCTGGCGCTCGCACACGCGTGCATGTCCGCGTCCTGTCCAATGCCTATGGACGCAGGCTCGGCCGTGTCCCGCCGCCGAGGAGGCCGCGAAGCCAACGGTTACTGCGAAACAGAGCAGAGAGCAGAGTAACTGCGTATTTGCAGACGCCGGAGCACCACTAGCCTCTGGAAATTCAGACGCCGGAGCCCCTTGGGTTGATACTAGTGGAATGAGAATTGGCAGCATGTATGTATTTTTTTTTTCAACGACTGTATGAATGAGAATTATAAGCAGCGTGTTTGGAATAAAATCTCTTGCTGGGCATTGCATCCAACAGATTGTGGGCATGGCTTGACTATACTGAGATCACATTGGATTGTAATGTGTGACATGTGCTTTCTTTCTGAAATTTTGGCAGCATGTACCCTCAAGAATCAAGACATGCTTTCCTCACAAAAAATAAATAAAATCAAGATATGCTGATGTGGTTTCATGTTCAGAATTTTTGGCATACACAACAATGAAAACACATGTTCAGATCTAAGATATCCATACAATGAACCACATCTATGTCCATAAATTCAGATATGCATACATAAACCATAGAGTGTGTTTCATGTTGAGAAATTCAGAATGTGAATACATCATCCACAATGGATGCTTCAGGTCCAGCAAATCATATAATTAATATACTACAAATACAAGCATTATCACATTGCCAAGTAATGTTTTCTCTTCCTTGGAGTGAGCTCCAGCTGCACAACTGTGTAGTCTCTGGTCCACCTTCCTAGGAGTGCCATATGCATGCCTACATAAAAAGAGCAATTGTAAAGTCATTTACTACTACCATCATAAATAAAATGCTAGAACTGGAATTATATGAACAGAAATTGTAAAGCCACTTACAAAATGCCTACTCACAATCGCTGCAATCATCATCATCATTGATGGTTGGACCTTCATTATCGCTGAAATATTGAAATTCGGTTTCATCTTCAATATCGCTTGACTCATCTGTTTCTTCCCTTTGTCTAAGGGCCTCATCAACTTCTGTTGCATCAACACTAAATGAATACTCATCATTTGGCTGCTCATTCTCGAAAGTACCTTCATTTGCTTGCACATGAGGGCCTGCACACTCATCATCTTGGTATGACAGCCCCATGCTAGTGGGTTGAGGTTCTATAGCGACCCGCGCTTTTGCCCGTTGTCAAAAATCACTAAAAATTTGAACTTTTTGAAAATTTTCAATTAAAAGCAACTTGTTAGCTCTAGTTAGTAGCAAAACCCAAAAGTTTTGAATTTTAAAACGTGCACAAGCATCACCATGTGCATTTTTTTTGTGATTTCCTTGCTTTATTTCAGTGTTTGTTTGAATCCCTCCTTTTGAATGAATTCAAAATTCATTCAAATTAAATCTCAGCAAAAAGATCAAATCTTTCTCTCATCGGGCCGCTTCCTCTTTCTTTTTCTTTCCCCGGCCCAGTCTCTCTTCTTTCTCTCCTCTTCCGCGCCAGCCTGTTCCGGCCCAGTTGGCTCCGGCCCAACACCTCCCGCGCCAGCCCAGCCGCTCACCCTCTCTCTCCCGGTCGCTGACGTGTGGGCCCGGCACCCGTCGCCTACCTCCAGCCGCGCCGGCGCAATTCGCGCCGTCGCCCATACCGGCGTGCTCCCTCGCCGCCCTTGTCATCTCCTAGCTCCAGTAACGGCACGAGGACAACGCGCGCAGCTCAACCTAACCACTCCCTCGACGTACCGCGCGCGCCAAGCCTCCCCAATTCCGATGACGCCCATGCCTTCTTCGTCAGCCACAGCTCCACCTTCCCGCGCTCCGTCGCGTCGTAACCACTGCTCAAGCTCTCCTCGCGCGTCACCGCCGCTCTCCGAAGTTCGCGAACCGCCTTCACGCGTCACGTCGGCAATAACTCCGGCGGAAATATCTCGCCGGCGAGCGAGATATTTCCGGCACCTTACGCTGTGGCGAACCGCCATTGGTGGCCTATAAATCAAGGGGCAGACCTCCTCTTTCGGATTCCTATGCCATTTCCCCTCCTCCGCCACTCCCGAGCTCCCCACAGCACTTTCCCCCACTCCCTCTCGACTCCGGCGAAACTCCGGCGACCTTTCCCCCTCCTCTTCGGTAAGCCCCGCACCATTTTCTTCGTCGAGTTCATGCCTCCATCGCCTGCTCGTCACGTTGGTGCTCTCCTTTGGCGCAGCCGTGACTTGCAGGTGGAGTTTGACGGAACCCTAGCCCCGCCGTCCGCCGTCTCCGTCGTGGGTACCCCTCCGCTCTTTCCCTCGCTCGACTAAGAGCACGGTGAGCATCCCCAAGCCCTTCTCTCTCTCTTGCGCATGATCTCGTCGACCTTTTTCTAGTGCGCGTGCCTCCCCCTCTAGCTCCGGTCACCGCCGCCGCTAGAGCTCGTCGCCGGCCTCGCTCTGGCCGCGCCCGACCCGTTAGAGTGGCGCATTAGCTTCGCCTTGCTCTCGCGCACCTCGCGCGCGTACATCACCTCGAGCCTCGTCTCGCCTGGCCCTTCCTCTCTCTCTCCCCGGCGCGCCGCCGAGCTCCGGTGAGCTCGTGCCGCCGCTCCGGCCCCCTTCCTCATCAATGTGTAGTGTCTCTAGGTTCGCCGTGTCCCTCTCTCTCTCACGCGCCCTCTCTCTTTCTCCCTCGCACCTCCGCGTTACCCGCGCACCGAGAGTCGGCTCCGCCGCCGCCCTTCCCTCTCGCCGCCGGCCGCCTTGAGCCTTCTCCGGCCCGGCCGAACTCTCCGCGCGACTCACCGCACCCTCGCGCGCACTCGCAACCGCACGCACTCACGCCTCGAGCACGCGCGCCTCTTTTCCCCTTTGCTCACCGGCGCGCCGCCTCCTTCCGGCGAGCCATTGCCGCCGCCCTAGCCCATCTCCACTTCGACATCACCTACCACTGCACTCGCCGTCGCGTGCAGATCCTGTTGGTGTGCTTCGCTCCCCCTCCCGTCGCCTGTAGCCACCGTCGGCGACGATTCCGGCAAGGTCGTCGCCGCGCGCCGCCGTTCTCCGCCGTGCCTTGACCGCGCCGCGCCGGCGTCCGACGTGGCCGCCACGTCGGCGCACGGGCCCGCGGCGACCGGGTCGCCACCGCCACGTGGTGCACCCGGTGCCCCGTAGACCGCGCGCACACCCCGCTCCGGTCCACGCACCTGTGGACCGAGTCCATGTAACAGTCGCGCACAGTGAGCCGGCCCCGCTGATCCCACGCGCCAGCCTCACAAAGCCGCTGGAAATTGTTATGTACACCCGAGATCGTACCCAGAAAACTATTTCGACCACTTTCCAATATCAGAAAAATTCCCAAAAAATTCCTAAAAATACTTTATCACTCCCTAAACACCTTCCAACACTTGTTAGCCTCTGATTAATTATGTATCTCACATACAAAATTAATCAAGCTAAATTCAATTGAATCAATTCATTCAAACTTCAAAAATCAATATCTTTTTCATTCTAACTCCGATTTTGGCGAATCTTGTGCCAAAATTCATCTAAAATCCTAATCTATCCAGTGCCACCAAAATCAACTCCCCTCTGGTTTTATTTGGATTTTATTTAGATTTATTGCACTGTTAAATTGTTTGCAAGCGGTAGATTTATTCTTTTGTAAATCGTTAGATAATCAAGAAGAGGAAGCAGAGGACCCTGATTACGAGGATTTAGAGGAAGAAGAGCTTGGTGAAGGCAAGTCTAACTTCCTTTGATCATATTGATCCTATGTTTGCAAATATCCTAATTAGAGCTGTTTATAAATAAATTGCATGATATTTAAATGAATTTAAATGCTAGAATGGTCCTATGCAATATTTGATTGCCTACCTTGACTTGATTATATCCTGTAATCCTTGTTAACCCTAGGAATCAGCATCATTAATTTAATTAATGAGTTGTTGATATGCTCGCTACTTAGGACTTTCACCATGTGTTTAATTAATACTGCTCACATGTTTTTCGTGTAAAATGCGTGTGTCTTGGTGGTGTGAGTGAATGTGAAATTGGGTGGTATAATAATAAGTGCAACCCTAGTGAGGGATGGTTTTGGCGGGATCAGGCGAGGTAGTCCTCAGTGGGGAGGCTATCTCTGGGACGCCCTTCCACTTGTGGATTGGCTATTGAAGACGCCTGGTTCGGTCGTATAAGGACCGGTTCTTGTGCCGCCTTTGCCTAGCACCTCTCGCGCAGCCACAAGCCGTGAATGGGCACGGGATTGGAACCACACCCTACTAGTACTCACCCGGTACCCCCCGGAGGCAGGAGAATGCAACGGAGTCCCAGGAAAAGACTCGTTCGTTGGTGGGTGTTCGAGATCCGGCATTTATGACTGGCCATATTATTATTGTGAAGCCCCTGGTGATGTCCGTGGGGGATGCCGTGGTGGTACGAAGTAGGTATGGAACCTTTAGTGGGACAGTCCAAACTATGACGATAGGGAGGACTGGACCACCTTGTGGGGAAATTTGTGCACCCTTGGCCAAGGTTAAGAAACTTTTCGGAAAGCCGTGCTCCACGGTATTGGACAACGCGAAAGCATCGGCCACACTATGATTAGATTTTCCGCGTGAGTTTCCTTGGTGTGTTTTTGGAAAACGCCGGTTTGGAGCCGTGTGCTGGTTGTCGACCAGTGGTAAAATTTGAGGAACTGGCGGGATGGATTGCATCTCCCCCAGGGCCGCCCAACCCCACTAATCTCTACTGATACTTGATTAGAATTTCGAAATGCTTTGTTTACAAAACAACCTTGCATAAACTCGGCTTTCTCGCTTTGTCGACAAAACTCAGCCTAACCTTTGATAACCCCTTGCATATGCATACCCCTCGTGTTAGGCTTGCTGAGTACCTTAAGTACTCACTCTTGCTTAAATCATTCAGAAGATGAGCCCGACTATGACTTTCAAGCTGATGGTGATGAAGAGTAAAGTTCGGCCTTCGCTCAAGTGGTGCCTGTAGGAGTGGAGCCTTGTCGTTTTCCGCTAGTTTAAGTGTTAGCTCTGGCTGCTGTGTCAGCCTGTAAGCATGATGTCTGTGTGTGTTGAGGCCGCCCGCCTCATTTGTATAAAGACCTTTATGTATTAAAAAGGCTTGTAATGACTCTCGGTAATATAATTAAAGTATCTGCTGTGAAGCATTCTGTGAAAGTGTCGTATCAGCTACTGATCCAGGGACTGATACGGTAAACACTAAGTACTTCAGAAATGGGGTACGACAGAGTGGTATTAGAGCGATGCTTGCCCGTAGGCCAGACCATAGGTTGGAATCGAGTGAGATGAGTGCGATATTTTGTAAAGTTTTACTTTATAAAGTCTCCCTTACCTTATTTCTATTTATAAAATTATTTTCACCGGTACTTACCCGTCCTTCAACATTTTGTTGAACAGATGGAGGCCCTTCGTCAGGAGTTGGACCAGCTGGAGGCGCAGCGCGCCCAGACCGCCCGCGTTCTCGAGCAGACTGCCGAGAGGTGGGGCGAGGACCAGCGCCGTCTTGCGGAGACCCGAGCTCAGCTAGCGCAGGCGCAGGCTCAGCTTGCCGCTTGCCAGGCTGAGAGAGACCGCCTGCAGTGGACTCTGGACTACACCCGTCGCTTTTGGGAGGAGGACGCGATGTACCTGATCCGTAAGCTTAACAGCCACTACAGGTACTGCCACCAGGAGCACGGAGGACCCCGCCGCCACTTCACAGTGAGGATGGGAGGACCGCACGGACACTACCACTACGCCTGTCCGACTGACACGGAGGAGGACTCCACCACCCTTGCAGACTCAGACACGACCGTGGACTCCCCTGAGGTTGAGCAGCCGGACGACTCAGAGGAGCTTGCCCGTTGGGCAGCAGAGCTGGAGGCCGCCCTTGAGACTGTTGGAGACTCCGAGGAGGAGCCGATGGAGGACGAGCCTGTGGTGGACGTATCGTCAGGGAGTGAGTCGGTGGTGGATAACGTCATCGATCTCACTGGCACTGACGATGAGATGGATATGGACGAGTTTGTGGTGATTGACTCGCCTGCACCGGAGGCACCCGCAGGACCTCGCCTTGTTGGAGACGTGGACCTTGACGAGTACTACAGGCTGATCAGCACTGGCACCGTCGACCTCACCCAGGACCCGTTCGACCTCTACGCAGAGTGGCACCAGGACCGTGGCTTCGACGCCTGAGCAGCAGAGTTGGCGCCGTGGAGTAGCTTTTGCTAGCTAGTAGTGGCAGCCGTTGCCCTGAGTCGTGGTGTCTAGTAGTGTCAGGTGTGTCTGTAGTGTGTCTCAGTAGTTGCGAGTCGGAGTCGCCCTGTGGTCGAGTCTTGTGTCGAGTCGTAGATCGTCGAGTCCTTGTATATAAATAAAAGGACTTGGGTATGTATGATCGAACCTTGTTATTGTGAATAGGCTTGCTGTAATAATGTAATGATGCTGGTTTTATCTTGTTTGTGTGCTTGCAAGATCTTTGGAATTTCTTTTCCATTATCTTGTTTGTTTTGCCTCGTAGTTTTGTAGCTTCGCCTCGTAGTTTAGTTAATCGCCTGAGTGTCTTATCTCACTCTCTTGCTAAATCTTTCCATCAGATGCCTCCCAAAAGATCTGCCAGAATTCAGCAGCGTCAACGCCGAGAGCGTTATGCCCAAGATGATGACCAGGATGACGTCCACAATGCAGGGCGTGGACGTGGTCGAGGTAGAAATAATAATCAGCGTGGCAGAGGTAGAGGTGGAGGCAGACATGCAAATGAACAAGATTACCAGGAAGAGGAAGTGAGTCAAAATCAACAAGAAGTGCAGGATGAGATTGGAGAAAACAATGACCAGAACAGAAGTGAAGGACAATAGAACCGTGGTAGAGGTGGTAGAAGAGGTGGTGGAAGAGGTGGTGGAAGAGGTGGAAGAATACCCGCAGCACCAGTTACCAACCTAGTGGCTGTGATGGATAATCAGACTCGTCTGATGGAAATTATTGCACAGGGACTCATGGACAGAGCTCCAGGCCAGCAGAGTAAAATGTCAGCATTCATGAGACTCAGGCCCCCGACCTTCGAGGGTACTGAGGAGGATCCTCTGGCAGCTGATGATTGGCTGCGTGATATCACCAAGAAATTGCACTTGGTGAATGCTGATGACAGAGAAAAAGTTCTTCTGGCATCTCACCAGCTCAAGGGAGCAGCAGGAGAATGGTGGGATAATTACCGTGAGGGTGCAGAGAATGCAGATGCTATTACCTGGGAGGAATTCCAGGAGGAGTTCAGGAGGTATCACATCCCAGAAGGTGTAATTGAAATGAAGGCAGATGAATTCCACTCTCTGAAGCAGGGGGAAATGACAGTAAATCAGTATATCAGGAAATTCATGAAATTGGCTCGATATGCTCCTGATGATGTTAACACTGATAAGAAGAAGCAGGATCGCTTCAGAAAAGGACTTAATCCTGGACTGAAAGTGCAGCTGGTTGTTTATCCTGATTTCAACACTCTCATGAACCGTGCACTTTTGTTGGAAGATGCTCGTTCTCACATTGAGCATGATAGGAAGCGCAAATTCAATGCGCAAAAGTTTAAGCAGCAGGAAAGAAATCAGAAGCCGAGGTTTAATAATAATTTTCAGAAGGCAAAATATCAGTCGACCATGCAGTATAGGACCTCAGCGTCCAATCAATCAAGCTCAGCATCGTCCTACCGCAACCAGAATTCTGGTACTCAGCAGAGGAGCAGTTCTAGTGTTGTTCAACCTAACAATAATGATAAAAGGACTTGCTTTCACTGCCGTGAGCCTGGTCATATGATCGCTAGATGTCCCTATTTGAGCCAGAATAATGCTCCTACCCAGCAGCATCAACCACACAGTGCCGGAACTGCAGCTTCTGGAAATGGTCGTGGTGGACAGCAACCCTCTGGACAGCAGCGGAGGAATAATCAATCCTTCGGCCGAGGAAAAGTCAATCATATTAATGCGGATGAGGTTGAGGACACTGTTGGCGGTTCTTATGCGATAAAATTAAATTCATTAATTCCGCAAGCGCACGGATCACCATTGTAGCATTTCACCTTGGAGTATTCCAGGGTTATCGTATTTATATTTCCGCAGGGAAGTAGAGCAAAAGAAAGCTGAATAATAGCTATGCATTGGATAATTTGGAGAAAGAAATAATGTATCAACTATACTTGAGACGGGGGTAAGATAGGCATGATAGATATGGGTGGCACACACATCCTCAAATCCAAGGTAATAAAATAAATCGTAGTATACATCTGGGGAGAGCAACGAGATAGAGTTAAGGCTACCTGTATGTTTATCTATTATTTACTTTTCTAGCAGTCAAGTCTACAAAGATTATTTACTCTAGTTAGGCTCATACACATACAAGTCATGTCGTTTCGGGGCACACACGTGCTAGGTTAACCGATGAAGCTAGTTCAAACCTAGGGAACCGTATGCTATAATTAAGACCCCTGCTGAGTCCAACCCGGACGTGGTGGATTACAGAGACCGGTGCAGCTGTCACATACACTCGCGGCTACCATCCTCCGTGGGGTTGGGTGCCAAACGTGCATAGGCCAAGTTCTAAGCGCCATGCTTACAACCCGCCTAGAGGATCTACTCTTGATCAACGGAGCAGTCCTATCTAAGAATGAACAAGCACAGATTTCACACGACGTCATCTCCGACGACGGCACTCTCTCGTACTCGCTATTCCAACAATCACGAATCCCACAACAAGACTTCTACGAGCACTTACTTAACGAATAAATAAACTAAATAGAAAAGAACTACTAAAAGAAATAATAAAGATAAAACTAATTATATAATAAATAAAATAATATCTCAAGAGTAAGGATACAAAGAACTATACCGAACTCCGAGAATACTCCGGAAGCCCGAGAGAGCTCTCACTCTACTCTACTCTACTCTAACTCCCAAAGCTACTACTCAACTAAACTAATGAACACTTGGATGAAGTGTGATGGTGCGAATTGATTCGGAGGCCGAGGGGTCCAATTTATAGCTTGTGAAGGCGGTGGAAGCACCCTGGCCGACTTTGGAGAGGCAGCGGCGACAAAGTCAGCCGGCCGGCCTAGGGGGGTGGCCGGCCGGCCGTCCCTTCGGTCGGTTGGCCACCGTCTTGCTCCTGGACGCTTCAGATCACTCCCTGAAGGCGGTCTGAAGGTCGGTTCCTTGCTGGGGTCGGCAGAATTGGATTGAGGGCCAAGTAAGGCCCAAATAGCCCACCTTCTAGAATGTCGATGGAATCCTGCCGAGCTGGGCTTGAATTGTACGTTGAAGATTATTTTCCAGCCCACTGGAGAAAGCCTGGGGCCTGTGGCCACCAGGTGGGGCCGGCCGGCCAGGGAATTTCCCTAACTGGGCCCACTTTCTCCGTTATTCACTCCTGCATCCAAATATTCACCAAACCTGTGGAGTAGTATTATTCCTAACTACTATGCACAAATCTTGGTGTTATGTATTCATTTACCGGTAGGGTGGCGGTCAAAACATGGTTTAACGACCGCCAACAACCTCCCCAAGCTTAAACTTTGCTCGTCCCGAGCAAACTCAACTCAGGGTACCGGCGGATCAGGAGTTATCAAAGAAGCGCCCCATGGGTAATAAAGATGCAACAACATACTCCTAAACAGTGGTAAGTTTACGAGAGCACAAAATATTCATGAGTGTTGCAAAAAATCGTGGGGCTTATATGTCCACACCTTGTCATGCAGCATTGAAGACTAGAACGGCATTTTCGGACAAGTACACAATTCTAGCAGGTATGCTCCAGAGTTTTTATGTGCTGCAAGGTGCAAAAATTCTCCTCATTTTGGGTGGCACTTCTCTTACCACTCCGATGTGAGTTCTATTCCTACAAGCTTCACTATCCTACCTTCTACCAAATGAGGCTTTATATGTGGAGCTTGATAAGGAATGCACAAATGTCATGCATATATTGTAAAGCTAAAGAATGAGTCTCAATCAACATAGCAACTCCATTTATTTTTGGTCATAGGAAATGATGTGATGGAGGGGGAGAAAATGAACTCACACTTATGGAAGGGGGTTTTGAAAAACATTGGTCCTTTATTTTGCTCAAGATGTTTATGATAGAACCATATACATTGACTTTTGTCATGCAACCATGGAGAGTTTTTTTTTTTGACTACCCCATGGTGCAAGGGGCCATATAATTTTGAATGGTTCAATGAAACATTTTAATATTCTTGAGAATTTTGGATGGACCAAAAGTTTGCAAACTCTGAGAAAATGTTTGGTTGATTTATCCATACATTCCCCTTTTTATTTGGTGGAGAGAAATTTTCGAAAACACACGCGAAGGAATATGACCAAAATTAGGAGTGCTTAGTTTCAAGAGTACATCAAACCTTAACAAACTCAATACATAAACAAATGGCTATGAGTGGGGCTGTTTCGAATATTATGATATGGCTCTGGTAGGTAAGTAAATCCGCACACTAAGAGAAGTGTGCCAAAATAGAAGGGTTTTAGGTACTTGCAGCAATTCAAGAAAAACATCTCTGGATGAAACCATACTAAGAAATTGCAACAAGTCCTAATCATGCCATATCACAATCCACAATGCTCAGACTTGGTGTAACAAATGCAACCCACGGAAATAAGCAAGACTCATGATGTGATCATGCTTAAGTAAAAATAACACATATGTCAGGAGTAGAGGTTGCATCTATGCGACACATGGGAAGCTAATTTGTAACTCGATCATTATTTTCCCTTAAGTGTAGCATAACACCAAGATTCTAGCATTTATTCGAAACAGGGAGTTTATTTATTTATTAAGAAAATTAGGAATACTTACCTGGGGGTCCTCCCCAAGCTTGAGTCTTTGTAAGACTTAAGCTTGATTGAGGCTCTTCCTCCTCCTTCTTGACCTGCAAAAAAGTGCGAGGATGACACAAGTGGCTAGCCCCTAATGGGCATCACCAGGAATCTATTATTATTTTTTTTGTTGTATAAATTTTTCAAATTTTTATTTTGATTTATGATTTATGAAAGAAAAACAAGTGCTAGGCCTAGCTAGGAAACGATTGGGATGGCCTCCCCAATCGGAGGGCTCTCATTTTACGTCTTTGAGCTAGACGTTCTCCCATGTCTTTAACTCGTTTGGACCTCGCTCGCTGGAGAATCTGGCGAGGTAGAGGTTCCTTCTTTCTTCCGCCACACCTTGGTTGTCTTCTTTGTGTTGGTGGCGGCGACCTTTTCTTTAATAGGCGCCTTTGTTGTACTCTCATCGGTTGATACCGTAGCTGCCTTCTTCTTTCTTGAGCGCCTCGCTCTCCTCTTCTTGGGCGATTGTGACTCGCCTACTCCTTCTTGCGGAGGAGTAAGAGGGGCTTGAGATGTGTTAGGCGGCTGAGGCATCCTCCTTGGAGTCCTCTAATATTTTGCTAGCCTTCTTGCATTTTCTCTTTCCAGATAGTCTCTCATATATGCAATGAGCTTGTCTGGTGTGGCATGGGTGGAGTAATCTCAATCTTCTCCACTCTCCTTGGGTCCTTTCCATATATGACCCGTACTTGCTTGCATTGCTCAACTTTAGGCGCTTGAAGTTGAACGTTTCTTCCCTGCCGTTGAAGTCCAAGTGGATCTCTCCTGCCCCCACGTCGATGTTGGCGTTGGTGGTGCTCAAGAACGGCCTCCCAAGGATGAGAGGGGTCTTGACATCTACTTTCATGTCAAGCACAACAAAGTCGACGGGGACGAAGAAGTTTCTGATCTGTACGGGGACGTCTTCGGCAATACCAGCAGGATGACGAACGGACTGATCTGCGAGCTGCAAGCACATAGCCGTAGGCGATAATGGACAGGTTAACCTGTCATATACCGCCTTGGGCATAACGCTCACGCTTGCACCCAAGTCACAAAGCGCTTGAGAGAAGTGCTGGCTGCCAATCGAACACGGGATAGTAGGGCATCCTGGATCCTTCTTCTTTTCCGGAAGAATGTTCAGAATGGCTGCGCTGCACTCTTCTGTAAGCTTCACTACCTCCTTGCTGGAATGGGGCGCTTGTTGTTGAGGATGTCCCGAAAATACCTAGTGTAAGTAGGTACCTGCATGGCATCAAGCAGCGGAATATGCACATATATATGTCGGATAGCCTCAACAAATTTATCAAAGCGCTCATCCACAGTGAGCTTCTTCCTGCGTCGGGATAAGGCAAGCCTGTAGTGTCAAAATACTCATGAGGTGCTGCCTTAGGTGGAGCTTGCTCAACGGGAGGATCTGTCGTTGGTTCCTCCTCGGAGCTCTCCTTCTCGGCGTCTTCCTCTTCAGGGACCTTCTTTTCTGGAACCTTTTTACCGGCCTTCTCTTTGGGGGCTGCATTTGGTGTCTTTCTCTCTGCACCCTTGGGGTATGGTGGGTCCACAGTGCCTCTTCCTCCCCTGGTGGTGATAGCACTAACACTCTCCTTCGTACGAGGAGTCTGCACAGCTGAAGCTATTTGCGCAATTTGTGTTTCTAGCATCTTGTTATGGCTTAGCTGATTCTGCAGAGCAGTGCTGAACGACTCTAGTTTGGCATCTATGCTCTCTAAAGCCTTGTCGGTAGTAAGAAACTTCTTACTAATGCTATCATTGATCTTGACCTGGCCGAGAACTAGATCCTTGATAGAGGGCTCATAACGGGAAAGATTACCATTGTTACCTCCCTGATTCTTGTTGAAGGAGAGTCGGGCCTGGAATTCCAGCCGTAATTGTTCTGGGAGCGGTACCCATTGCCATTGTTGAGGAAATTGCATTCCTCTCTCGTATTCGGGCAATTGATGCCCATATGCCCAACGTTGCCGCATTCCTCACATGTCATGCGGGAATCCGCAACTTGCAGGTCCTGCGGAGACTCCACCTTGCGGAGTAGCTGATCGAGCTTGATGGCGAGCATGTCCATCGTCTCCACTTGGTGCACTCCACGGGTCTTGGTGCTCGTCGCTTGGCGTTCACCATGAGTCTGGTTGGCCGCCACCTTCTCAATCAACTTCTTAGCGTTCTTCACGCTAAGGGAGAAGAAGGAGCCGCCTGCTGCGTGTTGGCGTTTCTTACGCACAGAGATAAATATCAACTCCGCAAGCGCACGGAACACCGTTGTAGCATTTCACCCAGGAGTATTCCAAGGGTATCGTATTTATATTTTCCTCAGGGAAGCAGGGCTAAGAATATCGTGAATTAACAAGGAAACATCTATTATTTATAACTTGCAAACTAGACCAGAGCAGGGATACATATATGATGGATGGCAACCAAACACACGCAAGAATTCCATATGAAGATAAAGAGATAGAACTAGTCAACTGGGAGGACAACGAGAAGAAGAGTATCAGCCTAGGGGTTAGCATTTAGTATTTCCTGATAGTCTACAATTACTTGCTTAAGCTTCATTACAGATACGTTCCTGCGTATCGGGGCACACGCATGCCAAGACAGCAACCCGAGAATTAGGTTCAACTACCTTGGGGAACTACGTGCTATTGACCTCCCTACTAAAACCATCACCCGGACGTGGTGGATTACAGAGACCGGTACGCCTGTCACACGTACTCGCGGCTACCATCCTCCGTGGGGTGTAGAGCAAACTCACGTCTAGAATAATTCCTCGCACCATGCAAGCAAATATCCTAGATAACTTACTCTACGCGTAAGAGCAAGCCAACCATGCATAACAAATCTATGTGGATTGTGTAAGCATTTGCGGTGCAAACAACCCATGCAGATAGACATACCATACACAGACGTGGAACCAACACAGGAATTTCTCTATAACAATTACTTAAATAAATATAAACTAAAAGGAAAACTAAATTAAATAAATAAATAAGAAAATAAATAAGAAATAATTATATTAAGAAAGTATAAAAGAAAAGATACACGAGAACTTTACCCAAACTCCGAAGAGAACTCCGGAGCTCCGAGCGAAGCTCTCACTTCTACTCTAACTCCCATGACCAACTAGCCTACTCTAAACTACACAAGTGGAATGATCACATGAGAAGAGCGTGACCCTACATTGGATCTTCTCTTCTCAAGTGTGAAGGTGCAAGTTGCTTCGGAGGCCGAGGGGTCCAATTTATAGCTTGTGAAGGCGGTGGGAGCACCCTGGCCAAAGCTGGAGAGGCGGTGGCGACAAAGTCGGCCGGCCGGCCTAGGGGGGTGGCCGGCCGGCCGTCCCCTGTGCCGGTTTGCCACCGACTTGCTCCTGGACGCTCCAGATCACTCCCTGAAGGCGGTCTGAAGGTCGGTTCCTTGCTGGGGTCGGCAGAATTGCAGTGAGGGCCAAGTTAAGGCCCAAATGGCCTACCTTCTAGAATGGCGGTGCAAATCTGCTGGGCTGGCCTTGTATTATGCGTTGTGGATTAGTTTCCAGCCCACTGGAGGAAGCCCGGGGCCTGCTGCCACCAGGTGGGGCCGGCCGGCCTAGGGTGGGGCCGGCCGGCCAGGGATTTTCCCTGGCTGGGCCCACTTTTCTCCATTATTCACTCCTGCATCCAAATATTCACCAAAACCTGTGGAGTAGCATTATTCCTAACTACTATGCACAAAATCTTGGTGTTATGCATTTATTTACCGGTAGGGTGGCGGTCAAAACATGGTTTAACGACCGCCAACACTGCGGCGTCGAGGTGCTCTCGAGCGGACGGCCTCAAACCGTGGTAGAAACTCTGTATGAGGAGCCATTCTTCCATGCCATGGTGTGGGCATGAGAGAACGTACTCCTGCATCCTGTCCCAGGCTTCCGCGATCGACTCATCTGCGAGCTGTTGGAAGCCCGATATCTTGTTCCGCAGGGCAATCGTCTTGCCCGGCGGGAAGAACTTGGCGAGGAAGGCATTGGAGCATGCCGTCCACGTGTCGAGGGACTCTTGGTTCGCGTAGAACCACTGGAGAGCCTTCCCCAACAGAGAGAATGGGAAAAGCTGTAGTCGGATGGCGTCCTGAGGTGCATCCTTTATGACGAAAGTGTTGCACGTCATCAGGAACCTTTGGAGGTGAGCATTTGCATCCTCCGACGGCTTCCCACAGAAAGGACTAGCCAAGATCATGTTGATCAAGGCTGGCTTGAGCTCATAGTCCTTGTTGGTGATGCGCGGGTTGGGACCCACGCGGATGTTCTCCGTAGTCGGCGCGGGGAAGTCATTGATCGTCTTCTCGATCGGATCACCCATGTTGTTGTTCGTTGATGAAGGTGGAGGGTGATCGACAATCGTCGGAAGGGATCCTTCAAGAGCCAGAACTTTCGATTGAGCGTGGGTGGGAGGAGGGGTAAGCCTGGCCCTCACCCTTCTCAAGAACTGTTCGGGATCTGAGTGGAAGTTTTCTGGTAGGTCGAAACCAGTCATGCACAGTCCTGTTTCAAATTTCCACAAGAAGAAAAACCAGGACAAGGGTAAGCCCGCAAAAGTAAGTGATAATTATTCTTCTCACAAACTTCAATGCATTATTCAGTTCCTAGCTGCTACTTCCCGGCAACGGCGCCAGAAATGCTTGTTGGCGGTTCTTATGCGATAAAATTAAATTCATTAATTCCGCAAGCGCACGGATCACCATTGTAGCATTTCACCTTGGAGTATTCCAGAGTTATCGTATTTATATTTCCGCAGGGAAGTAGAGCAAAAGAAAGCTGAATAATAGCTATGCATTGGATAATTTGGAGAAAGAAATAATGTATCAACTATACTTGAGACGGGGGTAAGATAGGCATGATAGATATGGGTGGCACACACATCCTCAAATCCAAGGTAATAAAATAAATCGTAGTATACATTTGGGAGAGCAACGAGATAGAGTTAAGGCTACCTGTATGTTTATCTATTATTTACTTTTCTAGCAGTCAAGTCTACAAAGATTATTTACTCTAGTTAGGCTCATACACATACAAGTCATGTCGTTTCGGGGCACACACGTGCTAGGTTAACCGATGAAGCTAGTTCAAACCTAGGGAACCGTATGCTATAATTAAGACCCTGCTGAGTCCAACCCGGACGTGGTGGATTACAGAGACCGGTGCAGCTGTCACATACACTCGCGGCTACCATCCTCCGTGGGGCTGGGTGCCAAACGTGCATAGGCCAAGTTCTAAGCGCCATGCTTACAACCCGCCTAGAGGATCTACTCTTGAACGGAGCAGTCCTATCTAAGAATGAACAAGCACAGATTTCACACGACGTCATCTCCGACGACGGCACCCTCTCGTACTCGCTATTCCAACAATCACGAATCCCACAACAAGACTTCTACGAGCACTTACTTAACGAATAAATAAACTAAATAGAAAAGAACTACTAAAAGAAATAAATAAAGATAAAACTAATTATATAATAAATAAAATAATATCTCAAGAGTAAGGATACAAAGAACTATACCGAACTCCGAGAATACTCCGGAAGCCCGAGAGAGCTCTCACTCTACTCTACTCTACTCTAACTCCCAAAGCTACTACTCAACTAAACTAATGAACACTTGGATGAAGTGTGATGGTGCGAATTGATTCGGAGGCCGAGGGGTCCAATTTATAGCTTGTAAAGGCGGTGGAAGCACCCTGGCCGACTTTGGAGAGGCGGCGGCGACAAAGTCGGCCGGCTGGCCTAGGGGGGTGGCCGGCCGGCCGTCCCTTCGGTCGGTTGGCCACCGTCTTGGTCCTGGACGCTTCAGATCACTCCCTGAAGGCGGTCTGAAGGTCGGTTCCTTGCTGGGGTCGGCAGAATTGGATTGAGGGCCAAGTAAAGGCCCAAATAGCCCACCTTCTAGAATGTCGATGGAATCCTGCCGAGCTGGGCTTGAATTGTACGTTGAAGATTATTTTCCAGCCCACTGGAGAAAGCCTGTGGCCTGTGGCCACCAGGTGGGGCCGGCCGGCCAGGGAATTTCCCTGACTGGGCCCACTTTTCTCCATTATTCACTCCTGCATCCAAATATTCACCAAAACCTGTGGAGTAGTATTATTCCTAACTACTATGCACAAAATCTTGGTGTTATGTATTTATTTACCGGTAGGGTGGCGGTCAAAACATGGTTTAACGACCGCCAACAGACACTCCTGATGTTGTTCTTGGTGAGTATCTTGTCAACTCCACTCTTGCAACCGTTCTGTTTGATTCTGGAGCTTCGCATTCGTTTGTTTCTACAAAGTTTGTTGCTGCAAATGGTTTGCCAACTGTCATGCTAAAACAACCCCTGATAATCCGGACTCCCGGGGCCGAGACCAAAAGTTATTTGGGATGCCCACGGGTTAAGATCCTTTTAAGTGGGGTAGAGTTCCTAGCGAACTTAGTAGTCCTAGAATCCCAGGGGATAGATGTTATCCTTGGAATGGACTGGTTAAGTAAGCACCGAGGCAATATAGCCTGTGACACCAGGAAAGTTACCCTGGTAAACCACAAAGGAATTAAAGTGGTATGTGAACCAAAAAGGTCAAAGGTTGCACCAATGGTTCAAGTATGGAAGCAAAACCGTTGGAGGAAGTGCCAGTGGTCTGTGAATATCCTGATGTGTTTCCAGAAGAGTTGCCAGGCATGCCACCTGACAGAGACATAGAGTTCATCATTGACCTCATACCCGGCACCTCTCCGATAGCAAAGAGACCGTATAGAATGGCAGCAAATGAGCTAGCAGAATTGAAGGCACAAATAGCAGAGTTACAGGAAAAAGGATTTATCAGACCAAGTTCATCACCATGGGGATCACCTGTCCTCTTTGTTAAAAAGAAAGACGGCAGTCTCAGAATGTGCATAGACTACCGCTCTTTGAATGAAGTTACTATCAAGAATAAATATCCACTGCCCAGGATCGATGATTTATTTGATCAATTGAAAGGAGCTAAATACTTCTCCAAAATTGATTTAAGATCTGGGTATTATCAGCTAAAAATCAGAGAATGTGATATTCTCAAGACAGCTTTTGTCACCAGATATGGTCACAGTGATGCCATTTGGATTAACAAATGCACCTGCATACTTCATGAACCTGATGAATAAGGTGTTCATGGAGGAATTAGATCGGTTTGTTGTTGTTTTCATTGACGACATACTTATCTACTCCAAAAGTGCAGAAGAGCATGAGCAGCATTTGAGGATTGTGTTAGAAAAATTGAGAGCTCATGAGCTGTATGCCAAGTTCAGTAAATGTGAATTTTGGTTAAATAAAGTGGCTTTTCTTGGTCACATTCTGACAGAAGAAGGAGTATCCGTGGATCCAGCCAAAGTTGAGGCAGTCTTTAATTGGAAGCAACCAACCAATGTGACAGAAGTTCGAAGTTTCCTTGGTCTAGCTGGTTATTACCGCAGATTCATCGAAGGTTTTTCAAAAATAGCAAGACCAATGACAGCTTTGACACAGAAAGGGAAAGAATTTAAATGGACAGAAGCCTGTGAGAGAAGTTTTCAGGAGTTAAAGAAAAGGTTGACCACAGCCCCAGTGTTGACCTTACCAGACATACACCGAGATTTTGTCGTATATTGCGACGCATCTCGACAAGGGCTGGGATGTGTGCTTATGCAGAATGGCAGAGTTATTGCATATGCATCAAGGCAGTTGAAAACACATGAGCAAAATTATCCCACTCATGATTTGGAGCTAGCAGCAGTTGTGCATGCTCTCAAACTTTGGAGGCATTATCTGATTGGCAATAAATGTGAAATATATACGGACCACAAGACGCTGAAATATATTTTCACACAACCGGATTTAAACCTCCGACAGAGAAGATGGTTGGAATTAATAAAGGATTATGACCTAGAAATTCACTACCATCCTGGAAAGGCAAATGTGGTTGCACATGCTTTAAGCCGCAAATCACAGAATAATGGAATTAAAATGAGGAGACGACGCCCGGAGCTTGCGGAAGAATTCAGACAATTAAATCTTCACTTTGCTAAGCCAGGCCGTCTGAATACCTTATGTGTGGAACCAACTCTGGAAAAGCAAATCAGAACGGCTCAGGAATCAGATGAAGAAATAAATGAGCTAAAGAAAATGACAGGGTTGGATAAAGCCCCTGGATTTCGAGTGGATAATCAGGGCACCTTATGGTACAAGGATAGAATTTGTGTACCAAAAACTGGTGGATATCAGAAGCTGATTATGGAGGAAGCTCATAATTCAGCATATTCTATTCATCCTGGATGCACCAAAATGTATATGGATCTGAAACAGAAATATTGGTGGTCTGGAATGAAGAGAGACATAGCAGAGTTCGTTGCGCGTTGTGATATCTATAGCAGGGTAAAGGCAGAATACAAGAGACCTGCTGGATTGTTGCAACCTCTCGATGTTCCAGTATGGAAATGGGATGAGATTAGTATGGATTTCATCGTGGGATTACCCCGTACTCAGAAAGGGAATGACTCGATATGGGTCATAGTAGACCGTTTGACTAAAGTTGCACACTTCATAGCTGTGAAGACAACCTATAGAGGAGACAAGTATGCTCAGTTGTACATAGATAATGTACTGAAGTTACATGGAGTTCCAAGCAGAATAGTATCAGATCGAGGAACACAGTTCACCTCGATATTCTGGAAAAGTTTGCATAAATTGCTTGGAACAAGACTGGATTATAGTTCAGCATATCACCCACAAACCGATGGTCAGACAGAAAGAGTAAATCAAATCCTAGAAGACATGTTGAGAGCATGTGTACTAGCCTATGGAAAAGATTGGGAGAAAAGCTTGTCCTTTGCAGAGTTCTCATATAACAACAGTTATCAGGCCAGTTTACAAATGTCGCCATTTGAGGCACTGTATGGCAGAAAGTGCAGAACCCCGCTGATGTGGTCAGAAGTTGGAGAACGTTCTTTCTTTGGACCTGCAGTAATCAGAGATGCAGAAGAGAAAGTAGCTTTGGTCAGAGAAAATTTAAAGGCAGCCCAAAGCAGACAGAAAAGTTATGCTGATACCCGACGCAGAGATTTGAGCTTCGAAGTTGGAGATTATGTGTATCTCAAAGTGTCACCGATCCGAGGAACCAGGAGATTCCAAATAAAAGGAAAGTTGGCACCGAGGTACATTGGACCTTTCAAGGTACTTAAGAAGATAGGAGCCGTGGCATATCGCCTCGAGCTTATCGAAGAAATGTCAGATGTACACGACGTTTTTCATGTGTCACAGTTAAAGAAATGCCTGAGAAAGCCAGAAGAAATAGTCCCTCCAGAAGTGATGGACTTACAGCCAGATCTCAGATATCAGGAAAGGCCAATTAAGATTTTGGATGTGGCAACTCGACTAACAAGGAGGAATGCTATAAGGTTTTGTCGAGTTCAGTGGAGTAACCACACCGAAGCAGAGGCAACATGGGAAAGAGAAGATGATCTCAAGCGAGAGTTCCCTTACCTTTTCGAGGAAGAGCCGGAATCTCGGGGACGAGATTCTCTTTAAGTGGGGTAGGTTGTAGCGACCCGCGCTTTTGCCCGTTGTCAAAAATCACTAAAAATTTGAACTTTTTGAAAATTTTTAATTAAAAGCAACTTGTTAGCTCTAGTTAGTAGCAAAACCCAAAAGTTTTGAATTTTAAAACGTGCACAAGCATCACCATGTGCATTTTTTTTTTGTGATTTCCTTGCTTTATTTCAGTGTTTGTTTGAATCCCTCCTTTTGAATGAATTCAAAATTCATTCAAATTAAATCTCAGCAAAAAGATCAAATCTTTCTCTCATCGGGCCGCTTCCTCTTTCTTTTTCTTTCCCCGGCCCAGTCTCTCTTCTTTCTCTCCTCTTCCGCGCCAGCCTGTTCCGGCCCAGTTGGCTCCGGCCCAACACCTCCCGCGCCAGCCCAGCTGCTCACCCTCTCTCTCCCGGTCGCTGACGTGTGGGCCCGGCACCCGTCGCCTACCTCCAGCCGCGCCGGCGCAATTCGCGCCGTCGCCCATACCGGCGTGCTCCCTCGCCGCCCTTGTCATCTCCTAGCTCCAGTAACGGCACGAGGACAACGCGCGCAGCTCAACCTAACCACTCCCTCGACGTACCGCGCACGCCAAGCCTCCCCAATTCCGATGACGCCCATGCCTTCTTCGTCAGCCACAGCTCCACCTTCCCGTGCTCCGTCGCGTCGTAACCACTGCTCAAGCTCTCCCCGCGCGTCACCGCCGCTCTCCGAAGTTCGCGAACCGCCTTCACGCGTCACGTCGGCAATAACTCCGGCGGAAATATCTCGCCGGTGAGCGAGATATTTCCGGCACCTTACGCTGTGGCGAACCGCCATTGGTGGCCTATAAATCAAGGGGCAGACCTCCTCTTTCGGATTCCTATGCCATTTCCCCTCCTCCGCCACTCCCGAGCTCCCCACAGCACTTTCCCCCACTCCCTCTCGACTCCGGCGAAACTCCGGCGACCTTTCCCCCTCCTCTTCGGTAAGCCCCGCACCCATTTCTTCGTCGAGTTCATGCCTCCATCGCCTGCTCGTCACGTTGGTGCTCTCCTTTGGCGCAGCCGTGACTTGCAGGTGGAGTTTGACGGAACCCTAGCCCCGCCGTCCGCCGTCTCCGTCGTGGGTACGCCTCCGCTCTTTCCCTCGCTCGACTAAGAGCACGGTGAGCATCCCCAAGCTCTTCTCTCTCTCTTGCGCATGATCTCGTCGACCTTTTTCTAGTGCGCGTGCCTCCCCCTCTAGCTCCGGTCACCGCCGCCGCTAGAGCTCGTCGCCGGCCTCGCTCTGGCCGCGCCCGACCCGTTAGAGTGGCGCATTAGCTTCGCCTTGCTCTCGCGCACCTCGCGCGCGTACATCACCTCGAGCCTCGTCTCGCCTGGCCCTTCCTCTCTCTCTCCCCGGCGCGCCGCCGAGCTCCGGTGAGCTCGTGCCGCCGCTCCGGCCCCCTTCCTCGTCAATGTGTAGTGTCTCTAGGTTCGCCGTGTCCCTCTCTCTCTCACGCGCCCTCTCTCTTTCTCCCTCGCACCTCCGCGTTACCCGCGCACCGAGCGTCGGCTCCGCCGCGGCCCTTCCCTCTCGCCGCCGGCCGCCTTGAGCCTTCTCCGGCCCGGCCGAACTCTCCGCGCGACTCACCGCACCCTCGCGCGCACTCGCAACCGCACGCACTCACGCCTCGAGCACGCGCGCCTCTTTTCCCCTTTGCTCACCGGCGCGCCGCCTCCTTCCACGCGAGCCATTGCCGCCGCCCTAGCCCATCTCCACTTCGACATCACCTACCACTGCACTCGCCGTCGCGTGCAGATCCCGTTGGTGTGCTTCGCTCCCCCTCCCGTCGCCTGTAGCCACCGCCGGCGACGATTCCGGCAAGGTCGTCGCCGCGCGCCGCCGTTCTCCGCCGTGCCTTGACAGCGCCGCGCCGGCGTCCGACATGGCCGCCACGTCGGCGCACGGGCCCGCGGCGACCGGGTCGCCACCGCCACGTGGTGCACCCGGTGCCCCGTAGACCGCGCGCACACCCCGCTCCGGTCCACGCACCTGTGGACCGAGTCCATGTAACAGTCACGCACAGTGAACCGGCCCCGCTGATCCCACGCGCCAGCCTCACAAAGCCGCTGGAAATTGTTATGTACACCCGAGATCGTACCCAGAAATCTATTTCGACCACTTTCCAATATCAGAAAAATTCCCAAAAAATTCCTAAAAATACTTTATCACTCCCTAAACACCTTCCAACACTTGTTAGCCTCTGATTAATTATGTATCTCACATACAAAATTAATCAAGCTAAATTCAATTGAATCAATTCATTCAAACTTCAAAAATCAATATCTTTTTCATTCTAACTCCGATTTTGGCGAATCTTGCGCCAAAATTCATCTAAAATCCTAATCTATCCAGTGCCACCAAAATCAACTCCCCTCTGGTTTTATTTGGATTTTATTTAGATTTATTGCACTGTTAAATTGTTTGCAAGCGGTAGATTTATTCTTTTGTAAATCGTTAGATAATCAAGAAGAGGAAGCAGAGGACCCTGATTACGAGGATTTAGAGGAAGAAGAGCTTGGTGAAGGCAAGTCTAACTTCCTTTGATCATATTGATCCTATGTTTGCAAATATCCTAATTAGAGCTGTTTATAAATAAATTGCATGATATTTAAATGAATTTAAATGCTAGAATGGTCCTATGCAATATTTGATTGCCTACCTTGACTTGATTATATCCTGTAATCCTTGTTAACCCTAGGAATCAGCATCATTAATTTAATTAATGAGTTGTTGATATGCTCGCTACTTAGGACTTTCACCATGTGTTTAATTAATACTGCTCACATGTTTTTCGTGTAAAATGCGTGTGTCTTGGTGGTGTGAGTGAATGTGAAATTGGGTGGTATAATAATAAGTGCAACCCTAGTGAGGGCGGGATCAGGCGAGGTAGTCCTCAGTGGGGAGGCTATCTCTGGGACGCCCTTCCACTTGTGGATTGGCTATTGAAGACGCCTGGTTCGGTCGTATAAGGACCGGTTCTTGTGCCGCCTTTGCCTAGCACCTCTCGCGCAGCCACAAGCCGTGAATGGGCACGGGATTGGAACCACACCCTACTAGTACTCACCCGGTACCCCCCGGAGGCAGGAGAATGCAACGGAGTCCCAGGAGAAGACTCGTTCGTTGGTGGGTGTTCGAGATCCGGCATTTATGACTGGCCATATTATTATTATGAAGCCCCTGGTGATGTCCGTGGGGGATGCCGTGGTGGTACGAAGTAGGTATGGAACCTTTAGTGGGACAGTCCAAACTATGACGATAGGGAGGACTGGACCACCTTGTGGGGAAATTTGTGCACCCTTGGCCAAGGTTAAGAAACTTTCCGGAAAGCCGTGTTCCACGGTATTGGACAACGCGAAAGCATCGGCCACACTATGATTAGATTTTCCGCGTGAGTTTCCTTGGTGTGTTTTTGGAAAACGCCGGTTTGGAGCCGTGTGCTGGTTGTCGGCCAGTGGTAAAATTTGAGGAACTGGCGGGATGGATTGCATCTCCCACAGGGCCGCCCAACCCCACTAATCTCTACTGATACTTGATTAGAATTTCGAAATGCTTTGTTTACAAAACAACCTTGCATAAACTCGGCTTTCTCGCTTTGTCGACAAAACTCAGCCTAACCTTTGATAACCCCTTGCATATGCATACCCCTCGTGTTAGGCTTGCTGAGTACCTTAAGTACTCACTCTTGCTTAAATCATTCAGAAGATGAGCCCGACTATGACTTTCAAGCTGATGGTGATGAAGAGTAAAGTTCGGCCTTCGCTCAAGTGGTGCCTGTAGGAGTGGAGCCTTGTCGTCTTCCGCTAGTTTAAGTGTTAGCTCTGGCTGCTGTGTCAGCCTGTAAGCATGATGTCTGTGTGTGTTGAGGCCGCCCGCCTCATTTGTATAAAGACCTTTATGTATTAAAAAGGCTTGTAATGACTCTCGGTAATATAATTAAAGTATCTGCTGTGAAGCATTCTGTGAAAGTGTCGTATCAGCTACTGATCCAGGAACTGATACGGTAAACACTAAGTACTTCAGAAATGGGGTACGACAGGTTCGTCGTCAAGATTCTTTTCAGCCACGCTCCACAAGTGCCTATGTGCAAATTTCTGAATTATTCTCCACTGGTCACCATTCTTGATGTCATTCAAGTAAATTACCTTAGTCGATTGTGTTGCCAGAATAAAGGGGTCATCCTTGTACCAGTAGCTACCATGGTCTCATATATGTCCTTATGCATGATTCCACGGACACCAGCAGCTAAAGTCGTTTGGAGCATAATATGGCAATCATGAGTTTTTAGTCCTTGGATGTTGCATCCATCAGCACTGACATGTTGTGTTAGGTTAGAGGCATATCCATCTGGGAATTTCACACTCCTTAAGAATTCACAAAATGCAACCTTTTGATCTTTGGTCATTGTATAGGGAGCGTGTGGACAAGTGTATGAATCTCCATCACGTCTCAGGTGCAAACTTTTGCAAACAACTCATAGTTTCTATCAAAATCTTGCCATGCCTCACCATCAGCTGGATGACTTAGCTCATTATCAACTGGCTGCCTCTTCAACTGGTGCCATTGTGCCCCTTCTGCTATTTTTTTGGAGCTAAACATCCTCTTGAGCCTCGGAATCAATGGGAAGTGCCGCAGTACCTTCTGAGGAATCCGCTTCTTTGCATCTGGATCTTTCCTACATACTGGGCATTGATCAAGTTTTTCATACTTCTTCCTAAACAAGACACAGTTATTCGGGCACACATGGATTGAGTCATATCCGAGTCCCAAAGCACGAATAACCTTCTTTGCTTCATCGTAAGACTCAGGAAGGGAGCAGTGGGGGAACGCAGTTGACAACAACTTCAATAGTGCTGTGAATCCAACATTGCTAATTCGATAAAATGACTTTATATGAAGTAGCTTCACCACAAAAGAAAACCTTGTAAAAGGTGCACTAGGGTAAAGTTCCTTCTTCATCTCATCTAATACAGCTGCAAAAATTGATTTCTCGCCATCATGTTCTTCAGCTGTGCACAACTCCTCAACCATATCAGGTATTCTGTCATCAGGGTCTTCCTCATCCTCATCCATACCAGCATCCTCACTCAAACCAACATGCTCATCCACATGGCCTGTATTTGCTTCAATTCCGGAATCCAATGATTCTCCATGATATACTGTTATGAGCATGGGCTTATGGGCCCAGCCCAGCCCGGGGGCGGCAGCCTGGCGTGCTAGGGCTGCCGCCGCCCTTGCTGCGCAGCCGCCAGGAGGGCGGCTAGGTGGGGCTGCGTCTCCACCTTCTAAAAGTGGCTAGGATTTAATTAGGAAAGGTTATTGTAAGTTAGGAAGGATGAGATCAATTGATAAGATCCCATCTATAGAGATTGCTTAGAGGTTAAGTCATAGGTTGCTTGGGAGTCAAGTTAGCCCTCTCTATATAATGAGAGGATTGTATTCAGATTGAATCAAGAAAGAAGTAGTAAGGGTTTAACCCTACAACTCTCTAGCTCTCTCAACGCCGCCGCCTCCCTCTCCTCCTGCGCCTGCGCCTCCACCTTCCTCTGCCCTAGCCGCCTCCAGCCACCTCCATAGCCGCAAAGGGGGCAGCAGCCCCCTTTGACCATAACAACTGGTATCACGAGTCCATCTTGATCCTCGGCCTTCTCTTCTTCCATGGCCTCCACCAACGTTGCCGCCACCACCACCAATCCGATGGCCGACATTGCCGACAGTTTGAGAAACATGAAGGCAAAATTCGATGCGTTCTCCATCGTGGCCGACGCATTCTTTCAGAAGATGGCAGCCAAGGAGGAGGAATCTGCTACACAGCCGGCAGATCCCGTCACCACGGCTGATCCGGACGCCATCTGCAGCAACAGCCTCACAGCTACAGTTGCCGCGGAACCGATCTGCTACAGTACCGACGCGATGAACAGTAGCCGCGGCGCTACAGTACCCACAGGGAAATTCACGTCAGCTCTGCCTGTTTCTGCTGTGGAGATCATCGATTCGGCGTTATCAACAGATGTTCTCTTATTGGGAGGCGATCCCTCGTCCTCGGTTGCTGATCTGGCAACCCATCTCGCTTCGGATCCGACGCCTTCAACCGCACCGATCATCGTCAAGGCGGCGGACATCGATGCTATAGCGGTAGATTCAACCGCTATGGAGATCACCGTGGAGGAGCCAGGTACTGCTGGGGATCTCGCCATTATAATAGATCCATCTACTAAGGAGGAAATTGCTAATCAGGTTTGCAATGTTTATAACATATTAGATGGTTTCGCTTCTCTCTCGCCTATTGCCTTTGGATCAGTCAATTGGATCTCGCGAGATTTTTTCGTTGCATCTTCTGATTCTCGGAATTCTTCTGGATCACGACCTCATGAATCTATTTTGCAACTCGGAGAGAATTTGGTTGGTTTTCAAGCTATGGATTTGGAATTTTTGCGCAACGCAATTTTGCAAACAACCATGGCGCCACGGGCTGCAGTTTTCGCATCAGGAAGTCCTATAAAGATTTCAGCTGCAGAAAGTGCGACTACTATGCAAATTTATTCGAGATTGGGAATTTCAACAGATGAATTTTCACATCTAATCTTCATTGATGAGTCTCGATTGGAGTTTCTTGGTATTTTAAGTCGGCAGGACACATCTGAATGGAGCCACTCAATCCATCCACCAAAGGACTTTCTGGATTTTTTTATTGATGGTTTCATGGTTCATCCTAATGGATCTAAATTGTTGGAAGTTTTTACTTGGAGTTCTGAATTTACGGAGGTTCTATCAAGCTACGCTCCACAAAAGTAGAGTTTCCAGCTATAAAGATTTATTGGACTTTCTATTGGGGGTTTCTTGGCTGACGACACTCAATCCTATTGGGTGGAGTATCGCTTTTGGAAATCTGAATTTTGGACAGCTATCTCCTCCAATTGGTCCCTGCCGCAAGATGGAGCACATTACTAGTACTTTGGCTGCACCTGCGGCAATTGACGGCGCCAAGGAGACCACCGCAGAGGAGCTACGCCACATCAGGTCTTTTTCCCAGATCTTTGGGGAGCAGGAATTCCAGAAGGCTTCGCTGATCACGACGAGGGGCTCTACATCGACAACTCACCCCCTGTCGTCGCCTGCACGACATGCTCCGGATCTTCTGATTTCGTTCATCACCAACGACCCGGAAAACAGATCTGGATCTGAGGGGGTCGCGCGCTATCTAGCCGCATTTCTCCTAATCTTCATGAGGATGGGCGTCCCTACATTTCCGGACTTCACCGCCAACAATTCTGACATCGACGATTCCATGGGCGACATCGCTACGATAGGAGTCACTCCATCTGTCTTGGATGGTGCGGGCTCGCTTCCACCAGCGCTCCAGGATGGTGGTGGGCACATAGGCGCCTTGCCTATGATGCACTCCATCGCTACTTTGGAGGATCTATCGCTTGATCTGGGCGGTGCTACCCTTGTCCTTCCGGCACCCCAACGTATCGAGGACGGGAGCTTCGGCGGCATCTACACCAACAACTGCCGCGGCGTTCCTTGTACGGACGCGCTCCTATCACCAAGAGACATGCCTTCACCAACAGTTGTCGCGATGACAATTGTTCTTGCTCCAAACGTCAACAACTCTGCGGATGAGACGCAGGCTTTACATCTGAAGGACGACTGAGCAGCCCTGGATCATGCCAAGCACAGTAAGCAAAACATGTTTATTTCTTTATTGTTCAATGCTATCGTGCTTGCATTGTCGCTCCTGCCTACTTCCTTCGGCGTCAACAACGATCCAATCAAGTGGAGGGACGACGCAGCTGCTGCCCTCTCAAAGGCCTTCACCATTCGAACTAGAGCAGGAGGCTCTGGCTCGGATGCTTTTCTTGGGACAGGAGGTCTCATTGCTCATGGTGCCGAGGGTGGGACTCATTTCCCCACCATCTTCTACGGCGCCAAAGGTGGATGCACTTCCACTTTCTTCTCCACGAAGCAGCATGACGGCGTGACAATCTTCAACAGTGGAGACTCCATCAACGGGTTCAGCTTCATCATCATCAACAACATCTGGGATTTGGCATCGGTATCCAACTACCGTGCAAAAATTCAAGGTGTTTGCTACAAGCTGCTCATTTTCTGGGAACGAGACAGCAACAACATCACCGGTGATATCAATCGCTACTCCTTCCTGCTTGGCGTGGTGGTCGCCGACATTGGACTTCGTTCTTCTCCAACAACATCGACTCCCTACTTCGGTCCGGGCTGGCAAGTCTCCCAGCGCGAGGACGCGCTGGATGTCAATGGGGGAGGAGATGTTATGAGCATGGGCTTATGGGCCCAGCCCAGCCCGGGGGCGGCAGCCTGGCGTGCTAGGGCTGCCGCCGCCCTTGCTGCGCCGCCGCCAGGAGGGCGGCTAGGTGGGGCTGCGGCTCCACCTTCTAAAAGTGGCTAGGATTTAATTAGGAAAGGTTATTGTAAGTTAGGAAGGATGAGATCAATTGATAAGATCCCATCTATAGAGATTGCTTAGAGGTGGTGTTTGGGTAATGGGAAATGTAGGTTGGGTTTGGGATTGAGAAATGACTTTTAAGAGGATGGAGGGTTGAGATCTAATATGATAGAAAAATAAATGGCTTAGATCTCCTACCTCATTTCCTTTTCCCAATTCCCATTCCCAATTCCCAATTGCCAAATGCCCCCAGAGGTTAAGTCATAGGTTGCTTGGGAGTCAAGTTAGCCCTCTCTATATAATGAGAGGATTGTATTCAGATTGAATCAAGAAAGAAGTAGTAAGGGTTTAACCCTACAACTCTCTAGCTCTCTCAACGCCGCCGCCTCCCTCTCCTCCTGCGCCTGCGCCTCCACCTTCCTCTGCCCTAGCCGCCTCCAGCCACCTCCATAGCCGCAAAGGGGGCAGCAGCCCCCTTTGACCATAACATATACCCACCTAGTATATGTGCTGGCCATATGATGCAGAATTAAATGATCATGCACAGTGCCTTTGCGATGACGAATCCGATTCAAGCACCTACGACAAGGACAGAATACCTCTTCATTCTCACCAAATCTCTGAGAAACAAAGCTCATGAATTCCCGAACCCCATCCAGATGCGGCTTGCTAAACAGCCTAGAATTGATCCAACTTCCTCTGTCCATCTGCAGAGAATTGAAAAAAAGAGACAAAATTGTTCAGCATAAATATATTTGCTATTAACCATAAATCAATAAACTTTTGTGCAAAATGACAATCTGAAGTATTCTGTCCAGTTTATCGTGTTCTATAATGACTTCTTCTACAATTAAAACTTGCTGTGTGATTACTTGCTGTCACAAAGATATATGTTCTGACACCAGGAATTAACACTAGATTTCCTTATCCTCTCCATATCTGAACTAGCAATAACGATTACAGTTATGAAGACAATCTCAAGCAAAAGGAAAAGCAATTAGTACTGGTGGTGACAATTACAGAGACAACCGTCCCACTTTGAATTGGTCAAGACACATGCACATAGATATTGCAAAATATGACACTGCTCATTAAAGATTAATTCTCATGAAAAGAAATCTCTTCAATTGCAGGATCAGCACTGTCGAATTTGTCAAGCTCATGACACATGCACACAGAATGGCCCTTACCTTGCTTGCAGATCAGCACACCTACGAGAGGAAGCACTCGACCGCGGTGCACTGGACAGTGTTGGCTCTACCTTTCCTCCCCTGCGGACATGAACAATCAAAGAACTAAATAATCAACCTTAGCTAGTTGATCATCACAACAACGGGTAGAAGCTCTAGATAGAGGACGAGGTTGTACCGGCACTCTGCCACAGGGTCTTCGACACCGAGGTCGAGGCTGCGGTCGTCCTGCACGCTCCCGGATGTCTAGTGCGCGGCGGCGACTGGTGTAGTGTGTGGGCGACACGGCGTGGCGGCGCACAATTGAGAAGAGCGGGCGGACCTCGCACGATTGAGCGACGACGTCGACTGCTGTGTGCGCCTGCAGGGCGGACGACGCGCGGCTGGTTAGCACGCGGGAGGCACGGACGGCGGGCGGCACTGGGGTAGCACGGCTGGCGGCACGGACGGCGCACGGACGGCGGCACGGACGGCGCACGGCTGAGCGCGACGGCGTCGTGCGGCGGCATTCGGGGGGCAGGAAGGCAAAGGCCCGGCGCCGAGCTTCGATAGGGAGAGGGAAGCCCTGCGCCCTGTAGCCCCGCCGCGTAGCTCCACCGAGCCCTGTAGCTCCGCTGCGTAGCTCCACCGCGCACTGGCTCCGACGTCCAGATGCGGACCAACAGGGGCGGGGGCGGGGCCACTGGCACGTGGGCGAGCGACGCTGCGAGGCGGCGCACTGCTGAGGAGCAGACCGGCGGCGGCGGCTGCGGTAAGGCGCGAGGGACACGGCGTGGCGGCGGTCAGCTGAGGAGCAGGGCGGCGGCGGCGCGCCTCCGGCTCTGCGAGGCCAAGCAAAATCCCAGCGCCGAGCAGACAAGTGATTTTGTTTCTGTTGGTCAGCACCTAATATATTTATCTCATGTTCCATTTTCGGAAACAAGTGGTTTGGTGGTGCGGTTGTAAGGTTTGATGGTTCACGAGCGCCTAGTTCCCGGTTCGATTCCCTTCGTTAGCATCCCTCCCTTTTCTTACTTTTTTTTATTAATAAATACTGACATAGGACTTATATTGGGCCAGCCTTGTCGCCTGCTAGAGCGGCCCAAATGGATAATACTGTCCTGAAATGAGCTGATGGGCCACAATAGGAGGGTTGCTTTATTTTTTTAAAAAAAATATGTAAACTAAAATTTCTGACAATATTCTTGCTTTTTTATAAATGACTCTAAAAAGTGAAAAAAATGCAAAATTTCATTTATGACATGAGTAATAATTTAGAAATGCAAGTTGATGAAGTATTGTTATTTTTTTGTATTTATATCATAATAGTAGTTATGAGACCTATAATGTCTACTAGTGACGAAAATTCACGACCGTGACGAACTAAAATTGTCGTAAAATTATGACGCTCCTACTTAGCCTCACATGACAATCGACTGTTCGTCACAAGTATTGTTTGTGACGATTTTTGCCTGTTCTTTATGACGCAGTTTTAATTTTCGTCACTAAAATCAATGCACTCATATGAATCGTCATAAAACAGGTGTTTTAGTGACGTTTTGGTCAATCGTCACCGTAGAATCGTCATAGAAGGCTAGATTTCTTGTAGTGAAAGAGCAATGACCTTTGCAACAGGAAAGTATTTGAAACAGAAGAGATCTCTGAGAGTTGTCCAATTTCCGCTGGCCCCTCCTACTGACATAGCATACCATTGTGTTGCCTTTCCACTGAGTGAGAACGGGAATAGCTTCCATTTCAGAGTATCCTGTGGAAATCCCTTGGTCGAAACAGTGGAACAGAGTAGCTCGAAGTATCTCAAGTGTTCATATAATTCTCATTTTCGTCTCGGCAGAAGATATTCCCCTGAACCAGTACTATGAGTTCTGGACGAATCTCATAGCTCTGGGCTGTGATTGGTGGAGATGCTGGAGGAGGCTCGAGCAATTCTCCTTTCGGAGCATTGGCATAGACGATGGAGGATGGCTCCATGGTAATGATAAAGAAAAAGAAAAAGAAAAACAAAACACAACAAAATAAACCTATTCACGGATGACTCTAGATTCGAGCTAGCACAGCTACCGTTCCCCGGCAACGGCGCCAGAAAGCTTGTTGGCAGTCCTAAGGCCTAACAGAAATTAATCCGCAAGCGTACGGATACCGATGAAGCTTTCACCCAGGAGTATTACTAAGGTATCGAATCCACAGGGAACGAACAGTGTACTAAACTCGAGATCTAAGCAGAATATCCGTAAAAAGGGACACACTAAGCAAAGAATTAATGCAGTAAGGGTGATAGTCCTCTGGCCAGGTAATCTAATGCAAGATATTAAATAACTGAGCAATTCGATAAGGGTCTTTCGATATCATCTACTTCGGGGCACGGCCGCCGTCAAGACACGCAACCCGGTAACTAGGTTCAACGTATCCGGTCAACGGACCACGTCTATGCCCTACACATTCAACCCGAACGTGGTTGACTACAGAGACCGGTGCAGCTGTCACCTACACTCGCGGCTACCACAACATCCCGTGGGGTTGAGGGCAACTCAGGATAAATCAAAGTATAAACACCACGTTTACACATATCATTAATACAAGCAACTAGCAATTATCCTAGAGCTAGCACATGTAGTAAATAAGAAATACTTACTACACACCTGAATCCCATAAATGATAAAAAAGAAAACCTTACTTTATTGCTCAATAAATAATACCTTACATGTTACCCGGCCTGAAAGACTAGGACGACTACTCTCAGGCGGAGTACATATCCGAGGCGCCGAAGAAGAAGAAGAGCTCCGGCATCTCCGGAGCTTCTGCCCTTCCTCCGCCTCTCACTCACTCACTACCTCTACTAACAACTCAACAACACTTCACTTCTCAAAAGTATTTCTCTACTAAGGTGCGAGTTGTACAGTGGGAGCTACCATCTATTTATAGGCCTACGTGAGGTGGAGTGGCGGGTACGTCAAGTAGGAAGTCGGTGACGTGATTTAGCCGCCAAGTCAGGCCGGCCGGCCTCCCACCTTGGCCGGCCGGCCATCCATTGTCTTGGATGGCCACCGCCTTCGCCGTGGACGTCCGGGATCGCTTCCTAGTGTCGGTTCCGAAGTCGGTTGTCGAGTGGGGGCGGCAGAAGTGGAGTAATCGTCAAGTTTAGGCCCAAAAGCCCACCTTCCGGATGTCGGTTGTTCATCCACCATGGAGACCACTTAGGCTTGATGTTTTGCAATGTTTATAGCCCACTGGAGGAAGATCGGGTCCAAAGGAGACAAAAGTAGGCCGGCCGGCCTAGGGGGGTGGCCGGCCGGTCAGGGAATTTCAGCATTTCATGCGATTTTCATTGAGGCATAACTTCTGCTCCCGAACTCCGAATTGGGTGAACCAAAAGTCAATTTTGACTATCCTTTCGAGGTCTTTCACATGGAGAGATCAAATGTTTTATTTGGATAATTTATCTTCATGCCAAAAATCCCTTTTTATTTATAGTTTGTGGTGATTTTCCTTCATAATTGTACCTGCAATCAAAATATCACCAAAACTTGTGGAAAGCCATTAGTCCATAAAGATTGTTCATTTTATTCTTGATTGATGGCTTTTATAAGCTGGTGTTGGCGGTAAAAAGTAGTCGTTAAGGACCGCCAACAACGAGCGCCTCCCAATTTTGACAAATATTGAAGCTTTCTACTATGATCAATCTCGGTGGGGGGTTCCATTAGCACTAAATGAGGCTCTACAGAAATAATGAGCACGTTCAAGGATTCAGACAAATCCCTATAGCTGATATGGTGTCTCAAGACTGGCCTACGTTCACTGGATAGAGCGGTGACGAAAGAGTTGCATCATCAAACAAATGATTCGTTTATTCGTTCTTTCAACGGACGCCTTTGTGGCAACGTAACGTCTGGTGTTTAAACACCGGCAACAGAGGATCGTCCGTTGCATATGTTCAAGGCTTCACAACTTTAGACAAATCTTGAGACCGGCCTACAGCCCTACATTCACCGGATAGATTGGTGACAAAAAACAGTTATATGATCGGACAAATGCTTCGTTTATTTGTTCTTTCAGCGGATAAATGTTCTACCAACGAGTAGAGTGGTGTCCGTGTGGAGTTCTCGATCCTTCACTACTGACCTGCCCGCGTGCTCCAGCAGCAGAAGAAAATTGACGTGGCATGCGCATTCAGTTGTGATGCGTGGAACAGATTACCGAATTTAATCCAATCTTGAAATGCAAGCAATGGATAAACCTGTGTGCAAAGAAACGGAGATGGCCATCGTCTCAGTATTGGATTGTGAATTGTAGAATCCACCATCATGAAATCTTGAGGTCAAAATCTGAGTATCATTTGTTTGTCTGGATTCCACGATTCAGCTTTCAATCCCTTTTTTACAGTTGGTCCATTGTTTCGGTTTCTGCTTCAACAGACTGGTACTCTCGAGACTGGCCTACGTTCACCAAATAGAGTGGTGAAACAAAACTGTAGACCTTTGCGGCAATGGATTGTCTGGTGTTCAAACACCTACAACACAGGATTATCCGTTGCCTGCATTCTCGCATCAGAGGATATAGTGTTGCCTGCATTCTCGCATCAGATGATAGAGTGTTGCCTGCATTCTCATTCTCGTCTAAGGGGTAGCGCGTGCTGAAACAAAAATTGTAGACCTTTGCGGCAACAGAACGTCTGGTGTTCCGGTGAGAAGGTCGAACTGTACCACCGGATAGTCTGTAGCAGTATTTTGGTAGCAGTAGTGTTTACAGAAGGGAAGACTCGCTGTCCCATGCCCCAAAACTTCCCCTGAATTGACATGAAATGCACCGGATAAAAATCAAGCAAGGAAAGCATATGTGTTCGCGAACCGTGGCGGCCACCAACATCACGGCAGCGAGAGATCGCGGAGCTAGCTAGGATTTTCCATTTGATCCCTTCTCGGAGAAGCCTTCTTCAGGGCGCCATAATGACGGGGTTAGTCGGCCGGGGACCCTAAACGCATCAGTTCATTAGCACTAAATGAGGCTCCACATCAATAATGAGCACGTTCAAGATTCCCTTTTTGCACAAATCCCTATAGATGACGTGGCACTCTTGAGACTGACCTATGTTCACGGATAGATTGGTGACAAAACAGTTGTACATCGTCGGACAAATGATTCGTTTGTTTGTTCTTTCATCGGACAAAAATGATCTACATTCACCGGATAGATTGGTGACAAGACAGTTGTATTGTATTGTGCCTCGTTTGACAAATTATTGTGCCTCCCTTGACAAATACTACTACTATGAAGCTTTCTACTACGGTTGGTCTCAGCTGGGGGTTAGCACTAAATGAGGCTCCACGTCAACAATGAGCACGTTCAAGGATTCCCAACTTTAGACAAATCTCTCGATAGCTGATGTTGTACTCTCGAGACTGGACTTATGTTTAAGGATTCCCAACTTTAGACAAATCTCTATATAGTCAGCCGGGGACCCTAAACGGATCAGTTCATTAGCACTAAATGAGGCTCCACATCAATAATGAGCACGTTCAAGGATTCCCAACTTTAGACAAATCTCTATATACTCAAGACAGGCCTACGTTTATCGGATAGAGCGGTGACGAAAGAGTTGCATCATCAAACAAATGATTCGTTTATTCGTTCTTTCAACGGACGCCTTTGCTACAATGGAACGTTTGGTGTTAAAACACCGGCAACAGAGGATTGTCTGTTGCATACGTTCAAGGCTTCGCAACTTTAGACAAATCTTGAGACTGGCCTACATTCACCAGATAGATTGGTGACAACACAGTTATATCATCGGACAAATGCTTCGTTTGTTTGTTCTTTCAACGGACAAATGTTCTACCAACGAGTAGAGTAGTGTCCGTGTGGAGTTCTCGATCCTTCACCACTGACCTGCCCGCGTGCTCCTGCAGCAGACAAAAATTGACGTGGCATGCCGCATTCAGTTGTAATGCGTGGAACAGATTACCGATTTTAATCCCATCTTGAAACGCAAGCAATGGATAAACCCATGTGCAATGAAACCGAGATGGCCATTGTTTCAGCATTGGATTCTGAATTGTAGAATCCACAGTCGTGAAATCTGGAGGTCAAAATCTGAGTATTATTTGTTTGTCTGGATTCCGCAATTCAGCTTTCAGTCCCTTTTTTACAGTGCTTCAGATTGGAGAATCCAGATTCAACAGCTGGTCCATTGTTTCAGTTTCTGCTTCAACAGATGTGGTACTCTCGAGACTGGCCTACGTTCTCCAAATAGAGTGGTGAAACAAAACTGTAGACCTTTGCGGCAACAGATTATCAGGTGTTCAAACACCTACAACACAGGATTATGCGTTGCCTGCATTCTCATTCTCTTCCTCGTCAGCGGAGTCGTCTTTCTCATCGGTAGCTTGGTCATTGTCATCGGCAGCTGCGTCTTAATCTGTTTTGCACGGATTTCATAAGCATTTAAGTATCTGCCATATCAGAAAAGATAGATGACATGGCAAGGAATTGAAGACGAAAGATAGAAGATGTCTTCATCGTGGTGAAAGAATGTGGATACCCTTTCTTAGTAAATGGAAGCCAAATGACAGGGCATTGAGAGCATTGAAAGGAATCGGGATACCATAAAGACGACGTGTCACTCTAGGAAACTGTGAAATGAAAGTGTCTCATGTCATAAACAGATTCTGACCAGTCATTAATTTCATGTTTTAGCTGGCCAAGGAAACTGCGGGATGAAACTATGCATTTGAGCGTGATTGTTTCGTTGTCCAAACCAAAACTATACAAATCTGGTTGCTTCACAGTCCTTGAGGCCTTTCATGAGGGAGGCACAGGGTACGGTGGCCGGCACCATTTGTCCTGTCTTGTGAAATTACTGACTGAATGGATATTCCGGTGAGAAGGTCGAACTGTACCACCGGATAGTCTGTTGCAGTATTTTGGTAGCAGTAGTGTTTACAGAAGGGAAGGCTCGCTGTCCCATGTACCAGAACTTCCCCTGAACTGACGTGAAATGCACCGGATAAAAATCGAGCAAGGAAAGCATATGTGTTCGCGAACCGCGGCGGCCACCAACATCACGGCGGCGAGAGATGTGCGGAGCTAGCTGGGATTTTCCATTTGATCCCTTCTCGGAGAAGCCTTCTCCGGGCGCCATGATGACGGGGTTAGTCGGCCGGGGACCCTAAACGCATCAGTTCATTAGCACTAAATGAGGCTCCACATCAATAATGAGCACGTTCAAGATTCCCTTTTTAGACAAATCTCTATAGATGACCTGGCACTCTTGAGACTGACCTACGTTCACGGATAGATTGGTGACAAAACAGTTGTACATCATCAGACAAATGATTCGTTTGTTTGTTCTTTCATCGGACAAAAATGATCTACATTCACCGGATAGATTGGTGACAAGACAGTTGTATTGTATTGTGCCTTGTTTGACAAATTATTGTGCCTCCCTTGACAAATACTACTACTATGAAGCTTTCTACTATGGCTGGTCTCAGCAGGGGGTTGGCACTAAATGAGGCTCCACGTCAACAATGAGCACGTTCAAGGATTCCAAACTTTAGACAAATCTCTACATAGCTGATGTTGTACTCTCGAGACTAGACTACGTTCAAGGATTCCCAACTTTAGAAAAATCTCTATATAGTCGGCCGGGGACCTTAAACGGATCAGTTCATTAGCACTAAATGAGGCTCCACATCAATAATGAGCACGTTCAAGGATTCCCAACTTTAGACAAATCTCTATATACTCAAGACTTGCCTACGTTCACCGGATAGAGCGGTGACGAAAGAGTTGCATCATCAAACAAATGATTCGTTTATTCGTTCTATCAACGGACGCCTTTGCGGCAACGGAACATCTGGTGTTAAAACACTAGCAACAGCGGATTGTCCGTTGCATACGCTCAAGGCTTCACAACTTTAGACAAATCTTGAGACTGGCCTACATTCACCGGATAGATTGGTGACAAAACGCGCCCGTGTTGCACTTGGAATCTGACTTGTTCGACAGAGAGCCGCACATGTCAAATTAGTGACATGTGGCCCCCGGCAATGTGGGACCTACTTCTCCGTGAGAGCGACCGTGCCGGAGCTGGTGTCAAATATACATGATTCGGGCGTTGTTCGGCCGCAAGGACCAAGTCTGCAAATATCGCCTCACTACAGACTCTCTCTGCCGCTTCTTTTTTATCGTTCCCGCCGAGAACCGCCGCCGTCGCCACACTTCTCCTTCATCGTCTCGCTTCGGCTTCCTGCGCCATTGCTCATCCATCGATAACGTCCTCAGGGAACCCCGGCGGCAGCGGCATCGATGCAGGTGAAGAAGAATGGTCTAGGTACCTCCTTGCCAACTCCGACGCGGCGTACCCCAGTGCCCGCGATTCGCGTCGCTCCGTCCTCAGCAACAGCGGGTCTAGGAACTCTCCACTCGGCGTAGTGAAGGAGGCGGCCGAAGAAGGTGAAGCTCCGGCAACTCCGACGGCCAGCTCACAACCCTCGGTAAGTCCGATCTCCTGTTTTTGATTAGGCTCCATTAGGTTCGATCAGGTAGAATGGGTCTATTTTTTTGAGATTAGGGTTGATATCTTTGTTTTTTCATCGAGTACTTATCACTGCTAGGATTACCACTGCTAGATCTGCTAGATTTGTTGTCAATCGAGATTGATGCATTGGTTAGGATTAGAGTTGCTTCTACCCGCAAAAAAAAAAAAAAGAGTTGCTTCTTAAATTTTGAATGGGGAAGTTTTACTTTCGCCTCGCCTGTGAAATCTGTTCATTCAGTTGACCGATGATGACGAGGTGCCGTCCGACAATGACATGCCGCCGTCCTATGATTACGTGCCGCCGTCCGACGATAAGGTGCTGCCGTCCGACGATAAGGTGCCGCCGTCCAACGATGACGTGCCGCCATCCTACTATGGGGTGTCGTCTGAGGCGGAGGAGCAGGAGCAGGAGCAGGAGCAGTAGCTGCCGCCATCTGCATTCGTTGAAGAGCCTGGTTGGCGCGGCATTGATGAGGATAGCGAAATGGTCTGCTCCCATGGCTTGCCTCTACGGCGCAAGATGTGGTGAGTGTTGGCGGTTCTCATGCGTGAAAATTAAATTTATTAATTCCGCAAGCGCATGGATCACCATTGTAGCACTTCACCTTGGAGTATTCCAAGGTTATCGTATATTTCCGCAGGGAAGTAGAGCGAAAGGAAGCTGAATAGTAGCAATGCATTGCATAATTTGGAGAAAAACAATATATCAACTATACTTGAGACGGGGGTCAGGTTTGCATGACAAATGGGTTGGCACACACAATCTAATCCGAAGTGATAAAAGAAATAAAAAACGTAGTATACATTTGGGAGAGCAACGAGATAGAGTTAAGACTTCTTATATGTTCATCTATTATTTACTCTTCCTAGCAGTTAATTCTACAAAGGTTATCTATTCTAGCTAACCTCATACACATACAAGTCATGTCGTTTCGGGGCACCTACAAAGGTTAATTCTACAAAGGTTATCTACAAAGGTTATCTACAAAGGTTATCTATTCTAGCTAGGCCATTGTTGGCGGTCGTTAAACCATGTTTTGACCGCCACCCTACCGGTAAATAAATACATAACACCAAGATTTTGTGCATAGTAGATAGGAATAATGCTACTCCATAGGTTTTGGTGAATATTTGGATGCAGGAGTGAATAATGGAGAAAAGTGGGCCCAGCCAGGGAAAATCCCTGGCCGGCCGGCCCCACCCTAGGCCCGCCAGCCCCACCTGGTGGCCACAGGCCCCAGGCTTCCTCCAGTGGGCTGGAAAATAATCTTCAACGCACAATTCAAGCCCAGCTCGGCAGAATTCCACCGACATTCTAGAAGGTGGGCTATTTGGGCCTTTACTTGGCCCTCAATCCAATTCTGCCGACCCCACGAAATAGCCGACCTTCGGACCGCCATCAGGAGATGATCTGGAGCGTTCAGGCAAAAGACGGTGGCGAACCGACCGAAGGGACGGCCGGCCGGCCACCCCCCTAGGCCGGCCGGCCGACTTTGTCGGCGCCGCCTCTCCAAAGTCGGCCAGGGTGCTTCCACCGCCTTCACAAGCTATAAAAGGGACCCCTCGGCCTCCGAATCAAGGCGCACCATCACACTTCATCCAAGTGTTCATTAGTTTAGTTGAGTAGTAGCTTTGGGAGTTAGAGTAGAGTAGAGTAGAGTGAGAGCTCTCTCGGGCTTCCGGAGTATTCTCGGAGTTCGGTATAGTTCTTTGTATCTTACTCTTGAGATATTATTTTATTTATTATATAATTAGTTTTATCTTTATTTATTTATTTTAGTAGTTCTTTTCTATTTAGTTTATTTATTCGTTAAGTAAGTGCTCGTAGAAGTCTTGTTGTGGGATTCGTGATTGTTGGAATAGCAAGTACGAGAGAGTGCCGTCGTCGGAGATGACGTCGTGTGAAATCTGTGCTTGTTCATTCTTAGATAGGACTGCTCCGTTGATCAAGAGTAGCTCCTCTAGGCGGGTTGTAAGCGTGGCGCTTAGATCTTGGCCTATGCACGTTTGGCACCCAACCCCACGGAGGATGGTAGCCGCGAGTGTATGTGACAGCTGCACCGGTCTCTGTAATCCACCACGTCCGGGTTGGACTCAGCAGGGTCTTAAATTATAGCACCCAAACCCCTTATATTGTAGTGATGTGTGATGCCACCCATATCTATCATGCCTTATCTTACCCCCGTCTCAAGTATAGTTGATACATTATTTCTTTCTCCAAATTATCCAATGCATAGCTATTATTCAGCTACCTTTTGCTCTACTTCCCTGCGGAAATATAAATACGATAACCCTGGAATACTCCAAGGTGAAATGCTACAATGGTGATCCGTGCGCTTGCGGAATTAATAATTTAATTTTATCGCATAAGAACCGCCAACAAGCATTTCTGGCGCCGTTGCCGGGGAAAGTAGCAGCTAGGAACTGAATAAATGCATTGAAGTTTGTGAGAAGAATAATTATCACTTACTTTTGCGGGCTTACCCTTGTCCTGTCTTTCTCTGTTGTGAAAATTTGAAACAGGACTGTGCATGACTGGTTTCGACCTACCAGAAAACTTCCACTCAGATCCAGAGCAGTTCTTGAGGAAAGTTCGAGCAAAACTCACCAAACAGATCCGCAAGAACGCTCTGGCTCTCGAGTCGTCTCCTCCACCGGTTGTCAGGGCCTCCTCAACGAACAACATCATGGCCGAACCCGTTGTTGAGAAGACGATCAATGACTTCTCCGCGCCAACTACGGAGAACATCCGGTGGGCCCCAACCCGCGCATCACCAACAAGGACTACGAGCTCAAGCCAGCCTTGATCAACATGATCTTGGCCAGTCCTTCTGTGGGAAGCTGTCGGAGGATTTGCAAATGCTCACCTCCAAAGGTTCCTGATGACGTGCAACACCTTCGTCATAAAGGATGCACCTCAGGACGCCATCCGACTAAGCTTTTCCCATTCTCTCTGTTGGGGAGGCTCTCCAGTGGTTCTACGCGAACCAAGAGTCCCTCGACACGTGGACGGCATGCTCCAATGCCTTCCTCGCCAAGTTCTTCCCGCCGGGCAAGACGACTGCCCTGCGGAACAAGATATCGGGCTTCCAACAGCTCGCAGATGAGTCGACCGCGGAAGCCTGGGACAGGATGCAGGAGTACGTTCTCTCATGCCCACACCATGGCATGGAAGAATGGCTCCTCATACAGAGTTTCTACCACGGTTTGAGGCCGTCCGCTCGAGAGCACCTCGACGCCGCAGCAGGCGGCTCCTTCTTCTCCCTTAGCGTGAAGAACGCTAAGAAGTTGATTGAGAAGGTGGCGGCCAACCAGACTCATGGTGAACGCCAAGCGGCGAGCACCAAGACCCGTGGAGTACACCAAGTGGAGACGATGGACATGTCTCCCATCAAGCTCGATCAGCTACTCCGCAAGGTGGAGTCTCCACAGGACCTGCAAGTTGCGGATTCCCGCATGACATGTGAGGAATGCGGCAGCGTTGGGCATATGGGCATCAACTGCCCAAATGCGAGAGAGGAATCCTCAACAATGGCAATGGGTACCGCTCCCAGAACAACTACGGCTGGAACTCCAGGCCCGACCTCTCCTTCAACAAGAATCAGGGAGAGGTAACAATGGTAATCTTTCCCGTTATGAGCCCTCTATCAAGGATCTAGTTCTCGGCCAGGTCAAAATCAATGACAGTATTAGTAAGAAATTTCTTACTACCGACAAGGCTTTAGAGAGCATAGATGCCAAGCTAGAGTCGTTCAGCACTGCTCTGCAGAATCAGCTAAGCCATAACAAGATGCTAGAAACGCAAATTGCGCAAATAGCTTCAGCTGTGCAGTCTCCTCGTGCGGGTAAACTTCCTGGGCAACCGGAAGTTGATCCCAAGGAGAGTGTGAATGCAATAACCATCAGGTGTGAAGAGAGCGACTTGGATGCCGCACTCCCCAAGGATGTGATCAGAAAAGATCCGGATGGCCAACCATTCCGTGTTTGGTCAACGACCGTTGTTTCGCTCGGGCACTATGTGACTTAGGGGCGAGCGTGAGCATCATGCCGAAGGCGATGTACGATGGGTTAAACCATCCATTATCCCCAACGACCATGAAGCTCCAGCTTGCAGACGGGTCACTGTGCCTGCCCTTGGGGATTGTCGAAGAAGAAGTTCCCGTGCAGATCAGAAATCTCTTCGTCCCCGTTGACTTTGTTGTGCTGGATATGGAGGTGGATGACAAGGCTCCTCTCATCCTTGGGAGGCCGTTCTTGAGCACCACCAACGCCAACATTGACGTGGGGGCAGGAGAGATCCACTTGGATTTCAACGGCGGAGGGAAGAAACGTTCAACTTCAAGCCTAAGGTTGAGCAATGCAAGCAAGTACGGGTCATATATGGAAAGGACCCAGGAGAGTGGAGAAGATTGAGATTACTCCACCCATGCCACAGCCAGACAAGCTCATTGCATATATGAGAGACTATCTGGAAAGAGAGAATGCAAGAAGGCTAGCAAAATATTGGAGGACTCCAAGGAGGATGCCTCAGCCGCCAATTACACCTCAAACCCCTCTTACTCCTCCGCAAGAAGGAGTAGGCGAGTCACAATCGCCCAAGAAGAGGAGAGCGAGGCGCTCAAGAAAGAAGAAGGCAGCTACGGTATCGACCGATGAGAGTACAACAAAGGCGCCTATTGAAGAAAAGGTCGCCGCCACCAACACAAAGAAGACAACCAATGTGTGGCGGAAGAGAAAGAAGGAACCTCTACCTCGCAAGATTCTCCAGCGAGCGAGGTCCAAACGAGTTGAAAAGACATGGAGAACGTCTAGCTCAAAGACGTAAAAATGAGAGCCCTCCGATTGGGGAGGCCATCCCAATCGTTATCTAGCTAGGCCTAGCACTTGTTTTCTTTTCATGAATCATAAAAAACAAAATAAAAAAAAATTAAAAAACAACAAAATAATAGGATTCCCGGTGATGCCCATTAGGGGCTAGCCACTTGTATTATCCTCACTCTTTTTGCAGATCAAGAAGGAGGAGGAAGAGCCTGAATCAAGCTTAAGTCTTACAAAGACTCAAGCTTGGGGAGGGCACCCCAGGTAAGAAGGAGTTCAATACAAGCTCGAGTCTTGCAAAGACTCAAGCTTGGGAGGACCCCCAGGTAAGTATTCTAACTTTTCTTAATAAATAAATAAACTCCCTGTTTCGAATAAATGCTAGAATCTTGGTGTATGCTACGCTTAAGGGAAATGATGATCGAGTTACAAATTAGCTTCCCATGTGTCGCATAGATGCAACCTCTACTCCTGACATATGTGTTATTTTACTTGAGCATGATCACATCATGAGTCTTGCTTATTCCGTGGGTTGCATTGTTACACCAAGTCTGAGCATTGTGGATTGTGATATGGCATGATTAGGACTTGTTGCAATTTTTTTAGTATGGTTTCATCCAGAGATGTTTTTCTTGAATTGCTTGCTGCAAGTACCTAAAACCCTTCTGTTTTGGCACACTTCTCTTAGTGTGAGGATTTATTTACCTACCAGAGCCATATCGTAATATTCGAAACAGCCCCACTCATAGCCATTTGTTTATGCATTGAGTTTGTTAAGGTTTGATGTACTCTTGAAACTAAGCACTCCTAATTTTGGTCATAATTCCTTCGCGTGTGTTTTTGAAAATTTTTCTCCCACCAAATAAAAAGGGGAATGTTTGGATAAATCAACCAAACATTTTTCAGAGTTTGCAAAACTTTTGGTCCATCCAAATGCTCAAGAATATTTCAAAATGTTTCATTGAACCATTCAAAATTTATGGCCCCTTGCACCATGGAGTAGTCAAAAAAAAAAAAACTCTATGGTTGCATGACAAAAGTCAAAGGCTATATGGTTCTTATCATAAACATCTTGAGCAAAATAAAGGACCAATGTTTTTCAAAACCCCCTTCCATAAGTGTGAGTTCATTTTCTCCCCTCCATCACATCATTTCCTATTACAAAATAAATGGAGTTGCTATGTTGATTGAGAGTCATTCTTTAGCTTTACAATATATGCATGACAATTGTGCATTCCTTACCAAGCTCCACATACAAAGCCTCATTTGGTAGAAGGTAGGATGAGTGAAGCTTGTAGGAATAGAACTCACATTGGTAGGTAAGAGAAGTGCCTACCAAAACGAAGGAGAATTTTTTGCACCTTACCTTGCAGCACATAAAAACTCTGGATGCATACCTGCTAGAATTGTGTACTTGTCCGAAAATGCCGTTCTAGTCTTCAATGCTGCATGACAAGGTGTGACATATAAGCCCCACGATTTTTGCAACACTCATGAATATTTTGTGCTCTCGTAACTTACCACTGTTTAGGGAGTATGTTGTTGCATCTTTATTACCCATGGGGCGCTTCTTTGTAACTCCTGATCCGCCGGTACCCTGAGTTGAGTTTGCTCGGGACGAGCAAAGTTTAAGCTTGGGGAGGTGTTAGCGGTCGTTAAACCATGTTTTGACCGCCACCCTACCGGTAAATAAATACATAACACCAAGATTTTGTGCATAGTAGATAGGAATAATGCTACTCTATAGGTTTTGGTGAATATTTGGATGCAGGAGTGAATAATGGAGAAAAGTGGGCCCAGCCAGGGAAAATCCCTGGCCGGCCGGCCCCACCCTAGGCCCGCCGGCCCACCTGGTGGCCACAGGCCCCAGGCTTCCTCCAGTGGGCTGGAAAATAATCTTCAACGCACAATTCAAGCCCAGCCGGCAGAATCCACCGACATTCTAGAAGGTGGGCTATTTGGGCTTTACTTGGCCCTCAATCCAATTCTGCCGACCCCACGAAGTAGCTGACCTTCGGACCGCCATCAGGAGATGATCTGGAGCGTTCAGCAAAAGACGGTGGCGAACCGACCGAAGGGACGGCCGGCGGCCACCCCCCTAGGCCGGCCGGCCGACTTTGTCGGCGCCGCCTCTCCAAAGTCGGCCAGGGTGCTTCCCGCCTTCACAAGCTATAAAAGGGACCCTCGGCCTCCGAATCAAGGCGCACCATCACACTTCATCCAAGTGTTCATTAGTTTAGTTGAGTAGTAGCTTTGGGAGTTAGAGTAGAGTAGAGTAGAGTGAGAGCTCTCTCGGGCTTCCGGAGTATTCTCGGAGTTCGGTATAGTTCTTTGTATCTTACTCTTGAGATATTATTTTATTTATTATATTAATTAGTTTTTTATTTATTTATTTATTTTAGTAGTTCTTTTCTATTTAGTTTATTTATTCGTTAAGTAAGTGCTCGTAGAAGTCTGTTGTGGGATTCGTGATTGTTGGAATAGCAAGTACGAGAGAGTGATCGTCGGAGATGACGTCGTGTGAAATCTGTGCTTGTTCATTCTTAGATAGGACGCTCCGTTGTCAAGAGTAGCTCCTCTAGGCGGGTTGTAAGCGTGGCGCTTAGATCTTGGCCTATGCACGTTTGGCACCCAACCCCGGAGGATGGTAGCCGCGAGTGTATGTGACAGCTGCACCGGTCTCTGTAATCCACCACGTCCGGGTTGGATCAGCAGGGTCTTAATTATAGCATACGGATCCCTAGGTTTGAACTAGCTTCATCGGTTAACCTAGCACGTGTGTGCCCCGAAACGACATGACTTGTATGTGTATGAGCTTAGCTAGAGTAAATAATCTTTGTAGACTTGACTGCTAGAAAAGTAAATAATAGATAAACATACAGGTAGCCTTAACTCTATCTCGTTGCTCTCCCAAATGTATACTACGATTTATTTTATTACCGTGGATTTGAGGATGTGTGTGCCACCATATCTATCATGCCTATCTTACCCCTGTCTCAAGTATAGTTGATACATTATTTCTTTCTCCAAATTATCCAATGCATAGCTATTATTCAGCTACCTTTTGCTCTACTTCCCTGCGGAAATATAAATACGATAACCCTGGAATACTCCAAGGTGAAATGCTACAATGGTGATCCGTGCGCTTGCGGAATTAATAATTTAATTTTATCGCATAAGAACCGCCAACAGCCATGTGAACCGATGCTGCTAGTTCGACCTAGGGAACCGTACGCTATAATTAAGACCCTGCTAAGTCCAACACGGACGTGGTGGATTACAGAGACCGGTGTATCTGTCACATACACTCGCGGCTACCATCCTCCGTGGGGTTGGGTGCCAAACGTGCATAGGCCAAGCTCTAAGCGCCATGCTTACAACCCGCTAGAGGAACTACTCTTGATGAACGGAGCAGTCCTATCAAAGAATAGAGCACAGATTTCACTAAGCGCGGATGTCATCTCCGACGGAGGCACTCTCTCGTACACTTTAGACAACAATCACAAATCCCACAACAAGACTTCTACGAGCACTTACTTAACGGAATAAATAAACTAAATAGAAAAGAACTACTAAAAGAAATAAATAAAGATAAAGCTAAATATAATTATATTGAATAAAATAATCTCTAAAAGAGTAAGGATACAAAGAGCTATACCAAAACTCCGAGAAGACTCCGGAAGCCTGAGAGAGCTCTCACTCTACTCTACTCTACTCTAACTCCCAAAGTAACTACTAAACAAGAACTAAACACTTGGATGAAGTGTGGTGCGAATTGGTTGTGCAGCCGGCCGGGGGTATTTGTTGCTTCTCCATGACGGTGGGGTACTTATACCCGAAGATGGAGTGGCGGGGCCGCCAAGCTTGGCCGGCCGGCCAAGTAGGGTGGCCAGCCGGCCGTCCCCTGTGTCGGCTCGCCACCGCCTTTTGCCTGAACACTCCAGATCGTCTCCTGATGGCGGTCTGAAGGTCGGCTACTTCGTGGGGGCGGCAGAACTTCAGTAAGGGCCAAGTAAAGGCCCAAATGGTCCACCTTCTAGAATGGCGGTGGAATCCGCTGGGCTAGGTCTTGAATTATGCGTGGTGGACCAGTTTCCAGCCCACTGGAGGAAGCCCGGGGCCATTGGCCACCAGGTGGGGCCAGCCGGCTAGGGATTTCCCCTGGCTGGGCCCACTTTCCTCCATATTCACTCCTGCATCCAAATATTCACCAAAACTTGTGGAGTAGTGTTAATCCTATCTACTATGCATAGAATCTTGGTGATACACTTTTATTTACCGGTAGGGTGGCGGTCAAAACATAGTTTAACGACCGCCAACAACCTCCCCAAGCTTAAACTTTGCTCGTCCCCTGCAAACTCAACTCAGGGTACCGGCGGATCAAGAGTTACAAAGGAGCGCCCCATGGATAATAAAGATGCAACAACATACTCTTAAACACTGGTAAGTTTACTATAGCACAAAATATTCATGATTGTTGCAAAAATCGTGGGGCTTTTATGTCACACCTTGTCATGCAGCATTGAAAATTAGAACGACACTTTTGGACAAGTAAACAATTCTAGCATGTATGCATCCAGAGTTTTTATGTGCTGCAAGGTAAGGTGTAAAAAAATTCTCCTTTGTTTTGGACGGCACTTCTCTTACCATCCTTATGTGAGTCTATTCCTACAAGTTTCACTCATCCTTCTACCAAATGAGGCTTTGTATGTGGAGCTTGGTAAGGAATGCACAAAGGTTATGCATATATTGTAAAGCTAAAGAATGAGTCTGAATCAACATAGCAACTCCTTGTATTTTGGTCATAAGAAAATGGTGTGATGGAGGGGGAGAAAATGAACTCACACTTGTGGAAGGGGGTTTTGAAAACATTGGTCCTTTATTTTGCTCAAGATGTTTATGATAAGAACCATGTAGCCCTTGCTTTTGTCATGCAACCATGGAGTTATTTTTTTACTCCATGGTGCAAGGGGCCAAAATTTTTGTATGGTTCAAGGAAACATTTTTGAAATATTCTTGAGCTTTTGGATAGACCAATGGTTTTACAAACTCTGAAAAATGTCTGGTTGATTTGTCCAAACATTCCCCTTTTTATTTGGTGGAAAGAATTTTCGAAAACACACGCGAAGGAATTATGACCAAAATTAGGAGTGCTTAGTTTCAGGAGTACATCAAACCTTAACTAAACTCAATACATAACAAATGGCTATGAGTGGGGCTGTTTCGAATATCATGATATGGCTCTGGTAGGTAAATAAATCCTCACACTAAGAGAAGTGTGCCAAAACAGAAGGGTTTTAGGTACTTGCAGCGACTCAAGAAAAACATCTCTGAATGAAACCATGCTACGAAATTGCTACAAGTCCAAATCATGCCATATCATAATCCACAATGCTCAAACTTGGTGTAACAAATGCAACCCACGGAAATAAGCAAGGCTCATGATGTGATCATGCTCAAATAAAAATAACACATATGTTAGGAGTAGAGGTTGCATCTATGCGACACATGGGAAGCTAATTTGTAACTCGATCATCATTTCCCTTAAGTGTAGCAATTCACCAAGATTCTAGCATTTATTCGAAACAGGGAGTTTATTATTTATTAAGAAAGTTAGAAATACTTACCTGGGGGTCCTCCCCAAGCTTGAGTCTTTGCAAGACTCGAGCTAGTGTTGAACTCCTTCTTACCTGTCGGCCCTCCCCAAGCTTGAGTCTTTGCGAGACTTAAGCTTGATTTAGGCGCTTCCTCCTCCTTCTTGACCTGCAAAAAAGAGTGAGGATGATACATCCGGCTAGCCCCTAATGGGTGTTGCAGGGAATCCTACTATTTTTTTTTGAATTTTTCATATTTTTATTTTATTTTTATGGTTTATGAAAGGAAAAACAAGTGCTAGGCCTAGCTAGGAGAACGATTGGGATGGCCTCCCCAATCGGAGGGCTCTCATTCTTACGTCTTGAGCTAGACGTTCTCCATGTTGCTTCAACTTGTTTAGACCTCGTTCGCTGGAGAATTTGGCGGGGCTGAGGTTCCTTCTTTCTTCCGCCACACTTTTGTTGTCTTCTTTCTGTTGGTGGCGGCGACCATTTCTTTCTTAGGCGCCTTTGTTGTACTCTCCTCGGTCGATACCTTGGCTGCCTTCTTCTTCTTTGAGCGCCTAGCTCTCCTCTTCTTAGGCGATTGTGACTCGCCTACTCCTTGCGGGGGAGGAGCAAGAGGGGCTTGCGGTGCTTTTGGCGGCTGAGGCAACCTCCTTGGAGTCCTCCAATAGTTGGCTGGCCTTCTTTCATTCTCTCTTGCTAGATAGTTTCTCATATATGCAATGAGCTTGTCTGGCTGCGGCATGGGTGGAGTAATCTCAATCTTCTCCACTTCCCTTGGGTCCTTTCCATATATGACCCTCACTTGCTTGCATTGCTCAACCTTGGGCTTGAAGTTGAACGTTTCTTCGCTGCCGTTGAAATCCAGGTGGATCCCTCCTGCCCCACGTTGATGTTGGCGTTGGTGGTGCTCAAGAATGGCCTCCCAAGGATAAGAGGGGTTCTATCATCCACCTCCATGTCCAGCACAACGAAGTCGACGGGGACGAAGAGGTTTCTAATTTGGACTGAGACATCTTCCGCGACCCCCAAAGGTATGCGCATTGATCTGTCTGCGAGCTGGAGCCTCATGGTCGTTGGGGACAATGGATGGCTTAACCCATCGTAAATCGCCTTCGGCATGATGCTCACGCTTGCTCCTAAGTCGCATAGTGCCCGAGCGAAGCACCGGTCGTTGACCAAACACGGTATGGTCGGACATCCGGGATCCCTCCTGATCACATTCTTGGGAAGCATGGCATCCAAGTCGCTTTCTTCACACCTGATGGTTATTGCATTTACACTCTCCTTGGGGTTGACTTCTGGTTGCCCAGGAAGTTTACCCTCACGAGGAGACTGCACAGCTGAAGCAATTTGCGCAATTTGCGTTTCTAGCATCTTGTTATGGCTTAGCTGGTTTTGCAGAGAAGTGTTGAACGATTCTAGCTTAGCATCTATGCTCTCTAAAGCCTTGTCGGTAGTAAGAAACTTCTTACTAATGCTGTCATTAATCTTGACCTGGCCGAGAACTAGATCCTTGATAGAAGGCTCATAGCGGGAAAGATTACCATTGTTACTGTTGACGGTGTTTAAGTCATTAAATTACCGTCAACATATCGGTAAATAAAAGGGTAAATCACCAAAATTCGGCAATGTTTTATTATTATAAAGTTCCACGAGTTTTGGATGCCTTATGAGTGCAGGAGTCAATACAGAAGAAACGGACGCCTGTGGAGAGAAA